>JARQOD010000001.1:968714535-969018387 GCA_033576555.1 Oophaga sylvatica | reverse complement strand
TTTCGGGCGTTTAAATGGAAAGGGAAGGGAAAAAAAAGTAAACATTTAATTTTTTTCACAAAATTTTTTTTTTAGCCCCTTTTTTTTTTACACAAGGGTAACAAAAAAAAGGCCCAAAATTTGTTTCAATATGTCCCGAACCACGACCCCTTATGGGGGAAAAAACTATGTTTGGGTGCACAGCGGGGCTCGGAAAACAAGAGTCCCTTGATTTTTTTGAGGAAAAATTTGCTGGAATCAAGAGGGACGGAAAAGCGTTTGGAGACCCCCAATGTACCTTAACAGGGGAAACCTCCACAAGTGCCCAATTTTGAAACTCATCATACTGCCTGGATTCACAAGGTTTAAATTGACACACAATTTCCCCACCAATAAGACCCTATTAAAGATCCTAAAGTAAAACAAACTTTAATTATTTTGAAAAAGGAAACCCTAACGTATTCCGCAGTGCAATCTCACTAGATCACTGCTGGGAATACCATCAGTTCTCCACAAATATAAATTTGTAGTATACATGATCAATCTGCAATGGTCACAAAGTTACATTTTCTCTGACCCTTGCTATTTATTTCACTGACTCTTTTCACACCGGGAAACTAAAAGGGGCTACTATTTGTTCCAATCATATCAATCCGCAATTTTTATTCTTTAAATCCTAAGCAATGCGATCCAAGTTCTTTGGTGCAACCATTTTGAAAAACACCATCTGGTCATCATCTCATAAGATCTATGTTCTGATCCATTGGGTTTGTTCACTTACATATTCCAGTTAAAACTTTTGAAGATTTAATTCCACTATCCCACATTGCTATGCTGGTTTAAAATTATCAGCCATTAGTCTCCCCAACATTTTCCCTTAAACGGCTTGCGGCATCATCAGGGGGTTGAGATTATAATGAGCAGGCCGAGCTACAAACAACCATTATATAACCTGGGTTATGATGTCATCATCGAGGGTCTGCCAATTGCTAATCTCCTCACATTCAACCAATGACCTCCGTTATTAGTTCTGACCTATACAATTCCCATTAGTATTTTAATAGCCAAACAGGCTCCATTTACTATAAGTTAATGTCAGAGATCCAATAGGAGTAGGGAGAGTAATACTCATGTTTCCCTAATTTGTAGTTCCAATTAGCTACTCACATCAATAGATAATTTCAGGACCTTTTGCAGGCATCACCTGATCAGACCATCCTCCATGCTCTCGGAGACTGACCAATAGAGGTCAAGGGAGAAAGAAGGAAAGCCAGCGCACATGCTCATATTAATCTCCTATACTCTATGCTTCACTGCCATTTTTCGTGTGAGATTAACATCAGCACCCACACAACTACGCAACCAGCGCTGCTTCAGTAAAGGAATAAATGGGTACACTATATAAGGACCCGGATCTGTTGTTATATTTATACTCACTGATAATACACTTATGCGGCAAGATTAAACACATTTGTGCTAGATATAATTGCATTTTCCCAAATAACAGCATACTATCCGCGCGCATAATTATTGTTTATCAGATGTAAGTAATCATCCCATGTTTATTACAGACTATTCCTTAGACATATAACTCATTCATAATAAATGATTATAATTAACCCAGGCTATTCTATTGTGATTACATTTCCTATTTATTGAAAACTAGATGGTGGCCCGATTCTAACGCATCGGGTATTCTAGAATATGTATGTAGTTTATTTATGAAGATTTAAGAATAATGCAATGCTGCTGAGGTGTATATAGAGGCTGCTGGGGTGTATATAGAGGCTTCTGGAGTGTATATAGAGGCTGTTGGGGTGTATATAGAGGCTACTGCTGCTGGGGTGTATATACAGGCTGCTGCTGGGGTGTATATACAGGCTGCTGGGATGTATATAGAGGCTGCTGGGGTGTATATAGAGGCTGCTGCTGGGGTGTACGTGGAGGCTGCTGCTGGGGTGTATGTGGAGCCTGCTGCTGGGATATATGTGGAGGCTGCTGCTGCTGAGGTATATATGGAGGCTGGTGCTGCTGGGGTATATGTGGAGGCTGCTGCTGGGGTGTATGTGGAGGCTGCTGCTGCTGGGGTATATGTAGAGGCTGCTGCTGCTGGGGTATATGTGGAGGTTGCTGCTGGGGTATATGTGGAGGCTGCTGCTGCTGGGGTATATGTGGAAGCTGCTGCTGGGGTATATAGAGGCTGCTGCTGGTGGGGTGTACGTGGAGGCTGATTCTGGGGTTTACGTGGAGGCCGCCGGTCGGGGCACTTCCGCTGCGTCGCCGCTGACCTCCATGCGGCAGGAATGACCCGCGCCTACCGTCAGGAGATCAGCGGCTAGCGCTGCAGATCTCCCGATGATAGCGGTGGCGTGCGTGGTACAAATCCTGCGCCAATTCGCGGCCGGACTGCGCCTGTCGCTGATTAGTCATGTCCAGCAGGGCGCGACCAATTAGCGATGTGGGATTTCCGTTACAGACAGAATTAGATGATTATATAGTAGATCTGTTAAGTATGTTTAAGGCTAATATTTACCCCGTCACAGCCGGAGAGATAGCTATCCCTGAAGATGGAAAGAGGAAAGCTAACTGCCCCAGAGTAGACCCCAAAAGAATAGGAAGCCCCCATACATATAATGGCAGTTAGACAAGATGAAAATACGAACACAGACAGAAAATAGATTGAGCAAACGCTGGGGCCCAAAACTGTCTAGATATGACAGCAAAGGAGAGAATACTGTCTGCAACCCAAAAAACCCTAGGAAAAACTCCAACACTTCTGAATCCAAAAATACTGAGACCACACGGTCTTGACCACCAATATCAGATCTCTGGTGTGGACACATAGCTACCCAGCAGTAAAATATCACAAGAACTGAGCAAATGAACAAATACAAAAAACGATCGGAGACCAGCCAAAGCCCCCAAAGGGGACCCGGCTGAAGACAAAAAGCAATGCAGCAAAAAGCAAGGAATTCAAACCACAGCAAAAAAATCTGAAAGAGACTTATCTGAATGCAAGCAGGAGACAGCAGAAAAGCAAGCTGAATTCCAACCTAGACCAGGAAGAACAATTGATCACTGGCGAGGATCATGGGAGGTCAGCTCACTTATATCAGGCCAGTCAGTATCACCTGACAACCACTCGTCAACTGCAGGTGTAGGACTCTTGGTGTTCAACACAGGTTCAATACCCTCAGCAACCACCAGAGGAAGCTTCAGCTCCGAAGTCGTCTCCAATACATTCACAACACTACTCCCTTAGTCTTACAATTAATTTGATCTTTAATGTAGTATTCTTTTCCATCAGAAGGGTTGATGAAATTTGCCATGTCTAGAAGGAACTTCCTGAAGGTACAACTTCCACATGGGTGCGACCCTTTCCTAGCTGTTAATAGCCAATTTTGACTCCTTGGTTTTGGGGTAAATTGACTGTGCACTAAATGTTCTTTTAAAATTCTTCCCCCTACTTTATGTAACATTGGGAAAACTGCCAATAACTTCACTTATATCAGAGTCGGCTTTTAGAATTGGTCAATAGGGATCTCTAGTTGCCTTAGGCAAATTGTGTGTTATTTTGGAAACTAGACCCCTCAAGGAAATTATATAAATGTGTGGTGAGCACCTTGAACCGTCAGGTGCTTCACAGATATTTATAATGTTGAGTTGTGAAAAAAAAATCACATTTTTTTCCACAAAAAAAGTTCTTTAAGCCCAAATTTTTTTCACAAGGGTAACAGGAGAAAATGGACGCCAAACATTGTTGTGCAATCTCTCCTAAGTATGTCGACACCCATATGTTTGTGAAAACTACTGTTTGGGTGCATGGCAGGACTCAGAAGGAAAGGATCACCGTTTGACTTTTTGAATGTAAAATTGGCTGGATTCATTAGCTGACACCATGTCGTGTTTGGAGAGCCCCTGATGTGCATAAACAGTAGAAACTCCCCACAAGTGATGCCATTTTTGACCCCTCAAGGAATATATCTACATGTGTGCTGAGCACCTTAAACCCCATGGTGCTTCACAGAATTTTATAATGTAGAGCCGTTAAGATAAAAAAAAATGAAATTTTTCCACAAAAATGTTCTTTAGGTCACAAAATTTGCATTATTTGAAGGGTAACAGGAGAAATTGCACCATAGAATTTGTTATGCAATTTCTCCTGAATACGATGATACTGCATATGTAGGGGAATACTACTTTTGAGGCACAGTGCAAAGCTCAAAAGGGAAGAAACACCAAATTGGAGTTCAGCTTTTGTTGGAATAGTTTGAGGGTGCCCTTAGTGATGTAATTTTACAAACTACACCTCTCAATGAATTCATCCAGGGGTGCAGTGAGCATGTTGACACCACATGTGACTCACAGAAATTTATTTTGTTGCGCGGTGAAGAAAGAATAATTACATTTTTACCACTAAAATGTTAGTCCCACATTTTTCATTTTTTTAAGGGCTAATAGGAAAAAATGTATCTCTCAGTTTGTTGTGCAATTTCTCTTGAGTACGTCAATGCGAAATCAGTAAAAAATTTTAAAGCACAGTATAAGACCCAGAATGGAAGGAGAACCATAATTTAGTGCAGATATTACTATTATGGTTTCCGGGTGCCATGACCCACTGGTAGAGTCCCTGAGGTGCCAGAACTGCAGAACCCCCATTCTATCACTAACCACTTCTCTAGGCCTCTCACAGCTTTCAACCTCTGAGACACACAAGGATGGTAACACCCTTGACCTGGTCTTTGTCTGCCTCTGTTCAATCTCCCACCTAAATAACTTCCACTCTCTGACCACAACATTTTCGCCTTCATCCTCACAAATCCTGACCACCCAGCGCACTCCTACCTACCATACATTCAGAAATCTACAAGCCATTAACCCTCAGACACTTTCAGACTCCCTACACTCATCGCTGTCCCCAATCTCCTCTTTTTCTTGTCCTAATCTGGCTGTTCATCACTACAATGACACTCTTAGAAGCACCCTTGACCAAGTAGCCCGCGAACCCTCAGAACTTCAAAACACACTGTAAAACAGCTCTGGCTCACATTGCAAACTCGACTTCTTCAGCGATGCTCTAGGAGTGCTGAACGCCTTTGGAGAAAAACCCGCACACCAGAAGACTTCATCCACTTTAAATTCATGTTAAGAACTTATAATGCTGCCCTTCACCTTGCCAAACAGACCTACTTCACCACCCTGATCTCCTCACTAGCCAACAACCCCAAGAAACTTTTTGACACTTTTCACTCCCTCCTCAGGCCAAAAGCACAAGCCCATATCACAGACATTTGTGCTGACGACCTGGCCTCCCACTTTATAGAAAAAATAGATACTATCCATCAGAAAATCTGCTCTCAACCACCAAGTGCTGTGGCTCCCATCCCTCCCTGCACTTCCCCAGGCTCACTTTCCACATTTGATCCCATCACAGAAGAAGAAGTCTCCAGACTCCTCTCTTACTCTCGCCCGACTACATGCACTACCGACCCCATTCCCTCACATCTCCTTCAGTCTCTCTCTCCAGTTGTCACAACTCACCTAACTACAATCTTTAATCTCTCACTCTCCTCTGGCATTTTCCCATCTTCCTTCAAACACTCCATCATTACTCCACTACTAAAGAAACCCACTCTCGACCCTTCCTGCACAAACAACTACAGACCGGTCTCCAATCTCCCCATCATCTCTAAACTTTTGGAGCGCCTAGTCTACTCCCGCCTCACCCGTTACCTCTCCACTTACTCCCTTCTAGACCCTTCACAGTCCGGCTTCCGCCCTCTACATTTGACTCAAACTGCACTCATGAAAGTGACCAATGACCTTCTGACAGCAAAACGTAACGGCGACCACTCTCTGCTCATCCTTTCTGCAGCTTTCGACACAGTTGACCACTGTCTCCTACTGTCTAGGCTCCAGTCACTAGGTATTAAGGACACTGTTCTCTCCTGGTTCTCCTCCTATCTTTCTGACCGCTCCTTCAGTGTTTCGTTCTCTGGCTCCATGTCATCTCCTCTTCCTCTCACTGTCGGTGTACCCCAGGGCTCAGTCCTTGGCCCCCTTCTCTTCTTTCTCTACACGGCCCCAATTGGACAGACCATCAGCAGATTTGGCTTTCAGTACCATCTTTATGCTGATGACACATAACTATACACGTCATCCCCGACCTTACCCCCGCTGTACTACAGAACACCACCGACTGTCTGTCCGCAGTCTCCAACATCATGTCCGCTCTCTATCTGAAACTTAACCTCTCCAAAACTGAACTCCTTCTGCTCCCGCCGTCTACTAACCTCCCTAAATCTGACATTTCCCTCTCCGTGGGCGGCACCATAATAACACCCCGGCAGCAGGCTCGCTGTCTGGGTGTTATGTTTGACACCAATCTCTCCTTCACCTGCCATATACAATCTCTTGCCCGCTCTTGCCGCCTACACCTAAAGAACATCTCTAGAATCCGCCCTTTTCTCACCATGGAAACAACAAAAACCCTCACTGTAGCATTGATCCACTCCCGCCTGGACTACTGCAACGCTCTATTACTTGGCCTCCCCATTACGATACGATACACTTTATTGATCCCGGGGGGAAATTACAGTATTACAGCAGCAATACAAACAGCAGTACATAAAATATTAGGACACAAATCTTGCACAGGTATACCAACATTACATAATAAATAAACGTGTGTAGTTCAGGTGTATATAAGTCAATGTTAATTGACATTAGTACATCAGCCATCAGTCATTATTTTCTACCACCCTTAGGAAATTATTATACATCCCCATAGCAGTAGGTACCAACGATTTCGTGAATTTCTCCTTCTTGCACCTTAATAGGATTAGATGGCTGCTGAATGTGCTCTTCTGCTTTAAGAACAGCTCGTATAGGGGGTGTGTATTATTTTTCATTATAGCCCTACACTTCTTCTGAATTCTATCCTCCAATACCTCCTCAAAAGAGTCAAGATGGAGGCCAACAGCTGCACTTGCCTTCTTGATAAGTTTGTTGAGCTTATTGTTGTCAGCTACTCGCACACTACTGCCCAGCAAATGATAGCAAAAAATATGGCGCTTGCTACAACAGACAGGTAGAACATCTCCAGCATTTTACTGCACACATTGAACGACCTGAGCTTCCGCAGAAAGTTCAGTCTGCTCATTCCTGTTGTGAATGGACTTGAAATGAGTTCTGAGCAGAGGCTCCTTCTGGTGGTTACAAGCAGTACTGGACTGTCCAGTGAAGATTGTGAGGATTGGGAATCAGGTGTTACTGACTGGTCTTATATAAGGGAGTCACCTTCCCATCAGGGTTGCCGGTGATCAATTGTTCTGGTCTCAATCCTTGATTCCTGTTTCCTTTGTAGCCTGCTGTGTCGTGTCTGCATCTCCTGCTAACAGATAAGACATTTTCTTCTTTTTGCTTTTGTGCTTGATTTTTGCATTTTGTCCTGCACTTCTGTGGGGGCCTTCAGGGTCCCCTCCGGGGGCTTTTGCTCTCTCAGTTTTGTTCAGCCACTGATGTTCGTACTTTTGCTTTTTCCAGTTTTTTCAGTGGCTGCTGTTTTGATTTTGTTACACCAGAGAACTAATTTAGGTGGTAGAGGTCGTGTGATCTCAGGTGTTTTTGAAATTAGTAAAGTTGGTGCTTTTCAGGGTTTTTTGGGATTGCAGTAAGTGCCCTTCCTATCCTTTTCTATTTAGATAGTTTGGGCCCCAACGTTTGCTCATACTATTTTCTGTCTGTGTCAGTATTTCTTCTTGTCTAATCGCCATTACATGTTTGGGGGCTTTCTATGTTCTTTGGGGATCTGCTCCGGGGCAGATAGCTTTCCTCTTTCTTTCTTTAGGTATAGTTAGTTTCTCAGGCTGTGATGAGGCATCTAGGACCAACGTAGGAACGCTCCACGGCTGCCTCTAGTTGTGGTGGTTAGTCAGGGTACTGCAATCTCATAGATTCCAACTGCTCTGGTGTATTGCCTTTTTTTACCTGCACTCCTCAGCTACCAAATCATAACACATTCCCTTCTTGTAAACCTTTTCTGTATGACACCTCCAATCGAGTTTACTGTCAAGGTGAACCCCCAAATATTTGTAGCTCTCAACAATCTCAACCTCCTGGCCAGCAATGGTGATTGGTAAGTAATCCTCCTTTTTCCTTCTATAACTCACCACCATCTCCTTGGTTTTCTTTACATTTAGTTCTAGACAGTTAGTCTGACATCAATCCACAAAGTCAGAAACCACTCTTCTATATTCCTCCTCCCCCTGGCCCCCCACAATGCCCCCTACAATCACGGAGTCATCTGAGAATTTTTGGAGGTGCCAAAAATCAGATTTATACTGAAAGTCAGCTGTATACAATGAGAAGAGGAAGGGTGACAGCACTGTACCCTGAGTGGCTCCAACACTGCTCCGTACACTGCCAGATACCACCTCCTCATCCTTACAAACTGCGGCCTGTCTGTCAGATAGTCACTTATCCAGTTCACCATCCCCTCATCTACCGCCATATCACTCAACTTATTACGTAGTAAGAGCGGCTGTAAGGCATTGAAAGCACTTGAGAAGTCAAAAAACATGGCGT
This sequence comes from Oophaga sylvatica, assembly GCA_033576555.1. Classification (NCBI taxonomy): domain Eukaryota; kingdom Metazoa; phylum Chordata; class Amphibia; order Anura; family Dendrobatidae; genus Oophaga; species Oophaga sylvatica. The sequence goes on along the minus strand of JARQOD010000001.1, from coordinate 969,009,822 downwards.
GCACTGCAGTTCCATCATTGTCGAAGAACGAATGCATTGTATGTAGCAGAGACGCTACAGCATCATCCACTCCCAATCTCTGCTGGTACGCAAACTGCAGGGGGTCAGTGTAGGCCCTCACCCTCGGGCACAAGTAGGCGAGTATTATTCTCTCCAAGGACTTCATAGCATGCGATGTTAAGGCCACTGGACGATAGTCTTGTAGGGAAGTTGGAAAAGTGGTCTTAGGAACCGGCACCAGGCAGGTGGTCTTCCACAGTTCTGGTACCCCCTGTGATTGAAGGCTCCAGTTAAACAGGTGCTGGAAGACAGTACACAGTTGGTTTGCACATGCTCTGAGGACACGTGGTCTGAGGCCATCAGGCCCAGCTGCTTTGCCAATAACAAGTCTGCTAAACTGTCTTCTCACGTCGCTTTGGGAGACAGTGAAAGCAGGCAGCTTATCCCCCAATGTCAATGCTGCAGATCTTTTCCCGGATCCATCCCCCATTTTTGATGACACTGTGTTTGTGTTGGTGAATCTGTTGAAAAACTCATTCATTTCATTAGCCCAGGGCAGATCCACTTCCCCATGCTCCGACTTTGCCTTAAACCCAGTTAGCTGTTTCATGCCCCACCACACCTCCATGGAATTGTTCTGTGACAATTTATTTTCTAATTTAATTCGGAACGCCTCACGGGCATTCTTAATTTTCCCCTTTAAGTCCCTTTGTATCAATTTCAGTTTCTTAGTATCCTTCATTTTAAATGCCAGTTTTTTCTTGTTTAGTGTTTCAATTCTTTTGTAATCCAAGGCTTGTTATTTGCATTACATCGAATCTTTTTAGCTGGTGGTACAACAGTGTCAGTACAAAAATTTATATAATCCGTTACTCGCCCGACAATATCATTTACATCATCATGCTCTCCCCTGTCGCATATCACCTCCCAGTCTGTGAGGTCAAAACAGTCTCGTAGAGCCACTTCTGCCGCTGGAGTCCACTTCCTAATTAATTTTATTGTGGCTGGCTGTTTACTGACAACAGGTTGGTATGATGGAGACAATAGTATGAGGTTGTGGTCTGATTTCCCCAGAGGGGTAATGCAGACGATGAATAGGCGTCTTTAACATTCGCATAGAGGAGATCCAATATACTGCTGTCTCTTGTGGCACATTTTACATATTGATAGAACTTTGCAATAGCCTTTGAGATCATGGCTCTGTTAAAGTCCCCAGAGATTCAGGAGGAATACTGATCTGGTATAAAGATGAGCTCCACCAATACATCAAACCGGTGAAGAGAGGAGGCAGCCACATATGGATCAGGATCAGCAGCTCCATCCTCACCTCTCAGTCTGATGTCCACCTCTGCGCCACCTATATACCACCGCCAGAGTCCCCCTACTTCAATCCAGAGAGCTTCGAGATCTTACAAAGAGAAGCCGCCCACTATCAGGCCTTGGGCAAAGTTCTCATCTTTGGGGACCTCAACGCAAGAACAGGGAGAGAAAACGACTTCCTGACCACGGATGGGAACATCTACATATTTGGAGCAGAGATTGACGGCCAAGACTCAGTACACACAGAGAGAAACAGCTATGACAGTACAGTCAACAAAAGTGGTAAAAAGCTCCTGAACGTATGTAGAAGTTTAGGACTTCATATTCTTAATGGACATACCAAAGGAGACTCTTTAGGGAGGTATACACTAAACTCCCATGTAGGGAGGAGTGTAGTAGATTATGCCATTACAGACATGAACCGGGCAAATATCAGCGCCTTCATAGTCACCCCACAAACGCAACTGTCAGACCACAGCCAACTTCTTCTGTACTTGAAATCTACAGAGAAACCACCCACTCAAAAGCCACAGCATAGCGGCCTCTTCAACCGGCCTCCATCCTATAAATGGTCCAAAACGTCGGCACTAAAGTATAAAGAGGCTCTCAGCAGACCCGAAATACAGCGGATGCTCCACCACTTCTACAACCACGAGTACCAGCCTAACCCAAAGGGAGTGAGTCAAGCTACAAAAGACCTCAACAATATATTCTATGCAATGGCCAGACTGTCCGACCTTAAAAAAGTTGACTACAAGAGACCAAAAGAAAAACAGATCAATGGTTGGTTTGACAGAGAATGTAAAGCCGTACGGAAGACCCTGAGAACAGCCTCAAACAAGAAACATAGAGACCCCAACCACCCTGGTCTGAGGGAAGCCTATGAAACCATACAAAGACAGTACAAAACCATCCTCAGGAGGAAGAAGCAGAGTTACATCTCTACCAAGCTTAACCAACTCCAAGATGCTCTTCAAAACAATTCCTTCTGGGAACTATGGAACCACATGGGCACAAAAGACAAGAAAAACAACATCCATATCCAAAATGGCAACATCTGGCTCCAGTACTTCAGAGACCTCTATAAAGACATCCCAAAGGAAGAACTAAACCAAGAACAGGAAAACATAATGGCAAAATTAAAAGCAATGGAGGAAAAAGTAAAAAAATTCCAAAACCCAGTGGATACACCTATTACATTACAGGAAGTAGCAGAGAGAATCTCTTCCATAAGATGTAGAAAAGCCGGTGGCCTGGATGGAATCCTACCAGAAATGCTGAAGTACAGCCCACCAGAAATACAGGCTGCAATGGTTAAACTCTTCAATATTGTGCTAAGTGCCGGCTACTTCCCTCGTACCTGGAACCAAGGCCTCATCACACCCATCCACAAGAATGGGGACAGGTATGACCCAGCCAACTACAGAGGCATATGTGTCAGCAGCAACCTGGGGAAACTGTTCAACAGCATCCTGAACAAGAGGATCCTCAGTTTCCTCACCGAACATAACGTCCTCAGCAAGAGCCAAGCAGGGTTCATGCCAAACCACCGCACCACTGACCACATCTATACCCTGCACAGCCTCATTCAGAGACACGTCCACGATACAAAGAACGGGAAGATATACGCCTGCTTCGTGGACTTTAAAAAGGCCTTTGATTCTGTGTGGCACCTGGGCTTATTCCTGAAACTGCTGGAGAGCGGAATAGGAGGAAAGACCTACGATGTTATCAAAAGCTCCTACACCGAGAACCTCTGCAGTGTGAGTGTGAACGGTAAAAGAACGGCCTATTTCCAGCAGAGCCGTGGAGTCAGACAAGGCTGCAGCCTAAGTCCAACGCTCTTCAACATTTACATCAACGAGCTGGCTACCACTCTGGAATCTTCCACAGCACCAGGTCCCACCCTCCACGACACCCAGGTGAAATTCCTGCTGTATGCAGATGACCTGCTGCTTCTGTCACCAACCGAGAAAGGCCTCCAAGACTACCTGAAAATCTTAGAGAAATTCAGCTCCACCTGGGCACTACCGGTCAACCTAAAGAAAACCAACATCATGGTGTTCCAGAGGAGAAAGAGAAAATTAGACCAACACCCTTCATTTGTCCTCAACAACTGCGCCCTTACAGGAACAGACAATATACCTACCTGGGCCTAGAGATTCACCGGTCAGGAAGCTTCAAACAAGCCATAGAGACCCTGAAAGACAAGGCATGTAAAACCTTCTATGGCATCCGAAGGAAACTCTACCATCTGAAGCCACCAGTGAGGGTCTGGTTAAAAATCTTCGACTCTGTCATCGCCCCAATCCTCCTGTATGGCAGTGAAGTCTGGGGTCCTCACACCTACCCAGACTGGTCAAGGTGGGATTCCAGCCCAACAGAAATATTCCACCTGGAATTCTGCAAGCACCTTCTCCAAGTCCATCGGAGCACCTCCAACAGTGCCTGCCGGGCCGAGCTGGGCAGATTCCTTCTACACCTAACGGTTCTAAAGAGGGCACTGTCATTCCGGGCTCACCTACATAGGAGCAATCCAAGCTCCCATCACCATAAAGCCCTGACACACGTAGGTGAAACATAAAAACTAGGACCCTCGGAACAGCTCACCCAAACCCAACCTGACCAGAAACACCAATCACAACAACCTGACAAAAGCCGAAATCAGGAAGATGGTAGACGAAGGCCAGGAGAGGTATGTCAGTGACTGGAAGAACGACATCATCAGCTCCCAGAAACTGACCATGTACCGGAGTCTACAGAGAGGCTACAGTCTGGCCCCATACCTGGAGAAACTCCCGGACCCCAGAGACCGCCAGATCCTGAGCCGGTATAGACTCAGCGCCCACAGTCTGGCCATCGAATCCGGCGACACAGGCAGAGCTACAAGCCCAGGGAGGAAAGACTATGCCAACACTGTGACCAGGAGGCCATAGAGGACGAAACCCACTTCCTGCTACACTGCTCCAAATACTCAGCAGTGAGGGACACTCACTTCAGGAGACTCTCACATCTCTTCCCGGATTTCATCACCATGAAGAAGGAAGAGAAAACATATATCTTGCTGGGGGAAGAACAGAGAGCAGCGGAGATAGCAGTGCGGTATGTGAGCGAATGTCATAGACTGCGAGAAAGAGAACTATGATATGCCATGGACTTCTACAGCCCCCACCCTGGATCTGCCCCCATTCCCCCTCCCTATGCCATGGACTTCTATAGTCCCCACCCCGGACCTGCGCCCCCATCACCCCTCCCTATGCCATGGACTTCCATAGCCCCCACCCTGGATCTGCCCCTACCCAACATCCCTATCCCTATTCCCCTTTTGTACACTTGCTTTGGCAAAACTAATGCGTATTTAGTCCTGCCAATAAAGCTTCTTTGAATTTGATTGCAGTTAATGAGTTTGGGTGCTTAGTCTGAATGCGGTCTAACACCCCTGACAATACTTCTCCAGCCGCCTCTTGGTTTGCGGATGGAGGGATATACAGGACTACTGTAATGCAAATGGAAAATTCTCTAGGTAAATAGTAGGGCCTGAGGCCAACTTCTAAGAGTTCAATGTTTTGACTGCAGTGAATTTCCTTAACAGTAATATGACGCTGATTCCACCATCTGTTATTAATGTATAATATCACCCCACCACCCTTCTTCTTACCAGACTTAGCTTTGTCTCTATCAGCCCGAACCATGTGAAACCCTGGAATCAAAACACTTGAATCAGGAACATCCCCATGTAACCAGGTTTCTGTGAAGCACATGAGACTGCATTCCTTGAACGCCATCTGGGTTTTACACAGAGCTAGAAGTTCATCCGTCTTATTTCCCAGCAAGCGTACATTACTCATGATAATGGATGGGACTGCAGGTTTAAACCTTCTCCTGGACTTCACCTTTTTTCCTGCTCTGCAGCCTCTGAAAGGTCTCCACACTTCACGGGGAATAAGTGGTATGTCCGCAGCTGTAGTAGCCTTCATCCTGCTCAGCTCCAGAAGTCGATCTCTTGAATACACAACACGTTTAGTGACAGACTTAGGGGCAACCAGCACATCAGTGTCCCTGTCCTTTGCTCCAGTCCGCGCCATATCTGACTGTTTCCAGTGTTCTCCTCTGTACACGGATGGCTGCATCAGTAACCAACAAGGTTGAAGCTGTGTGTATTGTGGAACTGTAGCTGGTAGTGGTTGCATTAGATTCATGTTCATGGGTGTGTCGCATTACTGGTTTCCATTTAGGAGTTGCATGTACCTGTAGGGGAATGTACGTAGTAGTGGCAGATCCAGGTGCTGATCCAGCGCTGCGTGTCCAGAGGCAGTTGGTTGTATGGGTGAATGGTTTCCACCTTCCCACAATGGTCCGTCATACAGGAACAGTGCGATCCACAGAGTATAAACCATCCATCAATCCGCGGTTGCAAATTAGGAGTCCATAAAGGTACCAAAGCCAGTAGAAAGTCCAAAAGAATGTCCAAAAGAACAGACAACATACAAAAAGAGTAGCTGCTGCTATCCCCTCTCCAGTCCATCCTTAATGCAGCAGCCAGGGTCATGCATCTGGCTAATCGGTACTCGGACGCATCCGCTCTTCGCCAGTCCTTACACTGGCTGCCCATTCATTATAGGAGTCAATTCAAAGTACTGGTTCTCACCCACAAAGATCTCCACAGTTCAGCACCCCCCTACATCTCCTCCCTCATTTCTATCTATCGGCCTAACCGACTGATGCGCTCTGCAAACGACTTTCGACTAACCTCTCCACTAATCCGTACCTCCCACTCCAAGACTTCTCCTGGCTGCGCCAATCCTCTGGAATGCTCTACCCAAAGAAATTAGGACTATCCACAATTTGCATGGTTTCAGGCGCTTCCTCAAAACACATTTGTTCAGAGCAGCCTATCACATTCACTAATCAAAGTCATTCTATGTGTAAGTGTGTGTGTGTGTAGCCCATTCACTATCTCCATCCATCCCTCACTCCCTCAAGATGGTTGGACCATAATTGTAAATGCACCATTGTATATACACACCTGTACTTTGTATCTCCCCCACCTCATTGTAGATTGTAAGCTCTCACGAGCAGGGCGGCTTATTTTCCTTTAATTATTGTATTGTTAACGTTGTTACTTATGACTTGTGTTTTGAAACTGTTAAACTGTAAAGCGCTGCGGAATATGTTGGCGCTATATACAGGTCCTTCTCAAAAAATTAGCATATAGTGCTAAATTTCATTATTTTCCATAATGTAATGATTACAATTAAACTTTCATATATTTAAGATTCATTACACACCAACTGAAATTTGTCAGGTCTTTTATTGTTTTAATACTGATGATTTTGGCATACAACTCCTGATAACACAAAAAACTTGTCTCAAAAAATTAACATATTTCAACCGTCCAATAAAATAAAAGTGTTTTTTAAAAACAAACAAAAAAAACATGAAATAATAAAGTTCAGTTATGCACTCAATACTTGGTCGGGAATCCTTTTGCAGAAATGACTGCTTCAATGCGGCGTGGCATGGAGGCAATCAGCCTGTGACACTGCTGAGGTGTTATGGAGGCCCAGGATGCTTCGATAGCGGCCTTAAGCTCATCCAGAGTGTTGGGTCTTGCGTCTCTCAACTTTCTCTTCACAATATCCCACAGATTCTCTATGGGGTTCAGGTCAAGAGAGTTGGCAGGCCAATTGAGCACAGTAATACCATGGTCAGTAAACCATTTACCAGTGGTTTTGGCACTGTGAGCAGGTGCCAGGTCGTGATGAAAAATGAAATCTTCATCTCCATAAAGCATTTCAGCCGATGGAAGCATGAAGTGCTCCAAAATCTCCTGATAGCTAGCTGCATTGACCCTGCCCTTGATGAAACACAGTGGACCAACACCAGCAGCTGACATGGCACCCCACACCATCACTGACTGTGGGTACTTGACACTGGACTTCAGTCATTTTGGCATTTCCTTCTCCCCAGTCTTCCTCCAGACTCTGGCACCTTGATTTCCGAATGACATGCAAAATTTGCTTTCATCAGAAAAAACTACTTGGGACCACTTAGCAACAGTCCAGTGCTGCTTCTCTGTAGCCCAGGTCAGGCGCTTCTGCCGCTCTTTATGGTTCAAAAGTGGCTTTACCTGGGGAATGCGGCACCTGCAGTCCATTTCCTGCACACGCCTGTGCACAGTGGCTCTGGATGTTTCTACACCAGACTCAGTCCACTGCTTCCTCAGGTCCCCCAAGGTCTGGAATCGGTCCTTCTCCACAATCTTCCTCAGGGTCCGGTCACCTCTTCTCGTTGTACAGCGTTTTCTGCCACATTGTTTCCTTCCAACAGACTTCCATTGAGGTGCCTTGATACAGCACTCTGGGAACAGCCTATTTGTTGAGAAATTTCTTTCTGGGTCTTACCCTCTTGCTTGAGGGTGTCAATGATGGCCTTCTTGACATCAGTCAGGTCGCTAGTCTTACCCATGATGGGAGTTTTGAGTAATGAACCAGGCAGGGAGTTTTTAAAAGCCTCAGGAATCTTTTGCATGTGTTTAGAGTTAATTAGTTGATTCAGAAGATTAGGGTAATAGGTCATTTAGAGAACCTTTTCTTGATATGCTAATTTTTTGAGACAGGTTTTTTGTGTTATCAGGAGTTGTATGCCAAAATCATGAGTATTAAAACAATAAAAGACCTGACAAATTTCAGTTGGTGTGTAATGAATCAAAAATATATGAAAGTTTAATTGTAATCATTACATTATGGAAAATAATGAAATTTAGCACTATATGCTAATTTTTTGAGAAGGACCTGTAAATAAAGAATATTATTATTATTATAAGTGACTCCATTTTACAAACTAAAACTCTCAATGAATTTATGTAAGGGTGCAGTGATCATATTGACACCACAGGTGTGTCACAGACTTTTATACTAATTGTGCAGTGAAGAAAAAATAATTACATTTTTACAACAAAAATTTTTTAGCCCAGACTTTAAATTTTCACAAGGAAAATGGGTAAAAATGGCACCTAAATTTGTCACACAATTTCTGCTGAATGTGGAAATACCCCATATGTGGCTGTACAGTACTGCTTAGCCACATGGCGAGACTCGGGAGTGGCGGAGCGCTATTTGCCTCCTAGAGTACTATTTGCTTACTGGAGGACAGAATCCCCCTGAAGTGACCCCAATTTGGAAATTATACCCCTTTGGGAATTTATCTACGTGTGTAGTGATGATTATAACTCCATAGGTGTTTTTCCAGAAACAAGCAGCAGTGGATGTTGCTCATTGGTATATCTATATATACATATATCTGCTCTTGTAGTGCCCATACATTGCAGTGCTTAAAGGGAACCTGTCAGCAGGATTGTGCACAGTAACCTACACACAGTGTCAGGTCATCGCTGTTATACTGATTACAATGATACCTTGGTTAATGAAATCCGTCTTGTGGCTGTTTCTTAAGGTACTGCCACACTAAGCTATCCCGCTAGCGATCTCGTTAGCGTTGCATACTAATGAGATCGCTAGCGGGATTGTTTCTATATCGCTAAATGCTGCCGCATTTAGCGATATAGTTAACACGCTATCGCCGTTAGCGATCTCCTTAACGACTTTAGCGGTACAAAAGTACCGCTAAATCGCTAAGAAAAGGTGCCACACAGCGATTAGATACTTACCCAGCGGGAGCGCCAGCGATGAAATAGGGTCCGGAACGATTCCAGCGACGAGCGAGATCACAGCAGGAAGCTCGTCGCGGGAAAACTGCCGCACTGAACAATCATCGCTAACGGGATCGCTAAATAGTGACGTTTTTTAGCGATCCCGTTAGCGATATTGTTTAGTGTGGCATACCCTTTACTCTTTATTTTCAGTTTCTAGCTAATGATATGCTCGTGCCCTTAGGCAGGGCTAGAAGGGGGGCTCTTCATGTGGTGCTGATTAGATATTCATAATGCAGTCTGCTGACAGGTCACTGTCACACAGTACAACACCTCTCATCAGATAACATCTATAGTGAACCCAACCACGGATAAACAGCAGTGAGTATTGAGTACAATGAAACAAATGAATTATAGCTAAGATTCAGCAGGTACTGTTATATACCATTAAAATTTGTTGCAGGATGATAAAGCAGCAGATGATAGACAGCAAGCAGAGTTATAAAGAGTTGGGAAAAATCAGTCCAGGTGGAGAAAGAAGCAGATTTCTCTGATAAGATATATTACAGAGATTCATATTTTCATGTGCACTATTCATTTATGAAATAAAAATTAAATCAACAATTAGTCTTTAAAACCCTCGAACAGTATGACCGTAATTTTAACTACCCTTATAATACCCCAGTGGTATCTTGATACTGATACAAGCTACTTCCCTGTGTGTTGCATAAAAGCTGTGTCAAACACATTCGCCTATTAATGTGCTTCTACATCCGATGCCAGGAGCTGTATACCGGCCAATAACTTCATTGTAAGACTGCGGTACAGAGGCCAGGAGCACGGCTGCCAAGACATCTAAATAGTTTCCAAGGAGAAGTGTTGCTGAACTGGAGTATTTAAGGTGTATTTTGTGCTCTAGAAGATGAGCCCAATTGGTCACCCACACCCTCGCTCCTCCATCTAAATGGCCATGTCTTCTTTCAGGCTGGTGTCTGCTGGCATTTCATTTTTCTGCCTGTTTTCCATACAGAAGTATGCATTTAAAAAATTAATTCATCATATCTATTTATTTTTTAATTCACTTTCCATGAATTTATTGTCAAATCAAAAAAGGTATATATTTTTATCTTTAACCTTTTTTTGTGATTTATAAGCTCACAAAGTCACATGTTTTGCAGAATGGAGCAAAGAATAAAAAAAAAATATAGGTTCGAAACGCGTAGGGTTTTTTGCAAGATGTAATGTTTTTAAACTTCTGTGTTGTTCGTATCTTTTTAAAGGATCAGTGTCAAAGATTTAATTTGACAGTACTTTCTTAATCCAACAAATTCCCAATATCACAGGCTGGGAAGATCACGAGTACCACCCGCTGTGATCGTTTTAATGAACAGCTCTCTGCTGCCCCCTATCGTCTGGACAATTACACAATTGGCCGATAATCAACGGAGAAGGCCGCAGCCACTAGGCTGGTTTTCGGAAAACTAACGGTGAGAGTATGGTGTTATGTTTCGGTAGCAGAGGAGAAATAACAAAAATAGCCAAAGTAGCAATACACCAGAGAGGCAGGAAAATACTGGGTTGCAGAACCCTAAACTAACCGCAACACTAGAAGTAGCCGTGAAGCGTACCTACGGTGATCCTAGGCGCCTCGTCACAGCCGGAGAGATAGCTACACCTAAAGGCAGAAAGATGAAAGCTAACTGCCCCGTAGCAGAACCCCCAAAGAAATAGGAAGCCCCCAAACATGTAATGGCGGTTAGACAAGAAGAAAATACGAACACAGACAGAAAATAGAATGAGCAAACGCTGGGGCCCAATTTTGTCTAGATAGAAAAGTATAGGAAAGAATTCTGACTGCAACCCAAAAAACCCTGACAAAAATACCAACACTTCTGATTATCAAAAAAACCTGAGATCACACGATCTCTGCCACCTAAATCAGATCTCAGGTGTAACACACAGCTACTCAGTAAATAAAAAGCTAGACATGAACAGAGCAAAAGTGCAAACACAAACTGAGCACAAATGCAGCGCCAGGCCCCAAAAGGGGACCAGGCTGAAGTCCACTGCAAGGCAGCAAACCAGCAAGGAAAATCCAACCAGAGGAAAAAAAACAGCAAGTCACTTATCTGAATGATAGGAATGCAAGCTGAGCTCCAACCAAGACCTGGAAGAACAATTGATTACCGGCAAGGCTGCTGGGAGTTCAGGTCACTTATATCAGACCATTCAGACCCAGCTGAAAGCCATTCAGCAATTGTTCATTACCCTCAGCAACCACCGAAGGGAGCTCCAGCTCCGAAGTCGCCTCCAACATGTTGACAACAGTATGGTATATAGCAGTGATGGCAAATCTATGGCACATGTGCCAGAGAGGGCACGCAGAGCTCTCTCAGCTGGCACATGGCCTCGCCTCATAGTTGTTCCCTGACTGCAGATTCCTGCCTCACACATTTAGCGGCACGGCCGCGGAGCTGAAAGATGATGTCATCCAGTCGGCAGCGCCGCTTAATGTGTGAAAGGAAGGAAGCTGCCGGCGCGGACAGGTGAGTGTGGCGGCTGTGCCAGTGAAGCTGCTGTAGTGTGTGTGTGTCTGTGTGGGTGGCCGCTGTGGTGTGTGTGTGTCTGTGTGTGTGTGCTGAGTGTGGCCGCTGTGGAGAGATGATGGCGGCGATGGGAGAGGGCCAGTGATGGGAGAGGTCCAGTGATGGGAGTGATGGGGAGAGGGCCAGTGATGGGAGTGATGGGGAGAGGGCCAGTGATTGGAATGATGGGTAGAGGGCCAATGAAGGGAGTGATGGGGAGAGGGCCATGATGGCGGTGATGGGGAGAGGGCCAATGAAGGGAGTGATGGGGAGAGGGCCAATGATGGTGGTGATGGGGAGAGGGACAATGAAGGGAGTGATGGGGAGAGTGCAATGTTGGTGGCAGGGAGAGGGCAATGATGGGGTGATGGGGAGGAGGAAATGATAGAGGTGGCTGGAATTTCTACATTTCTACATGAGGGGATCATGATGGGCATATTCACTGAGGGATATGATGGGCATATTTCTACATGAAGGGATCATGATGGGGCATATTTCTATTTCTACATGAAGAGGATCATAATGGGGCATTTCTGCATGAAGGAGATCATGATGGGGCATATTTCCACATGAAGGGGATCATGATGGGGCATATTTCTGCATAAGGGGATCATGATGGGGCATATTTCTGCATGAAGGGGATCATGATGGGGCATATTTCTACATGAAGGGGATCATGATGGGGCATATTTCTACATGAAGGGGATCATGATGGGGCATATTTCTATTTCTACATGAAGGGGATCATGATGGGGCATATTTCTACATGAAGGGGATCATGATGGGGCATATTTCTATTTCTACTTGAAGGGGATCATGATTGGGCATATTTCTATTTCTACATGAAGGGGATCATGATGGGGCATATTTCTACATGAAGGGGATCATGATGGGGCATTTCTGCATGAAGGAGATCATGATGGGGCATATTTCCACATGAAGGGGATCATGATGGGGCATATTTCCACATGAAGGGGATCATGATGGGCATATTTCCACATGAAGGGGATCATGATGGGCATATTTCCACATGAAGGGGATCATGATGGGGCATTTTCTGCATGAGGGGATCATGATGGGGCATATTTCTACATGAAGGGGATCATGATGGGGCATTTCTGCATGAAGGGGATCATGATGGGGCATATTTCTGCATGAATGGGATCATGATGGGGTATATTTCTACATGAAGGGGATCATGATTGGGCGTATTTTTGCATGAATGGGATCATGATGGGGCATTTCTACATGAAGGGAATCATGATGGGACACATTTCTGCATGAAGGGGATCGTGATGGGGCAATTTCTACATTAAGGGGATCTGATGGGGCATATTTCTACTTGAAGGGGATCATGATGGGCATATTTGTACTTGAAGGGGATCGTGATGGGGCATTTCTATATGAAAGGGATCATGATGGGGCATTTCTACATGAAGGGGATCATGATGGGGCATTTCTACATGAAGGGGATCATGATGGGGCATATTTCTGCATGAATGGGATCATGATGGGGCATTTCTACATGAAAGGATCATGATGGGGCATATTTCTGCATGAAGGGGATCATGATGGGGCATTTCTACATGAAGGGGATCATGATGGGGCACATTTCTGCATAAAGGGGATCATGATGGGGCATATTTCTACATGAAGGGGATCATGATGGGGCATATTTCTACATGAAGGGGATCATAATGGGGCATATTTCTACTTGAAGGGGATCATGATGGGGCATATTTCTACTTGAAGGGGATCATGATGGGGCATATTTCTACATGAAGGGGATCATGATGGGGCATATTTCTACATGAAGGTGATCATGATGGGGCAATTTCGCATAAAGGGGATCATGATGGGGCATATTTCTACATGAAGGGGATCATGATGGGGCATATTTCTACTTGAGGGGGATCATGATGGGGCATATTTCCACATGAAGGGGATCATGATGGGGCATATTTCTGCATGAAGGGGATCATGATGGGGCATATTTCTACATGAAGGTGATCATGATGGGGCAATTTTCTACATGAAGGGGATCATGATGGGGCATTTCTACATGAACTGGATCATGATGGGGCATTTCTACATGAAGGGGATCATGATGGGGCATATTTATGCATGAATGGGATCATGATGGGGCATTTCTACATGAAGGGGATCATGATGGGGCATATTTCTACATGAAGGGGATCATGATGGGGCATATTTCTACATGAAGGGGATCATGATGGGGCACATTTCTGCATAAAGGGGATCATGATGGGGCATATTTCTACATGAAGGGGATCATGATGGGGCATATTTCTACATGAAGGGGATCATAATGGGGCATATTTCTACTTGAAGGGGATCATGATGGGGCATATTTCTACATGAAGGGGATCATGATGGGGCATTTCTACATGAAGGGGATCATGATGGGGCATATTTATGCATGAATGGGATCATGATGGGGCATTTCTACATGAAGGGGATCATGATGGGGCATATTTCTACATGAAGGGGATCATGATGGGGCATATTTCTACATGAAGGGGATCATGATGGGGCACATTTCTGCATAAAGGGGATCATGATGGGGCATATTTCTACATGAAGGGGATCATGATGGGGCATATTTCTACATGAAGGGGATCATAATGGGGCATATTTCTACTTGAAGGGGATCATGATGGGGCATATTTCTACATGAAGGGGATCATGATGGGGCATTTCTACATGAAGGTGATCATGATGGGGCACATTTCTGCATAAAGGGGATCATGATGGGGCATATTTCTACATGAAGGGGATCATGATGGGGCATATTTCTACTTGAAGGGGATCATGATAGGGCATATTTCTACATGAAGGGGATCATGATGGGGCATTTCTACATGAAGGTGATCATGATGGGGCACATTTCTGCATAAAGAGGATCATGATGGGGCATATTTCTACTTGAAGGGGATCATGATGGAACATATTTCTACTTGAGGGGGATCATGATGGGCATATTTCTACTTGAGGGGGATCATGATGGGGCATATTTCTACATGAAGGGGATCATGATGGGGCATATTTCTACTTGAAGGGGATCATGATGGGGCATATTTCTACTTGAGGGGGATCATGATGGGGCATATTTCTACATGAAGGGGATCATGATGGGGCATCTCTTTACATGAAGGGGTTCATGATGGGGCATATTTCTACTTGAAGGGGATCATGATGGGACATATTTCTACATGAAGGGGATCTTGATGGGCACACGTCTCAAGGAGGGGGATCATGATGGGGCAAATTTCTACATGAAGGGGATCATGATGGGGCATATTTCTACAAGAAGGGGATCATGATGGGGCAAATTTCTACATGAAGGGGATCATGATGGGGCATATTTCTGCATGAAGGGGATCATGATGGGGCATTTCTACATGAAGGGGATCATGACGGGGCATATTTCTACATGAAGGGGATCATGATGGGGCATATTTCTACATGAAGGGGATCATGATGGGGCATATTTCTACATGAAGGGGATCATGATGGGACATATTTCTGCATGAAGGGGATCATGATGGAGCACATTTCTACATGAAGGGGATCATGATGGGACATATTTCTGCATGAAGGGGATCATGATGGGGCACATTTCTACATGAAGGGGATCATGATGGGACATATTTTTACATGAAGGGGATCATGATGGGACATATTTTTACATGAAGGGGATCATGAAGGGGCATTTCTACATGAAGGAGATCATGATGGGGCATTTGCACGTGTTGGCTCTTCGTCATAAATAATTGAGTTTTAGGTTACAGTTTGGGCACTCGGTCTCAGAAAGGTTCGCCATCACTGGTGTATACAGTACACCTCTGGATTCCAACACAGGGAATATGTGTATACACCCCGGTACAGTCAATACTAACTCCATGATAACCCCAGTCTAATCGCTGCCTCCACCAATTGGTTACCGTGCGGTAGCTTATCACTTAGAGGCATAGTTTATGGAACAAAAGGAGCAGAACTAATACATTTTATATTAAATCAAAAGGAAGGCAGTGTTTATGAAAAATATACAAAAGATTTTACAAGAGGTTCAAAACAAAAAAGCATAAGGGATTAACAGGAGAACTTACTACACCAATTGCAGAGACGATTCAGTTTAGCCGAAGGAGAGCGCTTCGCTTGAGGCCGTTAATAAAAGGGGTCCATGCATACACAATATGTAACTCTCTGCATGAACACAGATCACAATTGGGATTGATCTTTTATCAGACCTGAGTCTCACCCACACACCCCTCTGTGATGACCCCACATGGGCTGGGTTGTTGGCTGGTCTCAGTCCTTCATGAATGTAGGAAATCCCAACTTATGCAATAACTCCTCATAAGATGACTGCAGAAGTTTGACACTGTTGTCATCTTTTGTATCTGGATTTTATCTACACTTAGAGACCAAACATGGCCTAGCTGTTGGCGGTTATATGGCCCCTATGGATTTGGGGCCTTTTGGTGGGGGTTATAATTATGAGAAAATATGTGTAGGTTTGCTTAGTTATCCTGGTGCTGAAAATGTATGTCTCATTAATATTGTATGGATAGAAATTCCAATATTCTATATTTTCTTTCAGAGACATACTGTACTGTCTGAGCTGCTTATTGTAACTGCAGTGACCATGGCTATTTGTAAAGGGTGCGAGATCTCCCTTTGATCCACTCAAAACCTAATAAGACTTTTCCTGTCTCTTGGTCTATGGACAATACACATCCTCTTCAGTCACATGGGCATAAAGACGACTCCTTGCATGTTAATTAAGCTACTTCACATATCTCTGTGCAGTCCATTTTACATAAAGGCAGCCTTTGAGTGCTAGCTCCTGTCTCCTCATGGCAAATGGTAGAAAAAAAAAGGAAGGGAGGGAGGGGGAATATGAGGAACCTCAAAGATTTTTAATATTTTCTATGACAATCAGTAAAGCTCTTTTTTCACTTGGAAAACTTGGAGATTGAGTGCTGGACAAGATTATTGTTTTCTCACATGTCTACTATTTTTGGAGTGCTGCTTTCATTTTTTTTTCTACTATTCAAGTGAGGCTTATGCCTGGGAAACCTTGCAATCTCATTTACTCTCTTTTATTGATACATAACTGGTGCTGCTTTTTTATTTTTTTCTTCTGGGGTAAGAAAAATATATCTCTGTCATAAAGTCTCAAGATTCTCTTGGAGACACATAAGCATGTGAACAACCCCATAGACTATAATGAGTACATGTTATACCTATGCATGTAAGGGCCACACGTCCATCTTAATGAGGCCTTAAATGGTTGCTAATAATTTGTCTGTGGAAAATAACAGGAGTCTGGAGTGATCTACCTGTTTGGTCCAGATGCCACCTCTCTGCTGTTCAGAATCCCAGAGTGTCTATCAGCCATATCCTCCTTCTCCTCTCACTTCCTAAGATTCAACGCGGTCAACTCATTATCTTTCCTCCATCTATCCTACCCTTCTTACTCAATCTATCTATCACAATTAAAGCCACCACCATTTCCATAGCATCCGTAGTCCACTGCCTTGGAGTAATTCTTGATTCTGTCCTCTCCTTCATACCGCACATCCAAGCTCTCACCACCTCCTGCTCCATCAAACTCAAAAATATTTCCAGAATCCGTTCTTTCCACAACCCTAAATTTACTAAAATACTACTGCATGCCTTCATCATCTCCAGCATCGAATGCTGTAATACCCTCTTCTGTGACCTCCCTGCACTCTCGCATCTCTACGGTCTGTCCGTCCATAACTCTGTTGGCCGATTAATCCACCTCTCCCTTTGCTACTCCTCTGCTTCTCCCCTCTTCAAATTCCTTCATTGCCTCCCAGTTCCACATCGTATCCAGCTCAAACTACTCATGCTGACCTACAAAACCGTCCAGGAGCTGTCTCCTCCATGTACTTGTATCTCTGAATTAATCTCCTGATATCTTCCCAAACATAATCTCCGCAATCTCTGTTCCTCATAAAACTTCCTTCTCCCCTCCACCCTTGTACATTCCTCACTCAATTGCCTCCAAGACTTTTTCCTCCATCCTCTAGAATTCTGTGTCTTAACCCATCCAACTACCCACAACAATCGGAACCTTCAAGCAGAACTTGAAAACGCATCACTTCAAGAAAGCCTGCAATAACCCCAATACCACCTCACCACCACCGGAGCTGCAGCAACCCCCTGACCTATTGTCTCTCCATTATCCTATAGAATGTAAGCCCACAAGGGCAGTGCCTTCTCCTTTCTGTACCAGTCTACCATTGTTAGTGTGTTCACCATGTGTTATATCATTATTTTTTACGTAACCCCTTCTCAAGTACAGCACCATGGAATCAATGGTGATCTAAAAATAAAAAATAATGCTAATAAAGTAAATGAAATGAAACTTTCCAATTAGTTATCACCAGGAGTATAATAATGAAGAATATGTCCACCAAGTGCAGTCAGATCACCACAAAAGCAGTGGTTCGTGTGACGCTACGGTCAAACTAGGGCTGAGCACTATAGCCTAGGGCCTCATTCACACATCCCTCAGTGACATACGTGTTTTATCCGTGTTTTTCATGGATAGAACACCTACCTATGATAGTAAATCAAACTATACCACTATGCTGCATTCTTGAAAGAAGCCAAGTAGAAGTGAACACTGCCAAAAAATCATACAAAATATATCCTTTATTTAAACATAGTAAAGGTAAGCATACAACAATAAAAACAGAAGCCTCCAGTGTGAGGAACGTTATGAGGGTAAGACCCAGCCTATGTAAACACAGAGCAAATATGCAGGTACCACAGTAGGTAATACTACACCAATGGACCCAGTTAACTATGCAACAGCCTTATCTGGACACAGTTCTATAAATTAAATGCATATGCAGGCAAAGAGGAAGACATTACATCTAACTCAAAATACTGTCCTGTTCCTTTAAAGTGCTAGTGCATAGAGAAAATTCCAATATTACACAATGAAAAATAGTATCAGCTCAATTGTGCACAAATCTACTGCTAGCTGTGCGTTAAATGTGAAGAGCATAAACGATCAGGACCCAGGAACGGAGGTAGGTGCAAGCATAATTAAAGCCCTGCAATGCAACTTACATTATACAATGTATTGACAAGGTATGCCACACGTCCTCAGCCTCGACGCGCGTTTCCAAAGGAGTTGTCACTGGAGGCTTCTGTTTTTATTGTTGTATGTTTATCTTTACTATGTTTAAGTGCAGTATATATTTTTCATAATTTATTGGCAGTGTTCACTTCTGGCTACTTGGCTTCTTTCAGGAATGCAGCATAGTGGTACAGTTTGATTTACAATTTGTCTTGATGACAATTTATTGTGATATGGGGTCACTAACTCTTGTTATAAACATACCCATTATAGACTATATTGGATTCTCACATTTCTTTGTTGTTTTTGGGAACAAAAAATAATTACCAACCCAAGTCTATGGGTCTGTGAAAATAACTTACAGTGCACATTGTCATCCGTGAGCCATGCTTTGTTTTACATCGCAGTGCACAGGAGAAGCTTTGTCATTTATCTATTTTTTTCATTCGAGAAAGTCAGTGATGAAAAACTGATAGTGAATATAGAGGAACAAACCAAACACTTATGAAACACAAATCAAAAATGCTGATAAAATTCGTTCTTTTGCATTCAAGAAAAATCACTCTCGTCTGAATGAGGTCTCAAAATCTCGATTCTTTTTCAAACTTTTTTAATTTCAAGCATAGATAATTCTCAAATTTGATCTCAGTTTTCTTTCTTACCTTAGGATCCCATAAGTTCTGTCCCTCAATGTCTCCTTGCACCACTTTTTCCATTTATGAGGATACGTTATGTCACAGCGGCACAGAAATACATACACATGCATTCAGAATATTAAACTTTTCAAAATACAGTTTTGCTAATAAGTTGTACAGTTTGCTACTTTTGCACAAAAAAAAACCCCTTTTTTCTTTTTTCTAAATTGGTTTTTATAGTACGGACAAAAAAGTGTGTTTATTTTGTAGTAAGTCAAAAAAATATTGCATCCTAATAACCTATTCCTATGAACAAATAAACTAGTTAGGGCAGGTGCAGATGACTCTGGCCGATTATGAAAATCACACTCTGATCAAACTCTGATCAGTGACAGCACAGTGAGATTAGATTTTATCAGATGAGGAGAAGATGGAGAAAAAATGTGATTCTGTCCTGCTGAGCTAGTGTTTCTGTGTGATTCTGTCCTTCTGAACTAGTGTATCTATAATGTGCGATTCAGCCCTGCTGAGCTGGTGTATCTATAACTATAATGTGTGATTCAGCCCTGCTGAGCTAGTGTATCTATATGTGTGATTCAGCCCTGCTGAGCTGGTGTATTTATAATATGTGATTCAGCCCTGCTGAGCTAGTGCATCTATATGTGTGATTTAGACCTGATTTAGACCTGCTGAGCTGGTGTCCTATTCTGAACTGTATATAATCTTATGGTTATTTCCCTCTAGCATTTGGCATCTGTTTCTAACATATCCAGTTAAATATCAAAACAGAAGGGAAAAGAAAGAGATCCCAACATAAGCCAAAAGTAACCCCACATATCACTTTTTTGTAACTAATATTTTTGATGGATCTTTTACAAAAATGGAAACTTTGGGTCCCGTTTGCACCCACTATTGTTCCACTTTGAACACCTCTACTTTCCTCGGCATGGCGCAATTACATTGACTTTAATTTATTGAAAAATGTGTCCGTTCTGTCTGATATCTTTTTGGAAAGAAAAAAAAGTGGTGCATGTTTTTTTTGTCCATCCCACAAAAATAAGAATAGGATACAGAATAGATGCAAACTTCTGACAGTTTAGGAAATGATGTGAGGCATCTAACCCATTAATAACAATATTACCCTGCTCAGTCCTCAATCTTATTCTCTCCAGGTCCTGGTATAACACTTGACCCTGGAGCATTGCCCCACTACATACCTCGTAATACTATGCATTGTACTAATCATTATCATACTATTATATCATTAAGCATTTTGTGCCTGATTTTGAACTCCTATTTCCATTACATGCCTAGAGTTGTAGATGCAGAAAAATTAGAGGGTTCAAGAACATTGCCCATATTTATGGTAAGGGCATTCAATACCGACCAATTCACTTTAAAACCATAGAAATGAACTTACAAATGAGTGAACCTATAAATAAATTACTTCTAACCTGACAGTTATCTCACAATAGTCCATGATGTATAACCTTACCTGGTGAGATGCCGCTGGGACCTCAGGACCTCTCATGAGTTCTGAGCATATACTACAGTCCATAGGGACTTTATATAGGAGGACTGGAGGTCAGTGTCCCGCCCATTACTGGGGTCTGGTGGTGAGATGTCAGAAGCTCCTACCTCCAAACAGGGGAAGGACTCGTGCCATCAATTTCTAATAAAATGTTATAATTGAGTCATACATGTGAAATAGCCAGAGGCAGATGTGAGAGTCGGAATGTACTGTACTGTGCAGAAAAGCACGAACCTGTACCTGAGCAGCATAGTATATGCTCTGCCCATCATAGAACATGGGAGGTAGAGTAGTAAAAGAATATGTATAGTATATAATATACAATATGGACCAATATCATACTACTGTAAATAACTTGTAATTTTCCAAGTCCTGATCAAAGGCTCCCCCAAAAACACAACAGTAATACCTGTCACTTTTACAATATAGAATGTTAGTTGATTTCAATCAAGAGGCAAATTATGCTACTATAAACAGGTGCGAGGATGCAGCGGCACAGAAAACGCCGACTCGGTGGTACAGTGATACAAGTTGTGATTTATTAACTATATACAGATAAACATGTAAGAATGTAATATCTTACAGATGCTAACTAGCAAGTTACTGACAGTAAATTTCAGCACAGTTCTTAGGGGTAACGTTTCTCCTTTTGGAGAGTGATATGCCAAGGTGAGGAGCCTTTTAAGCCTTGCAATTCTCCACTGGGAAATATGCAAATTGTCTCTTCAGATAGGAAGAGGACTAGAACGCTTGCATTTTGTTGCGGTCGGCGCAGCGTTAAAACGACGCATGCGGAGGCATCCACATACATCCACATGGCCTGCATACCCAATGTTAGATAGGTACGCAGGACACATGCAGACGTAGGCGGAGCTGAACGGAAGAGGTGCGGCATTGGGCGAAGTTTACCGGAGGAAGTACGAAGCCCTCCGCAGCCCTGCCGAACGCTAGTGTGAAACTAGTCTTAATTTTGGCTTTTATCCTAGGTCACGTGACTAGGGTCGATATTGACTTGTAGGATTGCTACTTCCAATAGGTGGCACTAGAGTTCCAGTCCTCTTCCTCTCTGAAGAGACAATTTGCACAGTTCTTGTAATTTATTCATGGTTTACCAGCTATCCTCTGTTCCTACAGCCCTGGGGACTGCCCTATAAAATAATAAAACCTTAGAAATGTGACACCGATAGGCTAATTGTTGTCACTGTTGTCGTACATGAGGGGAGATATGTGTCACAAAGCTTGCTTTCCTGCGTGATGTAAAAGCCATAAGAGTTTTCTCCAGCATGATATGTGCTGAGAGCAATCCAGTCGCTCTATGGGCATGGCTTTCATGGTGGGTAGATCAGAGATGGGCGGGACACCTACCCACCATATCTCCACCTCCAGGGTGTGGCTGGAGGGAGTCCAGACAGTTTTTTTTTTCTCTGGCTGTGTTAACAGTGTGGCAAAAGGAAGTCTCGATACTGAAGCTCATGTGGAAGCTGCCATAGGTGTTGTTCCAGAAGTACTGGACAGGACTGTATATGAACTTTTTACTTTCTTTTTGAGCCAGACAGGTTGTTTTCTGTTACAAGTTTGGGTTCTGGGTAGAGTTGAGCGAAACAGGTCGGTCAGATTCATAAGTCGCCGACTTTTTCCAAAGTCGGGTTTTGCCGACTGAAACCCGACCATAGCGTGAAGTCGGCCATGCGTTCGGCAAAACGAGCGCCAAAGTCGGATTTCCCAGAATGCTTGCCGGTGCCTTTTTTTCAGCCAATGAGCAAGGACGTACACTGTGGGCAAGAGATGACATGTGCAGCGTCCACCACCATCGTAGAGAAGGGCACTGTAGTGATTGGCTTGCTTTGGGGGGCTTCATAGTGTCTATAAAAGCCCTCACCGCCGACCGCCATTTTACTTCTGCCGATCTTCACAGTAGGGAGAGGTTGCTGACGCTGTTTATCAGTAGGGAGAGAGTTAGGGCTGTAAAGAGAAGTTCTTATGTGCTTGTGCTGATAGCAATTGTGCTGTACAGTTAGTGTGCAGTGACAGGGGAGGATTTTCTTGTGTGCAGCAGCGCTGGTTATTAGGCTGCCTTATAGCTGTATTGCTGTGTGTACACTGCTGTGCAGACTGCTTTTTACACAGCACTAATACGTTTATTCTTTTTTTCTGCACAGTTACCGACCGCTCATTTTTTCCCACACCGTATAGAGCTGTACGCTCCTCACACACTACCATGTACCAGCTGGTATCACGGACAAATGCATGCTGACTATCTGTGTGTGACTCCGGAAATATATACGGAGATTTAAATTTTTCCCTACACCATATACAGCTGTATGCTCCTCATACAGCATTGTATATCTGCTGTTTGCATTACGGTCAAATCCTTACTGAGTGAGCGTCTCTGTGTGACTCCGGAAATAAATATGGAGATTTAAATTTTCCCCTACACCGTATACAGCTGTACGCTCCTCATACAGTACCGTATATCTGCTGTTTGTATTACGGTCAAATCCATACTGAGTGAGAGTCTGTGTCTGACTCCGGAAATAAATACGGAGATTTAAATTTTCCCCTACACCGTAAACAGCGGTACGCGCCTCATACAGTACCATATATGTGCTGGTCTTTTTGGTACATTTTCCCAAACATGAGGATGTATGGTGGAAGATTCCGTGGGCGGGGGGGCCATCTGGTACAGATGGTGGTGGTGTTGCATCTGCTGGTAGTGCCAAAAGCACAATAGTACCTAAGGCAGGAGGCATTGAGCCTGCGTCATCGTCTGGCTCCAGAAGGCCTGGAATCAGGGCCGGCTCCAAGTTTTTATGGGCCCCGGGAGAAAGAGCCTCAGTGGGCCTCTTTAACACAGACCACAATTCATGATGCACAGATATGGCAGAGAAATATAGGTACAGTACAATGCCAAATACTTCACTTCTTCCATTACATGAGTGATATCTATTGTAAATTGTACAATAGCTCAAAAACCGCCAAATCCTCGCAGCGCACAGTACAGACTGGACAGTACAGTCCTCCATACAATATTATGGGCACCACATAGTCTCCCCCTCATCACCCATATAATAACCCATGCAGGATGTCACCCCCCCATCCCCCATATAATGCTCCATACAGAATACTGGACCCAAAATAATGCTCCATACAGAATACTGGACCCAATATAATGCTCCATACAGGATACTGGTCCCCATATAATGCTCCATACAGGATACTGGTCCCCATATAATGCTCCATACAAAATATGGAGCTCTCCTCTGCGCTGTGCTGCGTTCTGCACTGTTACGGCTCAGGAAAGGGCGCTGTGGAAAGACTCCCCATTATCATCATCATTGCCTCCCCATCATCATCATTGTCTCCCCATCATCATCATCATCGCCTCCCCATCAATATCATTTCCTCCCCATAATCATCATTGCCTCATCATCAACATCACTGCCTTCCCATCATCATCATTGCCTCCTCCTCATCATCATTGCCTCCTCATCATCATCATTGCCTCCCCATCATCATCATTGCCTCCCCATCATCATAAATGCCTGCCCATCAATATCATTACCTCCTCATCATCATCATTGCCTCATCATCATCATTTCCTCCCCATCATCATCATTGTCTCCCCATCAACATAATTTCCTCATCATCATCATTGCCTCCCCATTATCATCAATGCCTGCCCATCATCATCATTGCCTCCCCATCATCATAATTTCCTCATCATCATCATTGCCTCCCCATTATCATCAATGCCTGCCCATCATCATCATTGCCTCCCCATCATCATCAATGCCTGCCCATTATCATCAATGCCTGCCCATCATCATCATCGCCTCCCCATCATCATCAATGCCTGCCCATTATCATCAATGCCTGCCCATCACTATCATCATCGCCTGCCCATCATCATCAATGCCTGCCCATCATCATCATCGCCTCCCCATCATCATCATCGCCTCCCTATCATCATCAATGCCTGCCCATCATCATCATCGCCTCCCCATCATGATCATCACTGCCCTCCCCCACCACCATCACACAGACAGCACCGCAGCACACAAGCACTCTTTCACATACACACACACACACACAAAGCACCGCACTACATACACACACACCGATACACACAGACACACACACACACACACAAACACAGACACATACACATCACATCTCACCTGTCCGGCATCCGCGCGCTTTCTGCCACAGCCGGCCACAGAATGATGACATCATTCAGCGGCGCTGCTGTGGGAGGAAGCGCAGGCGCCCCCTGGAGCCCGGAGCTGCGGCAGCGGAGGCACGGGGAGAGGTAAGTATTGTGCCGGCTGCTGCCGGGGCCCTGAGCAAGCGGGGGGGGCCCAGTGGCGGCGCTGACACCGCTCTCCTCCGCTAACGGGCGCCGGGGTGCCCGACGGTGAGTGGGCCCCCCCACCTGCTCAGGGCCCCGGCACTTGCCCAGGTATGCCGGGTGCTGACGCCGGCCCTGCCTGGAAGGCTCCCTTTTCTGGGAGTAGGTAAACCGCTTTTAAAGCCGGAGCATCAGGAACAGGTTTTGACTTACATTGCCGAAACAGCCTCCAGCTCTATCGCCTCCTCTTCTGAAGTTTCAAAAACTGCCAGCACTGAGTCGTCAGTGCAGGCTCCTGGTCAGGAACAACACCTTTCCTTGTGTCCTTCACCCCCACCAAAAGTGAAGGATGCGGCAGGCCACAGTTCAGATTACTTCCTAGAGCTCTTTTCACATACCATGACTAACTTATCAAGTGAAATCCTGAATTCCCCAGTCCAAGATGAATATGACATGGAGTGCACTGATGCACAGCCACTGCTATATGATTCTGCTGGTACATTCACCCAGAGCACTGCATTGCCCCCGCAGTCTACTGAGCCAGATTCTGACCCTGATGAGACTCAGGTGCCCCTTCCCGCATACTATACCACCTTGCACTGTGACACAGAGGAAGGTGCAGATGAAATTGAAGAGGAGGTGATGGATGACCCAGTTGTTGACCCGGATTGGCATCCATTGGGGGAAGAGGGTGCCGCTGGCAATAGCTCAGAAGAGGAGGAGGATCCGCAGCAGGCATCAACATCGCAGCTGCGGTTATCTGGCAGGCACGTAGCAGTCCAAAAACATGTAAAAAAAACAAAAAGAGTTGCAGGACAGCTTGGCCAGACTGTCAAATTAGCACAGCGTGCAAGTCCTGAAAATTTATCTCATAGTAGGAACAGTGCAGTGTGGCACTTTTTTGACCAAAATCCTATTGATGAGGCAAAGGTTAACTGTAAGAAGTGCGGAAGGACCTTTAACCGAGGGAAAAATCTCCGAAATTTGAATACCAGTTGCATGCTTAGACATTTAAACACCATGCGCTTGCAAGCGTGAACAGACTACAAAACCTCAGGTAGCACACGTGCACCTGCTCCGACTGAAGGTAGCCAGCAACGCTACATCGCTTCCCCCACTGTAAGCCCACCGGTTAGCACACCACCAGCAAGAAATGTTGAGGTGTCGTCGCAAGGCCAAAGCAGTCAGGGAATCACAATGTTTTTCCAACGGAAGACTGAATCTAGGCCATCACCACCACCATCACCATCACCAAACCCCTCTCAGTCCGCCATGTCCACCGCTAGTTCCTTCATATGCAGCTCTCAAGTCCATCTCACCCTAGCAGACACTCTGAGTAGGACAAGAAAGTACTCATCCTCTCATCCGCGTACATTGGCTTTGAACGCCTACATTGCCAAACTGATCTCATTAGAGATGATGCCCTTCCGTTTGGTTGAAAGCGCAGCGTTCCAAGAGCTCATGGCCTACGCTGTCCCACGCTATGACCTACCCAGTCGGCACTTCTTTTCTAGAAAAGCCATCCCTGTCCTCCACCTGCATGTGAAAGACCACATTGTCCATGCACTCAAACAATCAGTGAGTGGAAAGGTTCACCTCACAACAGATGCATGGGCCAGTAGGCATGGCCAGGGCCGTTACGTGTCCATCACTGCGCACTGGGTTAATGTGGTGGATGCAGGGTCCACAGGGGACAGCGGCGGTGGGACAGTGCTGCCTAGCCCACGGTATAGGCAATAGTTGGCTGTAGGCGTTCGACCCTCCTCCTTCTCCTACAGAAGCCAAAGCTCGTCGACAGAGCGCAGTCGCATGAGCACTCCGCAGCTACCAGTGTTGCACACAAGGTGTCCCACTATCGAACAGCTAGTGGTAAGCGTCAGCAGGCTGTTTTAAAGATGATGTCTTTGGGCGACAACAGACACACCGTGGAGGTACTGGCCGACTACTTACATTGAGAAACTGAGTCATGGCTGGGCACTCTACATCTTGAGCCAGGCAAGGTAATCAGTGATAACGGCTGTAATTTTGTGGCGGCCATAGCCCTGGCCAAACTGAGACACATACCTTGCCTGGCTCACACCTTGAACCTGGTGGTGCAGTGCTTCATAAATAATTATCCGGACTTAACAGCCCTACTCCATAAGGTGCGAAAACTGTGCTCGCACATACGTCGCTCGCCCGTAGACTCCAGTCGTATGCAAAGGCTGCAGCTATCGCTCCACCTCCCCAAGCACCGCCTAATCATAGACGTTGCAACAAGGTAGAACTCCACCAAGCACATGGTTGAGAGGCTGTGCGAACAGAGGCAGGCTGTAATGTTTTTGTGGTAGGATACACGGGCATGCAGTTTGATGGCAGACATGATGTTGTCGGGTGTGCAGTGGTTAAAGCTGAAAGACCTCTGTAAAGTCCTTCAGTGTTTTGAGGAATGCACACGGCTGGTAAGTGCAGACGACGCCATCATAAGCATGAGCATCCCACTTATGCATCTGCTCATGCAAACTTTGACGCACATTAAGGATCAGGCATCTGCAGCGGAGGAGGAGGAGGAGGAGGAGGAGGAGGAGGAGGAGGGAAGCCTTGATGACAGTCAGCCATTGTCTGCTCAGGGAACTGTCCTGGATAAGGTTGTGGAAGAAGAGGAAGAGGAGGAGGATGAGGGGGATGATTATTTTGGGGAGGAGGATGCTTCTCAGGGGGCAAGAGAAAATGTTGACTTGAAAAGGTCAGGTACAGGGTTTGTGCGTGACTGGAGGGATGTGGATTTGGCAGAAAGTGCTCCTCCATCCACCACTGGCAGTGCGTCATTGACACCTGGAACATTGGCCCACATGTGTGATTATGTCTTGCGGATCCTAAAAAGGGACCCCTGCATTGCCAAAATGATGAAGGAGGACGACTACTGGTTGGCCAGCATCCTCGATCCACGCTATAAAGTCAAATTACAGAACATCATGCCACAGGAGAACCTAGAGCTAATATTGGCGAACAAACAAGCAACTCTGGTAAACCATTTGTTAGAGGCATTCACAGCACACAGCAGCGGTGCTGGTTCTAACATGAGCCGTACTGGGCAACATGGAAGAGGTGTTCGTGGTGCACACAGTCGAAGTGGCGTTAGAGACAGAGGTTTCATGACCATGTTGTGGACTGATTTCTCGAATACCGCCCACATGACTGTTAATACTGAATCGATTGCAACAGACAGGAGACAGCAGTTGTCAACTATGGTTCAAAATTACCTCTCCTCCTCTATCAATGTTCTCACTCACAGTTCATTCCCCTTTGACTACTGGACCTGTAAACTGGACACCTGGCCTGAATTGGCACAATATGCCTTACAGGAGCTCGCTTGCCCAGCTGGTAGTGTGCTATTAGAAAGAGTCTTCAGTGCTGCTGGATCAATCCTGACAGAAAGAAGGACCCGGCTGTCGACCCAAAATGTATTTGATCTCACCTTCATTAAAATGAACCATGCCTGGGTTTCAAAGGATTTTGTACCACCTTCCCCTGATGACACATAGGTTGCCAGCAAAATGGCTCGCTTTGTCCTCCTCTTCCTCCGACTTCTCCAATCCCTCCATTTGCAGCTGCTGAATGTCCAGCCTACACCTCAACATATGCCAGTTTTTCCACCTCCCTAACTGGGCTGTACCCCTCCCAGGGCCGGCTTCAGCACCTGGCGCACCCGGGCAAGTGCCGGGGCCCTGCTTGCTCAGGGCCCCAGCACTTGCAATACTTACATCTCCCTGCTCCACCGCTGTGACGTCTTCCGTGTTTCCTGACAGTGACATTCAGGTCAAAGAGCGAGATGACGTCACATCTGTGCGCCCTCTGCCTGAACAGTCACAGTGCAGAGAGCTGGAAGATGGTGACGCTGAGGAGTCCAGAGTAGAGCAGTGCCCAGCGAGGGGAGGTATTTCATTTTTTTTAATGTTTGGAGCAATATATGGGGAGCATTATACACTGGAGAATTTTATATGGGGCCCATCATACATTTGAGAATCATAGAAAGGGCCCATTATACACTGGAGCATTATATATGGGGCACATCATACACTGGAGCATCATATGGGGCCCATTATGTATGGTGCATTATTTATGGGGACCATTATATTTGGATCATTATATGGGGCTCATCATACACTGGAGCATCATATATGGGGCCCATCATATACTAGAGCATTATATAGGGCCATTTATATATGGAGCATCATATGGAGCACATATGAGGCCTATTCTGTATGGAACATTATATGGAGCCCATTCTGTTTAGAGCAATATATGGGGCTCATTTTCTGTATGGCGCACTATGTGGTGCCCATAATACTGTATGGAGGACTATACTGTCCGTTTTTTGAGCTATTGTAGAATTTACAATAGATATCACTCATGTAATGTAAGAAGTGAAGTATTTGGCATTGTACTATATCTTTATTTCTCTGCCGTATCGGAGCATCATGAATTGTGGTATGTGTTAAAAGGGCCCACTGAGACTCTTTCGCCCGGGGCCCACGAAAACCTTGAGCCAGCCCTGAGCCCCCCCCACAACTTTAGCCAAATAACCCCCAGTTTTCAATGCGTTACTATAATTATAAAGTAAATTAAGGTTGACAAGCTTAAGTAATAAGAATTGATGTCATTGGCATTGAAATGGGCACTGTAGGTGTGTTTACTGTCTTCCACTCACTGGCGACTTTTCTTCCCCATTGACTGGCATTGGGGTTGGGTTTCGTTTTTGTCAAAACACCGACTTTTACCTGGAGTTAGTCGGCCGATTCCGTTCGACTCGACTTTTGCTAAAGTCGGATGGTCCGAAACCCGACTAGTCCTCCCGGAGGCAAAGTCGCTTATCTCTAGAAGCGATCAGGCTACAAAAAATGATTGTCCCATAGTGGGACAAAGTGTAAAACTTAGAATGATATAAAAAAAATTTTTTAATAATTGTAAAAATATTAAAAAAAAAAATAATAATAAAAAAATCTATATTTATTTAATCACTAAATAAATATTTGAATAAAAACAAATCTAAACAAAAAAAGTACACAGCGTCCAGATTCCAATGTGCGGACTACTTGTGTTAATCTCGGCTACAATGGCCGTTGTGGGTTCGGCCGTGGACTGTGTCAGGGAAAGAGCAGGAAACCAGTGTTGTACCTTCTTTTTCTCTGCTCACTTCTCATTAAAATTTGTTTTCCCTGTTGGACCACAGTTGTAAGCCTGGACTTAATTACCTGGACTACAGTGGCTGAGGGAAGACAAGGTAACCCGTGGAAGAAGCTGTGTCCGTCTATGTTTCATGTGCAAGGGGCTGGGGTGTCTGTGGACTTTGTTTTGTGGGTGAGCTCGGTCAGGACTACCACCCCGGTCTCCCTTGTTACACTTGGCATAGTGCGATAGTGCGGCAGGATGGACCTTAGCAGCCTTGCAACCCTGGGACTGATGGAAGAAATGTTTGGGAGTTGTGTTTTGCTGCCCGCCGTGACAGAATTGCAGATTGCGGCTGACAGTGACTTTGAGCCTGAGATTTGTGATTTGCTGCATGAACTGGAAGACATGGAGCTGTCGTCTGACAGCGATCCTGAGCTTGAGAGTTGTGATTTATTGCCTGCAGTGAAGGAATTAAAGATGGCAGCCGATGGTGATTGCAAGATGGCACTGACCGCTACCAAGAAGATGGGGGCCGTTGGCACAAAAACTGATGATGGTTCCGCCTTTCGTGGGCATCATGTAGGAGATTTGGTGCCAGAAGAGAGGAGGCCGCACCCCGTTGTGACAGATGCCCACCCAAAATGGGTGCGGGTGAAGACAGAGCTCTTGCTTCTGCAGCTGTACCTAGAAACAGGTGGAACCAAAGGAAGTGACCCCATCCACAAATGGGTGGAACACAGCATAGATAGACTACCTGTTGATGGACTAGACGCCATTATCTGCTGACATGGAGAGGTGCAGTATGTCGCACCGCGTTGGCATCTACAGCCAGGATTGGCGGTGATCCAAGGCCCTATGGAGGTGGGCCTGCGGTTCGAGGCCTGGTTGTCGGAGGAGCTGGAGGAGTGATCCCTGTTCTGGTGGCTGAGTCAACAACCAGTGGAGGTTGAGGACTACGAGGGCCTGGTGATGCCTCGACGGGGAATTGTGGTGGTTGCAATCACCGGTGCCGGCGGCCGCGCTAGAGGGCTACCGTCGGGTGTGGCGGGTGAGGAAGGAACCCTGCTCGGCCGTCTAGTTGCCTTGCCCTTTGTTCCCTTACCTCCCGTGGCTCCGCCACCATCTCCGGAGGGGTACCGTCTGCCAGCCGCCGACTCCGCCATCTTCCCTGGCAGCTATGGCACCCACGCTTCCACAGGCCGTGACCGTTCCTGCTGATATCCACGGCCTGCGCGCAGAGGAGCCTGGAGCACCCATGGTTACAGAGGCCCAGTGGATCTATGAGATAATCCGGGAGAAGAGGCGGAGGGAGCGCCGTATCGTCCGGGGGTTGCAGCACCCCGGCGGGGTAGCTGCGGCAGGCCAGATGACCCGCAGTGTGGTCCAGTACCTTAACCAGAGCAAGGGCTACGGATTCTTACAGGAGCTGGGGACCGGAGCCAAGGTCTATATTAATGTGGGGTCCCTCATGTTCCGCAGTCCGCTCCGAGAGGGGGAGTATGTGGCCTTTATAAAAGAACAAGGACCTCGAGGGACCTACGCGGTGGCTCTAAAAATGGCCTCTGACTGGGAGATCATCCCACCGCAAGAGACCCCATATGTGGAACGGCCCGTTGCTGCGGCCGCAGTTGCGCCAACTGCACAGGAGAGAAGGGTGCCTCAGAGCAGCGAGGTGGCTGCCAATGTGTTAAAGGAGCCAGAGGCTCCAGGAGGTGCGGGACCACCACTGGAGGGAGTGCGGAGTTGAGTGAACAGTGGGGACTAGTGATGAGTGAGTATACTCGTTGCTCGGGTTTTCCCGAGCAGCTCGGGTGGTGTCCGAGAATTTAGAAATGCTCGGAGATTTAGTTTCTGTTGCCGCAGCTTCATGATTTATGGCTGCTGGACAGCTTGAATAGATGTGAGGAATGCCTGCTTGATAAGGAATCCCCACATGTATTCAGCCTGTCAAATAGCTGCAAATCATGCAGCTACGGCAACAGAAACTGAATCTCCGAGCACTTCTATATGCTCGGACACCACCCGAGCTGCTCGGGGAAAGCCCGAGCGACGAGTATACTCGCTCATCACTAGTGGGGACTCCTCCTCCTCCAGTGGGTCCTCATCCCAAGTGTATGTAGCAGTGCAGGGTCCAAATGCGGCCCTCTATGCAAGTCAGCGGCCGTTACAGACTGAGCGGCCCCTTTAAGGAATTGTGTTGGTGCCAGTTGTACCCGGAAACTTTTCTGCGCTCCTGAAGAGGGCAAGGAGCCCTGCTGCAGAGCCCAAAGGACTATGGCATCTGATGTGGCTACCAGTTGACGGCCATGGTTGATGGTTTCCCCTCCTCCCAGTTTTGTTTGCACCCGTTGGTGCTTCCCTTGCTGGATCACGGGGCCAAAACCCCACGGGGTTAATGATGGTGGACTTTGGGTGTGGCTGCTGAACTGTGTGTCCCTGAACTGTGCTCCCATTTTAACCCCTGTACTAGCCCCACGTTAAAATGCAGCCCACCACCGTTTAAGGGCCCGTGGTCCACTGGAAGGAGAGAGGGGGAAGCTGCCGGGCCCACCAGTGCTAAAGGGCTAACCAGCTCTTGTGGAACTATGTGGATTGTGAACCTCTTTCCTATGTTCTCATAGACTCATATACAGAGAGACTGGAGCTTTGATGTTATATGTACATTTTACAGAGGTAGATGGCCATGTTTAAGGAGGGGGGAGTGTAAGGAGGTGACAGGAACCCTCATTTGCCCCTCCCCACATGGGATCTGTGAGACCCCTTTTAAGGTAAATGTGTTAATACCGTATTGTAAAGTGTCTATGTACTGTCATGTTTTATGCTGTTAAATGTGTTGTGTATGCCATGTGTTCTTAATGTGCGTGCTATGTTTGCATTCTTGTACCACTGATAGTGGCTGTTGTGAATGTGCTAGAGATGGTTTCTGAGCAGAGGCTCCCTCTGGTGGTTAGACAGTACTGAACCTTCCAGCGAGGAATGGCAATCTGGGATCACTGACTGGACTGATATATAATGGAGGTTCCCTCCCATGATGGTTGCCGGTGATCAATTGTTCTTGTCTCAATTGTGGTTCCTAGTTCATTTGGAAGTTTGCTGGAGTCTTGCCTGCGTCTGCTGCTTTCAGATAAGATATTTTTGCTTTTCTTTTTGTGCTTGCTTTTTGCATAGTTTTCTGCACTTTTGGAGTTCAGCCGGGTCCCCTCCTGGGGCCTGTGCTCCTCTCAGTTTATCTGTAGCCACTGTTATTTGTTCATTTGCCTTTTCCTGTTTTTTCAGTGGCTGCGGCTTGGTTTCGTTACACCAGAGATCTGATTTAGGTGGCTGAGATCGTGTGATCTCAGGTTTTTTGGCTATCAGAAGTGTTGGTATTTTTTAGGGTTTTTTTTTTGGATTGCAGTCAGAATTCTTTCCTGTACTTTTCTGTCTAGACAGATTGGGCCCCAGCGTTTGCTTATTCTATTTTCTGTCTGTGTCCATGCTTTCTTCTTGTCTAACCGCCATTACATGTTTGTGGGCTTCCTATTTTCTTTGGGGATCTGCTCCGGGGCAGATAGCTTTCATCTTTCTGCCTTTAGGTGTAGTTATCTCTCAGGCTGTGATGAGGCGTCTAGGATCAACGTAGGAACGCTCCACGGCTACCTCTAGTTGTGTGGTCAGTTCAGGTTACTGCAATCCAATAAGTTGCAGCCTCTCTGGTGTATTAACGTTTTTGCTATTTCTCCTCAGCTACCTAAACATAACAAGTGGCTGTCTGTGTAGCTCAGGGCCAGCACAGGTTAATTAAGGGGGCTGGACTTGCAGCCTCGAGGGAACAGGAAGTTCCTGCTTCCCGCTCAGTAGCCCAGGCACGTTGGCCTAGGGCTGATGTACAGCAACAGCAGGGGCATTGCCAGGCCCTAGGAGGAGAGGAAATCTGCTGCCAAGGGTGTAAGGACTTTGGAAGGGCCCCCGCTAAAATGACTGTGAGCGTCCAGATTCCAGCATGTGGACTACTTGTTTAATCTCGGCTACCGCTGCCGTTTGTCAAAACACCGACTTTTGCCGGGAGTTAGTCGGCCGATTCCGTTCGACTCGACTTTTGCTAAAGTCGGATGGTCCGAAACCCGACTCGTCCCTCCCGGAGGCAAAGACGCTCATCTCTAGAAGCGATCAGGCTACAAAAAATGATTGTCCCATAGTGGGACAAAGTGTAAAACTTAGAATGAAATAATTTTTTTTAATAATTGTAAAAATATTAAAAAAAAATAATAATAAAAAAATCAATATTTATTCTATCACTAAATAAATATTTGAATAAAAACAAATCTGCACAAAAAAAGTACACAGCGTCCAGATTCCAATGTGCGGACTACTTGTGTTAATCTTGGCTACAATGGCCGTTGTGGGTTCGGCCGTGGACTGTGTCAGGGAAAGAGCAGGAAGCCAGTGTTGTACCTTCTTTTCCTCATCTCATTTCTCATTAAAATTCGTTTTCCCTGTTACTTAATTACCTGGACTACAGTGGCTGAGGGAAGACAAGGTAACCCGTGTGAGAAGCTGTGTCCATCTGTGTTTCATGTGCAAGGGGCCGGGGTATCTGTGGACTTTGTTTTGTGGGTGAGCTCAATCAGGACAACCACCTCGGTCACCTTTGTTACATGGGCTCAGCACCGGAGCCCGCATTAAAGTCAGGGACATGACATATGACGCAAGCATAATTAAAGGGACAGGTTAAGAGGATTAATTAAAGGGATGGACCGTTGCCAGCAGGCCTAATTAAAAGGACAGAAGTTCGATCAAGTGAGCTAAAGGCCAGGAGGCCTGGCGAAAGGAAAGGGAATGGACTTGAACTGAGCTCTAGATATAGGAGACAGAAAGAAACGGTTGGTAGTAAAGAGGACTAGTATCATTCTACAGTACAAGACTTGCAACCTAGCAGAGGTGCAGAGCTGACTCCCGTTAGGATCTGTAGCGGTAGCTGCAATGGAAGACAGAGGGGCTGAGTGAAAGCCCTTTTTGATACAATTCGAACTCTGACAGCCGGCGGATCCTTCTCAATATGGCTTGGTGCATTATATTGGTTAAGTTATTAATCCAGATTGTATTTATAAGTCTGTTTGCTAATACATGAAGAAGCAGTTAACTGTATTAACCCCTTTCTGCCATCAGACGTACTATCCCATCCAGGTGAACTGGGCCAATCTGCCCATGGACGGGATAGTACGTCTCAACGATCGGACGCGACCGGGTGTCAGCTGATTATCACAGCTGACACCCGGCACTATGTGCCAGGAGCGGTCACGGACCGATCCCGTCACATTAACCCCTGGCACACTGCGATCAAACATGATCGCAGTGTTCCAGCGGTATAGGGAAGCATCGCGCAGGGAGGGGGCTCCCTGTGTGCTTCCCTGAGACCCTCAGAACAGCGCGATGTATCACGCTGTTCCGAGGGACCCTCTTCCCTGCAGGACCCCGGATCCAAGATGGCCGTGGGGTCCTTCCGGGTCCTGCAGGGAGGCGGCTTGCTCAGTACCTGCTGAGAGCAGGCGCTGAGAAAGCCTGCAGCAGTGCCAGTGAGATCGCTGGTGTGACAGAGTGCTGTGCACACTGTGAGACCAGCGATCTGATGTTATACAGTGATGTCCCACCCTGAGACAAAGTAAAAATGTAAAAAAAATAAAAATAAACATGTGTAAAAAAATTCCTAAATAATGAAAAAAAAAAATTCCCCAATAAATTCATTTCTGTATGTAAATAAAAAACACAAAAGTACACATATTTGGTATCACCGCGTCCGTAATGACCCGCCCAATAAAACTGTCCCACTAGTTAACCCCTTTAGTGAACCCCTTAAAAAAACAATAAAAAAACAAAGCAAAAAACAATGCTTTATCATCATACCACCAAACAAAAAGAGGAATAACACGCGATCAAAAAGACGGCTATAAATAAACATGGTACCGCTGAAAACATCATTTTGTCCCGCAAAAAACGAGCCGCCATACAGCATCATCAGCGAAAAGATAAAAAAGTTATAGCTCGCAGAATAAAGCAATGCAAAATAATTATTTTTTATATAAAATTGTTTTTATTGTATAAATGCGCCAAAACATAAAAAAATGATATAAATGAGGTATCGCGGTAATCGTACTGACCCGAAGAATAAAACTGCTTTATCAATTTTACCACACGTGGAACGCTTTAAACGCCCCTCCCCCAAAAGAAATTCATGAATTGCTGGTTTTTGTTCATTCTAACCTCCCAAAAATCGTAATAAAAATCGATGAAAATCATGTGCCCAAAAATGGTACCAATAAAAACGTCAACTCGTCCCGCAAAAAATAACACCTCACATGACTCTGTGGGCCAAAATATGTAAAAATTATAGCTCTCAAAATGTGGAGATGCAAAAACTATTTTTTGCAATAAAAAGCGTCTTTTAGCATGTGACAGCTGCCAATCATGAAAACCCACTATAAATAGTAAATCAAAACCCCCTTTACCACCCCCTAAGTTAGGGAAAAATAATAAAATTTAAAAAATGTATTTATTTCCATTTTCCCATTAGGGTTAGGGTTAGGGTTGAGGCTAAAGTTAGGGTTAGGATTGGGGCTAAATTTAGAATTAGGGTTAGAGTTGGGATTAGGGTTAGGGGTGTGTTAGGGTTAGGTTTGTGGTTAGGGTTAAGGTTAGGGTTGGGACTAGGGTAATGGGTGTGTTGGGGTTAGGGTTGGAGTTAGAATTGGGGGGTTTCCACTGTTTAGGCACATCAGGGGCTCTCCCATTGTGACATGGCGTCTGATCTCAATTCCAGCCAGTTCTGCGTTGAAAAAGTCAAACGATGCTCCTTCCCTTCTCAGCTCTGCCATGCACACAAACAGTAGTTTACCCCCACATATGGGGTATTAGCGCACTCAGGACAAATTGCACAATAACTCTAGGGGTCTAATTTCTTCTGTTAATCTTGGAAAATAAAAAATTGGGGGCGAAAATATAATTTTTGTCAAAAAAAATAATGATTTTTTATTTTTATGGCTCTACGTTATAAACTTCTGTGAAGCACTTGGGGGTTCAAACTTCTCCCCACACATCTAGATAAGTTCCTTGGGTGGTCTAGTTTCCAAAATGCGGTCACTTGTGGGGGTTTCCACTGTTTAGGCACATCAGGGGCTCTCCAAATGCGACATGACGCCCACAGACAACTCCATCAAAGTCTGCAATCTAAAACGTCACTACTTCCCTTCCGAGTCCGACGTGTGCCCATACTGTAGTTTTCTCCCACATATAGGGTATCAGCGTACTCAAGACAAATTGGACAACAACTTTTAGGGTCCAATTTCTCCTGTTACCCTTGTAAAAATAAAATATTGGGGCGAAAAAATCATTTTTGTAAAAAAAAAAAATGATTTTTTTGTTTTTACAGCTGTACGTTATAAACTTCTGTGAAGTATTTGGGGGTTCAAAGTGCTCACCACACATTTACATAAGTTCCTTGGGGGGTCTATTTTCCAAAATGGGGTCACTTGTGGGGGTTTCCACAGTTTAGGCACATCAAGGGCTCTCCAAATGCGACATGACGTCCGCAGACCATTCCATCAAAGTCTGCAATCCAAAATGTCACTACTTCCCTTCCGAGCCCCGACGTGTGCCCATACGGTAGTTTTCTCCCACATGTAGGGTATCAGCGCACTCAGGACAAATTGCACAACAACTTTTGGGGTCCAATTTCTCCTGTTACCCTTGGGAAAATAAAAAATTGGGGACTAAAAGATCATGTTTGTGGAAACAATATGTTTTTTTTATTTTCATGCTGGGGCGCTATAAACTTTAGTGAAACACCTGGGGGTTCAAAATTCTCACCACACATCTAGATCAGTTCCTTGAGGCGTCTAGTTTCCAAAATGGTGTCATTTGTGGGGGATTTCCACTGTTTAGGCACCTCAGGGGCTCTCCAAACACGACATGGCGTCCAGCAAATTCTGCGTTGAAAAAGTCAAACGGCGCTCCTTCCCTTCTGAGCTCTGCCATGCATCCAAACAGTGGTTTACCCCCACATATGGGGTATCAGCATACTCAGGACAAATTGCACAATACCTTTTGGGGTCTTGTTACCCTTGGGAAAATAAAAATTGAGGTGAAAAGATCATTTTTGTGGAAAAATATGATTTTTTTAATTTTACAACTCTACGTTATAAACTTGTGTGAAGCACTTGGGGTATCAAATTGCTCACCACAGATCTAGATAAGTTCCTTTGGGGGTCTAGTTTCCAAAATGGGGTCACTTGTGGGGGGGTTTCCACGGTTTAGGCACATCTGGGGCTCTCCAAATGCAACATGGCGTTTAATCTCAATTCCAGCCAATTTTGGTTGGAAAAAGTCAAATGGCGCTTCTTCCATTCCGAGCCCTGCCGTGCGCCCAAACAGTGGTTACCCCCCACATGTGGGTTATCAACGTACTCAGGACAAATTGGACAACAACTTTTTGGGTCCAATTTCTCCTGTTACCCTTGGGAAAATAAAAAATTGGTGACTAAAATATCATTTTTGTGGGAAAAAAATAGGATTTTTTATTTTCATGCCCAGGCATTATAAACTTGTGTGAAGCACTTGGGGGTTCAAAGTGCTCACCACAGACCTAGATAAGTTCCTTAGGGGGTCTAGTTTCCAAAATGGGGTCACTTGTGGGGGGTTTCCACTGTTTAGGCACATCTCAGGCTCCCAGACAGAACATAACACCCATCAATGTCTGCATTCCAAAACGTTATTACTTCCTTTCCAAGCTCTGCTGTGCGCCCAAACAATTCCCCCCCACATAGGGGTGTCAACGTACTCTGGACAAATTGGACAACAACTTTTGGGGTCCAATTTCCTTGGGAAAAATCAAAAATTGGGGACTAAAAAAATCATTTTTGTGGAAAAAAATTTTTTTTTCACACCCAGGCATTATAAACTTTTGTGAAACACTTTGGGATTCAAAGTGCTCACAACAGATCTAGATAAGTTCCATAGGGGGGTCTAGTTTCCAAAATGGTGTCACTTGTGGGGGGTTTCCACTGTTTAGGCGCATCAGGGGCTCTCCAAACGTGACATGGCATCCAATCTTAATTCGAGCCAATTTTGGTTTGAAAAAGTCAAATGGCGCTCCTTCCCTTACGAGCTCTGCCGTGCTCCCAAACAGTGGTTTTCCCTCACATATGGGGTATTGACGTACTCAGGAGAAATTGCACAACAACTTTATCTGTCCATTTTCTCCTTTTACCCTTGTGAAAATATAAAATTTTTTCTAAAAGATAATTTTTGTGACTAAAAAGTTAAATGTTCATTTTTCCCTTCCAGTTGCTTCAGCTCCTGTGAAGCACCTGAAGGGTTAATAATCTCCTTGAATGTGGTTTTGAGTACTTTGAGGGGTGCAGTTTTAATAATGGTGTCACTTTTGGGTGTTTTCTGCCATATAGACCCCTCAAAGTGACTTCAAATGTGAGGTGGTCCCTAAAAAAAATGGCTTTGGAAATTTTGTTGTAAAAATGAGAAATCGCTGGTCAACTTTTAACCCTTGTAATTTCCTAACAAAAAAAAATGTTGGTTCCAAAATTGTGCTGATGTAAAGTAGACATGTGGGAAATGTTATTTGTTAACTATTTTGTGTGACCTATTTCTCTGTTTCTGTTTTAAGGGAATAAAAATTCAAAGTTTGAAAATTGCAAAATTTTCAAAATTTTCGCCATATTTCTGTTTTTTTCCAAAATAAACGCAAGTTATATCGAAGAAATTTTACCACTAACGTGAAGTACAATATGTCAAGAGAAAACATTCTCAGAATCGCGATGATCCATTAAAGCATTCCAGAGTTATAACCTCTGTAGCCTTTCAGGGGGGTATTAGCTCTAGGATCGCTGTCTGGGTAGACAGAATGGCACGGAAACAGTTCATTCAGACAGCAATTATGGTAAAAACTGGCCGCAACCAGTTTTATTAAAGTCCACAGCACACAGATAAAACAAAGCATAAACAAAAGACCTAGGCTTGTCTAGCCACTAAATTACACTTATGTAATGTCCCTTTCTATCAGGAACCCAGACTCTATCAGTCTGTGCCCAAAACAACACATATGATATATGTTACCAGTATGGAGTTTCCCAGATACTCCTCCTTATGTCTGAAGGTCCACCCGACGTCCAGACTTGAGAGAGATCCACTCCTATTCAGTAGTCATTATCCTGGAGGTTCACAGAGACACTCCTGTGTCCGGGGTACCTCTAACCCAGACTGAGACGGCTCCCCTCCTCTTCAGTAATCATCAGCATGGAGGTTCACAGAGACACTCCTGTGTCCGGGGTACATCTAACCCAGACTGAGACGGCTCTCCTCCTCTTCAGTAATCATCAGCATGGAGGTTCACAGAGACACTCCTGTGTCCGGGGTACATCTAACCCAGACTGAGACGGCTCTCCTCCTCTTCAGTAGCTTATCCGCATGCATTCTCATAGAGACTGCTTCCTTGTGCCAGGACACCTCTCTGTGTCCAGGCTAAAGACAGCTCTAACACTCTTGGAGACTGTTTCTTGTGCCAGGACACCTCCCTGTGTCCAGGCTAAACTAGCTCTCTCACTGTGTCCGCAGACACCTATTTCTGGCTTCCTAATTAACAGCTGATTGGCTTCAGGTTTAAGCTGCAAGTGTGCAATGAATGCAAGGTGTAGTGACCTCTCTCTACCACCAGGTCTACAAAGCCACATATTTCCCTTATAGTTAGCAAAGAACCTAGGTGAAATGTACACCCCATTCACCACATATCCTCACTGTCTCACACCTCATAAAGAGACAGTGGTCAGAATTGTAAAAATTAGCCCGGTCATTAACGTGCAAACCACCCTTGGAGATGAAGGGGTTAAGGAACATTAGGGAATCTTAGTTGACCATTAGCCGATTGGTGTCACACTTCTAATTTCAGTAGTGCCAAGTTTGTTACTTTTTAGGGCAGTGCCCACGGCTGTAGGGACAGAGGATAACTGTAGCGCAAAGAAAGATATGAAAAATTGTGCTGATAATTACTGTCAGTAACTTGCTGATTGCCATCTATCAGTTATTGCATTTCTAGTTACTGATCTGTAAATAGTTAATAAAAAATCACTTGTTTCACTGTACCACTGAGTGTGCATTTTCTGTGCTGCTGCATCCTTGCACCTTCTCGTATTTACATCTGCCTACGCAGAGCGCCAGCAGATAATGATAAACTCATCTGTACTGCTGCTGCACTCGGCATAACCAGTGATCGAGTAGAATGAAGATTAGCATGTCATGAATGCAGACATTGTTGAATCAAGTGCAGCGCACAATACGGTGTTTATTCATAGCTAAGAGCTGCTTTTGTACTTTTATATTTCTACTAGTGTTGAGCGATACGATACTGCAAATATCGGGTATCGGCCGATATTAGCTGTATCGGACTTTCGATTCCGAGTTCCGATATTGTCGTCTTATCGGATACCGGAATCGGAATTGTCACTGTCACTGTCAGTGTCCGTCGGTCGGGTCTGTCAGGAGTCAGCGGCACTTACCTGGCAGAAGATCTCCGGCGGTCACGGCCTGGACTGCTTCATGGCCGCCATCATCTTTCCCCGCGGTCACATGCAGTTTCTCGCGATAACTGCAGTGACTGCTGGGTAATCCTGGCCGTAAAGCAGTCAGTCCGATGACGTCACCGCCGGGGAAGCAGGTAATCAGCTGTGCTGCGTCCAGAGCTGGATCGTCATGGGACACTCGTTACTATGGACTGCGTCGGACAGGTGGTATACTGTTGGTTTGTTTTTTTCCTTTTTTTACAGGAGATCGATGGCGTCGCAGGAATGAGAGTATAATAAAAGAAATGAAAACTGTGTTGTCTCTTTTATTTCATTACAAGACTTTTTTCTTGCTTTGTCTTTTTTTTATGCATTTAATAACTTTGGGATTAATAATGGATCGGTGTCTTATTGACGCCTATCCATTATTAACCGGGCTTATTGTCACCGTGCAATCAACGGTGACATTAACCCCTGATTACCCCACTTGCCACCGCTACAGGGCAGTGGGAAGAGCCGGGTAAAGTGCCACAATTGGCACATCTTTTGATGCGCCAAATGTGGGGCTGCTGTAGCCTGGTATTATCAGGCTGTTGAGGGCCAAAATCCATGGGCCTTGACAGTCTTTTAATACCAGGCCGCAGCAGTCTGCATTTTACTTGGCTGGTTAACAAAAATAGGGGGACCCCTACGCCGTTTTTTTTTCGAGGGGATCCCCTATTTTTGTTAACCAGCCAAGCTAAGCAGACTGCTGTGGCCTGGTATTATCAGGCTGGCAAGGTCCATGTATGTTGGCTCCTTAACAGCCTTAAATACCATTCCTCAGCAGTCTGCTTCATCTGGCTGGTTAACAAAAATAGGGGGACCCCTACGCCGTTTTTTTTTCAAGGGGATCCCCTATTTTTGTTAACCAGCCAAGCTAAGCAGACTGCTGTGGCCTGGTATTATCAGGCTGGCAAGGTCCATGGATATTGGATCCTTACCAGCCTGAAAAACCAGGCCTCAGCAGTCTGCTTCATCTGGCTGGTTAACAAAATTAGGGGGGACCCCACGCCAATTTTTTTTCGAGGGGATCCCCTATTTTGTTAACCAGCCAAGATATGCAGACTGCTGTGGCCTGGTATTATCAGGCTGGCAAGGTCCATGGATCTTGGCTCCTTACCAGCCTGAAAAACCAGGCCTCAGCAGTCTGCTTCATCTGGCTGGTTAACAAAAATAGGGGGGACCCCACGCCAATTTTTTTTCGAGGGGATCCCCTATTTTTGTTAACCAGCCAAGATATGCAGACTGCTGTGGCCTGGTATTATCAGGCTGGCAAGGTCCATGGATCTTGGGTCCTTACCAGCCTGAAAAACCAGGCCTCAGCAGTCTGCTTCATCTGGCT
Source organism: Oophaga sylvatica (assembly GCA_033576555.1). Taxonomy (NCBI): domain Eukaryota; kingdom Metazoa; phylum Chordata; class Amphibia; order Anura; family Dendrobatidae; genus Oophaga; species Oophaga sylvatica. The sequence continues at coordinate 968,966,530 of JARQOD010000001.1, read as the reverse complement.
GGTTAACAAAAATAGGGGGGACCCCACGCCAAATTTTTTCGACGGGATCCCCTATTTTTGTTAACCAGCAAAGATAAGCAGACTGCTGTGGCCTGGTATTATCAGGCTGGCAAGCAGGGTCAGACTGAGCCACCGGAGAAACCTCCGGTGGGCCCCAGCTCCTGCGTGGTGGGCCCTGATTTGAAAGGATAGGTCGCGGGGCAGAGGGGGCGGTGGCCCCGGGCCCCGCGCTCTGAGGGGGCCCACCCGGAGCTACGCTACAGTAACTGTATCGGCGTGCACAGCACGCCGATACAGTTACATTCTGCGGCAGAGCAGGGAGAATCGATCTTCCTGCTCTGCCGCCCAGAAGCTATGGGGCCTGAACAGGCGTTGGGGGGCCCGGTACCAGCAGTGGGCCCCCCACCCGTCATCGGAGGGTCAGCTGTATCGGCATCCAGCCGATACAGCTGACCGCATAGAGAGAGAAGGAGCGAGCGCTCCTTCTCTCCCATAATCCCCCTCTCAGCGTCTGACAGCGGGCGCGATGACATCACCTGCCGGCGCCCGCTGTCAGACGCTGAGAGGGAGAACAGTGAGCAGCACAGGAGCCGGGAGGTGAGTATTGTTTTTTTTTTTTTTTAATGGGGGTGCATTATACTACAGAGGCTGTATATGGGGGGTGCATTATACTACAGAGGCTGTATATGGGGGCTGCATTATACTACAGAGGCTCCATATTGGGGTGCATTATACTACAGAGACTCCCTATGGGGATGCATTATACTACAGAGGCTGCCTATGGGGGTGCATTATAATATAGCGGCTGCCTATGGTGGTGCATTATATTATAGACTCTGCTATGGGGGTTTATTATAATATAGAGGCTGCCTATGGGGGTGCATTATACTATATTGAGGACTATCTGGTGTATTATGCTGTATGGATGCTATCTAGGGGCCATCATACAGTGTTGGACCCATTAAATAGTTTATTAAGGGGTCAGTATATATCCAGTGAGGGGCATTATTCTGTGTATAGGGGAGATGTACAGGGGGAGACTTGGGACATTATTAAATGTAAAGTGGACACTTATTGTTATAGGGGAACTCGGGTTACTGTGACTGTCAAAGGGGCACACAGGGCATTATTACAGTCTAGGGGACAAAATGTGGTCACTGTTTTCTAGGGCACTTGCGCCCGGCATTACTATATTCTAGAGGGGTGCTTTAAAATTTAGAGGTCACACAGAACCACACAGCAGGTGCAGTAATAGGGACACATACGGCAGCAGCAGCAGCTCAGTATTGGGGTATCACGTGCAGTAATAGGGACACATACCGCAGCAGCGGCTCAGTATTGGGGTATCAGGTGCAGTAATAGGGACACATACGGCAGCAGCGGCTCAGTATTGGGGTATCAGGTGCAGTAATAGGGACACATATGGCAGCAGCGGCTCAGTATTGGGGTATCAGGTGCAGAAATAGGGACACATATGGCAGCAGCGGCTCAGTATTGGGGTATCAGCAGGATGAGGAGTTTGTGCAGGTTGAGAATAGTCCAATTGGTGACCAAGACAGTGCTAAAAATATGAGAAGTGAAATGTGTCTTTGTTGTAATCTCTGCAGTCGAGTCCTGGCTGGAGAAGTCGTCATGTCGGTCTGGACCAGATGGAAAAGAAATGAAAAGTGAACAATTCCATTAGAAAGAACATCAGCGGTAAGTCATTATCTGTACCTGTGCTGTAATCTATTATATGTTCTGTAGGACTGGTATTATTTACCACAGACCATATGGCGGTAATATCAATATTGGTCTTTTTATATATAGATTATTTTTGGCAACAGCGCGGTCATTTGCTGAGGTTCTCTGATTAGGGGCCCACTCAGAAGTTTCGCCCCCACTAAACCAAAACCCTAGCTACGCCTCTGGCTCTCTCTCTAGTCTTTCTTTCTCTCTCTAGTCTTTCTCGCTCTCTGTTCTTTCTTTCTCGCTCTCTGTTCTTTTTTCTCTCTGTTCTTTCTTTCTCTCTCTCTTTTCTTTCTTTCCTCTCTTTCTTTCTCTGTTTGTTCTTTCTCTCTCGCTGCTCTTTCTTTCTTTTCCTCAGTACCAGCCACTGTGCCCTCATTACCAGTCAGTGTGATCAGCAGTGCTAAATGGGTACGCTTGGGGCCAGGATATGGGTGTGATTAGCTGTTAAATGGGTGTGGTCAGGGCGTGGCCTAAAATTTGCAGCGACGCCCTACGCGCGCCGCAGCCTTTAACCCTCTTTCCTGTCTTCAAAATTTGGGAGGTATGCTGTATGACCTCACTACAACTTCTGGCCATGTTCCTGATGAGCGCGACGGATGGTCTCCTGAGGGATCTCCTCCCACACCTGGACTAAAGCATCCACCAACTCCTGGACAGTCTGTGGTGCAACGTGGCATGGCCTAAAATTTGCTGCAGCAGGCACAGCGTGCCACAGCCTTTGTCCCTCTTTCCCTTCTTCAAAGGTTGGGAAGTATGATGGTGGGCCCCAAGAATATTTTTTCTCTGGTGGGCCCAAGGTACTCCAGTCCGACGCTGCTCGCAAGGTCCATGGATATTGGCTCCTTAACAGCCTTAAATACCATGCCTCAGCAGCAGGGGCGTACATAGAAATCATGGGGCCCCATAGCAAAAGTCTGAATGGGCCCCCCCCAAAAAAAAAAACCCAGAGCCATTGTAAATGTAAAGTGCCAGCACAGTGAGGGGACACATTAAACAAAAAAATGTATTATGCCCCCATAGATTGTGCCCCCATAGATGCTCCATAGTATAGGCCCTTATGCTGTCGCGGCTGCTGCAACCAAAAAAAAAAAAAAGACATACTCACCTTTCGTCGCTGGGGGCCAGGTGCCGGTGTCTTGAGCAGGGGGTGACACCAGGTGCCGATGTCACCGCTCGCTCAGGGCCCCGGCACCTGAGATATTTACCTGTCCTCTCTCCACTGCTGAGTGCCGCTGTCTTCGGGGTCCTCCAGCATTGAATGATCAGGCAGAGGGCGCGGCGCGCACTAACGACGTCATCGCGCCCTCTGACCTGAACATTGCAGCAAGAGGACGCGAGCAACGGTGGAACGGGACAGGTAAATATCCCTTATACTCACCCTTCCGCCGGCGCGGTCTGTGCAGCCCCTGCTCTTCTCCCACGGTCTCCGCCGCCAGTGTTCAGCGGTCACGCGGGACAGCTCATTAAAGTCATGAATATGTGCGTATTCATGACTGTAATGAGCGGTACCACCTGACCGCTGAACACAGGCGTCGGAGACCGTGGGAGAAGAGCAGGGGCTGCAGAGACCGCACCAGGAGGGGTGAGTATATAGAAGAGCTGCGCTCCCCCTCCCCCGCCGACCCCCTGGTAGTACTGTGTCAGCACAGCTACCCGACCGTCGAGGGCCCCTTCACCTGTCCGGGCCCCATAGCAGCTGCTTGGTCTGCTTCATTCACGGTACGCCACTGCTCAGCAGTCTGCTTCATCAGGCTGGTTAACAAAAATAGGGGGGACCCGACGCCATTTTTTTTTCGAAGGGAACCCCTATTTTTGTTAATCAGTTCCCTCTGACGTCACTGATTGTGTCCCTGGCTGACCTGAAGTGAAAGTGGAAAGCAATCAATTAAGCTTTCCACTTCCTCTCCTGTCAGCTAGGAGAGGAACTCATTCATTTGGGGGTTTACTGTGAGGCTGCAGCATTAGCTGCGGTCCCTGCAGTAAACATTAACCCTTTCTGAAGGATTACACCGTGGGACCTGACTGTGCATGGGATAGGTAAGAATAATTTTGTTTTTTTATTTTATTTTTATTACAGGAAATGGTTTTTGCAGTCAAATAAAAGATGGTCAAAAACATGTGTCTTTATTTCATTAAAATGATTTTTAATTAAAGTGTGTGTGTTTTATTTTTATTTCATGCAATAGGATTAATAATTGATAGTTGTCTAATTGACAGCTCTCAATTATTAACCTGGCTTAAGGTCACCTTTCAATTGCAAGGTGGCTTTAACCCCATATTAACCCATTCGCCACCGCTACAGGGCAATGGGAATAGACGGGCAAAGTGCCAGAAAGGGCGAATCTAATTATAGATTTGTCTTTTCTGGGGTGTCTGGGGGCAGATGTTAGTAGCCAGGGGGGGGGCCAAAAATAATGGTCCCTCTCTGGGCTATTATTATCTGCCCCCATTCGCTGACTTTGTCTGTCTGGTTGCGAAAATAGGGCGGGAGCCCACGCATTTTTTTTAAACAATTTTACACCTCATATATATATATATATACATGTCTGTGAGGTCGGGACCGCCACCATTTTGTATAGGGCCTGTACCAGCCTCCATTTTGTCAGTTCACACAGTCACAGACTTTTAGCTACACAGGGCCTATTAGCATATTCAGTACGACCAGCTTTGATGTCCACTATGAATCAATAGGCCTTTACATGCTAATTGGTTTAGGCCAGGGTCTGAATAAGATGGTCAGTCGTATGGTAAATAGCTCAAGCTCAAGCCATTGTTTCCTGCTCCATATGAATTGCAGGCCAGTTAATATGCGTGCTTCAAAGCAAAAGGGGAAGGGCCTAGCAGGGTTGAGAGCTGTAGCCAGGTACCCCTGGATCTTTCCATTTCATACACAGAAGCACAAGGGACAGACTTGCCAAATGGAGCTGCAGCACATGCATTGGGTACTGTCCAGCAACTGAAGACTTTCACCTGGGGAACGCAGAGCTCCATGCCTCCCCAAGACCATACAACCCGGTAATATTGATCTATAGCTTATACCTTTAAGCCTTGTACATTATCGTTGTATTTTATTCTGACTGCAAATCCATTGTAATTACGTTGTATAGCTTTACTGTATATTTCTGTAATTATCTAGTGCGCCCTTAAGGCAAATTAAACCATAAAATTAATCTTGGGCTGATGCTTTTACTCTGATCACGAATCTTAGAATACCCAGTGGGTAACAGGACAACCTCCCCGGCGGCCATTTGCTCTAGGTGCAGTTCCCTTACTGACCTGAGGGACAAAGGGGGCGCCGGAGAGCTGTACCTGTGGAGTTACGTCACATTGGTGACGTGGGAGGAAAGGGGGTCGTTCCTCACAATTGGTGGCAGCGGTGGGATCAGAAGCTGTGATACCCGGGCTACCGTGTGGCGGTCGGCTTAGTTCCTCACAATTGGTGGCAGCGGTGGGATCAGAGTAATAGTGTGCGTGGGACCCCTACTCCCAGACACTAGAGACTACCAGCGGTACTTTCACTGCTGGGGTTTTAAGATCAGCCCAGCACTAGACGGTCAGAGTGTAAATATAACAAGTTGTGTGCAAGGTCAGGGTTGCAGCTCTGTCAGTAACCAAAGGTTCCCAAGATGGCGGAAGGCACCAGGAGTAGGGCAAAGGGGGAGGCCAATTCTGTGGCCTATGAGGGGTTCGATACCGATGAGGGGAGCTCAGCCAGGGCTCCCCAAGGAGCCCGACCCCCGTGCTCAGTCCCGCAGTGGACTGTCCACCCCCTGCCCGTCCCAGTGTGTACAGATCGGAGGCCCTCTTCCAAGTGGCTATGGCACAGCTCGAGGCTGGTAATGACGCCGCCTATGACAGACTCCTGGTGGCGGCAGAGAAAGCAGCAGAGCGTGAGCAAGCAGCCGCGGAGAAAGCAGCAGAGCGGGAGCAAGCAGCGGCAGAGCGTGAGCATACAGAACACCGTGAAGCAGCAGAGCCGGGAGCAAGCAGAACGTCGTGAAGCTGCGGAGCGGGAGCATACAGAACGCCGTGAAGCTGCGGAGCACCTGTCTCGACCACGCACCACAATTGTGGGTTACCAGGGCAATGGGGTACTCAGAGCCGAGCCCGTAGAAGTCTATGGGATTGTCACAGGTAGCGGTGGCTCGGTCTGTGGCCCTGGCGGTCTGGCGTTTTCTTGGGGGGAATATTTACAGGGGATAGATTTATATACAGTTCGTGACGCCACCTGTAGTCTTCTGGTAATTTGTACCAGCGCTGCTGTAGATCTCTGAGGGGATGGTGAGGCAGCTAGATGTCGGGTCCCCTACAGGTAGGACTCTTCCCTCAGGTCGATAGTTAAAGCAGGGTTGTGCAGGCATGCAAGTAAATAACTCAGTCTCACACGGTCAGCGTCTTTCCATACCTTTACTTGTAAGATGGTAAGGCAGGTCCCAGGGAGGCTGATCCAAGGAGAATGTATTTTGAGATAGCAGCTGGACAAGTTAGGGGCCTCCTTTACTTTCACAACGATGAGTACAACCAGCATGAAGCGTAGTTCCCTCTATAACTCCAGCTATTCCATAGCTGTACTGCCCAGTCAGTTTTGTGGTCGGAGCCTTCCTGTGAGAGAGCTGAATTCCTATCTTGCTGATCAGGCTCAAAGTCTTCACTCCCCCTGACCCCAGTTACGTACCGACTATTTAGGGGCTGCTTTCCGCTACCTAAGGTCTGGTAAGCCTCTGGTTTTCTTACCACTAAGCGTGAAGCTTTAGTGATCCTTCGGTCCCCAGTGACCGGTAACAATGTGCAGGACTTCTTCAATCCAAAAGCACTTTTTAAATATTCCTTTCCACTGTGCCTTTCGCCTTGTCCTCGCTTGTAGCATAAACACTCACACTTGCAAAAAGTCATATAATCACTCCCTTCTTTTCCTTCCTTCAGAGTTAGTTGACAGACTCTCAGTTATCCACTAGGCAGGAGCACGTCTCTGAACCTTTCACTGTCCTTGGGACCGGAGACTGAAGTATTTCTGTACTAAGCTCTTCTTTCTTTATCAGTGTCTTCAAGTGAGGTACAGCTCTGACCAGGCTGAGGTGATCTATATCTCGCCCTTACTGGCCTCCACTTGCTGAACTGCTGGTAGAACCAGGCTGGACTGCTTCCTCCCTCCAAGTCCCAGCTAGACTCCACACGTCTGCTCTGTCCGAAGACAGGAAACTGACTACTCTAATCACTCAACGAATCTACACTGACCACTCCCTCACAAGTGACTACACTACCCTAAGGGTGTGTCTAGTGTATGTTTGAGTGAATGGGTATTGAGCATTAAACTGCTATCTCTCCACACACTCTCCAGGGTACTGCGTGTGCCTAACACCAGGGCTACACATTCCCCCATGGTAAAAGACAGCACTCCCGGGCTGTAAAATACAAAGAGACAGTTTTGTTTATGCATGAAAACATCAACATTAAACATTAATTCGTCCCATCCGGGAGGTAAGGATGTCTTGAACGTTGCAAACAAAACATTATATATAGAAAAATACAAAAAGTATTAATGCATCAAAACATTCAATAAATATACAGTATTCTTGTGAAGGACCCGCACCAAACCTTCAACGTGGGTCCTGGGTGGGCTGCAGGACATCCGAATGCAGACCTCACTCAGTGCCACACCACACGGGTTTTTGTATTCAGAGGTAGTTGTGCTGGTTTTATGTAAAACCAAGATAAAGCACCGAAGCGCAACTATATACAAATAAGTTCTGGGCTGGCACAGTCCTCAACCTCTGAGTCCATTGTAAAACGAAGACATATTATATCACATTATAATAATAATAAAGTGCAAAACTTTTTCTCTGTTTACCCAGCCGGGCATTCTACTGTTAGCAATATATAAATATATTATATACTCATTTAACTTGTGCAAAAATTGGCAAACTTCTTAAACTTTTTACAACATTACTTATGGTAGACCCCTATATGGATCTCACCGGTTTTTCTTTTACTGTTTAATTATTTTCAAATACATTTTCCACCCCGGGGGCTGGAACAATGCGATGGTCCCTAGATCCCATTACTAACAAGTCGTGTGCTGCTATTAGGGTCTGGGTCGCCACAGTTCTCGTGCGAACCTCTAGGGGCGCAACGGGTACATTCTCCTTGCGAGACACCGATTGCGTTTCAATCTGAGTCACAGTTAACGATATGGATCGTGTCATGGATTGCGATGGAAACTGGGTCGCATGTTGCGATGTAGAAGGATAACGGTATACAGGTGTCGCTTCCACTTGCGAAGTACCTGCAGGGGGCGATGCTGGGGCACGGCCGGATACTGCTTGAGCTGGAGACGGGGACGCTGCGGTAGTGGTGACGTTACCTGCGTCGGGGACAGGGTCACGGACGATGGTGACGTTAAGGGCATACCATCCCTTCATTCCCCAGTGCCGTGTATACGTGACAATGTCTCCATTAACTAAGTCCCTCCCGGGGTGGCCTTGCGGTAGGTGGGATTCCACGTCACGCCTGCTGACAAAGACCCCTGGGTAGAGGCCCGGTTCACGGATGAAGCCCCAGCCCTTCCGGAGCTGGAACTCAGTCACACACCCCTGCCGTCGCGGTTCCCTCAGGGTACCTTTCTCTCTCCGGACACTCTCCTTGTCCGCGATCAGCTCTGCATGTTGCCGCTGCCGGTTCCGCTGAGCTTCCCGCTCTTCCTCCTGCTGGCGTTTCTGCTTCTCCTCACGACGCTGCCACTCATATTCCCACTGGCGGTGTAGGCGACGTCATCCAGGCGCGCCATCTCGTCCCAGTCGACGTCTGGTAACGACGGACAGGACCCCTCCGGTGTCCCTGCCGGGGTTCGATCATCTGCTGCGGCCTCCTGGCCGGGCGGGAGTTCCGGAACTGGCGGTACCTCCTCAACCTCCTTCGCCTCCACCGCTTCACCGGTGGGATCAGGGTTGGTACTTTCGGGGGCAGCCTCCGGTTGCTCCTTTGCCTTGGGCAGCAGAATTTTCGGTAACTCGAATCGTGGGGGGTCGTTGAGGGGAGAGAACACCACGTCCCACAGCCTCCGCTGCTCCTGGGTACGCCGGCGTCTCTCGATCTCTTCAAATCCAGGTTGGTGCTGGACCATCTTTTTCAGGCGTGCATTTTTTCCTGAATCTCTAGCAACGCTTGCTGCAGGTGCAGGACCACGGATGACTCCGGTGCTGGTGGCAGCTTGGCTGGGGCACGGGGCCTGCCTTCCTCCGCTTCCCTGCTCGGCTGCACACGTCCTGCTTCCATGATGTTCCAGAAGATTCTTTCATCTTCCTCCGGAGACGTCCGGTCTCTTCCGTGGAGGCGGGGTTTGCGTCTCCTCCTCCTCGCAGGGAAGGTGAAGAGGAGGCGGACCTCCTTTGCTGTAGGGCAGGATCGCATGTTGTAATAGCACTTTGAGAGGGCAGGCATTTTCTTCGCGCCACAGGGGGTACACGCCCACGAAGGTACGCCCACCTTCTTCTCCAGCGCCTGAGGGCGCGAATATGGCGACAAAGATGGCGATTTTTGGCGCCAAAAGTGCAAACAGTCCTTTTCACAAAAACAACTCCATAGGCACACAGGGCTCGCAATTTTGCGAGTTTCGCATCCTGTTCGTGACGCCAATTTTGTCTCGACCACGCACCACAATTGTGGGTTACCAGGGCAATGGGGTACTCAGAGCCGAGCCCGTAGAAGTCTATGGGATTGTCACAGGTAGCGGTGGCTCGGTCTGTGGCCCTGGCGGTCTGGCGTTTCTTGGGGGAATATTTACAGGGGATAGATTTATATACAGTTCGTGACGCCACCTGTAGTCTTCTGGTAATTTGTACCAGCGCTGCTGTAGATCTCTGAGGGGATGGTGAGGCAGCTAGATGTCGGGTCCCCTACAGGTAGGACTCTTCCCTCAGGTCGATAGTTAAAGCAGGGTTGTGCAGGCATGCAAGTAAATAACTCAGTCTCACACGGTCAGCGTCTTTCCATACCTTTACTTGTAAGATGGTAAGGCAGGTCCCAGGGAGGCTGATCCAAGGAGAATGTATTTTGAGATAGCAGCTGGACAAGTTAGGGGCCTCCTTTACTTTCACAACGATGAGTACAACCAGCATGAAGCGTAGTTCCCTCTATAACTCCAGCTATTCCATAGCTGTACTGCCCAGTCAGTTTTGTGGTCGGAGCCTTCCTGTGAGAGAGCTGAATTCCTATCTTGCTGATCAGGCTCAAAGTCTTCACTCCCCCTGACCCCAGTTACGTACCGACTATTTAGGGGCTGCTTTCCGCTACCTAAGGTCTGGTAAGCCTCTGGTTTTCTTACCACTAAGCGTGAAGCTTTAGTGATCCTTCGGTCCCCAGTGACCGGTAACAATGTGCAGGACTTCTTCAATCCAAAAGCACTTTTTAAATATTCCTTTCCACTGTGCCTTTCGCCTTGTCCTCGCTTGTAGCATAAACACTCACACTTGCAAAAAGTCATATAATCACTCCCTTCTTTTCCTTCCTTCAGAGTTAGTTGACAGACTCTCAGTTATCCACTAGGCAGGAGCACGTCTCTGAACCTTTCACTGTCCTTGGGACCGGAGACTGAAGTATTTCTGTACTAAGCTCTTCTTTCTTTATCAGTGTCTTCAAGTGAGGTACAGCTCTGACCAGGCTGAGGTGATCTATATCTCGCCCTTACTGGCCTCCACTTGCTGAACTGCTGGTAGAACCAGGCTGGACTGCTTCCTCCCTCCAAGTCCCAGCTAGACTCCACACGTCTGCTCTGTCCGAAGACAGGAAACTGACTACTCTAATCACTCAACGAATCTACACTGACCACTCCCTCACAAGTGACTACACTACCCTAAGGGTGTGTCTAGTGTATGTTTGAGTGAATGGGTATTGAGCATTAAACTGCTATCTCTCCACACACTCTCCAGGGTACTGCGTGTGCCTAACACCAGGGCTACACACACCGGCACCGACTGGAGATGGCTCAGCACGGGCCCCCACTGGACGCACCAGGCCCACTGGAGACAAGGGCTTCCAAGGTCCGGGCGGAGGACTTTCCCTTACTTGAAAAGGATGGAGACCTGGATTCCTTTCTGCTGGCTTTTGAGAGGACATGCCTCCAACATCATCTGGCCCCGGATCAGTGGGCAAGGTACCTGACCCCCCGTTTGAGGGGTAAGTCCCTGGAAGTTTTGGGGACTTACCTGCCGGGGAGGAGCAGGACTACAACAGCATCAAGCTGGCCCTGATCCAGCACTACAACCTCACCCCGGAGTTGTACCACAGGAAGTTCAGGAGCCTGCAGCGGGGTTCAAAGGACACCTGGACCGACCACATGCGGGCCCTGCTGAGAGCTGCGGAGCACTGGACCTCGGGTCTAGAGCTCACTACCCGCCAGGAGGTCCAGGAACTGTTTGTCGTGGAGCAATTCTTGTGGAACTGCCCAGAGGACCTCCAGCAGTTCCTCCGTGACCGGAAACCAAAGGGGGCTTCTGCTACAGCCGCCCTGGCAGACGAGTATGCCAACAACAGGGCGCCGGAGCCAAAGAAGCCTGCCAGCAGCACCTGGAGAGGGGGTAAGCCCAATCCTGCCCCAGCCCCATATCCAGCCCCCAGAGTGCAAGGGGTGTACCCCCCGGCTACCCTCTCCAGGCCAGGAACAGAACCCAGACGTTGTCATAATTGCAATCAGCCAGGACACCTTAAGGCTGCATGTCCCCAGCGCCAGAAGGCCCCATCCCTGTCCCAGAAACCGTCCACTGTTTTGTGTGTGGGAGGGGGTGGTGGGAGGTCCCTAGACAATTACCAACCCGTCACCATCGGCCGCTCAGCGGTCATGGGACTGCGGGACACAGGCGCTGAACGAACCCTGGTACGCCCTGAGGTGGTGTCCCCTCAAGACTTGGTACCTGGGAAAACCCTTTCCGTCTCCGGAATTGGAGGCGTTGAACCGGCGCTGCCCGTTGCCAAGGTGTATTTGGATTGGGGCGCCGGGAGGGGGATGCGGGAGGTGGGAGTAACGCCGAATATTCTTGCAAATGTGTTGCTTGGGACCGATTTGGGGCGGCTAGTGTCCCAGTATGTGGCCACTGAACCCCCAAGTTCGGCTCCCCAAGAATGTCATGACTCTACTGTGAATGCTAATGTTAATGTATTGAATGTGCCTCCAACAGTGGAGGAGGGAGTGAAATCTGATGGTAAGCCATGCACTGACACCACACACACAGGGCTCTGTCATGTGTGCATCGCCACGAAGATCGTCGCGGTTGCACATTCTGACTTCTCACAGCTGAGTTGCTGTTTCTTTGTGTTTGGCAGTTAGGGAGTTAATTCTGTCTGTGCTCAGTTCTGGGACTGGGTGCAGTTTCTTCCGGCTGCAATTAATTATTTGTTGATTGGTTTCCTTTAAATCTCTGGTTGTCTGTGTTGGGAGTTGCCAGTGAAATTCTTCATGCAGACCACAGATAGGATTGTATCTGTATAGACTTAAGTTAAAGAGCTCCTTAGTTGTTTTAAGCTCACCTTGCTTAGAGTTTAATATCCCAGATCATTTATGTTCCTTCTGTGTTTGAGTGTGTATGCAAGTCTGTGTTTTCTCCAGTCTGTCTTATATGTCTAATCTGTGTATTTAGCAGAGATCAGCCCATATCCCTTTGGTGGTAATCAGAATCCTTCTTAGGACTGATTACAGGGTTCAGGGACTGATAGGAGACAGGGTTAGGCTGGAGACTTGGACCTCTGAACCATTATCAGTACCTCCAAGGTGAGGGATTAGTTAGGACCCCAGTTTAGGGTCAGGTTAGACTCCCGGTCCTCCTCTTTCCTGTGACAGTGTATCAAGTCCTCAAGATTAACCCTGAGTTCAACGGATATCGTGTCAGGTAAATCTATTCTATATTTACATGCTGATGTTGCTAATCTATATGTTGTATAGAGTGTTGTTCTTTTAAGAATAGTTTACTGACATCGTACACATATCATAAGACCGCGTGACATTTTCACTGGCCCATAAAATTATTCCCAGTTGCCATGGATCCAGTAGCCCAGCTGGCTCTGCAGTTGCAGGGATTATCCATGGAGCTGACGGACATTAAGTCCAAAGTTTTGTCTCCCTCGGAGCAAACCAGATTTGAACCTAAAGTAGCTCTCCCGGACAGGTTCACTGGTGGGCGAGACAAATTTTTTACCTTCAGGGAAGCATGTAAATTGTATTTTCGGCTTCGGCCTCGATCATCAGGGGGTGAAGAGCAGAGAGTGGGAATTGTTATCTCGCTCCTACAAGGGGACCCTCAATCCTGGGCCTTCTCCCTTCCTCCGGGATCCCCGGCTCTACAGTCAGTAGATCGATTTTTTACTGCCCTGGGTTTGGTATATGATGACCCAGATCGGGTCTCTCTTGCTGAGACAAAATTACGTAAGATACAGCAGGGAGATCGTCCGGCGGAGGAATTTGCTTCTGAGTTCCGTAGATGGGCCACAGATACTCAGTGGAATGACCCAGCTCTTAGGAGCCAGTTTTGTCATGGGCTTTCTGACAAATTAAAGGACGTTTTGGCTCAGTATGATTCTCCTCCATCACTGGAGGCTGCTATGGCCCTAGCTATCCGTACTGATAGACGGCTCCGGGAGAGGTGCGAGGTAACTCCGCCCCCTGTTGTTACTCCACCTACTACTAAAGTCCCTTATGTTGAGGTTCCCCTTGTCTGTTCGGAGGAGCCTATGCAGTTGGGAGGGACATCATTTCGTAGGAGGGGATTGGCGGTACGCCGCAGGACTAGAAGGTGTTTCTTCTGCGGGAAAGAGGGACATTTTGTTGGGGGATGTCCATCCCGTGCCTTGTTGAGCAAAAAGTCGCCGGAAAACTGTTAATCCCAGGTTGTGTGGTGGACGACAACCTGGGAGTATGTATTTCGTCCGCTAGTTCTTCTCAGTTCCTTGTACCAGTGGAGGTGGTGGTTGGTACGAGAGTGGAGAGATTTTCTGTTCTTCTTGATAGTGGGTCCGGGGCTAATCTGGTTGACGCTCAGTTTGCTCAGGCTCAAGGTATGCATCTGAGTGTATTGGTCAAACCGATCCCTATATTCTCCATTGACGCCAGGCCTCTCGGCCAAGGTAGCTTTGTTCATGAGGTTCATAACATTGACCTTCGGGTAGGGGCAATACATAGGGAACTATTATCTTGTTATGTGTTGGAGGGTCTACCTACTCCTATTGTGTTGGGACTTCCTTGGTTGGTTAAACATAACCCTGTGATTAATTGGCAGTCCAGAGATATAAGCCAATGGGGGGAGTTTTGCAAAAGTAACTGCATGAACACAGTCATCAGTGCGGTCGTGCCTAGTACTTTGCCTCCTTTTTTGGAGGACTTTGGGGATGTGTTCTCTGAGGAGGGGTGTCAGGAGTTGCCTCCTCATCGCGTGTATGACTGCTCTATTAATTTACTTCCTGATGCTAAGTTACCTAAAGCTAGGTTATATAACCTTTCTGGTCCTGAGAGGCAGGCTATGAAAGATTATATTTCGGAAAGTCTGGCCAAAGGGCATATTAGACCTTCATCTTCCCCAGTGGCCGCGGGGTTCTTCTTTGTGAAGAAAAAAGATGGAGGCCTACGCCCTTGCTTGGATTTCCGCGAACTTAATCGGATTACTGTTCGAGATCCGTATCCACTCCCTCTGATTCCTGATCTCTTCAATCAAATTGTTGGCGCCAAATGGTTCTCTAAATTGGATCTCAGGGGGGCGTATAATCTGATTAGGATAAAAGAGGGGGATGAGTGGAAAACGGCGTTTAACACGCCGGAGGGACATTATGAGAACCTTGTCATGCCTTTTGGTCTGACTACTGCACCAGCAGTATTCCAACATTTTGTTAATGACATTTTTCGTCATCTGGTGGGGCTGTTTGTGGTTGTATATTTGGATGACATTTTAATTTACTCACCAGATCTTGTGTCTCACCAGGAGCATGTGAGACAGGTGTTGCAGATCTTGCGAGACAATAAACTATACGCCAAACTGGAAAAGTGTGTATTCGCCGTACAGGAACTTCAGTTTTTGGGTTTCTTGGTGTCAGCCTCCGGTTTCCGTATGGACCCTGAAAAGGTGAGAGCAGTGCTTGAATGGGATCAGCCAGAGGATCTTAAGGCTCTGCAGCGTTTTCTGGGGTTTGCTAACTACTACCGGAAATTTATTTGTAATTTCTCATCTGTTGTCAAACCTCTCACTGACATGACAAGAAAAGGGACGGATTTTTCTAAATGGTCGGACAAAGCTTGCCAAGCTTTTTCCTCTTTGAAAAAATGTTTTGCTTCGGCACCCGTTCTCATCCAACCAGATGCATCACAGCCGTTCGTTGTGGAGGTGGATGCGTCTGACGTAGGGGTGGGTGCAATATTGTCCCAGGGTCCGTCCCCTGGTAAATGGCATCCGTGCGCTTTCTTTTCTAAAAAATTGTCGTCCGCCGAAAGGAATTATGATATCGGCAATAGGGAACTTTTGGCCATTAAGTTGGCTTTTGAAGAATGGCGTCACTTTTTGGAGGGGGCAGTCCACCCGGTCACCGTCATTACTGATCACAAGAACCTGCTGTATTTGGAATCTGCTAAGCGTCTGAATTCCAGACAAGCTCGATGGTCGTTGTTTTTTACCAGGTTTAATTTTGTTGTCACTTATCGCCCTGGATCTAAGAATGTTAAGGCGGATGCCTTGTCTCGCAGTTTCCCAGGGGCCGGGAAAATGGATGACCCGATTCCTATCCTTCAGGAGGGGGTGGTAGTGTCGGCTGTATGTTCTGAGCTTGAGGAGGAGGTGTTAGAGGCTCAGGGGGACGCCCCTGCAGGACCTCCAGGGAGACTGTTTGTCCCAAATCAGTTGAGACAAAAGGTTATTGAGGCACATCATAATTCTGCTTTAGCAGGACATCCAGGGAGTAAGGCTACTTTAGATCTCCTTTCTCGCCGGTTTTGGTGGCCTAACGTTAATAAAGATGTTTTAACTTTTGTCGCGTCCTGTGGGGTTTGTGCTCGCTCTAAGACCCCTCATACCCGTCCGTCTGGGACCCTTTTACCCTTGAAACTTCCGGAGCGTCCATGGACTCATTTGTCTATGGACTTCATCACGGACCTTCCTCAGTCGTCAGGGAAGACTGTCATACTGGTGGTTGTTGACAGGTTCAGTAAGATGGCACATTTCATTGCTCTTCCTGCCCTCCCTAATGCTAAAACTCTGGCGCAGGTGTTCATTGGGGAGATTGTGAGACTTCATGGGTTGCCTTCTGATGTGGTGTCAGATAGGGGGTCTCAGTTTGTGTCCAAGTTTTGGAGGGCATTTTGTTTACGTCGGGGGATGCAATTGTCATTTTCCTCGGCTTTTCATCCGCAGACCAATGGTCAGACAGAGCGTCTGAATCAAAGCCTAGAGACTTATCTTCGGTGTTTTGTCTCAGAGAACCAGGAGGACTGGTCTTCTTTCTTGCCTCTGGCAGAGTTCGCTCTTAACAACAGGCGGAGCGAGTCCACTGGTAAGTCCCCGTTTTTTGGGGCATATGGTTTTCATCCCCAGTTTTGTACATTCAATGGGGGGGGCCCTTCTGGGGTTCCTGAGGAGGAGCGTTTCTCGTCGTCACTTGCTTCGGTGTGGAGAGGTGTATTGAATAATCTGAGTGCTATGGGGAACCGTTATAAACGTATGGCTGATAGGAGGAGAGTTTCTGGTCCAGATCTTAATGTGAACGATCTGGTATGGTTGTCTACCAGGAATATAAAACTTAAAGTTCCCTCCTGGAAGCTGGGCCCCAGATTCATCGGGCCGTACAGGATCAGTTCCATAATTAATCCTGTGGCATTTCGTCTGGACCTCCCTCCTACGTTTAAAATTCATAATGTGTTCCACAAGTCATTACTTAAGAGGTACGTGGCACCAGTCATACAATCACCTCTACCTCCTCCTCCAGTGGTGGTCAATGGTAACTTGGAGTTTCAAGTGTCAAAGATCATTGACTCACGTCTGAATCGCCGGTCCCTTCAGTACTTGGTGCATTGGAAGGGGTATGGTCCAGAGGAGAGGACGTGGGTTCCTGCGTCTGACATTAATGCAGATCGTTTGGTGCGGACCTTCCACAGAACTCACCCGGGCAAACCTGGCCCTGAGGGTCCGGAGGCCCCTCGTAGAAGGGGGAGTACTGTCATGTGTGCATCGCCACGAAGATCGTCGCGGTTGCACATTCTGACTTCTCACAGCTGAGTTGCTGTTTCTTTGTGTTTGGCAGTTAGGGAGTTAATTCTGTCTGTGCTCAGTTCTGGGACTGGGTGCAGTTTCTTCCGGCTGCAATTAATTATTTGTTGATTGGTTTCCTTTAAATCTCTGGTTGTCTGTGTTGGGAGTTGCCAGTGAAATTCTTCATGCAGACCACAGATAGGATTGTATCTGTATAGACTTAAGTTAAAGAGCTCCTTAGTTGTTTTAAGCTCACCTTGCTTAGAGTTTAATATCCCAGATCATTTATGTTCCTTCTGTGTTTGAGTGTGTATGCAAGTCTGTGTTTTCTCCAGTCTGTCTTATATGTCTAATCTGTGTATTTAGCAGAGATCAGCCCATATCCCTTTGGTGGTAATCAGAATCCTTCTTAGGACTGATTACAGGGTTCAGGGACTGATAGGAGACAGGGTTAGGCTGGAGACTTGGACCTCTGAACCATTATCAGTACCTCCAAGGTGAGGGATTAGTTAGGACCCCAGTTTAGGGTCAGGTTAGACTCCCGGTCCTCCTCTTTCCTGTGACAGTGTATCAAGTCCTCAAGATTAACCCTGAGTTCAACGGATATCGTGTCAGGTAAATCTATTCTATATTTACATGCTGATGTTGCTAATCTATATGTTGTATAGAGTGTTGTTCTTTTAAGAATAGTTTACTGACATCGTACACATATCATAAGACCGCGTGACAGGCTCACAGTGAGGACAGGTGAGGAGGCTGTAGGGGAGAGCTCAGAGGTGGAGGGAGGGGCTGCTATGAGCAGTGTAGGGCCCCTAAGTGAACCCAGCCTGTTGAGTCTAGGGCCCCTGCAGGAAGAGGAACAGGCCATGGGGGGAGGGGGTGTCCCGGGAGAGGAGCCACCAGGTAGGACCCCAGGTCAGGAGTTCCCCACATCCGGGATGTCAGGAAGTCAGGGAAGTCTGCCTGACCCGGCGACTTGGTCAGAGGATGAGGGAAAGCAGGCGCTACCCGTGGTCTCAGCGGTCGTGGCCGCTGTTACCAGGAGTGGGAGCGCTGAAGCCCAAGGAGCCTCGCGGAGGTCCGACGGTTTCCCCCTCTCTGACCAAGTGGCTGCCGAGTCAGACAGTAGCCAGGAGACAGATCCCAGGGAACTGACAGAGGACATGGCAGTTTCATCAATTCTTGCCATATCAAGTCAGGGATTTCAGGCAGCGTTGGAAGCTGACCCTAGCCTGAAGACTCTCAAGGAACAGGCGGCACAGCCTCCCCTGGAGTCCGACCGCGAGCGAGTGGTCTGGGACCAGGGACGGCTGTACCGGGTAACGGTCCAGCAGGGTTCACCGGAGGCGTGGCCCAGGGACCGACAGTTAGTGGTGCCCTGAACACAGGCGTCGGAGACCGTGGGAGAAGAGCAGGGGCTGCAGAGACCGCACCAGGAGGGGTGAGTATATAGAAGAGCTGCGCTCCCCCTCCCCCGCCGACCCCCTGGTAGTACTGTGTCAGCACAGCTACCCGACCGTCGAGGGCCCCTTCACCTGTCCGGGCCCCATAGCAGCTGCTTGGTCTGCTTCATTCACGGTATGCCACTGCTCAGCAGTCTGCTTCATCAGGCTGGTTAACAAAAATAGGGGGGACCCGACGCCATTTTTTTTTCGAAGGGAACCCCTATTTTTGTTAATCAGTTCCCTCTGACGTCACTGATTGTGTCCCTGGCTGACCTGAAGTGAAAGTGGAAAGCAATCAATTAAGCTTTCCACTTCCTCTCCTGTCAGCCAGGAGAGGAACTCATTCATTTGGGGGTTTACTGTGAGGCTGCAGCATTAGCTGTGGTCCCTGCAGTAAACATTAACCCTTTCTGAAGGATTACACCGTGGGACCTGACTGTGCATGGGATAGGTAAGAATAATTTTGCTTTTTTATTTTATTTTTATTACAGGAAATGGTTTTTGCAGTCAAATAAAAGATGGTCAAAAACATGTGTCTTTATTTCATTAAAATGATTTTTAATTAAAGTGTGTGTGTTTTATTTTCATTTCATGCAATAGGATTAATAATTGATAGTTGTCTAATTGACAGCTCTCAATTATTAACCTGGCTTAAGGTCACCTTTCAATTGCAAGGTGGCTTTAACCCCATATTAACCCATTCGCCACCGCTACAGGGCAATGGGAATAGACGGGCAAAGTGCCAGAAAGGGCGAATCTAATTATAGATTTGTCTTTTCTGGGGTGTCTGGGGGCAGATGTTAGTAGCCAGGGGGGGGCCAAAAATAATGGTTCCTCTCTGGGCTATTATTATCTGCCCCCATTCGCTGACTTTGTCTGTCTGTTTGCGAAAATAGGGCGGGAGCCCACGCATTTTTTTTAAACAATTTTTACACCTCATATATATATATACATGTCTGTGAGGTCGGGACCGCCACCATTTTGTATAGGGCCTGTACCAGCCTCCATTTTGTCAGTTCACACAGCCACAGACTTTTAGCTACACAGGGCCTATTAGCATATTCAGTACGACCAGCTTTGATGTCCACTATGAATCAATAGGCCTTTACATGCTAATTGGTTTAGGCCAGGGTCTGAATAAGATGGTCAGTCGTATGGTAAATAGCTCAAGCTCAAGCCATTGTTTCCTGCTCCATATGAATTGCAGGCCAGTTAATATGCGTGCTTCAAAGCAAAAGGGGAAGGGCCTAGCAGGGTTGAGAGCTGTAGCCAGGTACCCCTGGATCTTTCCATTTCATACACAGAAGCACAAGGGACAGACTTGCCAAATGGAGCTGCAGCACATGCATTGGGTACTGTCCAGCAACTGAAGACTTTCACCTGGGGAACGCAGAGCTCCATGCCTCCCCAAGACCATACAACCCGGTAATATTGATCTATAGCTTATACCTTTAAGCCTTGTACATTATCGTTGTATTTTATTCTGACTGCAAATCCATTGTAATTACGTTGTATAGCTTTACTGTATATTTCTGTAATTATCTAGTGCGCCCTTAAGGCAAATTAAACCATAAAATTAATCTTGGGCTGATGCTTTTACTCTGATCACGAATCTTAGAATACCCAGTGGGTAACAGGACAACCTCCCCGGCGGCCATTTGCTCTAGGTGCAGTTCCCTTACTGACCTGAGGGACAAAGGGGGCGCCGGAGAGCTGTACCTGTGGAGTTACGTCACATTGGTGACGTGGGAGGAAAAGGGGTCGTTCCTCACAATTGGTGGCAAGGGTGGGATCAGAAGCTGTGATACCCGGGCTACCGTGTGGCGGTCGGCTTAGTTCCTCACAATTGGTGGCAGCGGTGGGATCAGAGTAATAGTGTGCGTGGGACCCCTACTCCCAGACACTAGAGACTACCAGCGGTACTTTCACTGCTGGGGTTTTAAGATCAGCCCAGCACTAGACGGTCAGAGTGTAAATATAACAAGTTGTGTGCAAGGTCAGGGTTGCAGCTCTGTCAGTAACCAAAGGTTCCCAAGATGGCGGAAGGCACCAGGAGTAGGGCAAAGGGGGAGGCCAATTCTGTGGCCTATGAGGGGTTCGATACCGATGAGGGGGAGCTCAGCCAGGGCTCCCCAAGGAGCCCGACCCCCGTGCTCAGTCCCGCAGTGGACTGTCCACCCCCTGCCCGTCCCAGTGTGTACAGATCGGAGGCCCTCTTCCAAGTGGCTATGGCACAGCTCGAGGCTGGTAATGACGCCGCCTATGACAGACTCCTGGTGGCGGCAGAGAAAGCAGCAGAGCGTGAGCAAGCAGCCGCGGAGAAAGCAGCAGAGCGGGAGCAAGCAGCGGCAGAGCGTGAGCATACAGAACGCCGTGAAGCAGCAGAGCGGGAGCAAGCAGAACGTCGTGAAGCTGCGGAGCGGGAGCATACAGAACGCCGTGAAGCTGCGGAGCACCGGCACCGACTGGAGATGGCTCAGCACGGGCCCCCACTGGACACACCAGGCCCACTGGAGACAAGGGCTTCCAAGGTCCGGGCGGAGGACTTTCCCTTACTTGAAAAGGATGGAGACCTGGATTCCTTTCTGCTGGCTTTTGAGAGGACATGCCTCCAACATCATCTGGCCCCGGATCAGTGGGCAAGGTACCTGACCCCCCGTTTGAGGGGTAAGTCCCTGGAAGTTTTGGGGGACTTACCTGCCGGGGAGGAGCAGGACTACAACAGCATCAAGCTGGCCCTGATCCAGCACTACAACCTCACCCCGGAGTCGTACCGCAGGAAGTTCAGGAGCCTGCAGCGGGGTTCAAAGGACACCTGGACCGACCACATGCGGGCCCTGCTGAGAGCTGCGGAGCACTGGACCTCGGGTCTAGAGCTCACTACCCGCCAGGAGGTCCAGGAACTGTTTGTCGTGGAGCAATTCTTGTGGAACTGCCCAGAGGACCTCCAGCAGTTCCTCCGTGCCCGGAAACCAAAGGGGGCTTCTGCTACAGCCGCCCTGGCAGACGAGTATGCCAACAACAGGGCGCCGGAGCCAAAGAAGCCTGCCAGCAGCACCTGGAGAGGGGGTAAGCCCAATCCTGCCCCAGCGCCATATCCAGCCCCCAGAGTGCAAGGGGTGTACCCCCGGCTACCCTCTCCAGGCCAGGAACAGAACACAGACATTGTCATAATTGCAATCAGCCAGGACACTTTAAGGCTGCATGTCCCCAGCGCCAGAAGGCCCCATCCCTGTCCCAGAAACCGTCCACTGTTTTGTGTGTGGGAGGGGGTGGTGGGAGGTCCCTAGACAATTACCAATCCGTCACCATCGGCCGCTCAGCGGTCATGGGACTGCGGGACACAGGCGCTGAACGAACCCTGGTACGCCATGAGGTGGTGTCCCCTCAAGACTTGGTACCTGGGAAAACCCTTTCCGTCTCCGGAATTGGAGGCGTTGAACCGGCGCTGCCCGTTGCCAAGATGTATTTGGATTGGGGCGCCGGGAGGGGGATGTGGGAGGTGGGAGTAACGCCAAATATTCCTGCAAATGTGTTGCTTGGGACCGATTTGGGTCGGCTAGTGTCCCAGTATGTGGCCACTGAACCCCCAAGTTCGGCTCCCCAAGAATGTCATGACTCTACTGTGAATGCTAATGTTAATGTATTGAATGTGCCTCCAACAGTGGAGGAGGGAGTGAAATCTGATGGTAAGCCATGCACTGACACTACACACACAGGGCTCACAGTGAGGACAGGTGAGGAGGCTGTAGGGGAGAGCTCAGAGGTGGAGGGAGGGGCTGCTATGAGCAGTGTAGGGCCCCTAAGTGAACCCAGCCTGTTGAGTCTAGGGCCCCTGCAGGAAGAGGAACAGGCCATGGGGGAAGGGGGTGTCCCGGGAGAGGAGCCACCAGGTAGGACCCCAGGTCAGGAGTTCCCCACATCCGGGATGTCAGGAAGTCAGGGAAGTCTGCCTGACCCGGCGACTTGGTCAGAGGATGAGGGAAAGCAGGCGCTACCCGTGGTCTCAGCGGTCGTGGCCGCTGTTACCAGGAGTGGGAGCGCTGAAGCCCAAGGAGCCTCGCGGAGGTCCGACGGTTTCCCCCTCTCTGACCAAGTGGCTGCCGAGTCAGACAGTAGCCAGGAGACAGATCCTGGGGAACTGACAGAGGACATGGCAGTTTCATCAATTCTTGCCATATCAAGTCAGGGATTTCAGGCAGCGTTGGAAGCTGACCCTAGCCTGAAGACTCTCAAGGAACAGGCGGCACAGCCTCCCCTGGAGTCCGACCGCGAGCGAGTGGTCTGGGACCAGGGACGGCTGTACCGGGTAACGGTCCAGCAGGGTTCACCGGAGGCGTGGCCCAGGGACCGACAGTTAGTGGTGCCCCATCCGTTCAGGGTGGAATTGTTGCGGATCGCACACGAGATTCCAATGGCCGGACACTTAGGGATCACTAAAACCAGGGCCAGGCTAGCTCAGCATTTCTACTGGCCTGGAATGAGGACCGAGGTGATAGCCTACTGCCGTTCGTGTGACACCTGTCAGAGGGTGGGGAAGTCAGGGCCGCGCCCCAAAGCCCCACTGGTAACTCTGCCCATCATCGAAGAGCCTTTCTCGAGGGTGGCTGTGGATCTCATTGGACCTCTGTCCACTCCCAGCCGCTCCGGGAAATGCTTCATACTAACGGTAGTGGACTATGCCACCCGGTACCCGGAGGCGGTAGCTTTGTCGTCCATTCGGGCCGACAAAGTGGCCACTGCCTTACTGGAGATTTTCTCCAGAGTGGGGCTTCCCAAGGAAATGCTCACCGACCGAGGGACCCAGTTCATGTCGCAGCTGATGGAGTCTCTCTGTAAGCAGGTACAGGTGCAACATCTGGTGGCCAGCCCGTATCACCCACAGACCAATGGCTTGTGTGAGCGGTTCAATGGCACCTTAAAGCAGATGCTGAAGATGTTGGTCGACTCCCACGGGAGAGACTGGGAGCGGTATCTCCCACACCTGCTGTTTGCCTACCGGGAGGTTCCACAGGCCTCAACGGGGTTCTCCCCCTTTGAGCTCCTGTACGGGCGACGTGTACGGGGGCCCCTTGCTCTGGTGAAGGAAGCATGGGAAGGGGATTTAGCCACCCCTGGAGTGTCGGTCATTGAGTATGTCGTGCGCTTCCGGGACCGAATGATGGCCTTGACGCGGCTGGTGCATGACAATATGGCCCAAGCTCAGGCTGACCAGAAGCAATGGTACGACCAGAATGCTTGTGAGCGGACCTACCAGGTGGGTCAAAAGGTGTGGGTACTGGTCCCCGTACCACAAAACAAGCTTCAGGCGGCCTGGGAGGGTCCATACCTCGTGCACGAGCAGCGCAACGCCGTCACTTACCTGGTCACCCTGGACCACGCCCGTGGAAGGAGGAAGGCCTTCCATGTGAACATGATGAAGGCCCATCATGAGCGGGAGGCTTATGCTCACCCAGTGTGCAACCTTCCAGAGGAAGGAGAGGCAGAAGCCCTCCTCGATCTGCTCACCCAAGCCAAGTCGGGTGGATCCATCGAGGATGTGGGGGTTGGCCACCAGCTCTCGGAGGACCAACGTTCCCAGCTGGGGGCCACCCTACACCCCTTTCGTGAGCTGTTAAGCAGCCTGCCCGGAAGGACTGAGGCAGCAGTCCATGACGTGGACACTGGCAACCACCCCCCAATCGGCGTTCAGCATATCGGGTCTCTCTTGAGGTGCAGCAGCAGATGCGCCAAGAGATAGACGAGATGCTGAGGCTGGGGGTGATCCAAGCGTCCAACAGCGCGTGGGCTTCGCCTGTAGTCCTCGTCCCTAAAAAGGACCGAACTACGCGGTTCTGCGTGGACTACAGGGGGCTCAACGCTGTGTCGGTCACCGATGCGTACCCAATGCCGCGCATCGATGACCTGCTCGACCAGCTGGCCGGGGCCAAGTACCTGACCATCATGGATCTGAGCAGGGGATATTGGCAGATTCCCCTGACCCCTAGGGCACGGGAACGCTCTGCCTTTATCACCCCATTTGGACTGTACGAGTCCACGGTGATGCCCTTCGGCATGAAGAATGCCCCTGCCACTTTTCAGCGGATGGTCAACACGCTGCTCGAGGGACTGGAAGGGTATGCGACCGCGTACCTGGATGACATTGCCATCTTCAGTCTCACCTGGGAGGATCACCTAGAGCACCTGGCGCAGGTGCTCGGGCGGATCCAGCGAGCAGGCTTGACCATTAAGCCGGAAAAATGCCAGCTGGGTATGAGTGAGGTCCACTACCTGGGACACCGGGTAGGTGGGGGAGCTCTGAAGCCAGAGCCCGGGAAGGTGGATGCCATCGCATCCTGGCCCACCCCCAGGACCAAGAAGCAGGTGATGTCCTTTTTGGGTACTGCTGGGTACTATAGGAGGTTTGTTCCACACTATAGTGCCCTGGCCAAGCCCCTGACGGACCTCACCAAGAAAAGGCTGCCCGTCGCAGTCGACTGGACAGTCGCCTGCGAGACAGCTTTCCAGGCGCTCAAGACCGCCCTTTCTAGTTCTCCTGTACTACAGGCAGCCGACTTCACGCGGCCATTCTTAGTGCAGACCGACGCCAGCGACTTCGGCCTCGGTGCTGTGCTCAGCCAGGTTGACACTACGGGCCATGAACACCCCATTTTGTACCTGAGCAGGAAGCTCCTGCCGAGGGAAGTGGCCTATTCCACGATGGAGAAGGAATGTCTGGCAATTGTGTGGGCCCTGCAGCGTCTGCAGCCATACTTGTACGGACGCCAATTCACCGTGGAAACAGACCACAACCCCCTCAGCTGGTTACACACGGTCTCTGGGACGAATGGGAGGTTGCTACGCTGGAGCCTCGCTCTCCAACAGTACCACTTCACCATTCGCCACAAAAGAGGCAGTGACCATGGTAACGCTGATGGGTTGTCCCGGCAAGGAGAGGGTGCGGTAGGGCGCACGGGGGACCACAGGAATGTGATACCCCCTAGCGCCATCAAAAGCAGGGAGGTGTGAGGTCGGGACTGCCACCATTTTGTATAGGGCCTGTACCAGCCTCCATTTTGTCAGTTCACACAGCCACAGACTTTTAGCTACACAGGGCCTATTAGCATATTCAGTACGACCAGCTTTGATGTCCACTATGAATCAATAGGCCTTTACATGCTAATTGGTTTAGGCCAGGGTCTGAATAAGATGGTCAGTCGTATGGTAAATAGCTCAAGCTCAAGCCATTGTTTCCTGCTCCATATGAATTGCAGGCCAGTTAATATGCGTGCTTCAAAGCAAAAGGGGAAGGGCCTAGCAGGGTTGAGAGCTGTAGCCAGGTACCCCTGGATCTTTCCATTTCATACACAGAAGCACAAGGGACAGACTTGCCAAATGGAGCTGCAGCACATGCATTGGGGACTGTCCAGCAACTGAAGACTTTCACCTGGGGAACGCAGAGCTCCATGCCTCCCCAAGACCATACAACCCGGTAATATTGATCTATAGCTTATACCTTTAAGCCTTGTACATTATCGTTGTATTTTATTCTGACTGCAAATCCATTGTAATTACGTTGTATAGCTTTACTGTATATTTCTGTAATTATCTAGTGCGCCCTTAAGGCAAATTAAACCATAAAATTAATCTTGGGCTGATGCTTTTACTCTGATCACGAATCTTAGAATACCCAGTGGGTAACAGGACAACCTCCCCGGCGGCCATTTGCTCTAGGTGCAGTTCCCTTACTGACCTGAGGGACAAAGGGGGCGCCGGAGAGCTGTACCTGTGGAGTTACGTCACATTGGTGACGTGGGAGGAAAGGGGGTCGTTCCTCACAATTGGTGGCAGCGGTGGGATCAGAAGCTGTGATACCCGGGCTACCGTGTGGCGGTCGGCTTAGTTCCTCACAATGTCATTGAATTTGTGACACATATATATATATATTTATATTTATAGTTCATACACTTCTACATAGTATAATAGCCGCTAATTCAATTGCCGGCTTTTGTGAAAATGCAGAACCCGACATGAAATGACACTTGGTGTACATAGGGTTAACCATGTCTTTTCATGTCCTTTGCTATCTGATTTGCACAAACAATTACATCAGTCTATGTGTGCAAAATTTTACACCTGTAGGGGTTAATTAAAGGTGTAAATTCGTAGCAAAAAAGTCCGTTTTTTTTACAACGAATTTACACCTTTAATTAACCCCTCCAGGTGTGAAATTTTGCACACATAGACTGATGTAATTGTTTGTGCAAATCAGATAGCAAACGACATGAAAAGACATGGTTAACCCTATGTACACCAAGTGTCATTTCATGTCGGGTGCTTCTGTCTTTTCACAGAAGCCGGCTTTACCCGGCAATTGAATCAGAGGCTATTTTACTATGTAGAAGTGTATAAACTATACATATATGTATATATATATATATGTCACAATGACATGTATATATATATATATGTATTCTATGTGTGTGTATTTTGTGTTTACAACGAAAGAAAGGGTTTTTTTAGTTGCGATATTTTGTTCCCATAGACTTACATGGGACTTCCGGTATCGGTATCGGGTATCGCCGATATTTTAGTGATATCGGCGATACCATATTTTTGGATATCGGAAAGTATCGCTCAACACTAATTTCTACACGTCGTCTAACCCTAGGTAGGGTTAGAGTTAGGGATTTAGATGAGCTTAGAGCTATTCTTAGCTTAAAAGCTAGGGTGCTGAAGACAGCGCTCATCATTGTCTCCTTGAGCTCAGCGCAACCAGGAGATAATGACGAGAGTTGGATTCAGCACCCTCTGTGTACATCATGTAAAATAAATAATTAAATAAATAAATTGGCATGGGCTCCTACGTAATTTTGATAAGCAGCAGAGGGAAAGCACACGGATGGGGGCCAATGTTATTTATCTGGGAAAGGGGACAATATCCCAACAGGTTCCCAGGCTATTAATAGAAGCTAACAGCTTTTTGCTTAGACTTTACTGGTTAGTTTACAAGGAACCTAAGAAATAAAATGACGTAGAATCCCCCTATAAATTCTAGCCAGTCAAGGCTAAACAGACAGCTGTGGGTTGATATTATTAGCCAGGGAAGGGGCCAGGGATATTGGCCCCCTCCCAGGCTACCAGCATCAGCCCTCAGGCGTCTCCAAAATGGCGCACCTATAAGATGCGCCAAATCTGGTGCTTAGCCTTGCTCTTCCTACTTGCCCTGGTGTGGTGGCAAGTGTAATAATAAGGTTGGCGTTGATATCAGCTTTGTATAGACAGCTGACATCAAGCCCAGGGATTAGTAATGGAGAGGCATTTATAAGATATCCCATTACTAACCCTAAAGTCATATTGTAAAAAATACATAGCCAGAATAAAGACCTTTAATTGAAATAAACAAACCCCACACTCCTTTTCCCATTTATTGCTGTAAAAATGAAAATGATAAAAAAAGCATATTCCTCATCTGTCCGACGACAATCCATTTGTCCCATGAAGAAGTCCAGCTCTGCTAGATCCTGACCTCATGGCTGAGTAGTGGCATGATGTGACTGCTCAGCCATGAATCAACTATGCACTGAGCTCAGTTTGGGACACAGTTTCAGTGTCGATTGGTATCGTCATAGATGTTACCACCGGTCACAGCCAGCTGTTCCCATGTTCAGCTGCCGTAACCTACATGACGTCACGGCTAGCATTGTGAGAATTTTTTCATGCTGTTAACGGTGATCTCATTGAGGTAACCGCAGTTCATTGGCCAGCTCACAATGGGAACTACAGCTGCATTGATGTCACCACAGGTCATTGAAGCTGTTCTCTAACGCTCAACTCAGTGTCTCTTGGATGCCAGGCTGAATGGTTGCATCATGCCACCGTTCAGCAAGGCATCCAGATTAATCAAAGATGGATTATGGCGTGGGACAAATGGATTATCTTTGAGGAATATGGTATTTTTTATTTTTAATTTGACACTAATAAATAGGTAAAAAATAGGGTGGGAGTATTTATTTCAAATAAAAGAGTATGTGTCTTTTTTTCAATTAAAGGACTTTATTCTGGCTACATATTTTTAATGATAAGACTTTGGGGTTAGTAATGGGAGTATCTTATAGATGCCTCTTCATTACTAAACCCTGGGCTTCATGTCAATGGCCATAAATCAGCTGACGTCAACCCCAACCCAATTACCCCACTTGCCACTGCACCAGAGCAAGTGGGAAGAGCGAGACTAGGCGCATCTTATTGATGCACCATTTCTGGGGCGACTGAGGGCTGAAGTTATTAGCTTGAGAGTAGCGCCAGTATCCATGTCCCCTTCCCTTGCTATTGATATAAGCCTGCAGCTGTTTGTTTAGCCTTTTTGGTTAGATTTTAAAGGGGACCCTACATTGCTTTTTTGGGGGGTACCCCTGTAAATTAACCAATAAAGGCTAAGCAAACAGCTGTGACCTGTTATTAATAGCCTGGGAACATTTAGCGCTAATGGTCCTTTTCCCAAATTATTAATATCAGACCCCAGCTGTTGGCTTTCCCTCTGCTGGTTATGAAAATTACGTGGGAGCCCACGCCATTTTTTTAATGCATTTATTTGTTTCAAAATAAGAAACAAGCACAGAAAAAAACACACAAAGCAATGTTTATATAGCACACGAACATAGTTCTATTTATCTATCTGTCTTGTTCCTCATCACTATCTCTATCTTTGCACATCTTTAATACATAACACTCTTTAAGTACTCTGCTGCATTTCATTCCATAAGTGTCACAATGAATTCACACTAACAGCAAGATGTCACATGGACATTGCACACAAATATACAGATGTCACATGGACACGGACCACACCGGTACTGTTTTTTCCTGCACTGGAATCACCAGAATGTGTGAAGGAGGCCTTAGGGATAGGATTAAGGTAAAAGTTACATAAATAAATGTAATAATAATAAGAAGCAAAAAATATATAACATAAAACTTTTTATTTTTGAAATTTTATGTCTGATTCCATCAAAAATTCTGAAAAAATATCTATATGCTACAATCCATTTGATTGGAGATATGGGCTTCAATAGTGGACGAGTGGAAAGAAGTCTGGTAGCACTAATGGTTCACAGCTTTGGGGACACAAAATACTTATTTTGCCCTGGGGACTGGCAACCTTCAGTATGCCACTGATATATAGTAATGGCAAAGGTGCTAAATAATAATGACTGGTCTAATTTAGATTATAGAATACATATAAAGAGTATCACAATTAAAGGGATTGTTCCTGTTTACATATAATTTGTTCCTTGCTGCCTTTGGTTTAAAAAAAAAATGCTATACTCACCTTCCCCAGGTCCACTGCAGAGTCTCCTCCACTGCTTCCAGTATGTGTCGTTGGCTGTGGCTCTGGCAACACGACAGCCAGTCAGTGAGCTCAGCGGCTCTGATCAGGATACTCCAGTGTAGATGGAAGCCGTGGAGCTCACTGATTGACGTGATGTCAGAACATCAGCCAACGATACATACTGAGATCAAAGGTGGAGACTTGCTTGTGGACCCAGGGAAGGCTAGTATAACGAGAGGCGAATTATATTTAAAAGACAACAACCCCTTTAAATATATGAGTACCAAATATACTAAAGTAAATTGGAGCGTTTTGATTTAGTATTTTACAGTACAGTAAAGAATAGGGAAAATAAATTGTATATACAAGTGATTCTTACTAAATTAAATTAACTTTTTGATGATATTCTATCATCTTTCCATTAATATACTTGGATACAGCACTCTGTGAACAGCCAGCTTCTGGACATCTGTCAAGTCAGCAGTCTTCCCCATGATTGTGGAGCCTACTGAAACCGACTAAGGGACCTTTAAAACGCTTAGGAAGCCTTTGGAGGTGTTTTTGTTAATTATTGAAATTTCATGAGATAATGACTTTTGGGTTTTCATTGGCTGTAAGCCATAATCATCAACATTAACAGAAATAAACACTTGAAATAGATCACTCTGTTTCGAATGACTCTATGTAATATATGAGTTTCATTTTTTTCTATTAAAGAGAACTGAAATAAATTAACTTTTTGATGATATTCTAATTTAGTGATAAGCCCTTGTAGCACAGATTAAAAACCCTATTTACATTGCAGTATCTAATTACTGAATCATTAATGAAAATTACAAAGAAGTCTAATGCTGTAAGTAAAATGCTTTAATTGGAATTTCACTATTTTAATTGGAATTTCACAAATTTTTTTGAGGGTTCACATCAGTTCATGTAAAGAACATACCTACAACTGTGAACATATAGTTTTCTTTTTTGTGTGAAGCAAACAGCAAATAGGACAAAATAACTGAAAACTTCAGTGTGCATAACTATTCACCCTCCTAAAGTCAGTACTTTGTAGAGCCTCCTTTTGCATCAATTGCAGCTGCAAGTCGCTTTGGATAAGACTTTATGAACTTTCCACATCTTGCCACTGGGATTTTTGCCCATTCCTCAAGGCAAAACTGCTCCAGCTCTTTCACGTTAGATGGTTTCCTCTGGTGAACAACAATCTTCTAGTCTGACCACAGATTATTTATTTGTTATGGTTTATTTATTATGCTTTGCTTGTATAACGCCATCATATTCTGCAGCGCTTAACATACATTACCATCGCTATGCCCAATGAGGCTTATAATCTATATTCGCTATAAGTATGTCTTTGGAGTGTGGGAGGAAACTGGAGAACTCTGATGAAACCCACGCAAATACAGGGAGAAAATACAAACTTCTTGCAGATGTTGTCCTTGGTGGGTTTTGATGCCAGCGCTCTCAACTGGATTAAGGTCTGGCCTGTGACTTGGCCACTCCAAAATATTTACACGTTTCCCCTTAAACCACTCGAGCAGTATGCTTTGGATCATTGTCTTGTCGAAATGTGAAACCCCGTCCCAGTCTCAAATCACTGACAGACTGAAACAGGTTTTTCTCAAGAATATGCTTGTATCTTGCAGCATCCATCTTCCCTCGATTAGGACAATTTTCCCTGTTGCTGCTGGCTAAAAACATCCCTACAGCATGATGCTGCCATCAACATTTTTCATTGTGGGGATGGTGTTCTTGGAGTGATGAGCTGTGTTGGTTAGGTTTTTGGTCGCCAAAAAGTTCAATGTTGGTGTCATTTGACCACAGCACCTTCCTCCATACATTTGGTGAGTCTCCCACATGTCTTTTGGCAAACTGAAAGAGAACCTTACAATTTTTATGTGTAAGTAAAGGCTTTTTTCTGCCCTCTCTTCAATAAAGGCCACCTATATGAAGTGTACGGCTTTTTGTGGCCATATGGACTCCAGTCTCTGCTTTGGAACTCTGCAGCTCCTTCAGGGTCACCTTTGGTCTCTGTGCTGCCTCCCTGATTTATGTCCTCCTTGCCGGTGCTGAGAGTTTTGGTGAGCGCCCTCTCTTGAGGGCAGATGAAAGCACTACAGTGCGCAGGCACCAGGAAAGGTCGGGAGGCCCAGCGTCTGTGCACTGCAGTACTTTACTCTGCCCCCCAACAAGGCAAATAACTATGCCTGCACAGGAGTATAATACAAGTAATTAGTAGCAGCAACACAGTGGCACAGAGCAAGGATTAACAGGGGATTGGTTTAATTATTACAGGGAGGAATCTCCTCGCAGTGAGCAACAGGGGTAAATCAGATTTTAAGCTAAGAAATACAAAGCACAGGGTAACTTAAAGCAACAGTCCTATCCGTCCTCAATTTCCTTCCCCCTGCAACAATGAGCACGGCCCCAGCTCCGGACCCGATGCTTTGTCGGTACGCACAGCCCAGTCTTCTTCTTTATGCCCCCTTTCACCTTTAACTCGCCATTCCATGGGCGAGAGCTCTTTCACCAGACATTCACATTCCTTCACTCTTTGAATGGTTCGTTGCCAGATGAACTGATCTTGTTCATAATGGGTGTGGGGCACTCTGGCTGTTGTTCGCTCTGATCAGTGCAATCCAGGTTGACTGATGGGAGGTGAGGAGCTACTTTGATCCAATGAGTCTGCCCCACAAGTTGCTTCAAGCATTGGCCCTTCAGCACTCACTTCCTTGGGGGTGGTAGATAATGAACTGTTGAGGTCTGGGAGCGAGGCCGGCATTTCTTCCACACCAAAGTCAAGAACCGTTGAAGAACTGTTTCGACCCTTCTTTTTCATCCTCGAATCCTTTTGACGGGCAGGGCCGCAACATGCTACTTGAATTACCCAGGTTGGTGCCCCATCTGCCCGCTCAGGCTGGACTTCATACACCGGCCCATCAGAACCGACTCGGCGTGTCACTATAAGGATGGTCCTCGCCCATCGGTGTTCCAGTTTTCCTCGGGGCCACTTGTTCTGGATCAACACCCGGTCTCCTGATCTCAGAGTTGTCCCTCAAGTAGGTGTCACTTTATGATGCTGGAGTTCTTGAAACTTCATCTGCACCAGCCGGTGTAGAGTCTGCAGTCGATGTCGGTGTTCTTGAACCTAGGAAGACACCCCCGTCCATGGGTAGTCCTCTTCTGGGTCCAACTCCAGCTCGGTCATCTCTCGTCCCTTTTGCCCGAACAGCAAGGTATACGGAGTGAACCCTGTCGTACTATGTACTCGATTTTTGTACACCCACACCAATTCAGCTACGAACTCAGGCCACCGTATCTTCCGATCTTCCTCCATTCCCCTGGGGATGATAAGGAGTAGTTCTTGACTTCTCAATTCAGTATAAACGATGCGACTCTTTCATCACTCGACCTTGGAAGCAGGTGCCCTGGTTGGAGTGGATTCTCTTCAGGCAACCGTACACTGTTATGTTTCGGTAGCTGAGGAGTGCAGGTAAAAAAGGCAATACACCAGAGCAGTTGGAATCTATGAGATTGCAGTACCCTGACTAACCACCACAACTAGAGGCAGCCGTGGAGCGTTCCTACGTTGGTCCTAGACGCCTCGTCACAGCCTGAGAAACTAACTACACCTAAAGATAGAAAGAGGAAAGCTATCTGCCCCGGAGCAGATCCCCAAAGAACATAGAAAGCCCCCAAACATGTAATGGCGGTTAGACAAGAAGAAATACTGACACAGACAGAAAATAGTATAAGCAAACGTTGGGGCCCAAACTACCTAAATAGAAAAGGATAGGAAGGGCACTTACTGCAATCCCAAAAAACTCTGAAAAGCACCAACTCTACTAATTTCAAAAACACCTGAGATCACACGACCTCTACCACCTAAATTAGTTCTCTGGTGTAACAAAATCAAAACAGCAGCCACTGAAAAAACTGGAAAAAGCAAATGTACAAACATCAGTGGCTGAACTAAACTGAGAGGGCAAAAGCCCCCGGAGGGGACCCTGAAGGCCCCCACAGAAGTGCAGGACAAAATGCAAAAATCAAGCACAAAAACAAAAAGAAGAAAATGTCTTATCTGTTAGCAGGAGATGCAGACACGCCACAGCAGGCTACAAAGGAAACAGGAATCAAGGATTGAGACCAGAACAATTGATCACCGGCAACCCTGATGGGAAGGCGACTCCCTTATATAAGACCAGTCAGTAACACCTGATTCCCAATCCTCACAATCTTCACTGGACAGTCCAGTACCGCTTGTAACCACCAGAGGGAGCCTCTGCTCAGAACTCATTTCAAGTCCATTCACAACAGTACACCTGGATGAAGTCTCGGCAAATGGCCTGTGCAGCTGATTCAGCAGTATGGTCTAAGGTCAGAGTCACTGCAGAAAACTTGGTGAAATGGTTGGTCATCACCAGACAGTGTTAATATCCAAGAAGTGCCCTGCCTTCAGCTAAGTAATCAATCATCAATATCTCCAAGGGGGCAGAAGTCACGATGGTCTGTGTCAGGGTCTTCTGTTCTGGGGGTTTGGCTAGCTCACAGCTCCGACATCTTTGGCAGGCCTCCAGACCGAAGTGAGCTCCCCTCTCATGAGCCTCCGTAGGTACCACGCTGATCAACTTTTCCAAGATCACTACTTGCCAAGTGACCCCCAATTTGTAGTAGCTGTACTCTTCAGTATAACAACCCATCTTCCAACTGAAGCCTCTCCCACTGTTTCAGCATCCGTAGAGTCCCTGGAGACAGAGCGTCTCTCTCTCTCACCGGCTGGGAAGTTGCTTCAGGGTCACCCACCTCAGCTGAGTGCGTTCCTTTTCTGTCTGTTGAAGTTGCACCCAGTCATCCCAGGGTCGTCCAGGCACCTGTTCTCTAGACGCCTCTCCGATCAGTCATTGCGTAGCCACCAATGATCTGGCAAGGTCCCAGGAATCTCTTCTGCCTCCAGCTCTTCATCACGTTCAGGCTTCTCATGAGTCACCCTCGAGAGGGCATCAGCATGCGTGTTCTCTGCCCTGGCCCGGTAAGCGATCTTGTATTTTGTCATGTGGGCCACCCATCGTTGTTCCAAGACCCCCAATTTCGCATTTTCCAGGTGGGCTAGGGATTATTATCCATGCCCACCAGGACTTCTTACCTCAACAAGTACTCTGCAAACTTTTCAATCATTGCCCACACTAACGCTAGTAGTTCCAACTTAAAGGAGCTGTAATTATCCGTGTTCATCTCCAAGTCATGAAGAGACAGGCTCGCATAGGCTATTACTCATTCCTTTCCTCTCTGCATTTGTGATAGGACTGCCTCCAGACCATGTAGACTACCATCAGTGTGAAGGATGAAGGTCTGCGTGAAATCCGCATAGGTGAGTATTGGAGCTTCTGTTAAGGCCATTTTCAAGGCTCTGAAGGCTTCTTCCTGGCTGCTTTCCCATTGAATAGATCGATTCTTCGAACCAGACAGCACTTCTTTTAGCAGTTCCAATAAAGGATTAGAGATGCGAGTGAAATCTTTCACAAATCTTCGGTAGTATCCAGTAAGCCCCAATAAGGCCTGAACATCTTTCACCGTTGTCGGGGTGGGCCACTCTTGTATGGCCACTATCTTCTCACGCGCAGGCCTCACCCCTTTACCAGATACTCAATTTGCTTGTGGAAAAGGTGACATTTTTTGGGCTTCACCTTCAGGACCTAACTGCAGTTGACTTACCACTTGTTCCAGCAGCCGTAGATGATCTTCGAAGGTAGCAGCGTAGACAATGATGTCATTGAGGTAAATAAGTGTTGCTTCAAAATTCAAGTCCCCCAGGCATCTCTCCATCAACCGCTAGAACATCCTGGGGGCATTAGTCAGGCCAAAGGGCATCCTATTAAACTTAAACAGTCCCATGGGCAATAGGAACGCCGTCTGTGTTAAGCCATGGGCACCTGCCAGTACCCACTGGCCAGATCCAGAGACGAAAAGTACGCTGCCTTTCCCAAGGCAGACAGGGACTCCTCAATTCTAGGCAATGGAAAGGAGTCTCGCACTGTGCAAGCATTCAGCCGTCTATAATCCATGCAGAAGCTCAGTGTTCTCTCCTTTTTCCGAACTAAAACAATGGGAGCCGCCCACGGACTCTGACTTTACCGTATGACTCCGCTCTGCAACATGTGAGCTAGCATCTCCTTCACTTCTTTATACATCTGAGGAGGTATCTGCTGATATCTTTCCCGAATCGGTGCAGCACATCCCGTATCATGGGTGATAGCCTGAGTGAACCCGAAGTCATCTTCATGGCGGGCAAAGACCTCTTGGTAACACTCTAACACAGCTTGCAACTGCTTAGTTGAGAGTTCCGTCAATTCAGCCCCCATCTACTCCAAGATCAGACGACCCTCCTTTGCGCTTCCAGACGAGTGTTGCGGTGCCATTGTAACGGCTAGGGTCCAGGGATCTCCTTGCATTACTGTCAATTGCACGGCCTCAGGTTGTACCAGTACTTCTGGCATTCCCAGGACCTGAGCCACTTCACTCTTAGGTGAGGGGGTGAGGCTAACTTCTCTCAGGTTGACGCACCACACTACAACGTTACCTTCATGAACTGTGGCCAATGTCCGAGCTATGATGAGTCCAGGAGGTACCTGATCCACCGATGTTGGCTCTATATGCACCTCCACCCCCTCAAGGGGCGTAAAGGCTCGTACTGGCAACGTGAGTACCATCTGACCACGCGGTAGAATAAGTTTAGCAGCTGGCGGAACCATCACCTTCCCGCATTTCTCTGATTTCTTTCTGGATTTCCCGGGCCCACTGTGGCTCAGCTGCGGGTGGGGTGGCTACCTCATTGCTCTGGACCATCACTGCTAGGGCCGTCGCCCCCTGTTCCTGCTGTCTCACGTGTGCTTCCGCCCTATTTCTAGGAAGGTCATACACGGCTTAGTACCCAGGCACTCTCATAAAGCCTGTTTGAGCGGCGCGTCTCTGAGGCCCGACATAAACTGATCCCTCAGTATCACATCAGGGGGTCCCACTCCTATAGCCCCCACATCATCCCGCTCAACGATATGCGCATTCACCTCCTGCAACGTATTAATATACTGGGTCACAGACTCTCCTTCGCTCTGCATCAGGTGGAACAGTCGCATCCATAGCTCTCCAACATTGGTGGGATCCCCATGCATTTCTTTCAGGATCTGCATCACTTTTTCCAGTGTATCCCACTCATGGGGGGAACGGAACATATCAGAACACCAAGCCTCACCATCCAGGGCCATCACAGCAATCTTAGCTTGCATAGCAGGGGTCATGGGGTGCATCCGCAACATGCTTTAGCCCGCTCGGTCCAGTACCATACCATTATATTACTCCTCGTGAATTTTGGGAGATTGCTGACCCATTGGCAAGCTGGACCTTGGGGCACTCGTAGTGGATTCGTCTGCAGTGTCTGTGTCCAAAGACTGCATCCTGCTGACTATGCCAAATGTAATGCAGGTGCGCAGGTGCCAGGAAAGGTCAGAGAGGCCCAGCATCTGCGTCCTGCAGTACTTTTCTCTGCCCCAACAGGGCAAATAAGTACGCCTGCACAGGAGTGTAATACAGGTAATTGGATGCAGCAACACAGAGGTGCGGAGCAAGGGTAAACAGGGGTTTGGTTTAATATTACAGGGAGGAATCTCCTCACAGGGAGCAACAGGGGTAAATCATACTTTAAGCTAAGAAATATAAAGAACAGGGTAATCCAAGGCAATAGTTTATGTGTATATCTGTTTCACTTAGCGTGAGTCCGATGCTGATCACTTCTTCAAAGATGAAAGCTGAAAGCCGGCTGAAACCGGTGTTGAGGTCTTCAGGCTTCCCCGTCCAACAGATCTGTTCGAACTCTTCTGGCGGCAACGGGCGGTCACCGTTCTGACCCGCTGAGCCCCTAGTTTATCACGCTGACCTACGCAGCCAGAAGCCTTTCACAAAAATCTCCCGCTCAGCACGCTCTGCAATCAGGAGTCCCGTACCTCAATCTTCCGCTCTACGTGCATTGTCCTGCATGCCCGGCGGCGTTCCCTGGTCCTTCCTGCACTCCTCACCTCTTGCTACCGCGCGGACTAAAGTTACCCGCGGCTCACACCAGGTCTCCACTCTTGCTACTCTCTGGTGGGAACTTCCTCTCTCTTTCCTCGCAAAACCCCTTTTCTCCTCCCTCGCTTACCACGCCCCCTCTCTGCAGTTCATGGCTCCTCTCCGTCCTCATTTTCCTTTCCCCTGCAACAATGGGCGCGGCCCCAGCAGTTCTGGACCCGGTGCTCTGTCGGTAGCCACAGCCAGGTCTTCTTCCTTACAGGAGAGCGATGCCGGGGAGCTATGAAGCAAGCAGGAGGGCGGCATCGCAAGAAGATGGGAGGCGCCGAACCAAGACCTGTGACACCCATCGAACCGGACCATAAAACGTATTTTTCTTCTCTTGCAGGTCGGATAGGGGGCTTATCTACAGCATTATAGAATGCTATACATCAGCCCTGAAAGGCGGTGGCCGTAACTCATATCGGCCAAACCTGATGACAGGTTCCTTTTAATTTATGCCTATATTTTTTTCACTTCACCAACTTAGTCTATTTAGTGTCTATACATCACATGCAAATTGGATTACAAAAATATTTAAAGACTGGCTGAAATGTAACAAAATAGGTAAAATGTCAAGGTGGATAAATACTTTCGCAAGCCACTGTAGTATAGAAAACATATTACAATTCAATAGTGTGGCATATTATATTATCATTTTAGAAAACTAGTATACTACAAGTTATAGGCTACCATTAATAGACTAGATTCATACTACATAGTAAAAATCTATCTATCTATCTATCTATCTATCTATCTATCTATCTATCTATCTATCTATCTATCTATCTATCTATCTATCTATCTATCTATCTATCTATCTATCTATCTATCTATCTATCTATCTATCTATCTATCTATCATTCTACTGTACAGAACACCATGAAGGAATCATACTATACTATATGACATTATATATACCACCAGATAAAAAAGCAGCAACACTTCAGATATTAGAATGCACAGCATCCAATCTGGGTGAAAAAGTAAAATTAACTCTTTATTTTATTCTGCATTTGGCAAAATAAAGAGTTCATTTTACTTTTTCACCCGGATTGGATGCTGTTCTTCACTATCCTGTATTATATATACCACCGTCTGTTATTAATATAGAACTCCAATCCTCAGCTTTTTCTACAGCCTTCTGGCTGACAATGCCTGCTGGTGTTAGTAGTCCCACCAACTTTAATTTTACAACAAGCACCACATTACCAGTCATTGATTATCATTGATCACATATCGATGACATAACCATCTGCAATGATAAATACATGAAGTTACATCACCTCCTACCTGAACAGAAAAGTGACAAAAACTTCCAGTAACTTTCCTAAACTTTCAGAGCAGATTTTGTGATAGGGTCCTTGGCTCCGGGCCAGCAGATAGTATGGAATAACAGTTCTTCATTGATAAAGTTCACTCCCAGCCACTTCTTTTTACGAGTCCTTTCAGACTATGTGCAGTGATGGGGAATTTCTCGTTACTGCCAAGTTCAGCTGCTCCTGGTACATGATGTTCGGTAAAGCCGGATCAAATGGCAGGCAATGTACTGTTGTGCACCCGGATAGAGCACACTGTGAGGAATGTGACATCCCCCCAAAAAAAAAATCGTAAAATATCGGTCTGCTGTCACCTTGGGTTATGTAAAAAACTAACAATTATTTTTTGGGTGAGTATGCTAGATATTGTGGAGGTAGATCATATTTTATGAAAGGATCCAGCATCTCTACTGTGATCATTAACATTTTTGTCATTCCAGAGATTTGCAGCCTCGGAAACATTGAGACTTGATGGAGACATGTGAAAAGACCCAGATTGCTCTGAATGTGACTCCGATCATGCTTCAGGAAAATGTACAGACTAAGCGCTAGTGCTAGTGCTTAGTGCTAGTGTTTATGGTTAGGGATGAGCGGGCCCTTAGATGGTCGGGTTTGTGAGGTTCAACCGAACTTAAGTCCAAAGTTCGTTTCGGATACCATAACTCTAACCGAACTTGAACCCGAACAGCCATAGAAGTCAATAGGTTCTGTAAAATGGTCGTAGTAAGTGCTAGGGAGCTGCCAAAGGAAGTAGAGTACCCCCACAGAATATCGCTCTCTCTTTCCTTCCTCCGAACACTAAAATGGATTTCCGGGAGAAGTCCATGTTCGGAATTTAGCACCGGACACGAGTTGTCCGATACGAAACCTGAACTTTACTGTTTGGGTTTACTCATCTCTGTTTATTGTCTTTAACAAGATGGCTTGACTTATCGGATTTTCTGGGACCGTGGTTTTGAGCTGAGAAGTCTTATAAAGACCACAGAAATTAGCACTGAATTAAAATTCCCTTATTTTTCCCTTCTCACAGGAGAAGAGGTAATATAATAAGATCAAAAACTGACCACTTTTCACCAGGTGACAGAGAATCTGTCACCAGGCTTTTTTCTTGTTAGAGTTGGAAGTGACCTTCATGGTCATTGTGTCCTAGCCCCCGACTCAATGCAGGTGACTCGCACCACACTGAGGTGGATACCAGGGCTATGGGGTACTCGGAGCCGAGCCCATGGAAATCTATGGGAGTTGTCACTGGTAGCGGTGGCTCGGTCCGTGGCCCTGGCGGTCGTGCAATAGGGGATTATTTACAGGGGATTTAAGGATAGGTAGTTCGTGACGCCACCTGTGGTATCTGGTTAATTGAACCAGCGCTGCTATTAGATTCTTCACAGGGGATGTTATGGGGGCAGCTGGGTGGTAGTCTCCCACAGGTGAGACGGGTCCCTGGAAGTCTATGGTGAAAATGATGCAGGGTGCAGTTAATAATTCAGTCACACTCAATACAGCTTCTTTTCATACCTTTTACTGGTAGATGGTTCAAGCAGATCCCGGGAAGCTGGTTGGGGTGGAGAGTGCACATTCGGGTAACAGCTG
Source organism: Oophaga sylvatica (assembly GCA_033576555.1). Classification (NCBI taxonomy): domain Eukaryota; kingdom Metazoa; phylum Chordata; class Amphibia; order Anura; family Dendrobatidae; genus Oophaga; species Oophaga sylvatica. Next base: position 968,925,819 of record JARQOD010000001.1, on the reverse strand, counting down.
AGCAGGTTAGAGGCTTCCTTTACTTCCAATGTAGATGAGTCCAACTTGCCTGAAGCGAAGTTAACTCTGAAACTCCAGCTTTCTCTATAGCTGTACTGCCCGGCCAATGTTGTGGTGAAGCCTTCTAAGTGATGAAACTAAGTCCTTACTTTTGTCTGCGCTTGACTCAAAGTCCCTGTTCCACCTGACTCCGGTTACGTATTGACACTTAGGGCTGCTCTCTGCGACCTGTAGTCCAGATGCCTCCGGTTTTCTTGTTACTACGCTTGAAACTGTAGCAACGCTTCGGACCCCGGTGTCCGGCAATTTAGTGCAAGTAATCCAATACCTGTAGCACTTCTCTATGTTCTCCACTGCGCCCTTCGCCCTGCTTCCCGCTCTTAACATAAGCACTTGTAGAATACAATGGCGAAGTCAGCTTTCTCTAGGGCTCGCTGAGTAGCCCTCAGTATCCTCTAAGTCCCACTTGGACTGACACTGAGCTGATCCGTCAGAAGACAGGAGCCAGATTCCACTACTCTCCCTCCTAGGTTGGCTGACTGACTAACCACCTAAACTACGTGTCACCCCCTCCTATATCTCAGATGGGTGTGTCTGAAGGTGTGAGTGACAGTGAATGAATATCAAGCGTTGCTGTTACCTTCCTGTGCACTCTCCTGGATTTTTATGTGTGTACCTGCGTAGCTGGGCTACACATCCCCCTTGGTAAAACACAGCACTCCCGGGCTGTAAAAGACAAAAAGAACATTTTGTTTTGCATTAACAACAACATTATTAACTCATCCCATCCGGGAGGTACGACTTCTTGAACGTTACAATTTGTACAATAAAGAATACAAAAGTATCAAAAGTATCAAAATATCAAACACATATATACAAGATACTTGTGGAGGACCCGCACCAAAAACCTCCCAAGTGGGTCCTGGGTGGGCTGCAGGACTTCTGACTGCAGACCTCACTCTAGGCCCACCATACGGGTTTTTCTTCAGAGGTAGACATTGTAGTGGTTTTATGTAAAACCAAGATAATGCACCGAAGCGCAACTATTTACAAAGATAAGTTCTTGGGCTGGCACAGTCCTCAGCCTCTCAGTCCATGACATAATTAAAGACATCTATACTCTTCAAGTATTCACATATAATTCAACTGGAGTTACCCAACCGGGGTTTGCTATGCAATCAACACATTGATTATTTAACTTTCTAAATTCTTTAAATCTCACTTTACCCAGCCGGGTATTCTATTTTAAATATGTAAAACATCAGTATACACAATAATAAAGTGCAAAAATGGCAATTATTTCTTCAGAACTTTCTACAATTACTAGAATGCGGTAAATCCCTGTCTGGGTCCTACCGGTCTTCACTTTTACAAACTTTCTATGACGTCTTCCACTCCTGGGGCTGGAACGACGCGATGCTCTTTGGATCCCATAACAAATAAGTCATGGCCCGATATCAGTGTTTGCGTGGCCACAGTCCTTGTGCGAACCATCGGGGACGCAACGGGTGTCTCAGGCAAATATTGGCTTCTCATCAAGGATGCAGGCTTAGGCTGCGATTTAACGGTGGTCGCATCATCCGATTGCGATCCAGAATGAGTCGCAGGTTGCGTTGCGGAACACTTTGCTGATTGCGATGCAGGGGGCGATGCTGGGTAGGTCGCCTGTTGCGATTTCGAGCAGGTCGCTGTTTGCGAAGCAGGGGGCGATGCTGGGGCACGGCCCGGTGTGGTGGGAGCTCTGAACTGGGACGCTTCGGTACCGGCATCGGGGACGGGGTCACTAACGATGGAGACGTTCAGGGCATACCACCCCTTCATGCCCCAGTGTCGGGTGTAGCTCACAACGTCCCCATTAATCAGGTCCCTCCCCGGATGACCGATGGGCAGGTGGGATTCTACGTCCCTGCGGCTTACAAAGACCCCTGCATAGAGGCCCGGTTCTCGGATGAAGCCCCAGCCCTTGCGGAGCTGGAACTCGGTAACACACCCCTGCCGCCGCGGCTCCCGTAAGGTACCTTTCTCCCGGCGGACGGTCTCCTTGTCAGCTATGAACTCCTCATGCTGCTTCTGTCGGGACCGCTGGATGTCTCTTTCTTTCTCCTGTTTTTGGCGTTGCTGCTCTTCCTCACGACGGCGCCACTCACTTTCCCACTGTACGGCATAGGTGACGTCATCTAATCGCTCCATCTCGTCCCAGTCGACTTCCGGCAACGATGGCTGGGACCCCTCCGGTGACCTTACCGGGGAGCGGCGCTCTGCTGTGGCCTCCTGGCCTGACTGGCATTCCGGTCCGGGCAATACCTCCTCAGCCTCCTTCTCCTCCACCTCCGCATCGGTGGGATCAGGTACAGCACTCTCGGCGGTAACCTCCGGTCGTCCCTCAGCCTTCTCCAGCAGCGATTTCAGGAATTCAGGAGACGGCCCTTGGCTTGTAGGAGAGAACACTGCGTCCCACAGCAGCCGCTGTGTTTGGGCTCGCCAGTGTCTCCCCGTCACCTGTAGATCAGCACGACTCTGGAGCTTCCTTCTTAGCTCCTCATTCTCCTTCCGCAGTTCCATCATGGCGGGGTCGGTGTCCCTATCCGGGGACAGCTCCGGCACAGGTAGGAAATCTTCCGGTCCTTGGCACAGATTCTCCTGTCCTTCCGCCATCTCATCCCAGGCCAGACTGTAGTTTCCATCTGGAACAATCTGGTCTCTTCCGTGGAGGCGGGATTTGCGTCTCCTCCTCTTCGCATATAGGATGAAGAGGAGGCGGATTTCCTTAGCAGTGGGGCAGGACCGCACATTGTAGTAACATTTGGAGAGGGCGGCCATAACTTTCGCGCCTCAGGGGGGGTACACGCCCACGAATGCACGCCCACCTTCTTCACCAGCGCCTCAGGGCGCCAATATGGCGGCAAAATGGCGGTATTTAGCGCCAAAAGTGACACACAGTCTTTTTCACCAAACAGTTCATATAGGCACACAGGACTCACAATTGCAAGTTTTCGTATCCTGTTCGTGACGCCAGGAATGACTCGCACCACACTGAGGTGGATACCAGGGCTATGGGGTACTCGGAGCCGAGCCCATGGAAATCTATGGGAGTTGTCACTGGTAGCGGTGGCTCGGTCCGTGGCCCTGGCGGTCGTGCAATAGGGGATTATTTACAGGGATTTAAGGATAGGTAGTTCGTGACGCCACCTGTGGTATCTGGTTAATTGAACCAGCGCTGCTATTAGATTCTTCACAGGGGATGTTATGGGGGCAGCTGGGTGGTAGTCTCCCACAGGTGAGACGGGTCCCTGGAAGTCTATGGTGAAAATGATGCAGGGTGCAGTTAATAATTCAGTCGCACTCAATACAGCTTCTTTTCATACCTTTTACTGGTAGATGGTTCAAGCAGATCCCGGGAAGCTGGTTGGGGTGGAGAGTGCACATTCGGGTAACAGCTGAGCAGGTTAGAGGCCTCCTTTACTTCCAATGTAGATGAGTCCAACTTGCCTGAAGCGAAGTTAACTCTGAAACTCCAGCTTTCTCTATAGCTGTACTGCCCGGCCAATGTTGTGGTGAAGCCTTCTAAGTGATGAAACTAAGTCCTTACTTTTGTCTGCGCTTGACTCAAAGTCCCTGTTCCACCTGACTCCGGTTACGTATTGACACTTAGGGCTGCTCTCTGCGACCTGTAGTCCAGATGCCTCCGGTTTTCTTGTTACTACGCTTGAAACTGTAGCAACGCTTCGGACCCCGGTGTCCGGCAATTTAGTGCAAGTAATCCAATACCTGTAGCACTTCTCTATGTTCTCCACTGCGCCCTTCGCCCTGCTTCCCGCTCTTAACATAAGCACTTGTAGAATACAATGGCGAAGTCAGCTTTCTCTAGGGCTCGCTGAGTAGCCCTCAGTATCCTCTAAGTCCCACTTGGACTGACACTGAGCTGATCCGTCAGAAGACAGGAGCCAGATTCCACTACTCTCCCTCCTAGGTTGGCTGACTGACTAACCACCTAAACTACGTGTCACCCCTCCTATATCTCAGATGGGTGTGTCTGAAGGTGTGAGTGACAGTGAATGAATATCAAGCGTTGCTGTTACCTTCCTGTGCACTCTCCTGGATTTTTATGTGTGTACCTGCGTAGCTGGGCTACACATCGGAGTCATTAAACCATCTCAGACAGATGTCTGTCCAACCTCTGTTTGAAGACTTCCATTGAAGGAGAACTCACCACCTCTCGTGGCAGCCTGTTTCACTCACTGATCACCCTCACTGTCATAAAGTTTTTCTAATATCTAATCTGTATCTTCTCCCTTTCAGTTTCATTCCATTGCTTCTCGTGTTTAAATATGCAAATAAAAATGATCCCTCTACATTGTGACATCCCTAAACATAAACGCAGACTCATATTAAAGGGATAAGCCAAGAAAACAAACTTGGTCCCTAGAAAAACCACTCCAACAATATCATATTTAAAGAAGGAGGACAAATAGGAGTGTTTAAAAAGGATAAATGCACAATCTTTATTCAAGTAAGGCTAGTTTCACACTAGCGTTTGACCGACCTGCGTCGGTCTGCGCACGGCCGTAGCTGAGCTCCGTCCCCGGCCGAGCCTCCTCCCGATAGCTCTGCCTATGGGTGCATGACGCTGCATGCGACCTGCGCACCCTATCTTTAGCATTGGGTTCGCAGGCCGTACGCAGGCCATGCGCAGGTTGCGTTTGCCGGTGCCTGCATCCTTTTGACGACCTGCGCCCAATGCACCGTGTTGCATTTTGGTGCGCTCGGCGCAGTGTCATGCGCCCATAGGCGGAGCTATCGGGAGGGGGCACGGCCAGGGCTGAGCTTAGCGGCGGCCGTGCGCAGACCGACGCAGGTCAGTCAAACGCTAGTGTGAAACTAACCTTATAGAAAATAGTATAGACAAACCACATCCATAAAAAGTGCAACAACTAAAGACACCACTAGATGGCATCCAGTACCAAATCAGTAATAGTAATCACATATAAATAATGTTGGAAGAGGTAAAGTCCTTAATTATATGAACCCAAACTATCAAAGCACATATTGCCTCATCTACATATTAAGAACAGTGAATCAATTCCCTATTTAAGTTATTTGTAAGTGGCAATTTCTAGGAAGGCACTATAATGTTTAGGTTCATATAAACATTGTACCTGTCTGTGCATAAATGTACCAAAAATGTGCCCAAAAGGTATACAGCACAAAAATTAGGACACAATTCTCTTACCCAGTACTGGAGTCCACAGAATTGAAATTGCACAACCCCGACGCACATTTCGCTGCATTACCGCATGCTTGCTCCTCTACCAGAGGCCTGGGAATTTGAGGGTTCTGCGCAGGATCTTAGTTGTTCATTGCACTTTTCTGGACAGAGAGCTCAAATGTTGCTCCTGGGATCTATTGTAGCCATTCTTCCAACTTAGGGGTCACTGCTCCAAATGCTCCTATCACCACTGGAATCACTGTTGCCTTCACCAACCACATCTTCTCCAGTTCTCCTTTGAGGCCCTGGTATTTCTCCAGCTTCTTCTTTCTGATGTTGCTGTCACTTGGCACTGCCACATCTGCTGTCTTCTGACCCTTGTCTACTATGACAATGTCTGGTTGGTTAGCCAACACCGGCTTATCCATCTGGATCTTGAAGTTCTACAGGTTTTTAGCCCTTTCATTCTCTACCACTTTTTCTGGGGTCTCCCATGTGGACTTAGGGGGACTTAGCCCATATGCTGTGCAGATGTTCCTGTATACAATTCCCGCTACTTGGTTGTGACGTTCAGTATACGCTGTTCCTGCTTGCATTTTGCATCCTGCCACTATGTGTTGGACTATTTCTGAGGTTTCTTTGCATAGTTTGCACCTTGGGTCTTGTCTTGTGTGGTAGATTCCTGCTTCTATGGATCTGGTACTTAGTGCTTGCTCTTGCGCCGCTATGATTAGTGCCTCTGTGCTGTCTCGGAGTCCAGCTTTCTCCAGCCATTGGTAGGATTTCTCCATGTCAGCCACCTCCATTATCTGTCGATGGTACATCCAATGCAGCGGCTTGTCTTTCCATGGCGCTTCATGTTCCTGTTCTTCCTTCCAGATCTGTTGTTGTTGCTGCCTTAGGCTTTCTGTCAGTATCTCATCTTTTGGTGTCATTTTTCTGATGTATTCTTGGATACTCTTGTTTCATCCGTGATGGTGGCTTGGATGCTTATCAAGCCTCGCCCACCATCCTTTCTGTTGGTATACAATCTTTCGGTGCTAGACTTAGGGTGGAGTCCTCCATGCATTGTGAGGAGCTTTTGTGTCTTCACATCTGGAGCTTCCATCTCTTCTTTTGGCCAGCACACTATGCCAGCAGGGTATCTGATAACTGGCAGGGCATATGTATTGATGGCACGGATTTTATTCTTCCCATTGAGCTGGCTCTTCAGGACCTGTCTTACCCTTTGATGGTATTTGGATGTTGCTGCTTTCCTTGCTTCCTCCTCATGGTTACCGTATCCCTGTGGGATGCGGAGGTACTTGTAGTGTGGCACCTCTGAGGGTTCAGTCGCCACAGAGGTGTTCAGGGGCGTAACTAGGAACGGCAGGGCCCCACAGCAAACTTCACAATGGGCCCCCCCCCTCGCGTGCGTTGCCAATCCCGGTCTACCCAAGTTGTGTTAAGAAAGATACCTTTATTATCCAAAATTAGAGGTTTTTGGACTAATGATAGTGAAATAACAGAAAAGAACCAACTCCCAGGAAGCAACTGAGGTAGTGATGAAGGTAGGCTTTCTACAGAGTAAATGTGTGAAGAAACTTGTAATCCAGCCTGCAAATTGCTTTGAAAACAGATGATTTATTCAGTAGAACAACAGTCCGGTATACAGAATAATCTAAGATTGTTCTGTATACCGTACTTTTGTTCTACTGAATAAATCATCCATTTTGAAAGCAATTTATGGGCTAGATTACAAATTTCTTCTTCACAAGAATAATGCAACATAATTACCTTATTCAGCAGTTTCCTGGGGCCCTAGGCCCCTGATGGGGCCTGCAGTTTTCTTTGGACCTAGGCCCCTAATGGGGCCTGCTGCTTCCTTTGGACCTAGGCCCTAATGGGGCCTGCTGTTTCCTAGGGCCCCATTAGGGGCCTGCTGCTTCCTGGGGCCTCTAATGTGGCTCGCTGTGTCCAGGGCCTGAGGCCCCTGATACACTCACACCTCCCCCCTCCGCTCTCCCCCCTCTCCTCAAGTGCCGGGACGGGAAGCTGCGGCTGCCGCGTCCCTGTAAAAGAGAGTCAGACTCAGCAAGCATACTTACCAATCTGCCAATCCTCAGGTGACTGCGTCCTCCAGCTCTTCTGCTCCGCACACCGCTCCGTCCTCCACGCTCCGACGTCCACCACGCCAGCCTTGCATGTGATGTGAGAGCGCGCGCACGCCCCCACGTCACATGACGCGGAAGTGCCGGACTGCTCGGGGCCCGTCCCACCTCCTCTCATAGCGGCGCCGGAGGTGGCGGAGGGCCCCATATCAGACTCACACCACCGGCAGCTTGCATGGGCGTACCCAGGATCAAAAGTAGGGGGGGGCAAGCCAATGTCGCATTTTATACAGGTTACATCATATACACTCTACATTATCCTGCATATTAGGTATGGAGCGTTAGAACTGTTGTATATTGTATAATACAGCAGTGTATGCGACACTACTCTGTATATACCATATATTATACATGGCACACTAACCTCTATACAAAGAATAAGAGGCATTATAACCTGTATATGAAAAGTATAATACAGCAGTGTATATACACTCTATATACCGCACACGATGTGTATGACCCTGTATACACCATATACTACACTCTATATACCGCACACGATGTGTATGACCCTGTATACACCATATACTACACTCTATATACCACACACGATGTGTTTGACCTGTATACACCATATACTACACTCTATATACCGCACACGATGTGTATGACCCTGTATACACCATATACTACACTCTATATACCGCACACGATGTGTTTGACCTGTATACACCATATACTACACTCTATATACCGCACACAATGTGTATGACCCTGTATACACCATATACTACACTCTATATACCGCACACGATATGTATGACCCTGTATACACCATATACTACACTCTTATTTTGAAGTAAAAAAACAAAACAAAACAGGAACAAATACAATACTTAAAATAAAGAACAAGTAAAGTTAAAAATCAACAAACTTACTGGTATTTCAATGGGAACTATGGGCCTGCTTTTGGCTAATGAGATGGTCAATGTTCGGTTCCATATTTGTCACAAGTGAAGCAATTTTTCTCTTTCTTGATATCATTATTTCCTAGGGATTCCAAATTGCTATTAGTAAAATACCAATATATATACAGCGCTACAAAAACAATATATCAGCAATAAAACTGCCCACACAGAGACATACAGCCTGCACTGCCCACCACTGCAGCCTTGCCAATCCATATCATTTCATCCTCATCAGTGCACATATTGGCGCAACTCCGCTTTTTCTGCCCCATATGATCCCCCATCCTGCCCCATCTGTCTCCATCATATCCATCCTGCCCATCTGTCTCCAGTCATGCCCCCAGTGTCTCCAGTCATGCCCCGTGTCTCCAGTCATGCAAGTATCTCCATTCTGCCCCCTGTGTCTCGCATTCTGCCCCGTGTCCGGCATTCTGCCCCGTGTCCAGCATTCTGCCCCGTGTCCAGCATTCTGCCCCGTGTCCAGCATTCTGCCCCCATGTTCAGCATTCTGCCCCCTGTGTCTCGCATTCTGACCCTTGTCCAGCATTCTGCCCCCCATGTCCAGAATTCTGCCATCGTGTCCAGCATTCTGCCACTGTGTCCAGCATTCTGGCCCCCGGGGCCAGCATTCTGCCCCCAGTGTCCAGCATTCTGCCCTCCGTGTCCAGCATTCTGCCCCCCGTGTCCAGCATTCTGCCCCCCGTGTCCAGCATTCTGCCCCCCATGTCCAGCATTCTGCCCCAAAGTCCAGCACTCTGCCCCCCATGTCCAGAATTCTGCCCCCCGTGTCCAGCATTCTGCCCCGTGTCCAGCATTCTGCCCCCATGTCCAGCATTCTGCCCCCTTTGTCTCGCATTCTGACCCTTGTCCAGCATTCTGCCCCCCGTGTCCAGCATTCTGCCATCGTGTCCAGCATTCTGCCACTGTGTCCAGCATTCTGGCCCCCGGGGCCAGCATTCTGCCCCCAGTGTCCAGCATTCTGCCCTCCGTGTCCAGCATTCTGCCCCACGTGTCCAGCATTCTGCCCCCCGTGTCCAGCATTCTGCCCCCCATGTCCAGCATTCTGCCCCAAAGTCCAGCACTCTGCCCCCCATGTCCAGCATTCTGCCCCCCCGTGTCCAGCATTCTGCCCTCCGTGTCCAGCATTCTGCCCCCCGTGTCCAGCATTCCGCCCCCCGTGTCCAGTATTCTGCCCCAAAGTCCAGCACTCTGCCCCCATGTCCAGCATTCTGCCCCCTGTGTCCAGCATTCTGCCCCCCGTGTCCAGCATTCTGCCCCCCGTGTCCAGCATTCTGTCCCAATGTCCAGCATTCTGCCCCCATGTCCAGCATTCTGCCCCCCCTGTGTCCAGCATTCTGCCTCCCGTATCCAGCATTCTGTCCCAATGTCCAGCATTCTGCCCCGTGTCCAGCATTCTGTCCCCCCGTGTCCAGCATTCTGTCCCCCCGTGTCCAGCATTCTGTCCCAATGTCCAGCATTCTGCCCCCCGTGTCCAGCATTCTGCCCCCCGTGTCCAGCATTCTCCCATGTCCAGCATTCTGCCCCCGTGTCCAGCATTCTGCCCCCTCGTGTCCAGCATTCTGTCCCAATGTCCAGCATTCTGCTCCCCGTGTCCAGCATTCTGCCCCCCCGTGTTCCAGCATTCTGTCCCAATGTCCAGCATTCTGCCCCCCCGTGTCCAGCATTCTGCCCCCCCTTGTCCAGCACTCTGTCCCAATGTCCAGCATTATGCCCTCCCGTGTCCAGCATTCTGCCCCCCCGTGTCCAGCATTCTGCCCCCCCGTGTCCAGCATTCTGTCCCAATGTCCAGCATTCTGCCCCCCCGTGTCCAGCATTCTGCCCCCCCATGTCCAGCATTCTGCCCCCCGTGTCCAGCATTCTGCCCCCCCGTGTCCAGCATTCTGTCCCAATGTCCAGCATTCTGCCCCCCGTGTCCAGCATTCTGCCCCCCGTGTCCAGCATTCTGTCCCCCCGTGTCCAGCACTCTGTCCCAATGTCCAGCATTATGCCCCCCGTGTCCAGCATTCTGCCCCCCGTGTCCAGCACTCTGCCCCCCCGTGTCCAGCACTCTGCCCCCAATGTCCAGCATTCTGCCCCCCCATGTCCAGCATTCTGCCCCCCATGTCCAGCATTCTGCCCCCCCGTGTCCAGCATTCTGCCCACCGTGTCCAGCATTCTGTCCCAATGTCCAGCATTCTGCCCCCCGTGTCCAGCATTCTGCCCCCCCGTGTCCAGCATTCTGCCCCCCCGTGTCCAGCATTCTGCCCCCCGTGTCCAGCATTCTGCCCCCCCATGTCCAGCATTCTGCCCCCCATGTCCAGCATTCTGCCCCCCCGTGTCCAGCATTCTGCCCCCCCGTGTCCAGCATTCTGCCCCCCCGTGTCCAGCATTCTGTCCCACTGTCCAGCATTCTGCCCCACCGTGTCCAGCATTCTGCCCCCCATGTCCAGCATTCTGCCCCCCCGTGTCCAGCATTCTGCCCCCCCCGTGTCCAGCATTCTGTCCCACTGTCCAGCATTCTGCCCCACCGTGTCCAGCATTCTGCCCCCATGTCCAGCATTCTGCCCCCCCGTGTCCAGCATTCTGCCCCCCCCGTGTCCAGCATTCTGTCCCACTGTCCAGCATTCTGCCCCACCGTGTCCAGCATTCTGCCCCCCATGTCCAGCATTCTGCCCCCCCATGTCCAGCATTCTGCCCCCATGTCTCACAGTCTGCCCCGGGCCCCCAGGATCGCCGCTCTCAATAAAAAAAAACAAAAAAAACAAGTTCTTCTTACCTGGCCGCGCTCCTGCGGTGAATCTCCCACCATGCAGCTGAAGCGCGCACTCGCTGGCGACTGACAGTATATATAGCTATATATCTATCTATATATATCTATATATATCTATCTATATCATCTTCTCACCTGTGTCTTGCCTCTCTTGTGTTTTCTGTCTTCTTTCACCTTTTCTCTCTCCCACTCTTGTTTTTCTTTCTTTTTTGCCTCCTTCTCCCTGCTTGTCTGTGGCTCCACCCCCGACATTTAGCCCCACCCCTCCATGGCTCTCCACAGTCTGAGAGCTGTGACGCTGCTGGAGGGGAGGGATCCGATGCTCTGCTGCTGACTACAGGTGCGGGGGTAGGGGCGGTGAGTGGTGTCACAGTGTGTGTGACTGCGCCCCTGCTAAACTGCAGCCGGCAACTCTCTCAGAGTACGGTACGCTCATGGCAGCTTGCGGAACTACCGTGGTGGTAGGTGAAGTAGCTGCAGCAGGGACGGGCCCCCTTCTAGCCCGGGCCCTGTGGCAGCTGCTTCCCCTGCTTCCACGATAGTTCCGCCCCTGGAGGTGTTGCATCTCACCCAGAGGTGTGACACCTGACTCTCAGGTAAGGAGGAAGCACCCCTAGGACTCCACACCTGCATCCAACACACCATGCCAGCTGAGCATACGGACGGACCCTTAGGGAGGATGGTCTGACTCAGCGTGGTTAGCAAAGGGTGTAGACATGGGTGGGTGGAGTTAGCTGCAGCACTTAGGCAGCTAGATAGATTAGAGAGCAGCCAGTCTTGGACTGTAGTTACGCAAGAGTACATCTCTGGAAGCAACTGCTGAAATGAGCGAACGGGTCTGAAAAGGCACGGACGTAGGTTTATCCGTCCGTGGCCCCCATCCTGAAGAAGGAAGGACAAAGCCATCAGGGTTCGGCCCATAGACTAGCGGGAAAGCTTCAAGCTCTGTTAGTAAGCCGACGGCGGTGGTCACTTCATGGGCCATTGCCATCAACCACCAGCATCTCTACCGGAAGGCAGCACAACGGGGTCAAGTACGTGCAGACATAGAATTGATCTGTTTACCGAAAGGGCTCACAGCTCCCTTCGCTCTGACTGGGTAAAGGTGCAAGGAAGGAAAGGAGTTATAAGCACAGAGAGTAAAGGCCAGAAAGGAACATACTGAAAGGGAGTCTTGGGAAGTGCGACCAATCTACCTGGGGGTTGCTGGACCACTCTCCCGGAGGACACAGTGCCAGGCGGGCATCTGTCTTGCTAGCAACAGACTGTGAGTAAACCCCTGAAACTGCACTTGGACTGCCTCCCTCATTATTGTAAAAGAAAGTAAAGCGTGTTTACCCTATGCCAGCTCACCAACCACCACCGGAGCACGAGACTGAAAGTCCGGACCAAGACATGCAGCAGCAGAGAAAATGAATGGAGCAGTCCAGCTTCTGTAGAAAGTGCAATTCTTTATTCAATCCAAAAATAAAATCGTCACATAACGGTGTCCTCCAAATGCAAAAAGCGGAGAGTATGCACTACTAGCTGTACCAGCAACGCGTTTCGACCTTAGATGGTCTTTGTCAAAGCTGAAAATGAATTACCCGCCTGCATTTTTAAAGCTATCTAAGACTCATGGGTAAGCTGCTGAAACGTCATATAATTAGACACAGACGTTTCTTGATTTAGCTCTCAGGTGATTGAGCAGAAATTCTGCATATATCCATTCCAGCAGAAACACCCATGACATCTTCTAAATAGTAGTTATACATCTAAATACTTAAAGATTTAACAGTGCACATAAAACAAAAACATATATTAAAAACATAAAACATTATTATCTCAAGTGATTTCTTTCCGCATCACGGACACCATTATGTGACGATTTTATTTTTGGATTGAATAAAGAATTGCACTTTCTACAGAAGCTGGACTGCTCCCTTCATTTTCTCTGCTCCCTCATTATTCCAGTGTAGAGCCCAGCTGTGCCTGGATTCTTACTTCCAAGAGGGATGCACCGAAGGTAATGACCACTAGAGGACCCAATATGCATACACACTTCTTTGTTACGATTTGGTAGCTGAGGAGTGCAGGTAAAAAAGGCAATACACCAGAGCAGTTGGAATCTATGAGATTGCAGTACCCTGACTAACCACCACAACTAGAGGCAGCCGTGGAGCGTTCCTACGTTGGTCCTAGACGCCTCGTCACAGCCTGAGAAACTAACTATACCTAAAGATAGAAAGAGGAAAGCTATCTGCCCCGGAGCAGATCCCCAAAGAACATAGAAAGCCCCCAAACATGTAATGGCGGTTAGACAAGAAGAAATACTGACACAGACAGAAAATAGTATGAGCAAACGTTGGGGCCCAAACTATCTAAATAGAAAAGGATAGGAAGGGCACTTACTGCAATCCCAAAAAACCCTGAAAAGCACCAACTCTACTAATTTCAAAAACACCTGAGATCACACGACCTCTACCACCTAAATTAGTTCTCTGGTGTAACAAAATCAAAACAGCAGCCACTGAAAAAACTGGAAAAAGCTAATGTACAAAACATCAGTGGCTGAACTAAACTGAGAGGGCAAAAGCCCCCGGAGGGGACCTTGAAGGCCCCCACAGAAGTGCAGGACAAAATGCAAAAATAAAGCACAAAAACAAAAGAAGAAAATGTCTTATCTGTAAGCAGGAGATGCAGACACGACACAGCAGGCTACAAAGGAAACAGGAATCAAGGATTGAGACCAGAACAATTGATCACCGGCAACCCTGATGGGAAGGCGACTCCCTTAAATAAGACCAGTCAGTAACACCTGATTCCCAATCCTCACAATCTTCACTGGACAGTCCAGTACCGCTTGTAACCACCAGAGGGAGCCTCTGCTCAGAACTCAATTCAAGTCCATTCACAACAGTACCCCCCCTTGAGGAGGGGTCACCGAACCCTCACTTGAGCAACCAGGTCGGTCAGGATGAGTTCTATGATACGCACGGATGAGTCTCCTAGCATGGATGTCCGAAGCAAACACCCAAGAATTGTCTTCCTGACCATAACCTCTCCACTTAACCAAATGCTGGAGTTTCCGTCTAGAAAAACGAGAATTCAATATTTTCTCAACCACAAACTCCATATTGCCCTCAACCAGAACAGGGTCAGGAGGCAAAGCAGTAGGAACCACTGGCTCAACAAACCTCTTCAACAAGGACTTGTGGAACACGTTATGGATCTTAAATGTCCCTGGAAGAAGCAAACGAAAAGAAACAGGATTAAGAATCTCCATGATCTTATAAGGTCCAATGAACCTAGGCTTAAATTTAGGAGATGCCACTCTCATAGGAATATTTTTTGAGGACAACCAGACCAAGTCCCCCACTTTAAACCGAGGACCATCAGTCCTATGCCGGTTAGCAAACCGCTGGGCCCTCTCCTGAGAGAGGGACAACCTCTCCACTACCTGGTCCCAAATCTGTTGCATACGCTCAACAACAGAGTCAACACCTGGACAGGCAGAAGCCTCCGTCTGTCCTGAAGAAAATCGAGGGTGAAACCCAGAATTACAGAAAAATGGAGACATCAAAGTGGCAGAGCTAGCCCTATTATTAAGAGCAAACTCAGCCAAAGGCAAAAAAGAGACCCAGTCATCCTGATCAGCAGACACAAAGCATCTTAGATAAGTCTCCAATGTCTGGTTTGTTCTCTCAGTTTGACCATTGGTCTGAGGATGAAACGCCGAGGAAAAAGACAACTGAACACCAAGCTTAGAACAAAAGGTCCTCCAAAATCTGGAAACAAACTGGACTCCTCTGTCAGACACAATGTTCTCAGGAATGCCGTGTAAACAAACCACGTGCTGAAGGAACAAAGGCACCAATTCAGAGGAGGAAGGCAACTTAGGTAATGGCACAAGATGTATCATCTTGGAAAACCTATCACAAATCACCCAGATGACGGTCATTCTCTGAGAAACAGGGAGGTCGGAAATGAAATCCATAGAGATATGGGTCCATGGTCTCTTGGGCACAGGCAATGGCATCAACAAACCACTAGAGCGAGAGCAAGGCTTGGAGCGAGAGCAAGTCCCGCAGGACTGCACAAATTCCCTGACATCACGAGACAAGGTAGGCCACCAAAAGGACCGACTAACCAAGTCTCTGGTACCAAAAATTCCGGGATGACCGGCCAACGCGGAACAATGAATCTCAGACTTCACACTCTTTTTCCACTGGTCCGGGACAAACAATTTCCCAACAGGGCAGCGCTCTGGCCTATCCTCCTGACACCCCTCCAGAGCCAGTCTCAAATTGGGCGAGATGGCGGAAAGAACTACACCTTCTTTCAAAATAACAGAAGGATCAGATACCTCAGGAGAGTCCGCAAGGAAACTCCTCGAGAGGGCATCCGCCTTAAAATTCTTAGTGCCAGGAAGAAAGGAAACCACAAAATTAAAACGTGTGAAAAACAAGGCCCACCTGGCCTGTCTAGGATTAAGTCGCTTGGCAGATTCCAGATAAACCAGATTCTTATGGTCCGTAAGGACCACCACCTGATGTTTGGCTCCCTCCAGCCAATGTCTCCACTCTTCAAAAGCCCACTTCATGGCCAATAACTCCCGATTACCCACGTCATAATTACGTTCAGTAGGAGAAAATTTTCGAGAGAAAAAGGCACAAGAGTTACTTTTAGAGGTCTCTGGATCTCTTTGGGACAAAACGGCACCTGCCCCAATTTCAGAGGCATCAACCTCCACCTGAAATGGCAGAGAAACATCAGGCTGCCGTAGAACAGGAGCAGAAGTGAATCTCTGCTTAAGTTCCTGAAATGCAGAGACTGCCTCAGGAGGCCAATTCACCACATCAGAACCCTTTTTGGTCAAATCAGTTAATGGTTTAACAATAACCGAGAAATTACCAATAAATTTACGATAAAAATTGGCAAAACCCAAAAATCTTTGAAGAGCCTTTAATGAAGTAGGTTGGACCCAATCACAGATGGCCTGAACCTTGACCGGGTCCATTTCAATAACAGATGGGGACAAAATGAATCCCAAAAATGAGATCCTCTGTACGCCAAAAAGACACTTTGATCCCTTCACATACAGAGCATTCTCTCTCAAAATCTGGAATACAGTTCGAACATGTTTCACATGAGAGTCCCAGTCATTAGAAAAAATCAAGATATCATCCAAATAAACAATCAGAAATTTATCCACAAAATCCCTGAAAATGTCATTCATGAAGGACTGGAAGACAGAAGGAGCATTAGTGAGCCCAAAGGGCATCACAAGGCACTCAAAATGCCCTTCAGGGGTGTTAAATGCCGTCTTCCATTCATCCCCGTGCTTAATGCGAATAAGGTTATATGCCCCCCTGAGGTCAAGTTTGGTAAACCAAGTAGCGTTTTTCACCCTGGAAAACAGGTCAGAAATCAAGGGTAACGGATATTGATATTTCACAGTAATATTGTTCAAAAGACGATAATCAATACACGGCCTTAATGAACCATCCTTTTTGGCCACAAAGAAAAAACCGGCACCTAAGGGTGAAGAGGATGGTCTGATATGACCCTTCTCCAATGATTCCTTGATATAAGACCGCATAGTGTCATGTTCAGGTACAGACAAGTTAAAAAGGCGACCTTTAGGGAATTTACTACCAGGCACTAATTCAATAGCGCAGTCATAGCTCCTATGGGGAGGCAAAGATGCAGATTTACTTTCGCTAAACACATCAGAAAAATCAATCAAAAAGTCAGGAACATCCTGAGCCTGGGGGGAGGCAGAAAAAACAGGAGTGTTGGTATTAACACATTGGCAGCCCCAACTGGTTACAGACACAGATTTCCAATCCAAAACAGGATTATGAGACTGTAACCAAGGGAAACCCAGCACGATAATGTCATGTAGATTATACAGAACCAAAAATTTGCAGCTCTCCTGATGATCAGGTTCAACCCTCATTATCACCTGAGTAGAGAACTGCGGTTTATTCTCAGCCAAAGGGGTAGAATCGATCCCCAGTAGGGGAATAGACTTCTGTAGGGGTACCAAGGGAAACTCGCAACGTTTAGCAAAATCAAAATCCATCAGGTTAATAGCTGCTCCCGAATCAACGAAAGCCTGAGCAGAAAATGAGGACAGAGAGCATATCCGAGTAACAGTTAATAAAAACTTAGTCTGAACACTACCCAAGACAACTGAGCGTGCAAAACGTCTTCCCCGCTTAGGGCAGACTGAAATAGCATGAGAGGCATCACCACAGTAGAAACATAACCCATTGCGCTTTCGAAACTCATGACGCTGTGCCCCAGAAACCACTCTATCACACTGCATGGGTTCAGAAGCAGGTTCACAGGGCAACACTATTCCACGCATACTTCTCCGCTCACGCAAACGTCTGTCAATTTGAATCGCTAATGACATAGAATCATTGAGACCAGAGGGGACAGGGAATCCAACCATAACATCCTTTACATTATCTGACAGACCCTTCCGAAAAAGGGCTGCCAAAGCGTCGTCATTCCATTTGGTCAGGACTGCCCACCTGCGGAATCTCTGACAGTATAACTCAGCGTCATCAAGCCCCTGATTTAATGCCAACAAGGCTTTTTCAGCTTGATCAGTGACATTAGGCTCATCGTACAATAACCCCAAGGCCTGAAAAAATGCATCAACATCACTCAAAACAGGATCCCCAGGTGTCAGGGAAAAAGCCCAATCCTGAGGATCGCCGCGCAGGAGAGAGATGACAATTTGAACCTGCTGCGCTGACTTCCCTGAGGACTTAGATTTTAAGGCAAAAAACAATTTACAATTATTTTTGAAATTCAGAAACTTGGCTCGATCCCCAAAAATAACTCTGGCATGGGAATCCTAGGTTCCACAACAGGCAACCTAGCAAGATAGGTAGCAATACTCCGAACCTCAGTGGCAAGCTGATCCACACGGCCAGACAACTGTGCAAACTCCATTGAGAGAGAGAAAAAAAAAAAAATCCTCCCCAGCACCCAGAGATACAGAGGGAAAAAAAAAAAAAAAAAAATGCAACAAACAGAAAAATATCTCTGACAACTCTGACAACCTTTTTTTTTTCTTTCACAATATTTTCCCTTCTGTGAGTACCATATAAATTTCAGTTTTGGCCGGTGATACTGTTACGATTTGGTAGCTGAGGAGTGCAGGTAAAAAAGGCAATACACCAGAGCAGTTGGAATCTATGAGATTGCAGTACCCTGACTAACCACCACAACTAGAGGCAGCCGTGGAGCGTTCCTACGTTGGTCCTAGACGCCTCGTCACAGCCTGAGAAACTAACTATACCTAAAGATAGAAAGAGGAAAGCTATCTGCCCCGGAGCAGATCCCAAAGAACATAGAAAGCCCCCAAACATGTAATGGCGGTTAGACAAGAAGAAATACTGACACAGACAGAAAATAGTATGAGCAAACGTTGGGGCCCAAACTATCTAAATAGAAAAGGATAGGAAGGGCACTTACTGCAATCCCAAAAAACCCTGAAAAGCACCAACTCTACTAATTTCAAAAACACCTGAGATCACACGACCTCTACCACCTAAATTAGTTCTCTGGTGTAACAAAATCAAAACAGCAGCCACTGAAAAAACTGGAAAAAGCTAATGTACAAAACATCAGTGGCTGAACTAAACTGAGAGGGCAAAAGCCCCCGGAGGGGACCTTGAAGGCCCCCACAGAAGTGCAGGACAAAATGCAAAAATAAAGCACAAAAACAAAAAGAAGAAAATGTCTTATCTGTAAGCAGGAGATGCAGACACGACACAGCAGGCTACAAAGGAAACAGGAATCAAGGATTGAGACCAGAACAATTGATCACCGGCAACCCTGATGGGAAGGTGACTCCCTTAAATAAGACCAGTCAGTAACACCTGATTCCCAATCCTCACAATCTTCACTGGACAGTCCAGTACCGCTTGTAACCACCAGAGGGAGCCTCTGCTCAGAACTCAATTCAAGTCCATTCACAACACATCTTCACCAATCCCTAGAGCCACCAGAGGGAGCCTTTTAGCCTTATATAAGGAAGGTGAAGACACTGAAGAGCGGACAGTCTAGTCAGAGGGCTGCAGCCTGCAGTGTCACCTCGTAGACTAGTGCAGAGTTGTTTAGTCACCTCAGAAAGTGCAGAAGGTGAGAGCTGAGAAAGTGTGCAGTCTAGCACACAGAGCAGAGCTCAAGAGAGAGAGAGAGTTCAGCTTTTTAAGAAGGAATCTGAAGCCTGCAGCTCCAAGCTTAGTTCAAACGTGTGGAGGCTAGTACAAGTGGAAGGAAAGCCACTCCAGTCTAGTCAGAACTGAGTCAACCGAGTGCAGTTCAATGAGCAAGCGTGCCGACGCTTTGAGAGCGGTGAAGAAGGGGAAGAAGCAGTCCACCATCTGCTAGTGTGTGATAGTGTGAGGGTCGAGTAGGATGAAAGGCGAGTGGATAAGAAGAGAGTGACAGAGGTGGAAATAGCATTGATAGCTTACCTCTACTCTGATTTACCGGACACCGGGTCCGAGCTTGCTGGATCCTTCACGACTAGCAGGAGATACCGTAGACCCTGTGGGACTACAAGTCGCAGGGGCCCATAAGTGTTGATACGTAACTGTGTCAGGAGGACAGGAGTCTGGTCAGCCAACCATTAGAGACTGTGTTCTTTCCAATAGAAGACCCTACACAAAGTCAGCCGGGTGTAAAGTTGAAGACAGAGTTAGGCCTCGTTTCATACAGGTCAGAGACTCACATTACAGGAGTAAGGAGGCCCTACACCTACTCAGTGGGAAGAACTGGACGTGCATCCTTCACCCTGCCAGTATCCCGGGATGTGCCTGCAATTCCATCAGTAAAGGTACAGAAAGAGACTTTTGTGTGTGTGTTCACATTATTACTCTTACGGCCGAACTCCCCTCCTCCATCCTGCACCCCTACACAGCTTAACTACCCTGAAGGTCTCCAGCCTTACCTGTGGAAGGCTTAACACCTTGCTGCCTAATACCAACCCTTCAGTGGACCTATACAGCAGCACTGGTCACCCTGACCAGGAACCACAGGTGGCGTCACGAACATTCTACAAACACTTTAATCCCCTGTAAATATCCCACATTTAAGGTGAGCCCCAGGGCCACGGACCGAGCTGCAGCTACCGTGACATCCCCCATAGAAGTGAACGGGCTCGGTGCCGAGTACCCCACAGCCCTGGCGGGCGGCTCACCAGCGTCACACATTCCTCTCTGCTACAACCACAAGCACCATTCCCTCACTACCATATCTATCTGCCCTGGAAGGACACAGCCTCACCTGTAGGAGGTTTACCATCTAGCTGCACAACACTATCCCTTCCAGAGGACCTGCACAGCAGCGCTGGTCACCCTGGCCAGACACTACAGGTGGCGTCACAAATCACTATACGAACACTAATCCCCTGTAAATATCCCCTTTTTGGTGAGCGCCCAAGGCCATGGACCGAGTCGTGGTTGCCGTGACATCCCCCATAGAAATCAACGGGCTCGGGTCCGAGTACCTCACGGCCCAGGCGGGCGACTCAGTAGCATGTCTGTATATCTGCTATGTGCCATGCTGGTAATTCCACTCCATCAGTCTTGACTACCTTGCCTCTCTTTATTACCAACCGGCCGCAATTCTCCAGTCCGAAGAACATCCCGATGTCTTCACTGTAGATCCTTGTCAGGTGGATCAGTGAATTAATGTCTCGTTCGGTTTTTGCATACAGCTTGATGTCATCCATATAGAGGAGGTGGCTGAGGGTGCTTCCACTCTTGAACTTGTATCCATAGCCAGACTCTGCAATTATCTGACTGTGGGGGTTCAAGCCTATGCAGAACAGCAATGGAGACAGTGCTTCACCTTGGTATATGCCACATTTGATGGTCACTTATGCTAATTGGCTTGTGTTGACAATATTGTTCTCCATAGCCCCATTAAGTTTCTGAGTAAGGTTCTTAATTTCCTGTTGACATTGTAGAGAGCCAAGCATTCACAGATCCATGTGTGACATTGAGTCATAGGCTTTCCTGTAGTCAATCCAGGCTGTGCTGAGATTGGTCTATCTGGATCTTGAGTCTTGAGCGACTAGGAGCTGGTGCTTAGAGCCTCGGGTGTCCGTCCCAATGCCTTTTTGAGCTAGATTCATGTACTGGTTCATATGGTTCTGTATCTTGGTGGCTATGATGCCTGATAAGAGTTTCCATGTTGCTGTAAGGCAGGTTATTGGGCGGTGTTCCTTTTTGAGGATCCTTCAAGATCATTATTGTTCTACCTTATGTTAGCCAAGCTGGGTGGTGGCATTTTTCTATCAGTTGGTTCATCTGCTTTGCCATGCATTCATGTACCGCTGTGAGTAGTATAGGAACTGTAGTATTCGTCAAACTCAATTTGACAGGTCGACACGCCCCCTATCATTTAATCCGTCTCCCTGTCAGATTGATCCAGGTCGTCACGCCCTCTGGCTGAACTTTGCTCAGGCTGGGAGATTTGAACTTTGCTCAGGCTGTGAAATCTGGTCTGCTGGATTTTTATTCAGTGCCTTTGATTAGTCTGTGGAGTTTTTAGTGTATTAAAGGGTAGTTTTAACTCCATCCGTAGATGTAAAGCTATTTTCTAGCAGAGAATGCCCTGACATGAAATGTAAAGGGTTTGTATTAGAAGCACCCAGTAAATGTCTGTATTAGAATCCATCAGTAAATGTAAAGCTATTTTCTAGCAGAGGAGAGAAACTTTTAAGGACCCAGTAATTGTATAAGGAGTTCTAGTTAAATACAGACTTCTGTATATAACTAGAATATAAGGATTTTTAGTGAAATTTGTTGTTAGAAGTCTAAATATTTTTCTATCTACTGGCTAACATGGTACAAAGATATACATCTTTACAGCACCATAGAGGTAATTTATCTATGTGTGTGTTTCACACAGGACAAGTTCTGTGATCCGTCTTTTGTGTGGGAAAAGTCAACAATTTTTATTAAGGTCTAAAATACATTATCATGGATAAAAATCCAAAAGAGTGGGATATACAGCATGCAGAAAAAATAGCCAAATGCAGACAGGTGTGAATTACATTCAAATCAATATATAATAGTGCACATCGACATATCTTATATGTTATAGCGATAATAGACTAATCCGGGGCTATACAATAATAAACTCCATATATTTGTGGGATATACAGCATGCAGAAAAAATAGCCAAATGCAGACAGGTGTGAATTACATTCAAATCAATATATAATAGTGCACATCGACATATCTTATATGTTATAGCGATAATAGACTAATCCGGGGCTATACAATAATAAACTCCATATATTTGTCCGTATATATGCAATCTATGTAACTCACAATATCCCCCAATAGGCAGACATATATGCACTATATATAGGATTATAAGTATCTCAATGAATCAGGTATATCAATAAAGTAACTTCTCCATCACAGTTGCTAATATAATGATGTTACCATGCAAGTGCAGAGCTCACAATACATACTGTGCGTGCATATGAAGTCAATTAGCACATCCATATGAGGAGCTATATCAAAAAAGCAGCGCCATAGATGTGAGATCATACCTGAATGCTGCTTGGCACCCCTTGTGTATAGCCCTCATTTCTAACAGTGTTTTTCACAGATAGATCACTTCAAGAAAACTGTCCCGACAGTTCATCCCTATAGTGTAGTTTAATGTATCAAGGTGTGTGTACAAGGTTTGGAATTGTCAGAATGAGTGAAGGTCGATGCTACGGTAATTCAGGCAAACAGTAAATAGTATTGCATTGTGTATAGTCAGTGGGATCTTTTAAAACCAACACATTTATGTGTATTCTGATAGCAGTGCCCATAGAATGAGTGAAGGTCGATGCTACGGTAATTCAGGCAACCAGTAAATAGTATTGCATTGTGTATAGTCAGTGGGGTCTTTTAAAACCAACACATTTATGTGTGTTCTTCTTGAAGTTACAGCTCAAAGACATTTCAATCATTGACTTAATTGTGACATGCTAGCCTGAAATTGAAATAAATTCAAAAAGGAAGCTTTTGCAGTATAAAATACAAATTTTATTAAGGTCTAAAATACATTATCATGGATAAAAATCCAAAAAGAGTAGGATATACAGCATGCAGAAAAAATAACCAAGTGTTGACATGAAGTTACAGCTCAAAGACATATACATTATCATGAATAAAAAATATAGTTGTCCATATATATGCAGTCTATGTAACTCACAATATCCCCCAATAGGCAGACATATATGCACTATATATAGGATTATAAGTATCTCAATGAAGCATGTATATCAATAAAGTAACTTCCCCATCACAGATGCTAATATAATGATGTTAGCATGCAAGTGCAGGGCTCACAATACATACTGTGCGTGCATATGAAGTCAATTAGCACAGCCATATGAGGAGCTATATTAAAAAAGCAGTTGTGTATAGTTGGCCAATCGAATATTAGTTATGCGTTCACTACCACTGTCAACCATAGCAGCTCTCATGATGCTAGCTATTCTGATCACCTTATCATATCAACCATGAAGCCTCTTTTAACCCCTTCACAATAATGTACAGAGGAGTTTTTATGTTTTAATACTGATAGACATATTGTGAACGGACATATAGGGTCCATGTGAGATACCATATTTTTCAAATATTAGTTAAGCGTATATTTCAACATTTTGCTCCTTCACAGATTTATTTTACATTATTTTTTTTATTTTGCTTAAGGATCGTGTACAGAGGAGTTTTTATGTTTTAATACTGATAGACATATTGTGAACGGACATATAGGGTCCATGTGAGACATGTCTGGACAAGTCCGGGCATGTCTGGGCATGCCTGGACAAGTCCTGGTCACGGGACAGCCGTGGAAAAAACAATACTGAAATTCAAAAACTATGTGCTGGCCGTTAACACGCGCACAGTCATCTAGAAAATATTGAGCGAGTTGCTTCACAAACCCTCTCAAGGCATGTTGAATGTTAACGTTCCCGCTATGAGCTACACACATGACCAACTGTATAGCCTGGGATGCGCAGCGTTCTTGCAGCGCAAGCCTATTTTTAAAGACGCTAAGCCCCATCAGATATAAAAGACAGGCATGTTGAGACGTGTCCCGGCCTATTTTGGTACATACCCACTCCTATGCAGCGATATTGAGTACCGTTCAACAAAAAATCAGGTACAAACTTTTTAACATACCTGTGTTTCGGACCCTCAGACCATGCCAGAAGCACTCTGTGCCATGTACTCTAACTCATAATATTCGATTTTGATCAGCATTCAACAAAAAATTGGGTGCTAACTTTTTACCATACCTGTGTTTCTATAACGAATACACGGACCCCTACAGCGCATCCCAATAGTGTAGTTTAATGTAGGGGGGCAAACAGATTATCGCTGGTGCTTGGAAAATACCACATTTCATAGATGGTGCTGATCCGCTGAATCATTTTTAAACATTTCACGCCACTCATGCACCCACAGCACACTTATGCTGTACCAGCACCGCTGCAGCTAGCGCTTTTTAGCTAAAAAAGACCCTTATTTGCATCATTTTCATTATAGTACGACTGGTACATACCCACTACTATGCAACGATACTGAGTAGCGTTCAACAAAAATCAGGTACAAACTTTTTAACATACCTGTGTTTCGGGCGCTCATGCCATACCAGAAGCACTCTGTGCCATGTACCATAGCCCATAATAATCGATCTTGATCAGTATTCAACAAAAAATTGGGTGCAAACTTTTTTTTTTTTTAGCATAGCTGTGTTTCTGACTCCCATGTCGTACCAGAAAGACCTATTTTGGCACAGGCCTACACCTATGCAGCGGTTTTGACCACTACTCAACAAAAATGGCTACAAACTTTTTAACATATCTGTGTTTCGGACTATCATGTCATAGCAGAAGCACCCTGTGCCATGTACTCTAGACCATAATATTCGTTTTTGATCACCATTCAACAAAAAATTGAGGCATGTTGAGACGTGTCCCGGCCTATTTTGGCACATGACAAATGTTTCTGACTCTCATGTCATACCAGAAGCACCCTGTGCCATGTACTCTAGACCATAATATTTCACATCGGGTATGGGAACTACATAGCTTTGTTTTCTCAGGTATTTAAAAAAGTGTGGAAAACTGAAAATCCCGCGACCTGTGGTAATTTAGTGAGAACCATATAGACAAATCGGGTATCGTCACACACGAGACCACGACACCTCGGGCTATCACATTTACACTGCTATGACCGAATGTTTGCTCGTGGATGCTGGCATTTCCAGTGACATCATAGTTGTGTAAATGCGCAGGGGCACGTGTATCGATCCCTAGGGTGTAATGCGTGATCATTTTAATTATTTTTCAATTCATAACCACACGTTCTCAGGCAGACAGGTTTATTTCACAGAAGTTGACTGTACAGTTGCATAATCTTTGTTTAAAATCATACATTTGCATAATTTTGTTTAAAATCGCACAGCTCTGCAATAATGTCGGGTGTTGGACATGCACTTATCAGTCTTTCATACGTGTCGCAGAAAGATTTTAGTCTGTTCTGCGAGAGTTTATTATGCACGTACTGTGCAGACATGTCAAGAAGCATTTTGGTGTGTTCACCAGTCCATACGGGTGTTGGTGTGTAAGGCGATCGACCATCATCCTTCTGCTTCTTACTTACACGACGGCGTGATACAGTGCGTTTCTTTGGCGGTATCGCATCGGCTGAATTGGCAGCTGCTGCTTCCGCGTTGCTATTTGCAGATTCTGTAGCTTGACACAGACGTATATTCTTAAGCCGACTACTCTCAGTATTCCCGGGGTGCTCGGTTGGCGCGTCGTTTTCTTCACGATCTGCGACACACCCGTGTGAAAGAGGCTCCGTTCTCACCTCCGTTCTGTTCTCAAATCCATAATTGCGCTGCTGCAAAACTCGCGAATGACGATCCTCCGTAACTAAAGAAAAGATACGTGGTGTAGTTAACCGCTAAGTGGGGGAGATATAGGAAGAGCTACATGAGCCACTTTACTCTGATTCAACGCGATATTTGTAAAGCTACCAGCACCGATTATCTGTGAAACCGATGCATGATTGTTTGTATAAGTACACTATAGAGCGGCCTAGACATATATACTTACAAGTATCCCCCGGGTGCTGATCTACAGAGAATACTACTGATGTATGATTGTCTGTATAAGTACACTATAGAGCGGGCTAGACATATATACTTACAAGTATCCCCCGGGTGCTGATCTACAGAGAATGCTGAATTAACAGACATCTCGCTGCTGGGGCGCCGCCGTATGGGGCTGTTTTCTCCCTCAAACTGCAACCTCACGGGCGATACTTTAGCAGCTGTAAATAAAATATAGCATACATGAATGCGCACAACACATTCACAAAGCTAACTTGACACACGTAAATAAAATATATCTACTAGTTACCGCAGAAATTTTTATCTGCGTGTATAAGTACACTATAGAGATGCGTAGACATATATGCTTACAAGTATGAGACGTGTAGTGTAGTTCAGAGATTGGTGAATTAAACGGTGTGGAGGTGCTCGGGCGTTTTCGTATGGGTGTGTTTTTTTTTTTTTTTTTTTTTTCAAGCTGCAGCCTCCTGCTCGTTAGTTTAACATCTGTAAATAAAATATAACTATTACTCGCCACAGAAATGATATCTACGCGGGCCACACGCACAAAGCTAATACAGGGTAATGATGGTTGGGGGTTCTGTCGTGAAATATTACTTCTACAATATTGCATCAACGCGGTTAGCCGCCATGTTCCCTCTGTAAAACATGAATGGGATGTTTTTTCTGCCCCTAGCATGGGGGGGCAGTGACAGAGGGCGTGTTCTCTCTGCTAGCCCTAATAAATACGGGTAGCTCACAAGCAATACAGTTCGCACTTGTTCACAACTCACAGACCACAACTCCGATCTGAACAGGACTAGAGTGAGTATTTTTACGGATTTCGTTTCAATTATATTTAAGTTTGTGTAGTATTTGTATTAACAGGTTAGCCGTGTTTTCATACTTGATCTTTATTTGCTTTAATTCAATAGCGGACCCTTTTTTATTCAAGATGGAGGCCAGATATTCTCGCGGTCAATATACTGCTATGCTTTCACCAGAACAATCGGGTAAATTTTACACCGTATATAGTGTACGTCGTATTGTGTCGGGCTGTCTGAGTCTGCGCCTTGTATATATAAAACGATATATTTCATTCTTTCTTATTTAAGAAGTGGGAGTCCATTCAGACTACTCCTACGAGAACCGGTTCATTACGCAGAACCTGTTAGAGGAAGGCAACTCTACTAGCGGGCGACGAGCCTCAAGCTCTCACCAGTCTGTCACAGGCAAGAAACCTATAGCTATATCATATGTTTTAAACCTATGTATCTAGACGTGTAAACGTGGTAGCTGTAAATTTATAACGCCTACTATTAATATTAATAATTAATATAGACTGCCGTTAAAATCCATACAGTTAATTTTATTTTAGCTGACTGGGTCGTTAGCTAGACATGTTTTAATAATATAAACATTTTCTCATACAGATACAGCTGTAGCGGACTGGGCGGTTGGAAACCCTGTGGCGACTGAGCCGCTCGAGCATCGCGATTCCGATGTTGAGATCGTGGAGGATCCCCAGGATTCAGATGTCGAGTTCGTCGAACTGGACTATAATCCTCCCAACGCTCCTAAAAGATGGGGTGATTCGCTAAGCACACGGCTCTGGAATAGAAAAGGTAGCGGGTCCTTGAAACCCGGGTGATATGTGTGTTTGTATCCTCTGTACCCTGTGACCCCACCGATAACTAGTGGATATATTTTATTTACGCGCGTTACGATAGCTTTGCGAATGTGTTGTGCGCATTCATGTATGCTATATTTTATTTACAGCTGCTAAAGTATCGCCCGTGAGGTTGCAGTTTGAGGGAGAAAACAGCCCCATACGGCGGCGCCCCAGCAGCGAGATGTCTGTTAATTCAGCATTCTCTGTAGATCAGCACCCGGGGGATACTTGTAAGTATATATGTCTAGCCCGCTCTATAGTGTACTTATACAGACAATCATACATCAGTAGTATTCTCTGTAGATCAGCACCCGGGGGATACTTGTAAGTATATATGTCTAGGCCGCTCTATAGTGTACTTATACAAACAATCATGCATCGGTTTCACAGATAATCGGTGCTGGTAGCTTTACAAATATCGCGTTGAATCAGAGTAAAGTGGCTCATGTAGCTCTTCCTATATCTCCCCCACTTAGCGGTTAACTACACCACGTATCTTTTCTTTAGTTACGGAGGATCGTCATTCGCGAGTTTTGCAGCAGCGCAATTATGGATTTGAGAACAGAACGGAGGTGAGAACGGAGCCTCTTTCACACGGGTGTGTCGCAGATCGTGAAGAAAACGACGCGCCAACCGAGCACCCCGGGAATGCTGAGAGTAGTCGGCTTAAGAATATACGTCTGTGTCAAGCTACAGAATCTGCAAATAGCAACGCGGAAGCAGCAGCTGCCAATTCAGCCGATGCGATACCGCCAAAGAAACGCACTGTATCACGCCGTCGTGTAAGTAAGAAGCAGAAGGATGATGGTCGATCGCCTTACACACCAACACCCGTATGGACTGGTGAACACACCAAAATGCTTCTTGACATGTCTGCACAGTACGTGCATAATAAACTCTCGCAGAACAGACTAAAATCTTTCTGCGACACGTATGAAAGACTGATAAGTGCATGTCCAACACCCGACATTATTGCAGAGCTGTGCGATTTTAAACAAAATTATGCAAATGTATGATTTTAAACAAAGATTATGCAACTGTACAGTCAACTTCTGTGAAATAAACCTGTCTGCCTGAGAACGTGTGGTTATGAATTGAAAAATAATTAAAATGATCACGCATTACACCCTAGGGGATCGATACACGTGCCCCTGCGCATTTACACAACTATGATGTCACTGGAAATGCCAGCATCCACGAGCAAACATTCGGTCATAGCAGTGTAAATGTGATAGCCCGAGGTGTCGTGGTCTCGTGTGTGACGATACCCGATTTGTCTATATGGTTCTCACTAAATTACCACAGGTCGCGGGATTTTCAGTTTTCCACACTTTTTTAAATACCTGAGAAAACAAAGCTATGTAGTTCCCATACCCGATGTGAAATATTATGGTCTAGAGTACATGGCACAGGGTGCTTCTGGTATGACATGAGAGTCAGAAACATTTGTCATGTGCCAAAATAGGCCGGGACACGTCTCAACATGCCTCAATTTTTTGTTGAATGGTGATCAAAAACGAATATTATGGTCTAGAGTACATGGCACAGGGTGCTTCTGCTATGACATGATAGTCAGAAACATTTGTCATGTGCCAAAATAGGCCGGGACAACGTCTCAACATGCCTCAATTTTTTGTTGAATGGTGATCAAAAACGAATATTATGGTCTAGAGTACATGGCACAGGGTGCTTCTGCTATGACATGATAGTCCGAAACACAGATATGTTAAAAGTTTGTAGCCATTTTTGTTGAGTAGTGGTCAAAACCGCTGCATAGGTGTAGGCCTGTGCCAAAATAGGTCTTTCTGGTACGACATGGGAGTCAGAAACACAGCTATGCTAAAAAAAAAAAAAGTTTGCACCCAATTTTTTGTTGAATACTAATCAAGATCGATTATTATGGGCTATGGTACATGGCACAGAGTGCTTCTGGTATGGCATGAGCGCCCGAAACACAGGTATGTTAAAAAGTTTGTACCTGATTTTTGTTGAACGCTACTCAGTATCGTTGCATAGTAGTGGGTATGTACCAGTCGTACTATAATGAAAATGATGCAAATAAGGGTCTTTTTTAGCTAAAAAGCGCTAGCTGCAGCGGTGCTGGTACAGCATAAGTGTGCTGTGGGTGCATGAGTGGCGTGAAATGTTTAAAAATGATTCAGCGGATCAGCACCATCTATGAAATGTGGTATTTTCCAAGCACCAGCGATAATCTGTTTGCCCCCCTACATTAAACTACACTATTGGGATGCGCTGTAGGGGTCCGTGTATTCGTTATAGAAACACAGGTATGGTAAAAAGTTAGCACCCAATTTTTTGTTGAATGCTGATCAAAATCGAATATTATGAGTTAGAGTACATGGCACAGAGTGCTTCTGGCATGGTCTGAGGGTCCGAAACACAGGTATGTTAAAAAGTTTGTACCTGATTTTTTGTTGAACGGTACTCAATATCGCTGCATAGGAGTGGGTATGTACCAAAATAGGCCGGGACACGTCTCAACATGCCTGTCTTTTATATCTGATGGGGCTTAGCGTCTTTAAAAATAGGCTTGCGCTGCAAGAACGCTACGCATCCCAGGCTATACAGTTGGTCATGTGTGTAGCTCATAGCGGGAACGTTAACATTCAACATGCCTTGAGAGGGTTTGTGAAGCAACTCGCTCAATATTTTCTAGATGACTGTGCGCGTGTTAACGGCCAGCACATAGTTTTTGAATTTCAGTATTGTTTTTTCCACGGCTGTCCCGTGACCAGGACTTGTCCAGGCATGCCCAGACATGCCCGGACTTGTCCAGACATGTCTCACATGGACCCTATATGTCCGTTCACAATATGTCTATCAGTATTAAAACATAAAAACTCCTCTGTACACGATCCTTAAGCAAAATAAAAAAATAATGTAAAATAAATCTGTGAAGGAGCAAAATGTTGAAATATACGCTTAACTAATATTTGAAAAATATGGTATCTCACATGGACCCTATATGTCCGTTCACAATATGTCTATCAGTATTAAAACATAAAAACTCCTCTGTACATTATTGTGAAGGGGTTAAAAGAGGCTTCATGGTTGATATGATAAGGTGATCAGAATAGCTAGCATCATGAGAGCTGCTATGGTTGACAGTGGTAGTGAACGCATAACTAATATTCGATTGGCCAACTATACACAACTGCTTTTTTAATATAGCTCCTCATATGGCTGTGCTAATTGACTTCATATGCACGCACAGTATGTATTGTGAGCCCTGCACTTGCATGCTAACATCATTATATTAGCATCTGTGATGGGGAAGTTACTTTATTGATATACATGCTTCATTGAGATACTTATAATCCTATATATAGTGCATATATGTCTGCCTATTGGGGGATATTGTGAGTTACATAGACTGCATATATATGGACAACTATATTTTTTATTCATGATAATGTATATGTCTTTGAGCTGTAACTTCATGTCAACACTTTGGTTATTTTTTCTGCATGCTGTATATCCTACTCTTTTTGGATTTTTATCCATGATAATGTATTTTAGACCTTAATAAAATTTGTATTTTATACTGCAAAAGCTTCCTTTTTGAATTTATTTCAATTTCAGGCTAGCATGTCACAATTAAGTCAATGATTGAAATGTCTTTGAGCTGTAACTTCAAGAAGAACACACATAAATGTGTTGGTTTTAAAAGACCCCACTGACTATACACAATGCAATACTATTTACTGGTTGCCTGAATTACCGTAGCAACGACCTTCACTCATTCTATGGGCACTGCTATCAGAATACACATAAATGTGTTGGTTTTAAAAGATCCCACTGACTATACACAATGCAATACTATTTACTGTTTGCCTGAATTACCGTAGCATCGACCTTCACTCATTCTGACAATTCCAAACCTTGTACACACACCTTGATACATTAAACTACACTATAGGGATGAACTGTCGGGACAGTTTTCTTGAAGTGATCTATCTGTGAAAAACACTGTTAGAAATGAGGGCTATACACAAGGGGTGCCAAGCAGCATTCAGGTATGATCTCACATCTATGGCGCTGCTTTTTTGATATAGCTCCTCATATGGATGTGCTAATTGACTTCATATGCACGCACAGTATGTATTGTGAGCTCTGCACTTGCATGGTAACATCATTATATTAGCAACTGTGATGGAGAAGTTACTTTATTGATATACCTGATTCATTGAGATACTTATAATCCTATATATAGTGCATATATGTCTGCCTATTGGGGGATATTGTGAGTTACATAGATTGCATATATACGGACAAATATATGGAGTTTATTATTGTATAGCCCCGGATTAGTCTATTATCGCTATAACATATAAGATATGTCGATGTGCACTATTATATATTGATTTGAATGTAATTCACACCTGTCTGCATTTGGCTATTTTTCTGCATGCTGTATATCCCACAAATATATGGAGTTTATTATTGTATAGCCCCGGATTAGTCTATTATCGCTATAACATATAAGATATGTCGATGTGCACTATTATATATTGATTTGAATGTAATTCACACCTGTCTGCATTTGGCTATTTTTTCTGCATGCTGTATATCCCACTCTTTTGGATTTTTATCCATGATAATGTATTTTAGACCTTAATAAAAATTGTTGACTTTTCCCACACAAAAGACGGATCACAGAACTTGTCCTGTGTGAAACACACACATAGATAAATTACCTCTATGGTGCTGTAAAGATGTATATCTTTGTACCATGTTAGCCAGTAGATAGAAAAATATTTAGACTTCTAACAACAAATTTCACTAAAAATCCTTATATTCTAGTTATATACAGAAGTCTGTATTTAACTAGAACTCCTTATACAATTACTGGGTCCTTAAAAGTTTCTCTCCTCTGCTAGAAAATAGCTTTACATTTACTGATGGATTCTAATACAGACATTTACTGGGTGCTTCTAATACAAACCCTTTACATTTCATGTCAGGGCATTCTCTGCTAGAAAATAGCTTTACATCTACGGATGGAGTTAAAACTACCCTTTAATACACTAAAAACTCCACAGACTAATCAAAGGCACTGAATAAAAATCCAGCAGACCAGATTTCACAGCCTGAGCAAAGTTCAAATCTCCCAGCCTGAGCAAAGTTCAGCCAGAGGGCGTGACGACCTGGATCAATCTGACAGGGAGACGGATTAAATGATAGGGGGCGTGTCGACCTGTCAAATTGAGTTTGACGAATACTACAGTTCCTATACTACTGCTGTGAATTTCTTTAGCCAGTAGGTGTGGATCATGTCTGGGCCAGGTGCTGTCCAGCTCTTCATGTTCTTGACCCGCTGCTGGATGTCTGCTTCTGTAATGGTGACTGGTTCTTGCTGTGTTTCATTCTCAGTTCTTACAGCCACCTTGCACTGGTGTTATGTGTTTTTTCCTTCTCACATATGTTCCTCCAGTATTGTTCAGTCTCTGCTATTGGTGGAGTTGCAGCCTTTGTGCTGTTACTCTGCAGTTGGGAGTACACCTTGGATGGATCTCTGGAGAACTTTTTGGCTTCAGCATCTTTAGTGTATCTCCCTAGTCTTGCAGCGAGTGCTGTGAGCCTTTGTTTAGCAGTCTCTAGGGCTTCAGCTGGGGTCAGGCCTTTGTACTTGTCCAGCTTGGTCTTATTCTTGATCTTTACACCCTTCTGTATTTCTGTTAGTTGACTGACTTCCCTTTGTGATACCTTGATTTTTGTCTCCAGTCTTTTTTTCCAAGGGGGGCACGTACTTCTGTTGTTCTTGCTGGTTGTATAACCAAGCATTTCCATGATTGCTGAGGCAGTAGCATAGATCAGTTTATTAGTTTGAGTTATGGTGGTGGTAGGTATTGATGCAAGTGCTCTATTGGCATCTTCTAGCATACTGTCTGGTGGTGTTTTTTTGCTGAGCCTTTGCAGTCGATCTCTTGTATTGATGATATTTAGTTTATCTAAGATCTTCTGATTCAGATCAGCTGCAGAGCTCTCTAATTGTAGGATTGGGTCAAGATCTTCAGGGGTTGCAGGAAAAATTGAATAGCGCCCCCCAGAGTCTGGATTTCTCCGGGGTCTCAGCTGCCGGAGGTAGCCGAGAACCCAGAGAACATGATTCGGGTCAGTTTTTACTGACCCAGGTGTTGCGATTGCCGTTATTAACCGTATAACTGCGACCGCAAAAAAAAAGTCTGATGTGTAATTTCTCTCTCCTCTGATGTGATCGCACATCCGAGGAGAGAGAAATAGGGTCCCCCCAGAACCCCGATCACCCCCTCAGTACCTCTGGAGTTCCCGGGCCCGCCGCATTCTTCTTCTGGGAGAAAAGGGCGGGCGCATGCGCAGTGCGCCCGCTGAGACCTGCCGGCCTGCACCCGGCAACAGTTGGAAGATTTTTCCTATTGGTTCATTTTGGTCACTGTGATAAATGCTATCACAGTGATCAAAATACAAAAATAGTAAATAAACCCCCCCTTTATCACCCTCTTAGTTAGGGAAAAATAATAAAATAAGGAAAATATATTTATTTCCATTTTCACATTAGGGTTAGAGTTAGGCTAATGTGAGTTGGGCTAAGTTTTAGGGTTAGGGTTAGAGTTAGGCTAAAGTGAGTTGGGCTAAAGTTTTACGGTTATCGTTAGGGTTAGGGTTAGAATTAGGCTAATGTGAGTTGGGATAAAGTTTTAGGGTTAGGGTTAGGCTAAAGTGAGTTGGGCTAAAGTTTTAGGGTTAGGGTTAGGATAAAGTTAGTTGGGCTAAAGTTTTAGGGTTAGGGTAAGGCTAAAGTGAGTTGGGCTAAAGTTTTATGGTTAGGGTTTGGGTTAGGGTTGGGATTAGGGTTAGGGATGTGTTGGGGTTAGATTTGTGGTTAGGGTTATGGTTAGGGTTGGGATTAGGGTTAAGGTTGTGGTTAAGGTTATGCTTAGGGTTGGGATTAGGGTTAGAGATGTGTTGGGGTTAGGGTAGTGGTTGGGATTGGGGTTAGGGGTGTGTTGGGTTAGGGTTGTGATTAAGGTTATGGTTAGGGTTGAGATTAGCGTTAGGTGTGTGTTGAGGTTAGAGTTGAGTTAGAATTGGGGGTTTCCACTGTTTAAGTACATCAGGGGGTCTCCAAACGCGACATGGCGCCACCATTGAATCCAGCCAATTTTGCGTTCAAAAAGTCAAATGGTGGTCGCTCCCATTTGAGCTCTGCCGTGTGCCAAAACAGTGGTTTACCCCCATGTATGGGGCATCAGCGTACTCAGGACAAATTGCACAGCAACTTTGAGTGTTTTATGGGGGCTAAAAAATCATTTTTGTGGAGAAAAAATATTTTTTATTTTCATGGCTCTGCATTATAAACTTCTGTGAAGCACTTGGGGGTTCAAAGTGCTCAACACACAACTAGATAAGCCCCTTGGGGGGTATAGTTTCCAAAATATGGTCACTTGTGTGGGGTTTCTACTATTTAGGCACAGCAAGGGCTCTGCAATTGCAACATGACGTGCTCAGACCATTCCATCAAAGTCTGCATTCCAAAACGGCTCTCCTTCCTTTCCGAGCTCTGCCATGTGCCCAAACAGTGGTTCCCCCCCACATATGGGGTATCAGCCTACTCAGGACAAATTGGAAAACAACTTTTGGGGTCCAATTTCTCCTGGTTCCCTTGTTAAAGTAAAAATTTTGGGGTGAAAAGATAATTTTTGCGGAAAAAAATGATTTTTTATTTTCTCGGCTCTGCATTATAAACTTCTGTGAAGCACCTGGGGGTTCACAGTGCTCACCACACATCTAGATAAGTTCCTTAAGGGGTCTAGTTTCCAAAATGGTGTCACTTGTGGGGGATTTCCACTGTTTAGGCACATCAGGGGCTCTCCAAACGCGACATGGCATCCGATCTCAATTCCAGCTAATTCTGCATTGAAAAAGTCAAATGGTGCTCCTTCCCTTCCGAGCTCTGCCATGCGCCAAAACAGTGGTTTCCCCCACATATGGTGGTATCTGCATACTCAGGTCAAATTGCACAACAACTTTGTGGGTCTAATTTCTCCTGTTACCCTTGTGAAAATAAAATTTGGGGGCAAAAATATAATTTTTGTTTAAAAAAATATAATTTTTTTTCCCGGCTTTACGTTATAAACTTCTGTGAAGCACTTGGGGTTCAAAGTGCTCACCACACATCTAGATAAGTTCCTTAAGGGGTATAGTTTCCAAAATGGTGTCACTCATGGGGGGTTTCCACTGATTAGGCACATCAGGGGTTCTCCAAATGCAACATGGCATCTGATCTCAATTCCAGCCAATTATGCACTGAAAAAGTCAAACGGCGCTCCTTCCCTTCCAAGCTCTGCCATGCGCCCAAACAGTGGTTTACCCCCACATATGGGGTATCGACGCATTCAGGTGAAATTTCACAACAAATTTTGCGATTCATTTTCTCTTTTTATACTTGTGAAAAAAAAAAAAATTGTTCTTAACTAAAATGTTTGTAAAAAAAGTTAAATGTTCATTTTTTTCTTCCAGATTGTTTCAGTTCCTGTGAAGCACGTAAAGGGTTAATAAACTTATTGAATGTGGTTTTGATCAGCTTGAGGCGTGCAGTTTTTAGAATGGTGTCACTTTTGGGTATTTTCTGTCATGTACGCCCCTCAAAGTGACATTAAATGTGATGCGGTTCCTAAAAAAAATGATTTTGTAAATTTTGTTGTAAAAATGAAAAATCACTGGTCAACTTTTAACTCTTATAACTTCCTAACAAAAACAAAATTTGTTTCCAAAATTGTGCTGATGTAAAGTAGACATGTGGGAATGTTATTTATTATGTATTTTGCGTGACATAGCTCTTGATTTATAGGCATAAAAATTAAAAGTTTGAAAATTGCAAAATGTTAAAAATTTTCGACCCCTTTTTCTATTTTTTCATAAATAATCGCAAGTCGTATCGAAGAAATTTTTACCACTAACATGAAGTACAATATGTCACGAAAAAATATTCTCAGAATCAGCAGGATCCGTTAAGGCGTTCCAGAGTTATAACCTCATAAATTGACAATGGTTAGAATTGTAAAAATTGGCTCTGACACTAAGGGGTTAAGAGGTCTCCTACTCCGCACTCATTACCTGTAATATTTACACCTGTTTGAACTCTTTATCTGTATAAAAGACACCTGTCTCCACACTCAATCACACTCCATCTTCTCTACCATGACCAAGACCAAAGAGCTGTCTTAGGACACCAAGGACAAAATTGTAGACCTGCACAAGGCTGCTATGGGCTACAGGACAATAGGCAAGCAACTTGGTGAGAAAGCAACAATGGTTTGCACAATTATTAGAAAATGTAAGAAACACAAGATGACTGTCAATCTTCCTCGGTCTGGGGCTCGATGCAGGATCTCACCTTGCAAGGTAGAGATGATTCTGAGAAAGATCAGGAATCAGCTCAGAACTAGATGGGAGGACCTGGTCAAGGACCTGAAGACAGCTGGGACCACAGTCTCAAACATTACTGTTAGTAACACGCAACGTTGTCATGAATTCAAATCCTGCTGGGCACGCAAGGGTGCTCATTTTAAGCTCTCCAATGACCATCTAGATGATCCAGAGGAGGCATGGGAGAAGGTCATGTGGTCAAATGAGATCAAAATAGAACTTTTTTGGTGTCAACTCCACTCACTGTGTTTGTAGAAAGAAGACGGATGAATAGTACCCCAAGAACACTATCCCAACCGTGAAGCATGGTGGGGGAAACATCATATTTTGGGGGTGCTTTTTTGCAAAGGGGACAGAACGACTGCACAGTATTGAAGGGAGGATGGATGGGGTCATATATCATAAGGAGAGTTGAGCGAAACATGTCGGTCAGTTTCATAAGCCGCCGACTTTCGCTAAAGTCGAGTTTAGCCGATCGAATCCTGACCATAGCGTGAAGTCGGCCATGCGGTCGTCGACCCGAGCGCCAAAGTCGTTTTTCCCATAATGCTTGCAGGCTCCTTTTTTCAGCCAATGAGCAAGGACGTACACTTGTGGGCAACAAAATGACATGGGCAGCGTCCACCACCATTTTAGAGAAGGGCACTGTAGTGATTGGCTTGCTTTGGGGGGCGTCAGTGTCTATAAAAGCCCTGACCGCCAACCGCCATTTTACTTCTGCCGATCTTAACAGTAGGGAGAGGTTGCTGACGCTGTTTATCAGTAGGGAGAGAGTTAGGGCAGGAAAGAGAAGTTCTTCTGTGCTTGTGCTGATAGCAATTGTGCTGTACAGTTAGTGTGCAGTGACAGGGGTGGATTTTCTTGTGTGCAGCAGCACTGGTTATTAGGCTGCCTGCCAGTGACAGGGGAGGATTTTTTTTTGTGTGCAGCAGCGCTGGTTATTAGACTGCCTGCTAGCTGTATTGCTGTGTGTACACTGCTGTGCAGACTGCTTTTTACACAGCACTAATACTTTTATTCTTTTTTCTGCACAGTTACCGAGCATTCATTTTTTCCCACACCGTATAGAGCTGTACGCTCCTCACACAGTGCCGTGTACCGGCTGGTATCACGGACAAATACATGCTGAATATCTGTGTGTGACTATGGAAATATATACGGAGTTTGAAAATTTCCCCTATACTATATACACCTTGTATCTTCTGATACAGTACCCTTTTTCTGCTTTTTATATTATCCTCTAATCCATACTGAGCCTGAGAGCGTCTGTCTGTGACTTCGGAAATATATACGGAGATTTATAATTTTTCCCTATACTATATACACCTGGTATCTTCAGATACAGTACCCTTTTTCTGCTTTTTATATTCTGGTCTAATCCATACTAAGCCTGAGAGCGTCTGTGTGTGACTCCGGAAATATATACGGAGATTTACAATTTTCCCCTATACTATATACACCTGGTATCTTGTGATACAGTACCCTTTTTCAGCTTTTTATATTCTGGTCTAATCCATACTGAGCCTGAGAGCTTCTGTCTGTGACTCCGGAAATATATACGGAGATTTACAATTTTCCCCTATACTATATACACCTGGTATCTTCAGATACAGTACCTTTTTTCAGCTTTTTATATTCTGGTCTAATCCATACTGAGCCTGAGAGCGTCTGTCTGTGACTCCAGAAATATATACGGAGATTAAAAAGTTTTACCCTATATTATATTCACCTGGTATCTTCAGATACAGTACCCTTTTTCTGCCTTTTATATTCTGGTCTAATCCATACTGAGCCTGAGAGCGTCTGTGTGTGACTCCGGAAATATATACAGAGATTTACAATTTTCCCCTATACTATATACACCTGGTATCCTCAGATACAGTACCCTTTTTCAGCTTTTTATATTCTAGTCTAATCCGTACTGAGCCTGAGAGCGTCTGTAGGTGACTCCGGAAATATATACGGAGATTAACAATTTTACCCTATACTATATTCACCTGGTATCTTCAGATACAGTACCCTTTTCCCTTTTTCTTCAGGACCTCTGCAATGCTCCCTGGCATGCTCTCAATCAACTTCTGGACCAAATTGGGTTTTTTTTGCCTTCCTCTGGATCAACATGTTAGGGCAGGTTAGGATAGGAAATGGGTTGAACTAGATGGACTTAAAGTCTTCCTTCAACCTTAATAACTATGTTACTATGTTACTATGTAAATCCTGACTGATAGCAGTCCATTCTTGCACAATCAATGCTTTCATTTTGTCAGAATTTTTAGGTTTTTGTTTGTCCACCCGTCTCTTGATGATTGACCACAAGTTCTCAATGGGATTAAGATCTGGGGAGTTTCCAGGCCATGGACCCAAAATCTCTATGTTTTGTTCCCTGAGCCATTTAGTTATCACCTTTGCTTTATGGCAAGGTGCTCCATCATGCTGGAAAAGGCATTGTTGATCACCAAACTGCTCTTGGAGGGTTGGGAGAAGTTGCTCTTGGAGGACATTCTGGTACCATTCTTTATTCATGGCTGTGTTTTTAGGCAAGACTGTGAGAGAGCCGATTCTCTTGGCTGAGAAGCAACCCCACACATGAATGGTTTCAGGATGCTTAACAGTTGGCATGAGACAAGACTGGTGGTAGCGCTCACCTTGTCTTCTCCGAATGAGGTGTTTTCCTGATGTCCCAAACAATCGAAAAGGGGATTCATCAGAGAAAATAACTTTACCCCAGTCCTCAGCAGTCACTGCCTGTACCTTTTGCAGAATATCAGTCTGTCCATGATGTTTTTTCTGGAGAGAAGTGGCTTCTTTGCTGCCCTCCTTGAGACCAGGCCTTGCTCCAAGAGTCTCCGCCTCACAGTGCGTGCAGATGCAGTCACACCTGCCTGCTGCTATTCCTGAGCAAGCTCTGCACTGCTGGTAGCCCGATCCCGCAGCTGAAACACTTTTAAGAGACGGTCCTGGCGCTTGCTGGTCTTTCTTGGACGCCCTGGAGCCTTTTTGGCAACAATGGAACCTCTCTCCTTGAAGTTCTTGATGATGCGATAGATTGTTGACTGAGGTGCAATCTTTCTAGCTGCGATACTCTTCCCTGTTAGGCCATTTTTGTGCATTGCAATGATGACTGCACGTGCTTTTTTTTAGAGATAACCATGGTTAACAGAAGAGAAACAATGATGCTAAGCACCAGCCTCCTTTAAAATTGTCCAGTGGTGTCATTCTTACTTAATCATGACAGATTGATCTCCAGCCATGTCCTCATCAACACCCACACCTGTGTTAATGGAGCAATCACTGAAAAGAGGTTAGCTGGTCCTTTTAAGGCAAGGCTGCAATGATGTTGAAATGTGTTTTGGGGATAAAGTTCATTTTCTAGCCAAATATTGTCTTTGCAAGTAATTGCTGTTAAGCTGATCACTCTTTATAACATTCTGGAGTATATGCAAATTGCCATTAGAAAAAGTGAAGCAGTAGACTTTGTAAAAATTAATATTTGTGTCATTCTCAAAACTTTTGGCCATGACTGTACTATACCACCTTACACGGTGACACAGAGGAAGGTGCAGATGAAATTGAAGAGGAGATGATGGATGACCCAGTTGTTGACCCGGATTGGCATCCATTGGGGGAAGAGGGTGCTGCTGGCAATAGCTCAGAAGAGGAGGAGGATCCGCAGCAGGCATCGACATCGCAGCTGGCCTGTAGCAGTCCAAAAACGTGTTAAGGAAACAAAAAGAATTGCAGGACAGCTTGGCCAGACGGTCAAATTAGCACAGCATACAAGCCCTGAAAATTTATCCCATAGTAGGAAGACTGCAGTGTGGCACTTTTTTTTACCAAAATCCTATTGATGAGGCAAAGGTTATCTGTAAGAAGTGCGGAAGGACCTTTAGCCGAGGGAAAAAGCTCCGAAATTTGAATACCAGTTGCATGCTTACACATTTAAACACCATGCACTTGCAAGCGTGGACGGACTACAAAACCTCAGGTAGCACATGTGCACCTGCTCCGACTGAAGGTAGCCAGCAACGCTACATCGCTTCCCCCAATGTTAGCCCACCGGTTAGCACACCACCAGCAAAAAATGTTGAGGTGTCGTCGCAAGGCCAAAGCAGTCAGGGAATCACAATGTTTTTGCAAAGAAAGACTGAATCTAGGCCATCACCAACCCCCTCTCAGTCCACCATGTCCACCGCTAGTTCCCCCATATGCAGTTCTCATGTCCAGCTCACCCTAGCAGACACTCTGAGTAGGACAAGAAGGTACTCATCCTCTCATCCGCGTACACTGGCTTTGAACGCCTACATTGCCAAACTGATCTCGTTAGAGATGATGCCCTTCTGTTTGGTTGAAAGCGCAGCGTTCCGAGAGCTCATGGCCTACGCTGTCCCACGCTATGACCTACCCAGTCGGCACTTCTTTTCTAGAAAAGCCATCCCTGCCCTCCACCTGCATGTGAAAGACCACATTGTCCATGTACTTAAACAATCAGTGAGTGGAAAGGTGCACCTCACAACAGATGCATGAGCCAGTAGGCATGGCCAGGGCCGTTACGTGGTGGATGCAGGGTCCACAGGAGACAGCAGCGGTGGGACAGTGCTGCCTAGCCCACGGTATAGGCAACAGTTGGTTGTAGGCGTTCGAACCTCCTCCTCCTCCAGAAGCGAAAGCTCGTCGACAGAGCGCAGTTGCACGAGTACTCCATTTGCAGCTGCAAGTGTTGCACACGAGGTGTCCCACTGTCGAACAGCTAGTGTTAAGCGTCAGTAGGCTGTTTTAAAAATGATGTCTTTGGGCGACAACAGACACACCGCGGAGGTACTGGCCGACTACTTGCAGCAAGAAACTGAGTCA
This sequence comes from Oophaga sylvatica, assembly GCA_033576555.1. Classification (NCBI taxonomy): domain Eukaryota; kingdom Metazoa; phylum Chordata; class Amphibia; order Anura; family Dendrobatidae; genus Oophaga; species Oophaga sylvatica. The sequence goes on along the minus strand of JARQOD010000001.1, from coordinate 968,883,683 downwards.
TGGCTGGGCAGTCTACATCTTGAGCCAGGCAAAGTAGTCAGTGATATCGGCCGTAATTTTGTGGCGGCCATAGCCTTGGCAAAACTCTGACACATTCCTTGCCTGGCTCACACCTTGAATCTGGTGATGCAGTGCTTCATAAATAATTATTTGGAGTTACCAGCCCTGCTCCATAAGGTGCGAAGTCTGTGCTCGCACATCCGTCACTCGCCCGTAGGCTCCAGTCGTATGCAGAGGCTGCAGCGATCGCTCCACCTCCCCAAGCACCGCCTAATCATAGATGTTGCAACAAGGTGGAACTCCACCATGCACATGGTTGAGAGGCTGTGCGAACAGAGGCAGACTGTAATGCATTTGTGGGAGGGTACACGGGCAGGCAGTTTGAGGGCAGACATCGAGCTGTCGGGTGTGCAGTGGTCAAAGCTGAAAGACATCTGTAAAGTCCTTCAGTGTTTTGAAGAATGCACACGGCTGGTAAGCGCAGACGACGCCATCATAAGCATGAGCATCCCACTTATGCGTCTGCTCATGCAAACTTTGACGCACATTAAGGATCAGGCGTCTGCAGCGGAGGAGGAAGAGGAGGAGGAGGAGTGAAGCCTTGATGACAGTCAGCTATTGTCTGCTCAGGGAACTGTCCTGGACGAGGTGGAGGAAGAAGAGGAAGAGGACGAGGATGAGGGGGATGATTATTTTGGGGAGGAGGATGCTTCTCAGGGGCAAGAGAAAATGTTGGCTTGCCAAGGTCAGGTACAGGGTTTGTGTGTGACTGGAGGGATGTTGATTTGGCAGAAAGTGCTCCTCCACCCACCACTGGCAGTGCATCATTGACACCTGGAACATTGGCCCACATGTGTGATTATGTCTTGCGGATCCTATGAAAAAGAGACCCCCGCATTACCAAAATTATGAAGTATGACCACTACTGGTTGGCCAGCATCCTCGATCCACGCTATAAAGGCAAATTACAGAACATCATGCCACAGGGGAACCTAGAGCTAATATTAGCGAACAAACAAGCAACTCTGGTAAACCATTTGTTAGAGGCATTCCCAGCACACAGCAGCGGTGCAGGTTCTACCACGAGCCGTACTGGGCCAAATGGAAGAGGTGTTTGTGATGCACACAGCCGAAGTGGCGTTGGAGACAGGAGTTTCATGACCATGTTGTGGACTGATTTCTTGAGTAACGCTCACACGACTTGTAATACTGAATCGAAAGCAACAGACAGGAGACAGCAGTTGTCAACTATGGTTCAAAATTACCTCTCCTCCCCTATCGATGTTCTCCCTCACAGTTCATTCCCCTTTGACTACTGGGCCTGTAAACTGGACACCTGGCCTGAATTGGCACAATATGCCTTACAGGAGCTCGCTTGCCCTGCTGATAGTGTGCTATCAGAAAGAGTCTTCAGTGCTGCTGGATCAATCCTGACAGAAAGAAGGACACGGCTGTCGAACCAAAATGTTGGTGATCTCACCTTCATTATAATGAACCATGCCTGGGTTTCAAAGGAATTTGTACCACCTTCCCCTGATGACACATAGGTTACAAGCAAAATGGCTCACTTTGTCCTCCTCTTCCTCCGACTTCTCCAATTCCTCCATTTGCAGCTGCTGAACGTCCAGCCTACACCTCAACATATGCCAGTCTTTCCACCTCCCTAACTGGGCTGCACCCTCCCAGGGCCGGTATCACCACCTGGCGCATCCGTGCAAGTGCCGGGGCCCTGAGCACGTGGGGGGCACACTCGCCATCAGAGACACCGGCGTACTGTGAGGGGCCCTGTGCCAGTGCCGGCGCCCACGACTGGGCCCCCCCTGCTTCCTCAGGGCCCCAGCACTTGCAATACTTACCTCTCCCTGCTCCACCGCTGTGGCGTCTTCCACGTTTCCTGACAGTGACATTCAGGTCAGAGAGCGCGATGACGTCACGTCTGTGCGCCCTTTGCCTGAATAGTCACAGTGCAGAGAGCTGGAAGATGGCGATGCTGAGGAGTCCAGAGTAGAGCAGTGCCCAGCCAGGAGAGGTATGTCATGTTTTTTGTGTAGATCAAGTTTATTTAGGTATTTTTACACATCAATCATTAATAACAGGAAGAGAAAAGAACATACCTCTTCTACTATCACATGCAAAAAAAAAATTATATAGCAAGTATAACTTTTCCCCAGAAAGTCATACATATAAAACAAATGTTGGATGAGCGCCTGAGGTGTTTGCTTATGTAGGCAATTAACATCAGTATTACTTTGTTTATAATTTTTTTAAAAGAAAGTACCTAAACTAAGACTCTATGTCTACAAAAGAAAATAAGATAGAGAAGAAACAAGGGGGAAAGAAGGGAAAAGAAAAAAAAGAAAAAAAAAGAAGAGGGGGAGGGGGAGGATTTTAAGGAGTGGGGTAGGAAATGTGGCTCCATCCAGTAGGTTAACTCATATGACCCATCATCTATGGGTCTATCAACCAAGAGTCCAATTCCGATGATTCTCTAAACATAACCCAGGGGGCCCATGTGTTATATGCCTTTCCTGTGGTACCATTCAGTTGTCCTATCAGCTGTTCCATTCTATATATGTCGTTGAGTTCCATCACCAAATCAGAACGCAAGGGAAGTTTTCCTGTTGCCAAAATCTAGTAATCACGTTCCTGGTAGCAGTGAGTATATGTCTGAGAAGACCTTTCTTAAATCTAGAAATCGAGGAGCTACACAAGGCCAGCAAGGCCACCTCCATTGTGGGTGTAATTTTGGTTATAGACAGTCAGTTGAAGAGATCAAAGGATGCTAACCACAGTTTCTGTATGAGTGGCCAGTGCCACCAAATGTGTACAAATGAACCTCTATCCTTTAAGCATCTCCATCACGTATCCGGTGCTGTTGGATAAATTAAGTTTAAATCTGATGGTCATCTGTACCACCTCTACAAGATTTTGTAGCTCCTCTCCTGTGATGTCGAATAGAGCGATGACCTGAATGTGCATAAGCGAATCTTTGTTCTTTCTTCAGCTAATAAGGGTCTACCCAAATCAATCTCCCATTTTGAAAAAAATGCTGGGAAATCTCTCGATGGGGTCTGCCCTTCTTGGAAGGTTTTGTATAATAAAGAGATAGTGTGATCTATAGAGTTTGTTGATAAACAAAGAGTCTCAAACGGAGATAATATTCAGTATGGATCGGATTGTTTGGCTATTATAATAATAAAACTCTTTATTTGTTCATAAAAGAACCATGCACCTGTTGGCAGCTCCTTGTCCCGAAAAATGTCCTGGAGAGACCTCATCCCTGTCATTGTAACATTATAATGGACTATGGGGCATGAAACTCTATTTTTATGTAGATGTGTCTCTTTTTAATCCTGCAGGAAAGGATGGATTGTCATATATAGGAGTTAGGGGGCCATGAGACGAAGAGACTCCCAGCTCTTGACTCCCTCTTTTGATGAATGATATCATGTTTTTGGTGAGGAAGGGTAAAGGTATATCCCGTTCTTCTGTCTCGGACCAAATAACTATACGGAGTCACGTCCATTAAGATAATTTTCTAATGTAACACATTTTTTGTTGTTTTCATTATGAAACAGATCTAAAAGACATGTACCAATTGCTGCTTGACTATACATAGCAAAATCTGGCAGACCTATTCCCCCTTCTTGCTTCGATCTACTTAACAAAAAGTATGAAATACGTGCTAGTTTTTGTGACCAAATAAAACAAGTAATCACATTTTTAAGACGTGAGAAAAAGGAGGCAGGTAAATACAAGGGGATTGTTTGGAAATAATATAGGAGACGGGGTAATAGATCCATTTTAAGGGTATGTGCACACGTTGCGGAATTGCAGTGGAAATTTCCGCAGCAATTCCGCACCTCTCTGCCGCGGGAAATACGCATATTATAGGTATGCGTATTCCCGCCAGAAACTAGCGTTTTGCAAGCATAATTAGCTTGCAGAATGCTAGCATTTTCCAAGCGATCTGTAGCATCGCTTGGAAAACTGATTGACAGGTTGGTCACACAAGTCAAACAAGTGTTTGACAAGTGTGACCAACTTTTTACTATTGATGCCGCATCAATAGTAAAAAGATCTAATGTTAAAAATAATTTTAAAAATTATAAATCGTGCTATTCTCACCTTCCGGCGGCCCCCGCAGCTTTCCCGACTCTCAGCGACGCTCCCGGCCAATTCCGTTCCCAGGCGTCCTTTGCGACAATGACGCCAGATGACGTAGCATCACGCGAGACTGCTACGTCATCTGGGGTGATTCTCGCAATGCATCACTGGGAACGGGATTGGCCGGGAGCGTCGCTGAGAGGCAGGAAAGCTGTGGGGGCCGCCGAAAGGTGAGAATATCATGATTTTTTATTTTAATTATTGTTTTAATATGGATATGGTACCCAGGGCCGGGAGGAGAGTCTTCTCTCCTCCAGACCCTGGGTACCATCCGCACATGAACCGCTTACTTTGCGCATGGTGGGCATAGCCACATGCGGAAAGTAAGCGGTTCAATGCATTCCTATGGCGGCGGAATCGCCGCAATTCCGCAAAAAAGAATGAGCATGCTGCGGATTCTTCCGCGATGCGATTCCGCTGCGGAAAAACACGCAGCATGTGCACAGCATTGTGGAATCCCATAGGCTGTAATGAGTTGTGTTGTATAAGCGTTCTTGCCACGGTATCGCGGCGCTTCCGCTGTGAAAAACCGCAGCAAAAAATCTAAGAATCCGCAACGTGTGCACATAGCCTAATAGCTCTCACTCTTCCAAACCAAGATAAAGGTAGTTTATGCCATTTTTCTAAGTCTAACTCAGCTTTATGTAACGCTGTCTTAAAGTATGCTTCATAAAGATTTGATACTTTGGCGGTGATTTTTATTCCTAGATAGGTAAGAGAATCTGAACACCACTTAAAGGGAAATTAAGCTGCCAACCTCTCCACCTCACTTGGTTGGATTGAGATATTGAAAATCTCCGATTTGTGGGTATTAATTTTGAAATTGCTCAGACGACCAAATCTATGTAATTCTGAGATAATATTTGGGAGACTTATAGTTGGGGAAGAGACATACAATAGGACATCATCTGCAAAAAGTGCCAGTTTGTGCTCTTCTGATTGAGCTTTTATGCCTCTAATGGAGGGATTATTCCATATCGCGGTTGCTAGATGTTCCATAGTGAGTATATAAAGCAAGGATGAAAGAGGACAGCCTTGCCTCGTGCCGTTCCGAATTAAAAATGTTTTGAAAGTGCGCCATTAATTTTAACTTGAGCACTGGGAGATGAGTACAGGGAAGAAATTCTATGGAGCATAGTTTCTTTTAAGCCAGTTCCTTCTAACGTTTGAAACGTAAAATCCCAGTGCACCCTGTTGAAAGCCTTTTCTGCGTCAATCGACAGAATGCACATGGGTTCTTTCTTGACTGCCACATCAATCAAAGAAATAGTTCGGATGGTGGTATTTCATTTTTTTAAATGTTTGGAGCAATATATGGGGAGCATTATACACTGGAGAATTATATATGGGGCCCATCATACACTTAAGCATCATAGATAGGGCCCACTAGAAACTGTAGCATTATATATGGGGCCCATCATACACTGTAGCATTATAAATGGGGCCCATCATACACTGGAGCATCAGCCATGGGGCCCATCATATACTGGAGCATCATATGGGACCCATTATATATGGAGCATTATATAGGCCCATCATACACTGGAGCATCAGCCATGGGGCTCATCATATACTGGAGTATCATATGGGGCCCATTATATATGGAGCATTATATAGGCCCATCATACACTGGAGCATCATCCATGGGGCCCATCATATACTGGAGCATCATATGGGGCCCATTATATATGGAGCATTATATAGGCCCATCATACACTGGAGCATCATCCATGGGGCCCATCATACACTGGAGCATTATAAATGGGGCCCATCATACACTGGAGCATCAGCCATGGGGCTCATCATATACTGGAGCATCATATGGGGCCCATTATATATGGAGCATTATATGGGCCCACCATACACTGGAGCATCAGCCATGGGGCCCATCATATACTGGAGAATCATATGGGGTCCATTATATATGGAGCATTATATAGGCCCATCATACACTGGAGCATCATCCATGGGGCCCATCATATACTAGAGCACCTTATGGGATTCTTTATTTATGGGGCATCATATAGGGTATGAAGCATCATATGGAGCACATATGGGGGCCTATTTTGTATGGAGCATTATATGGAGCCCATTCTGTATGGAGCTATATATGGAGCCCATCGTATACTGTATGGAGCTTTATATGCGACTCATTATATTGTATGGAGCAATATGTGGGGCTCATTATACTCTATGGGGACCGTCCTATACTGTATGGCACATTATATGGGGACCATCATATACTGGAGCATTATGTGGAGCTCATCATATACTGTATGTAACATTATATGGGACCAATTATTCTGTATGGAGCAATATATGGGGCTCATTATTCTGTATGGCGCATAATGTGGTGGCCATAATACTGTATGGAGGACTATACTGTCCGGTTTTTGAGCTATTGTAGAATTTACAATAGATATCACTCATGTAATGTAAGAAGTGAAGTATTTGGCATTGTACTATACCTATATTTCTCTGCTGTATCGGAGCATCATGAATTGTGGTATGTGTTAAAGGGGTCCACTGAGACTCTTTGGCCCGGGGCCCATGAAAACCTGGAGCCAGCCCTGCCCCCCCCCCAAATTTAATCAAATAACCCCCAGTTTTCAATGTTTTACTATTATTATAAAGTAAATTAAGGTTGACAAGCTTAAGTAATAAGAATTGATGTCGTTGGCATTGAAATGGGCACTGTAGGTGTGTTTACTGTCCTCCACTCACTGCCGACTTTGCTTCCCCATTGACTTGCATTGGGTTTCGTGTTTCTGTCGGACCTTCGACTTTTTCTGATAGTCGGCCGATTTCGTTCGACTCGATTTTTGTGAAAGTCGGGTGGTCCGAAACCCGACTCGACCCTCTGGGAGGCAAAGTCGCTCATCTCTAATCATAAGATTTTGGTCAATAACCTCCTTCCCTCAGTTCGCTCATTAAAGATGGGTCATGGCTGGGTCTTCCAGCATGACAATGACCCAAAACACACAGCCAGGGCAACTGAGTGGCTCCTCAAGAAGCATTTCATGGTCCTGGAATGGCCTAACCAGTTACCAGACCTGAACCTAATAGAAAATCTTTGGAGAGAGCTGAAATTTAATGTTGTCCAGTGACAGCCCCAAAACCTGAAAGATCTGGAGAAGATCTGTAGAGAGGAGTGGGCCAAAATCCCTGCTGCAGTGTGTGCAGACTTGGTCAAAAACTACAGGAAACATCTGATCTCTGTAACTGCAAACAAAGGTTTCTGTACCAAATATTAACTTTTATTTTTCTACTTATCATATACTTATTTCATGCAATAAAATGCAAATTAGTTATGTAAAAATCATACAGACCATACACAGATTTCCTACATATAAAGGCATAATGAGTAAGGTTTCTGCCAGACGAATCCATCAGATTAAGAGAGCAGGTGCTAAAATACCATTACAAAGCAGCAAACAGAAAGGAGAAAGTGAGTTGTCATTCTAGCAAAAAAAAAGAATAAGGTATGTGCAGAGCCATAAGTACATCAATGATAAGATCATGTTCATCCGCATAAGAGGGAAACCTACTTTTGACCGTTATTCAAGTCTATGCACCTACTGTAGATGCAATAAACCAAGACATTAAGGACTTATACACCCAGATCCAAAGAGTTCTCAACATATCCCCAAGAGAGGATGTCTTCTACAGTACATTATGAGCGACTTCAATGCAGAAGTTGAGAAGTAGAGGATGAAGAACAGAGCTTAGGGGAGAAGAATGAACCTGGGGACTGCCTTGTGCAGTTCTGTCAAGAGAACTCACTTAGTATCACCAACACATTCTTCATCCAGCCAAAGTAACGTCTCTACACCTGGACATCCCCAAATGGACAGCATTGCAACTAGATTGACTACATCTTCTGCCAGCAAAAGTGGAAGAGATCAATTTCTCTGCAAAAACACTACCGGGAGAAGACTGTGGGTCTGATCACCAACTCCATGTATTCAATTTCAGGGTCAGACAATATACGATCAAGTATTCAGTAATGCAGTGAAGTAAATCAATGGCATTTATGCACAATATGCAATTAAAGTAGCTAAAAGTTTCAACCTGAATCTTCTTTCCTTTTCTTTTCAACCTCTATGCAGAAGTAATCATTAGGAAGCTGGACTTAGATGATTTGAGTTTTTAGGTGAAAATAGGTGTATGAATCATCAGCAAACTGAAATATGCGGATAATATAAGCCTGCTGACAGAGTGTGAGAAGAACCTGAAGAAGCTGAATGATTTCAATAAGAATAACATATCCATTAACTTCTATCAACTTTTTCTGTAGAAGGGGTGAATGGGCAAAAATCATCAATTCTGACATTGTATGTTTCATTATAAATTTTGCAGCATTCACTGTGCAGCATACAATATAATTCAACAATTACCAAAAGGAGTGATGACCCTGCTCACAAGCTTATAATCTATTAGCAAATGGTGGAGGCACAAAAGGTAAAAAGTGCATGTATTATATGGTCCAGGCATCATTATACTAAAAAGAGGTAGTTACATAACGCTGTATGAGCCAGTCACTGGCAAATTTCTTTATAACTACAGTTAGAAAGTGCTTTGTGAGTGAGAGTGATACGGTTTTAATAAACTTTGCAGCAGATAACTAAGCAACCATTGCAATAATAGTCACAGAGTGGAAGCATCGGTGTAGCCTGGACAGAAGTATGACCCTGACTGCTGCATTCAGGAAAGACCATGTCCATACTTCACTATTTTACACTTTTTTTAATTTGCATAAATACTGGGTGTGTACTACTAATATGCTTGTGTTTATATTTATTAGATTTCATTTTTCTGCCTAGATTTTTTTTAACTTAGAACCTAAAAGCCCACTAAGTACTAACCTTTTACATACATTGAAACAACATTTCATAATTGAGTTCTTTAGGGTACCGCCATGGGTGTCATCATGCCCCCGCATCCCCACTTTATCCTAACAGGAACTACAATCAAAGTTACTGTCTATGAAATGTTTTTTAACCCCTTACTGCCAGCTGATGGAATAGTATGTCAGTATCCCCGCGCTTTGAGGTGGGCTCCGGCAGTGAGCCCACCTCAAAGCCGCGACATGTCAGCTGTTCTAAACAGATGAAATGTGCCCTCAATAGGTGTAAGCGGAATCGTGATCTGCTAGCGCCTATTAACTAGTTAAATCCCGCTGTCAAACGCTGACAGCGGGCATTTAACTAGAGCTTCCAGAGCGTGGCCGGAAATGAGCGCATCTCCGACCCCGTCACGTGATCGGGGTCAGTGACGCCGTGACATAACAACCTATGGTTGTTGATGGCAGATTGCTATGAGCGCCACCCTGTGGTCAGCGCTCATAGCAGTGCTGTAATTCTACTAAATAGAGGTGATCTACGCATCACCTCTATGTAGCAGAGGCGATCGTGCTATGGCAGCTTCTAGCCTCCTATGGAGGTTATTGAAGCATGCCAAAAGTAAAAAAAAAAAGTGTTTAAAAATGAAAATAATAAAAAATAATAAAAGTTCAAATCACCCCCCTTTGGCCCCAATCAAAATAAAACAATAAAAAAACAAACATACACATATTTGGTATCGCTGCATTCAGATCTATCAATAAAAAAAGGACTAGCCTGATCGCTAAACGGCGTAGCGAGAAAAAAAAGAACAAAACGCCAGAATTAATTTTTTTGGTTGCCGCGACATTGCATTAAAAAGCAATAACGGGCGATTAAAAGAATGTATCTGCACAAAATTGAAATCACAAAAAACGTCAGCTCGACACGCAAAAAATAAGTCCTCACCCAACCCAAGATCACGAAACATGGAGACGCTACAGGTCTCGGAAAATGGCACAATTTTTTTTTTTAGCAAACTTTTGAATTTTTTTTCACTACTTAGACAAAATAGAACCTAGACATGTTTGGTGTCTATGAACTCGTAATGACCTGGAAAATCATAATGGCAGGTCAGTTTTAGAATTTAGTGAACCTAGCAAAAAAGCCAAACAAAAACAAAAAACAAGTATGGGATTGCACTTTTTTGCAATTTCACCGCACTTGGAATTTTTTTCCTGTTTTCGAGTACATGACATGGTAAAACCAATGGTGTCGTTCAAAAGTACAACTCATTCCACAAAAAAAAGCCCTCACATGGCCATATTGATGGAAAAATAAAAAAGTTATGGCTCTGGAAAGAACGGGAGCGAAAAACGAAAACGCTAAACCGAAAAAAGCTCCGGGGGTTAAAGGGTTAATAACAAATTAAATTAATTTGATTCCTTTTTATTATAATAAGTCTATGTTACCATTTCAAGGTTGCTCTAACATTTTCATGATTCTATAATCTATTTGGCTAAGATTCTGAGTGTAAGTTTTTCTAACAGCAAGGAAGTACATTTTGTTTTATGTTTTTGTAGATTTTATCTGGATTCTTTAAAAATTTCCACTCCAAAAAGCAGGCTTACATGACACGCACAAATTGTTCCTAATTTGTATACACGTCAGGCTTCATGACAATAAGACTATGATCACATACACTAAGCAAATACAGTATTTGAACAATTGCAGTAAGAAAGTTTTCAATACATTTAATAACATAAATGAAAGGTGTCACGATGTCGCAGGATGCTATGTGACTAAATTTCTGGACTAAAAAGTCTTTTTTGGGTGAAATAGAGCATTGGATCAAAATATGAAATTGGATTAAATAATGAATAATCTGCTCCATGGTTTGAAGAGGGTTCAAAATATTTTTAACTTTTGTGTAAAATGTAATTTGATGAGATTTGCAATCATTTATTCATTCTTTGGCGAAATTATAGTTATTGTATATTTTCATATAGTCATCACATAATAATTATCTTTATTTTATGAGGTAGAATTGAAATGTACATGTGACGTCCATGTTGGTGCCTGTCCCCTCTATTTCTGGTTCTGTCACCGGACATCAGTGTGCCTTCATTGTGGTTGGGGACAATGACAATGCCACTGTCCTGTGTATTTGCTGGGGCTTGTGGTACAGTCCCTACTATTAGCCATGCGCTGAGCTGCTACTTGTTATCGTGAATCAGTATAGTATTATAAATCTTGGTGTCAGAATGGACAAAACGTGGCAGATGATATATGTAGAATAATGCACCGAGACCAGATTAATCATATTTAGAGATGAGCGAACTTGTTCTGAAAACGTTTGCCAATTCCAAATTACACATTTGGATTCATGTTTGAATTCCAGAGCATTTTTCCCAAAAATCTGCTAAATTTGTTCAAAGTTCAGTAAATGATCAAGTTCACTAAGGGATCTTTCAGACGTCAGCGTTTCCGGGAGCAGCATGGGTCGCAAAACGTCATGCACATGTGCATACTGATGAAACATGGATGACATCCGTATGTCAGTGTGACACGTGCTGGTGCCTGGGAATTAGTGGTACTGTTCGCGCTGTTCCTCAGTGCTGGGTGCTGAAGAAAGCTCACATCACTGTCACCTGTTCAAGATGTGATCAGCGCTAGCAGGGTGAAATTTTAAGCGTTGTATTCAACTGTTAACAGTGTTAGCAGGCCGCAGCTGATGGGAGTATTCATCAGCAGCCTCCTGCGCTATAAATAAATAAATAAAAAAATTACATGTAGTTCCCCTGTATTTTTGATAACCAGCCAGGCAAAACTGACAGCTTCTGGATGCAACCGTCAGCTGTCAGCTTTTGCAAGGCTGGTTATCAAGAATATTATATATGTTTTAATCATTTAAATAAATAATTTAAAATATGGGGTAGCCGCCATTTTTTACAACCATCCAAGCTAAAACAGACAGCTGGCGGCTGGTATTCTCAAGCAGGTAAGGGGCCATGGATATTAGCCCCCAGCCTAAAGAAAGCAGCCCATAGTTGCCCCAGAAAAGACATATCTATTAGATGTGACACTTCTGGCGCTTTGCCTGGCTGATAGTTTGGGGGGGTTGATGTCACCATTGTATTGTCAGGTGACATTAAGCCCAGAGCTTAGTAATGTGGAGAGGCATCTATAAGACACCCTCATTACTAACCCCTTATTGATATTGTATAAAAAAACACACACACCCAGGGTAAAGTCCTTTAGTTGAAAGAATGACTCAGACTCCTTCAATGAATCAATATTAAACCATAATCAGTCATCGCCCCAGTCAACAGAAGCCAATGTCTCCTGTAAAACAATTAAAGTAATAAATAACAATATTCCTCACCTGTCTGCAGAGAAAATGATAATACATTTGTCAAGCAACGGGTCTAGCTCTACTACATCTAGATGACAGGCTGCATTGCTGCATGATGTGACTATACAGCCAGCCATCCAGCAGAGAGACTGAGCAGCATCTACTACCTCTGCTCAGTGTCTCAGGGTGAACTCCTATGACCTTACTGATGTCACCATGAACTTGAGAAAGTTCTCACTGTCGCGATGCCATCAGAATGGTCCTAGGAGTTCACAGCCAATGAACTCAGTTCAACTCATTGACATCAGCTCGAGCTCCGTTTCAACCTTTCCCAGGGCGCTCGCGCTGACGTGAGTTGAACTAAGTTCATTGGCTGTGAACTCCCAGGATATTGTGGGTTATAAATAATGTAGCATTATAGAATGTATAACTGGTTGAGAAAGGTTGAGCTGGATGGACATTTGTCTTTTTTCAACCTAAATAACTATGTAACTATGTGTGTAATGAATCCATGTCTTCTCCGAAAGTTATAAACTCTGCTTGACATGGTTTACACCTAATTTGCAGCCTCTGTTCTTATTAGTTTATAACTTTTGTTTGACATTGGCCTGTATTTTTATCACTTTTCTGCCTAATGTTTTTACTCCTGTTCCATACCTGTATTGATGTGATTTCCTGACCATCCTCCGTCAATCCACTCCACTGGCTAGCAGCTGTTCAGGGGACCCAACCTGGGGATCTCAGTATAGAGAAAATACAGGGTAATGTAAAGGGAAATAGCCACCGGAAGTGGTGCATGCACAGATTGGGATCTCCGCTCAACCAAGATCTCAATCTGCGCATGCGCTGTTGGAGGCGATCGTCTTCCTGAAATTCACTGCCAGGAAATCAATGCACTCTGCTCTGCCTCACCGTCAACACCCCTCCTTCCAGCCCAGGGACCGCAGCCTTGCACCACCGGGACAACCCCTCCATGTGCATTTTGTAGTCTGCAAAATACGGTATATTATTTTATATAATTCTCCCCCTTCTAAAAAAAATTCCGTAATCTTAAAAGACTATGTTTTTGGTAGGTACATGCAAGTAAAGTATTTTGTAGCAACAGCCAGCAGTATTATGGCACGTAGTATTGTTAAATTCAACTAGTAAAACAGTTGCAAAATTTTAACCTTTTTGTGTTTTATTTCTTTTATATATAGACTTTTTTTAAATTTTGAAAAATATGCAAGGAGTACGAAAAGTCTTACTAAAGTTTCACAATGAAGAGAAAGCCTTCACAAATGTTGTAGTCATAAAAAAAATTACGGTTTACAATAAGGGCAGCTATCTGAAATAAGTTCTAACCTTAAACTTTCTTTTTAAAGGGGTTGTCCAGGTTTGGCATGAAAGTCTGCATTCACTCTATGTCACTCCGGTGCCATACAAGGGACTTGAGCGAGGCCACACACATCTAGTCGGAATGTGACCGGAAGGTTGCATATCACTGCCAACACCAGAGAATCCTGATAGTACGTACCGGGCACGCTGTGAGGATTCAAAAGTCGGCAGTCACATGGAGTGACCGCAAACATTTGTGTCAAATCTAGAAACTCCCTCTAAGGTTACATATGGAGTGTCATCCAATGAAAAAGGGTACAAGGTACATTTGTGAGAAACAAGATTCTTATCTCCAAATAATTTTTAGGAACATGAAAAACAATGGATGGAGATTTCTATAAGGAAAACCCACTCTTACATTGTACACGACTACTAACTAAATTCATGCATATTCCCTTGTGTGCATATGACTCATCGTATTTAGTTGAATTTCATTGACTGCCATCATGTTAAACTCTACTTCGAGGCAACTAAAAGAGTTAACGCAGGAAGAAGTGGCTGTTACGGTGGTTTGCTTTATGCATTAATAGGATCTTCATCTTTAAAACCCTTAAATATTTATTCCTGTGCTATTTTCTGCCACCTATCTTCATGCTATATCAAAAAGCAGATCTGTAAGGCGCCAAGTGGATAATTTATTAGGTACAAAATGCTATAAATTTCACAGCTATTGACTTTAAATAGGCAGGACAGACTTTATTCTGCCAGCAGAGATTTACAGCTCTGAAGATGGTATTTAAAGATAGGAAAGAAAGCAAAAAGAATACAAAGAACTCATGAACAGGAAAACAGTGGACCACGTAGAAGGTAAAGCTGAGGTGAAATAACCCAATAGCTTCACTTTTATAGGTTACAGGTGTTGATGATAGAGGGAGAAATCCGATGACTATGACCTCTTGACTATTGATATGGAAACACCATGTTTAAACAGTTTCACTTATTAACCTACTGAGAAGTGTTACACCCAAATTGAACACTTTAGAAATAGGTATTTTATATCAACACCTGTTAGACTTGGATCCTACTTGTATTAGTCAGTTACTTTTTTTTTCGTTGTTTATTGCTTTGTGCAAAATAAATCACTATTGGTTTCCTTGGGTCATGATTTTACTTTGGAAGGAACAATGGTTGCTGTTCAAGACAACTTAAATCATCTTAAAGATTTTTTTTGCTCTGCTTCTTGACTAAGATTAAATGTAATATCTATTCTTATCAGTGGTCTTCACTTGGGCAGATCCAAATTCTATGCGATGGACTGATTTAAAAATATCATAGAATGATAGACTTGGAAGGGGCTCCAGTGTCATTGTGCCAACCCCCTGCTCAATGTAGAATTCACTAAACCATCTGAGACATCTCTGTCCAGCCTCTGTTTCGGCTTGTTCCACTTATTGAACTCACTGCTTGGAGGAAATCATCAGACCAGGAATTGAAGCTCATGGGAGATAATTTGTATATTCTTGGTGCATTTTGGGAAGAGTGAAGAGTTGATGTGAGTCTGAGGATCTTTGAGTGTAGCTGGATGGAGCTGCTTGGAGGAAATCGTCAAACCAGGAACTGAAGCTTGTGCGAGATAATTTTCAGAATTAAGTGCATTCAGGGAAAAGTGAAGAGTTGATGTGAGTCTGAGGCTCTTTGCGTGTAGCTGTCGCGTCTGAGGATCTTTGGGTGTAGCTGCATCGAGTTGCTAGGAGGAAATTGTCAACCATCTCAAACGTCTTACCTGTATGCCTTATAGCTGCAGGCTAGATGTTGAGAAATGCACTTTTAATCTTTTATGTTAATGAATTCTTCCAGGCATGAGGATCCTGCAATAAATCCCTGCCTCCTCTCTTTATTACAATACCCCAAACCTCCCAGACATGTCACACTGTCCTGAGACGTGCAGTTGTGGTGCCGTAATCCTGCGCATGCAATCTCGCGATTATGGGTACCTTAGCCAACCTAATGGCAATGTCTTCATTCAGCTTCTGCGAAGGCGCTGGCTGTTATGAACACCTTTGATCTGGCTTCTGAGTTTGGGCTTCCTCTGATGGTTGCTGCTGGTAATGGAGCTGGTCTGGCTGACAGAAGTCTGTCACCTGAAGAGGATGATTGGAGATCAGGTGTTACTGACTGGAGAGATATAAATGAGCAGCCTTCCCTTAGCTGTTGCGGGTGATTTGGTTTTCTTCCTGAGCCTTTTGGAAGTCTGCTTGCTCCCTGCATCTTTCAGATAAGTTATTTTGTCTGTTTAAATCTGTGGCATTTGTTCCCCTTTGTTTTTCTCTGTTTTCTGCCTTGCTGGTGTGAGTTCAGCCAGGTTTCCCTGCGGGGAACTGTGCTGGACTCTGTTTTCATTTGCCACTGCTTATTTCAGTCTTTTTGTATTTTTAGTTCCCTGTTATTTCAGTATCTGTTGTTTTGCTTCCAGTTCACACCAGAGTTCTGATTTAGTAGGGGAGAGGTCATGTGGCCTCAGTATTTTTGCATGTCAGACGTGTTGGAATTTTTCTTAGGGTTTTTGCTGGATTGTAGACAGTATCCTTTCCTGTCCTGTTCTATCTAAACAGTTTGGGCCACAGCATTTGCTCACTCTATTTTCTGTTTGTGTTTTTGTGCTTTATCTGTCTCACTGGTAATATATGTTTGGGGGCTATCTATTCCTTTGGGGCTCTACTCCGGGGCAGTTAGCTTTCCCCTTTCTCTCTTTAGGCTTAGTTAACTCTTTGGCTGTGTCGAGGCGTCTAGGGCATCGTAGGTACGTCCCACGGCTAATTCTAGTTGTGTTGTCAGTTTAGGGATCTGCAATCCGCTAAGTTACCAACCTCTCTGGTGTCTGTTTGCCTAGCCTATTTTCCTATTATCCTCCTTCAGTTACCGAATCATAACAGAATCACCGGCCTCACTGTAGATTTTAGGGTACTCTAAAAAAGAAAAAAATAGTAAAAAAAAAAAAAGTGTCAGAATTTTTTTTCCTCTTTTTTTCTAGGGGCCGTAGGAGGATTTTTTCTTCATTAATGGAGACTAAGCATTTGTCTGATCGTGTTGAGCAGCTCGCTGCTGAAGTTCGGAGAATTTCTGCCGATCTCGCTCAGTTGTCTACTGTAGAACCTAAGATCCCTATTCCTGATTTATTTTCTAGGGATCGGGCTAAATTTTTGAACTTTAAGAATAATTGTAAATTGTTTTTTGCCTTGAAACCTAATTCCTCGGGGAACTCGGCACAGCAGGTTAAAATTGTCATCTCCTTGTTGCGCGGCGACCCTCAAGCCTGGGCTTTTTCCCTGACACCTAGGGATCCTGTTTTGGCTAATGTGGATGCGTTTTTTCAGGCTCTGGCGTTGTTGTATGATGAACCTAATGTTATTGATCAAGCTGAGAAAACCTTATTGGCATTGAACCAGGGTCAGGAAGCGGCAGAGTTATATTGTCAGAAATTCCGAAAGTGGGTAGTCCTTACTAAATGGAACGATGATGCCCTAGCGGCTCTTTTCAGAAAGGTCTGGCAGAAACCGTAAAGGATGTTATGGTGGGATTTCCTGTCCCCTCTGGTCTCAGCGACTCTATGTCATTAGCCATTCAAATTGACAAACATTTACGTAAATGTAAAACTGTGCGAGAGGCGGTGTTGCCTTTCAAACAAACCTCTGAGACCATGCAGTGTGATAGGGTTATTTCTAGGGCTCAACGTCAAGAATTTAGAAGGCGTAATAAGTAGTGCTTCTTTTGTGGGGACCCCTCTCATACTCTTTCCGTCTGCCCTAAGCGAGAAAAACACTTTTCTCACTCATTTGTTTTGGGCAATGTACAGCCTAAATTTCTTTTGACGGTTACCTTGATCTGATCCTTGTCTTCATTTTCTGCTAAGGCCTTTGTTGATTCAGGAGCAGTCCTGAACCTGATGGATTTTGACTTTGCCAAACGTTGTGGGTTTCCCATGGTACCCCTGTGGATTCCAATTCCTTTGAGGGGTATTGATGCTACCCCTTTGGTGGAGAATAAACCCCAGTTTTGGACCCAGGTGATAATGCAGGTAGCCCGGACCACCAAGAGAATTGTAAGTTTTTGGTGTTACATAAATTACATGATAATATTGTACTGGGTTTTCCTTGGTTGCAGACCCATAATCCTGTTTTGGATTGGAAGTCTGTGTCTGTGGTTAGTTGGGGTTGTCAATGTGTTCTTAGTGACACACCTGTTTTCTCTACCTCTCCCCAGTCTCAGGATGTCCCTGACTATTTGGCTGATTTTTCTGATGTGTTTAGTGAGAGTAAGTCTGCGTCCTTGCCGCCTCACAGGAGTTATGATTGCACGATCGAGTTAGTGCCCGGTTGTAAATTTACCAAGTGTCGACTCTTCAATTTATCTGTACCTGAACATGATGCTATGCGATCTTATATCAAAGAGTCATTGGAGAAGGGTCATATTAGACCATCCTCTTCACCTTTAGGTGCCGGTTTTTTCTTTGTGGCCAAGAAGGATGGCTCATTGAGGCCATGTATTGACTATCGTCTCTTTAATAAAATCACTGCTAAATATCAGTATCCGTTACCCCTGATTTCTGATTTATTCTCCAGAGCGAAAGATGCTAGTTGGTTTACCAAGCTTGACCTTAGGGGGGCGTATAATCTTATTCGCATTAAGCACGGTGATGAATGGAAGACGGCGTTTAA
Source organism: Oophaga sylvatica (assembly GCA_033576555.1). Lineage (NCBI taxonomy): Eukaryota > Metazoa > Chordata > Amphibia > Anura > Dendrobatidae > Oophaga > Oophaga sylvatica. Next base: position 968,865,309 of record JARQOD010000001.1, on the reverse strand, counting down.
TACTCCTGAGGGGCATTTTGAGTACCTAGCGATGCTTTTTGGGCTCGCTAATGCCCTTCCGTCTTCCAATCTTTCATGAACAATATTTTCTGGGATTTTGTGGACAAGTTTTTGATCTTTTATTTGGACGATAATTTGATTTTTTCCAATGACTGGGATTCTCATGTGGAACATGTTCGGATTGTATTCCGGATTTTGAGAGAAAAGGCCTTGTATGTTAAGGGATCGAAATGTCTCTTTGGCGTACAGAAAATTTCGTTTTTGGGATTCATTTTGCCTCCGTCTGCTATTGAAATGGTCAAGGTTCAGGCCATATATGATTGGGTTCAGCCCACTTCCTTGAAGGCTCTTCATAAATTTTTGGGTTTTGCTAATTTTTACTGTAAATTTATAAGGAATTTTTCTGGTATTGTAAAACCACTGACAGATTTGACCAAAAAGGGCACTGATGTGGCGAATTGGTCTCCAGAGGCAGTTTCGGCGTTTCAGGAGCTTAAGCGGAGATTGCCTTCTGCTCCTGTTCTTCGGCAACCTGATGTTTCTCTCCCATTTCAGGTGGAGATAGATGCTTCTGAGATTGGTGCAGGAGCCGTTTTGCCCAAAGAGATCCTGTAACTTCTAAGATTAACCCTTGTGCCTTCTTCTCTTGAAAATTTTCCCCATTATGATGTGGAATCGGGAATTATTGGCTATGAAGTGGGCGTTTGAAGAGTGGAGACATTGGTTGGAGGGAGCCAAACATCAAGTTGTGGTCCTCACTGACCACAAGATCTTGATCTATCTTAAATCAGCCAAGCGATTAAATCCTAGACAGGCTAGGTGGGCCTTGTTTTTCACGCGATTTAATTTTGTGGTCTCCTTTCTTCCGACACTAAGAATGTTAAGGCGGATGCCCTCTCTAGGACTTTCTTTGCGGATTCTCTTGATGTGACTGAGCCAAATACCATTCTAAATGAGGGTGTGGTTCTTTCCGCTATCTCACCCAATTTGAGACTTGCCCTGGAGCAATTTCAGGGGGATAAACCTGAACGGTGCCTATGGGGAAATTGTATGTCCCGACCAATGGAGGAGGAGAGTAATGTCTGAAATTCATTGCTCCGCGTTGTGGCTGGTCATAGAATCATAGAATCATAGAATGGTAGAGTTGGAAGGGACCTCCTGGGTCATCTGGTCCAACCCCCTGCTCAAAGCAGGATTCTCTAAATCATCCCAGACAGATGTCTATCCAGCCTCTTTTGAAGACTTCCATTGAAGGAGAACTCACCACCTCTTGTGGCAGCCTGTTCCACTCATTGATCACCCTAACTGTCAAAAAGTTTTTTCTAATATCTAATCTGTGTCTCCTCCCATTCAGTTTCATCCCATTGCTTCTAGTCTTTCCTTGCGCAAATGAGAATAAAGATGATCCTTCTACAATGTGACAGCCCTTGAGATATTTGTAGACAGCTATTAAGTCTCCTCTCAGTCTTCTTTTTTGCAAGCTAAACATTCCCAAATCCTGCAACCGTTCCTCATAGGACATGGTTTGCAGACCGGTCACCATTCTGGTGGCTCTTCTCTGAACTTGCTCCAGTTTGTTGATGTCTTTTTTAAAATGTGGTGCCCAAAACTGGACACAGTATTCCAGATGAGGTCTGACCAAAGAGGAGTAGAGGGCAATAATGACCTCACGTGATCTAGACTGTATGCTTCTGTTGATACATCCTAGAATTGCATTTGCCTTTTTTGCTGCTGCATCACACTGTTGACTCATGTTAAGTCTGTGATCAATTAGTATACCCAAGTCTTTTTCACATGTGCTGTTACTTAGCCCTATTCCTCCCATTTTGTATATGCTTTTTTCATTTTTATTGCCCAGATGTAGTACTTTGCATTTTTCCCTGTTAAAATCCATTCTGTTAGTTGCTGCCCACTGCTCCAGTTTATGTATATCTTTTTGAATCCTCTCTCTCTCTTCTCTAGTATTAGCTACCCCTCCTAGCTTTGTGTCATCAGCAAATTTGATCAGTTTACCCTCAATTCCTTCATCTAAATCATTGATAAAGATGTTGAACAATACAGGGCCCAAAACAGAGCCTTGTGGTACCCCACTTGAGACATTCTTCCAACTGGATGTGCAGCCATTTACAACCACTCTTTGGGTCCGATCACTAAGCCAGTTATGAATCCACCTAACAGTTGCCTTGTCCATTCCATACTTAGTCATTTTTTCAATAAGGATTGTGTGAGATACTTTGTCAAATGCTTTGCTGAAGTCAAGATATACTATATCTACAGCATTTCCCTGATCCACCCAGTCAGTGATTCTGTCATAGAAGGAAATTAAGTTAGTCTGACATGACTTATTAGTTACAAACCCATGCTGACTCTGTTTAATCACTTCATTCTTATCCAGGTACTTGCATACATGTTCTTTAATAATTTGTTCAAAGATCTTTCCTGGTATAGAAGTCAGACTCACCGGCCTGTAGTTCCCTGGGTCCACCTTCTTCCCCTTTTTGAAGATAGGAACAACATTTGCTCTTCTCCAGTCTTCTGGGACTTCTCCTGTTCTCCAAGAATTTTCAAAGATTATGGACAGTGGTTCAAGAATTTCTTCTGCTATCTCCTTCAGTACCCTGGGGTGTAATTCATCTGGACCTGGAGACTTGAATTCACTTAGGTTAGCTAAGTGTTTCCTCACTGTCTTTCTGTTTATAGATATCCTGGATTCTTCTATTCCTTTAATAGGACAGTGAAGATCAGTTGATGTTACATTTCCTTTCTGAGAGAAAACAGATGCAAAATAGGAATTTAAAAGTTCAGCCTTCTCAACATCCTGACTTACCATTTCATCATTTTCATCCTGTAAAAATCCTATAGCATCTTTGACTTTTCTTTTACTTTTGACGTATCCCCAAAATCCTTTTTTGTTGCTTTTGACGTCACTTGCAAGCCTTAATTCATTGTCAGCTTTAGATAATCTGATTTGTGCCCTGCAGGTTCTGCAGACGGCATTATATTCTTCTTTAGATATGCCTCCCTCTTTCCATTTGATAAACATTTCTTTCTTCCTTTTTAGCATGTGTTTAAGTTCTATGTTCATCCATCCTGGTTTCCTTAAATGCTTCCCATTCTTCCCTCTTTTCGGAATTGTTAACGATTGTGCTTTGAGAATCTCATTTTTCAAGATTTTCCATCCTTCCTGGACATTTTTGTCCTTAAGGATATCCAGCCATTGGATCCCTCCAATTCTCTTTCTGAGTTCCTTAAAATCTGCCTTTCTGAAATCTAACCTTGACGTCTGAGTCTTCACAGGTCTTCCTCCTCTTGTTATCCAAAATTCTAAAATAGCATGGTCACTACCTCCTAGGGTCCCAGCCACTCTTACCTCCTCCACCATTTCCTCCCTGTTTATGAGGATTAGATCCAAGGTAGCAGATCCCCTTGTTTTCTCCATTACCTTTTGGAAGATAAAGTTGTCAGCAAGAGAGGATAAGAATTTCCTGGACCTGTTAGTTTTGCCTGAGAGAGATTCCCAACAAATGTCTGGATAGTTGAAATCTCCCATGACCACTATGTCATCCCAGTATTTTTGGTACCAGAGATTTGGTGAGTCGGTCTTTTTGGTGGCCTGCTTTATCTCGTGATGTCAGGAATTTTGTGCAGTCCTGTGGGACTTGTTCTCTGTCCAAACCCTGTTCTCCCTCTAGTGGATTTTTAGTGCCACTGCCTGTGCCCAGGAGGCCATGGACCCATATCTAAATGGATTTTATTTCCGACCTCCCTGTCTCTCAGAGAATGACTGTTATCTGGGTGATCTGTGATAGATTTTCCAAGATTGTCCATCTTGTACCACTGCCGAAGTTGCCATCCTCTTCTGAGTTGGTGCCCTTGTTTTTTCAGCAGGTGGTTGTTTGCACGGCATTCCGGAGAACATTGTGTCTGACAGAGGAGTCCAGTTTGTTTCCAGATTTTGGAGAGCCTTTTGTTCTAAACTGGGAATTCAGTTTTCCTTCTCCTCTGCGTTTCACCCTCAGACCAATGGGCAGACTGAGAGAGCAAACCAGACTTTGGAAACTTATTTGAGATGTTTTGTGTCTGCTGATCAAGATAACTGGGTCTTTTTTTTGCCCTTGGCTGAATTTGCTCTAAATAATAGGGCTTGTTCTGCCACTCTGATATCTCCTGTTTTCTGCAACTTCAGGTTTCATCCTCGGTTTTCTTCGGGGCAGGTGGAGGCTTCTGCCTGTCCAGGTGCTGATTCTATGGTAGAGAGAATACAGCAGATTTGGAATCAAGTAGTGGATAAGTTGTCTCACTCTCAGGACAGGGCCCAACCGACATAGGACTGATGGTCCCCGATTTAAAGTGGGTGACATGGTTTGGTTGTCCTCAAAAAACATCCTTAATCCCGTTTCTTTCCGCTTGGCTCTTCCAGGAACTTTCAAGATTCACAACGTTTTTCATAAATCTTTGTTGAAAAGGTTTGTTGAGCCAGTAGTTCCTATGGCTGCACCCCCTGATCCTGTATTGGTTAAGGGCAATCTGGAGTATGAAGAAGAGAAGGCATTGGATTCTCGTCTGACTAGACGGAGACTCCAGTACTTGGTTAAGTGGAAAGGTTATGGTCAGGAGGATAATTCTTAGGTGTTTGCTTCTGACATTCATGCCGAGAGATTGGTTCGCGCCTTTCACTGGGCCCATCCTGATCGGCCTGGTGGCTTGGGTGAGGGTTCGGTGACCCCTCCTCAAGGGGGGGTACTGTTGTAAACACCTTTAATCTGGCTTCTGAGGATGGGCTCCCTCTGGTGGTTGCTTCTGGTAATGGAGCTGCTCTGGCTAACAGAAGTCAATCACCTGATGGTGATGATTGGAAATCAGGTGTTACTGACTGAGGAGATATAAGTGAGCAGCGTTCCCATAATGCTTGCCGGTGATTTGCTTCTTCCTAGCCTTTTGGAAGTCTGCTTGCGCCCTGCTGTGTCCTGCATCTTTCAGATAAGTTGTTTTGCTGTTAAATCTTGGCTTTGGTTTACATTTTGCTTTTCTGCCTTGCTGGAGTTAGTTCAGCTGGGGTTCCCTGCGGGGACCCATGCTGGACTCTGTGTTCATTTGCCACAACCTGCTTCAGTCTTTTCTGTGGCTCTAGTTCCCTGTTATTTCAGTATCTGTTGTTTTGCTTCCAGTAACACCAGAGTTTTGATTTAGTGGGGGTGAGGTCGTGTGGCCTCAAGATTTTTGCATATCAGACATGTTGGAATTTTTGTTGGATTGCAGACAGTATCTTTTTCTGTCCTGTTCTATCTAGACAGTCTGGGCCCCAGCAATTGCTCACTCTATTTTCTGTCTTTGTTTGTGCTTCATCTGACTCACCGACAATATATGTTTGGGGGCTATCTATTCCTTTGGGGCTCTTCTCCGGGGCAGTTAGCTTTCCCCTTTTCTTTCTTTAGGCTTAGTTAACTCTTTGGCTGTGTCGAGGCGTCTAGGTCATCGTAGGTATGTCCCACGGCTAATTCTAATTGTGTTGTCAGTTTAGGGGTCTGCAATCCGCTAAGTTACCAACCTCTCTGGGTGTTTGGTTGCCCAGTCTATTTTTCCTATTATCCTCCTCGGTTACCGGATCATAACAGGTTTCCCTGCGGGGACCTGTGCTGGACTCTGTTTTCATTTGCCACAGCTTATTTCAGTCTTTTTGTAATTTTAGTTCCCTGTTATTTCAGTATCTGTTGTTTTGCTTCCAGTTCACACCAGAGTTCTGATTTAGTGGGGGAGGGTCGTGTGGCCTCAGTATTTTTGCATATCAGACGTGTTGGAATTTTTCAAAGGGTTTTTGCTGGATTGAAGACAGTATCCTTTCCTGTCCTATTCTATGTAGACAGTTTGGGCACCAGCATTTGCTCACTCTATTTTCTGTCTGTGATTTGAGCTTCATCTGTCTCACCGGCAATATATGTTTGGGGGCTATCTATTCCTTTGGGGCTCAACTCCGGGGCAGTTAGCTTTTCCCTTTCTCTCTTTAGGCTTAGTTAACTCTTTGGCTGTGTCAAGGTGTCTAGGACATCGTAGGTACATCCCACGGCTAATTCTAGTTGTGTTGTCAGTTTAGGGGTCTGCAATCCACTAAGTTAGCAACCTCTCTGGTGTCTGTTTGCCTAGCCTATTTTCCTATTATCCTCCTTCGGTTACCGAATCATAACAGCCGGCACCTGTGCAGAAGGTAGATCTAGACACTGCCATTAGGTTGGCTAAGGTACCCATAATCACGCGAGTGCATGCGCGGGATTATGGCACCGCAACTGCACGTCACAGGGCAGTGTGATGTGCATGGGAAGTGGGTTATTGTAATGAAGAGAGGAGGCAGGGATTTCTTTGAGACATCGCACACCCCAGAGTCTGGAAGAAATCACTTCCATAAAAGATTAAAATTGCATTTCTCAACATCTAGACCATAGCTATGACGCATAAAAGTATGACTGGTTTAACCATTCTATTACGTGCATACCCATAGTAATAGCTTAAAAGCATCCCAGGGGTGACAGATTCCCTTTAAAGCTTTCCTGATGAGTGCAGCAAGGCGTCTATCAAATATATGTTTTCCTATTTTCGTAAGATGCAACCCATCTCTAGCAAGGAGTCAGGTAATTCCCTCCATAGTCAAGAAATCCAAAACATTGCTCACGGCACTATCGACATCACCAGTTGTTCAACTGTGGAATCCTGTTCAATCTCCTTGGTCCATGTCCACCCTCTGGGTGCCACGGGGCAGTTGTAGAAATACAGGGGATGAGGAACCTGGGCCCCTGAACTGGGCCCCTAAGGCTAAGGAAGGTCCCTGTCTTTCCTTAACTTGGAGGTACACTTGAAGGTAGTGAGGCTCAAGCCACCACCCTGTCCCTGTCTCCTGTTTAGCCCTGAGCTAAACCCACCAATCCCCTCCCCAGGAGGTGAGACAGTGAATAATGTGAATAACACCAAACCAACAAAAGGAAAGACAGACACCTAGGGGTTAAATAACTAAATAATAACACTTAGCCTTCTCTGCTGCAACGCACCGCACAGCAGAGTAAGGCACCAGAACAGGGAAATAGCAGAAGCACCACTGCACTCAGCAGCTCCTGGCCCCAACTTGGTTGGTCTCCAAAGGAAGCAATATCACCAACAGTCAGCTGAGCCTCAGGTGTCCTTTTAAAGGATGGTGGGAGTGGTCACCACCTTCCCCTGACAAGTCAACAGCAATGTAATTACACCAGCGGCCACCGGGGGAAAAGACTGACATTAACCCCCTATCGCCTGAAAGGAAAAAGGTTTCAACATGGAAAGCAAGATCTGTCACAGATCCAAAGTGGATCGTGACACTGGGAGCATGGATGAGAAGACGACCTGCGCTCCCAGTTCCTTCACTTCCCAACCTAGGTCTTAAAAGTCTCTGAATATAGTTTCCAGGTGTGACGCTAGTCAGTTTTCATGGGCAAGACATGAATCAGAATAGTCAGGGAGTCCAAAGTCAGAAGTCAGGAGGGAACATCATAAAAAGAAGGAAGAGCCAAAAGAGTGGTCAAGAAACGTTCCAAGGTCAGAACACCAGGATAAGCAGAGCAAAAGGGGTTAAATAGACAGATGGTCAGACTGAAGTCCAAGGTCAGGCTACAAAAGATCAAGCATACAGAACTCAAGGCTCAAGGAGCACAAACCTCACTATCTGAATGTATGCCTGGCCTCGGTCTGGAAGAAACAGCTCAGTTAAGTAGCATTCAGACAAGGTAAGACTGTCACAAAGGAGCGCCAGCCAAGCGTAGCTTTGGGTGATGTAATGCAGCTCCAGCCGGGTGCCTCAGATGAGGAATAGAGGTGCAGAGTTGGATGAAACCCGGTCAGCAGGAGCGCAAAAACAAGGGCTAAATTAATAAACTTATTTGTCAGGCCGTTGCATGGGTACTGGACAGGGATGGGCAGTGGACAGTGGAAACATAGCTGAAAAACAGGGTCCAAGTAACCTATGCTATGAAATGTTTCTTACAAGATATGTGCTACCACATGTAACTGTTACACCTGTGCCTCGGTTGAGTACAGAAAATGTAATTAAGAAGTTATGTACCTGCTACCGAATGTATATAAGTTCCATCAAGTTCACAACCAAAAATCAGTTAATTTTTATAACCTGGACTGAATCCTTACTTGCCTATATTGTAAATATGGAATTTCTGTGTAATCAAATAAGGTGCTGTTAGGGCTGGCGGAACGCACCAAATAAATATAAATAATAGGTGCGTTCGCAGCCCGGCGTCCACCGTGCAGGCAGAGCTTGCTGCTAGTAAGATGGCGGTGTGAGCATAGATGCTGTGGCACTATATGGCGGTATAAGCGAACTCTGTTACACCACAGAGTCGCTGAGGTAGAGATGCAGAGATAGAGACTGTGTCCTGTTAACACCACAGGGGTACACAGATAACTGCTGTGCGGATAGCAGTCCATGGTCATGCAGTCAGCAACGCAAACAAGCAACTCCTCACCAGGGTAGCCGGTATTCTAGAGGCTATTTCAGCCAAGCCCTGAACACGTGCATACAAATCTCCTCACCAGAGGTGCCGGTATTCTAGGGGCTTATTTCAGCTGAGCCCTAACACATGCGTGCAAGATCACACTGGCGCAAAGCACATAACACAATTGATACCAGCAAACAGATATTTGAAGCTGCTGGTGCCTCTGGAGTCCCTCGAACCACAAGGTGTGGGATCCTTCAAAGGCTTGCTGTGATGGATAAACCTACGATTCGGCCACCCCTAAACAGTGCTCACAAGCAGAAACGGTTGCAGTGGGCCCAGACATACATGAAGACTAATTTTCAAACAGTCTTGTTTACTGATGAGTGTTGAGCAACCCTGGATGGTCCAGATGTATGGAGTAGTGGATGGTTGGTGGATGGCCACCATGTCCCAACAAGGCTGCGACGTAATCAAGGAGGTGGAGGAGTCATGTTTTGGGCCGGAATCATGGGGAAACAGCTGGTTGGGCCCTTTAAGGTTCCTGAAGGTGTGAAAATGACCTCTGCAAAGTCTATAGAGTTTCTGACTGACAACTTTCTTCCATGGTATAAAAAGCAGAAACGTGCCCTCAGGAGCAAAATCATCTTCATGCTGACAATGCACCATCTCATGCTGCAAAGAATACCTCTGAGTCATTGGCTGCTATGGACATAAAAGGAGATAAACTCATGGTGTGGCCAGCATCTTCCCCTGACCTCAACCCTATGGAGAACCTTTGGAGTATCATCAAGCAAAAGATCTGAGGGTGGGAGACAGTTCACATCAAAACCGCAGTTCTGGGAGGCTTCATGCAAACAAATGCAAGAAGAAACTCTCCAAAAACTCACAAGTTCAATGGATGAAAGAATTGTGAAGGTGATATCAAAGAAGGGTTCCTATGTTAACATGTAGCTTGGTCTGTTAGGATGTTTTGGAGTTAAATAGCTTTTTTGTTCAGTGAATGTGACCTCCTAATGCTGCAAATTACACAAATGAGCATTTTCAGATCTTTAAAACATATCAAATGTTCAGAAATTCTACTGTGCCTAATAATTTGGAACAGTGCATTTTGAGTTTTTATTCATTTTGGAGATTATACTGTTATCATTGGGAGGTTTCTTCAATAAAACTCGATGTAAACTCTAACGGGTGATGACTTTTATTAGACTGACTGTCATTTGCACCGACCACTTAGGAAAATCAGAGAAAAATATCATTTGCATAATAATTTGGAACATAGTGTATGTGCGTTTAGTATTCTTTAGTTAGGAGCAGGTGGGCGAATGACAGCAAGTATTCAATTTGCATACATGTAGTCCCACGTGCCGACCAGATGTGCATCGCCTCATTCAATACAAGTGAATTGAGTGAGGTCAGGAACTTCAAGTTGTAATGTGGCTGGAAATATGCAACGTATATTTGGGGCCATATAGCTGCCCCCTTCTGGCACCAGCGCCAGAGAATTCTCACAGCTTGCACCCCAAGTCTGGATAACTCCTTTAACCCCTTTCTGACATCTGATATACAGTCATGGCCAAAAGTTTTGAGAATGACACAAATATTAATTTTTACAAAGTCTACTGCTTCACTTTTTCTAATGACAATTTGCATATACTCCAGAATGTTATAAAGAGTGATCAGCTTAACAGCAATCACTTGCAAAGTCAATATTTGGCTAGAAAATGAACTTTATCCCCCAAAATACATCTCAACATCATTGCAGCCCTGCCTTAAAAGGACCAGCTAACCTCTTTTCAGTGATTGATCCATTAACACAGGTGTGGGTGTTGATGAGGACATGGCTGGAGATCAATCTGTCATGATTAAGTAAGAATGACACCACTGGACACTTTAAAAGGAGGCTGGTGCTTGGCATCATTGTTTCTCTTCTGTTAACCATGGTTATCTCTAAAGAAATACGTGCAGTCATCATTGCAATGCACAAAAATGGCCTAACAGGGAAGAGTATCGCAGCTAGAAAGATTGCACCTCAGTCAACAATCTATCGCATCATCAAGAACTTCAAGGAGAGAGGTTCCATTGTTGCCAAAAAGGCTTCAGGGCGCCCAAGAAAGACCAGCAAGCGCCAGGACCGTCTCTTAAAAGTGTTTCAGCTGCGGGATCGGGCTACCAGCAGTGCAGAGCTTGCTCAGGAATGGCAGCAGGCAGGTGTGAGTGCATCTGCACGCACTGCGAGGCGGAGACTCTTGGAGCAAGGCCTGGTCTCAAGGATGGCAGCAAAGAAGCCACTTCTCTCCAGAAAAAACATCATGGACAGACTGATATTCTGCAAAAGGTACAGGCAGTGGACTGCTGAGGACTGGGGTAAAGTTATTTTTTCTGATGAATCCTCTTTTCGATTGTTTGGGACATCAGGAAAACGCCTCATTCGGAGAAGACAAGGTGAGCGCTACCACCAGTCTTGTCTCATGCCAACTGTTAAGCATCCTGAAACCATTCATGTGTGGGGTTGCTTCTCAGCCAAGGGAATCGGCTCTCTCACAGTCTTGCCTAAAAACACAGCCATGAATAAAGAATGGTACCAGAATGTCCTCCAAGAGCAACTTCTCCCAACCCTCCAAGAGCAGTTTGGCGATCAACAATGCCTTTTCCAGAATGATGGAGCACCTTGCCATAAAGCAAAGGTGATAACTAAATGGCTCAGGGAACAAAACATAGAGATTTTGGGTCCATGGCCTGGAAACTCCCCAGATCTTAATCCCATTGAGAACTTGTGGTCAATCATCAAGAGACGGGTGGACAAACAAAAACCTAAAAATTCTGACAAAATGAAAGCATTGATTGTGCAAGAATGGACTGCTATCAGTCAGGATTTGGTCCAGAAGTTGATTGAGAGCATGCCAGGGAGAATTGCAGAGGTCCTGAAGAAGAAGGGTCAACACTGCAAATATTGACTTGCTGCATTAACTCATTCTAACTGTCAATATAATCTTTTGTTACTCATATGTTTGCAATTATTATATTTCTGTCTGTGATAAAAACATCTGTCAAACACATAAAAACCAGAGGGCAGCAGATCATGTGAAAATATAATATTTGTGTCATTCTCAAAACTTTTGGCCATGACTGTACTATCCCGTCCATGGTACCTGGGCCCGTATGACCGTGGACGGGATAGTACGTCATCGCAATCAGCTGCGCTCATGGGGGGAGCGCAGCTGTTCGCGGCCGTGTGTCAGCTGTTTATCACAGCTAACACCCGGCACTATGTGCCTGGAGCCGTCACGGACCGCTCCCGGAACATTGACCCCCGGCACACTGCGGTCAAACATGATTGCAGTGCACCGGGGGCACAGGGAAGCATCGTGCAGGGAGGGGGCTCCCTGCGTGCATTCCTGAGACCCTCAGAATAGCGCGATGTGATCGCACTGTTCTGAGGGCCCCCTCCCTGCAAGCCAAGATGCCCGTGGCTTCCCTCCGGGTCCTGCAGGGAGGCGGCTTCATCTGTGCCTGCTGAGAGCAGGCGCTGAGAAAGCCTGCAGCAGTGCCAGTGAGATCGCTGGTCTGACAGAGTGCTGTGCCCACTGTAAGACCAGCGATCTGATGTTATACAGTGATGTCCCTCCTGGGGCAAAGTAAAAAAGTAAAAAAAAAAATTAACGTGTAAAAATAATTTAAAAAATTCCTAAATAAAGAAACAAAAAAATATTTCCCAATAAATTCATTTCTTTATGTAAATAAAAAAACAAAACAAAACAATAAAAGTGCACATATCGTCCGTAATGATCAGCCCTATAAAACTGTCCCACTAGTTAACCCCTTTAGTGAACCCCTTTAAAAAAAAGGCAAAAAAACTGCTTTATCATCATACCGCCAAACAAAAAGTGAAATAACGCGATCAAAAAGACGGATATAAATAATCATGGTATCGCTGAAAACGTCATCTTGTCCTGCAAAAAACGAGCCGCCATACAGCATCATCAGCGAAAAATAAAAAAGTTATAGCTCGCAGAATAAAGCGATGCAAAAATAATTATTCTTTATATAAAATTGTTTTTATTGTATAAAAGCGACAAAATATAAAAAAAGATACAAATGAGGTATCGCTGTAATCGTACTGACTCAAAGAATAAAACTACTTTATCAATTTTACTACATGTGGAACGGTATAAACGCCCCCCCGAAAAGAAATTCCTGAATTTCTGGTTTTGTTCATTCTGCCTCCCAAAAATCATAATAAAAAGCGATCAAAAAACGTCATGTGCCCGAAAATTATATAAAAAAAAAACGTCAACTCGTCCTGCAAAAAATAACACCTCACATGGGCCAAAATATGGAAAAATTATAGCTCTCAAAATGTGGTGATGCAAAAACTATTTTTTGCAAGAAAGCGTCTTTTAGCGTGTGACAGCTGTCAATCATAAAAACCAGGTTTAAATAGTAAATCAACCCCCCCTTTATCATCCCCTTCGTTAGGGAAAAATAATAATAATAAAAAAAATGTATTTATTTCCATTTTCCCATTACGGATAGGGTTAGCGTTAAGGTTGGGATTAGGGTTAGGATTAGGATTAGGGTTGGGATTAGTGTAGTGGTAGTGGTGTGTTGGGGTTAGGGTTGGAGTTAGAATTGGCGGGTTTCCACTGTTTAGGAACATCAGGGACTCTACAAACGCGACATGACGTCTGATCTCAATTCCAGCCAATTTTGCGTTGAAAAAGTCAAACGGCGCTCCTTCCCTTCCGTGCTCTGCCCTGCGCCGAAACAGTGGTTCCCCTCCACATATTAGGGATCAGCATACTCAGGACAAACTGCACAATAACTTTTGGGGTCCAATTTCTCCTGTTACCCTTGGGAAAATAAAAAAATTGGACCTGAAATAATTTTTTTTGTGAAAAAAAGTTATATGTTCATTTTTTTGAAACATTCAAAAAATTCCTGTAAGCACCTGAAGCGTTAATAAACTTCTTGAATGTGGTTTTGAGCACCTTGAGGGGTGCAGTTTTTAGAATGGTATCACTTTGGGGTATTTTCTATCATATAGACCCCTCAAAGTGACTTCAAATGTGATGTGGTCCCCCCCAAAAAATGGTGTTGTAAAAATGAGAAATCGCTGGTTAACTTTTAACCCTTATAACTTCGTAACAAAAAAAAATTTGGTTCTAAAATTGTGCTGATGTAAAGTAGACATGTGGGAAATGTTACTTATTAAGTATTTTATGTGCCATATCTCTCTGATTTATGGGCATGAAGATTCAAAGTTGAAAAATTGCAAAATTTGCCAAATTTCCTTTTTTTTTCTCACAAATAAACGCAAGGTATATCAAAGAAATTTTACCACTAACGTGAAGTACAATATGTCACGAGAAAACAATGTCAGAATCACCGGGATCCATGGAAGCGTTCCAGAGTTATAACCCATAAAGAGACAGTGGTCAGAATTGTAAAAATTGGCCCGGTCATTAACATGCAAACCACCCTTGGGGGTAAAGGGGTTAAATTTTGGTACACTTTTCAGGGCTGAACATGTCTGGAGGCAAAATGTTTGGCTACATAGGTTAACATCAAAGTATTATATTTTGTTATGGGCACTATTTGATGACATTCAGTACTTCAGCATTTCACAACCTGTGCCAAGATCAGATTAAGACTTATTTCCATAATTTGACAGACAACAACCTTAAGTGTGGACCTGATAACCTGATATTTCTTCATAGACTGACATAATTCTCAATTCAACACAAACATTGGTCAGAACATTTGGAACTGGACATTGTCTAAGAACAGATAGAGAGCACAGATTATACATGTAGAATAATACAAGTTCTATTTCTATGTATATAGTACTCTCTTGTAGCAGTAAGCATTGAAATGACCCCTTAAGCTGTCAATGGGTGCAATATTTTTACATTGTGATGATTGACATTTAAATTGCAAAAAAGAAGACTGACTTAATACCTGTCTACAAATATCTGAAGGGATGTAACAGTGTAGAGGGATCATTCTTATGCTCATTTGCACATGGAAACACGAGAAGCAATGGGATGAAACTGAAAGGGAGAAGATACAGATAAGATATTAGAAAAAACTTTTTGACAGTGAGGGTGATCTATGAGTAGAACAGGCAGCCACGAGAGGTGGTGAGTTCTCCTTCAATGGAAGTCTTCAAACAGAGGCTGGACAGACAGTGTCTGAGTGGTTTAGTGAATCCTGCATTAAGCAGGGGGTTGGACACGATGACGTTGGAGGTCCCTTCCAACTCTAACATTCTGTGATTCTATGATGTGAATATTTCATTAAACAGGAGGTCTCATTTATTAGCAGGTGGGTCCTCTGCTCTGGATTCTTACCTACTGGCTAGAGTGAGGTGCGGCTGACTTGGACCACCATTGTTGTAATGGTAGGCAATATAATAGGCATTTTTTTCAGCATTAACATTTTCCTTTTGCCCCTTTAATTTAATTTTGCAAGCAAGCAAATTGACTTATTTCTATGTCTCCACACAGATTACAGTTTGGGTCACTTATGTTTCCAGCAGGGGAATACTTGGTGATCAGTTTATTGACTCATGTGATTTTTCTAACAAGTAAGTATTGTTCAATGTGGAGAACCCTGAGAATAATTTGAAGAAATTTGGGACAAATTGAACAAAAATTATCTCTATAACCAATGCCAACATGACAGACATTGCACACTATGCCTACACTAATTTTTCAGGAAAAAAAAAGTATTTCTCAACAGAAGTTTGACACTGAGCGTTTGGCACTTCCTAATTCTGCTCTATGGTTCCTTGTTCCTTCTTCTGTTGTGCTCTTTGCCTTAAGAATTTTGATGACTTCTCTCTTCCTCAAACTAATTTTCATGAACATCCCCTTTCATTACCTTCTACTTGTTCCTGTTTGGATTTTTGTTGGATTTTTCCTATTTTTCTTGCATCTATGGCTCTCACTTTCTAGCCCTGTATCAAGAGATTCAAATTGATGATCCTAGTGTTGGTGAAACTTTCAAACTTTTTTTATACTCAAAAGTTCGAGTTGGGTTACTCACGTTTTTGTGATGGGAGTAAAATTGTAAATTCTAACTTTAACTACCGGTGACCCTCAATTCTCATGTACAATGTGACACCTCAAGCAACAGGAGATGGATAGGAGCGTGTGTGACTATTTATAAATCTAGTAACGTCACTGTCTTGGCTATATCTATAACTTCCATAAACCTTTGTGGAGAGGACAACGCCCATGGTCCAGGTTCAAGAGGTGGATTCCCACCAAATTTTTTATCCAGGGCTCTTATCCAACACAAATCAATTTAGAAATGTCTCCCTTTTAATTTTGTTGGGAGATTTTTCTTCACTTTGTATTCCCCGTGGTTTTAGAAAACTTGGGAAGTGAATTATCACCTATAATGATGATGTCAATGCCACTGACATTTTTTAAGAGATAAAATATCAGGCAAAATGTACCAATCCAGAATTTCATAAAATCCAAAGTACTACTTTAATTCTTTCCAATTAAAGTTTTCGATCTAGACATTTTTACTCATTGAAACTCTGAATGTGCTTTAAAAAGTTATAGTCACAAAAAACCCTCCTATCAAGTAGTCTTTAAGACGTATAGACCGGATATAACCAAGTCTATTAATATCTATTAACTACAAGCTCTCTTTAGTATATTAAACATATGCAAATTATATGATATATAAATATATAAGTGAATTAAAAATTAAGCAAATATGAATGTCAATAAAAATTCCAGAGACACAATCAACCCTTTAACGAGTCTTGTAATGTGACTTAGGATAAAAGCCAAATCAGTATCTCAATTTGCAGACACGGTGTTTCAGACTATTGGTCATCGTCAGTGCAAAGTATGAGATCTGATTTGGCTAGATGAGAGGCTCTGGACTAGGGTCTAAGGGGTAAGGTTTCTCCTTGTGGAGAGTGACATACCAGCTCTGGCTTGTCAAAGTTCAAGTCCTTTTTTCTCTTAAGAGGCAATTTGCATATTACATTTCCCAGAGGAGCATTGCACGGCGAATAAGCCTCCTTACCTTGACAAGCCAGAGCTGGTATGTCAAGTCATAGTGCATATGCGCATAAAAGAGGCAAGATTTTAGTTTTCAGGGCAGGAAATCCATTAGACAATGCCAAGAACAGTGCATTGTGGACAGTGAAGAAATGAAATGTCCAGCACCAATAATGCTGGAAAAATGCTAATGATAATAAAACTCCCATATAAAAAGAATGAATGGAAAGTGACACAGCATGAGAATTAGAACACTTTCTGGAAATATTAGACTTGAATATGCACTAAAACCATTTTTAACTTGTGTGGGATAAGACCAAGTTTTTCTATAGGTTTTATGAGAAAGTACAAGAAAGCTATGAATGGTGGCTACACAGTCTCTCTGATCATCTCGGCTGATACCAAGTTGTATTAATCACTTTGTAACAATGTATGTAACAGTGCAGGAACTCAGATCTTGTTTTATATTTTCATCACTTCATTGTACAGTCATGGCAAAAAGTTTTGAGAATGACACAAATATTAGATTTTCACATGATCTGCTGCCCTCTAGTTTTTATGTGTGTGTTTGACAGATGTTTTTATCACAGACAGAAATATAATAATTGCAAACATATGAATAACAAAAGCTTATATTGACAGTTAGAATGAGTTAATGCAGCAAGTCAATATTTGCAGTGTTGACCCTTCTTCTTCAGGACCTCTGCAATTCTCCCTGGCATGCTCTCAATCAACTTCTGGACCAAATCCTGACTGATAGCAGTCCATTCTTGCACAATCAATGCTTTCATTTTGTCAGAATTTTTAAGTTTTTGTTTGTCCACCCGTCTCTTGATGATTGACCACAAGTTCTCAATGGGATTAAGATCTGGGGAGTTTCCAGGCCATGGACCCAAAATCTCTATGTTTTGTTCCCTGAGCCATTTAGTTATCACCTTTGCTTTACGGCAAGGTGCTCCATCATGCTGGAAAAGGCATTGTTGATCGCCAAACTGCTCTTGGAGGGTTGGGAGAAGTTGCTCTTGGAGGACATTCTGGTACCATTCTTTATTCATGGCTGTGTTTTTAGGCAAGACTGTGAGAGAGCCAATTCCCTTGGCTGAGAAGCAACCCCACACATGAATGGTTTCAGGATGCTTAACAGTTGGCATGAGACAAGACTGGTGGTAGCGCTCACCTTGTCTTCTCCGAATGAGGCGTTTTCCTGATGTCCCAAACAATCGAAAAGGGGATTCATCAGAGAAAATAACTTTACCCCAGTCCTCAGCAGTCCACTGCCTGTACCTTTTTCAGAATATCAGTCTGTCCATGATGTTTTTTCTGGAGAGAAGTGGCTTCTTTGCTGCCCTCCTTGAGACCAGGCCTTGCTCCAAGAGTCTCCACCTCACAGTGCGTGCAGATGCACTCACACCTGCCTGCTGCCATTTCTGAGCAAGCTCTGCACTGCTCGTAGCCCGATCCCGCAGCTGAAACACTTTTAAGAGACGGTCCTGGCGCTTGCTGGTCTTTCTTGGGTGCCCTGAAGCCTTTTTGGCAACAATGGAACCTCTCTCCTTGAAGCTCTTGATGATGCGATAGATTGTTGACTGAGGTGCAATCTTTCTAGCTGCCATACTCTTCCCTGTTAGGCCATTTTTGTGCATTGCAATGATGACTGCACGTGTTTCTTTAGAGATAACCATGGTTTACAGAAGAGAAACAATGATGCCAAGCACCAGCCTCCTTTTAAAGTGTCCAGTGGTGTCATTCTTACTTAATCATGACAGATTGATCTCCAGCCATGTCCTCATCAACAACCACACCTGTGTTAATGGAGCAATCACTGAAAAGAGGTTAGCTGGTCCTTTTAAGGCAGGGCTGCAATGATGTTGAAATGTGTTTTGGGGGATAAAGTTCATTTTCTAGCCAAATATTGACTTTGCAAGTAATTGCTGTTAAGCTGATCACTCTTTATAACATTCTGGAGTATATGCAAATTGCCATTAGAAAAAGTGAAGCAGTAGACTTTGTAAAAATTAATATTTGTGTCATTCTCAAAACTTTTGGCCATGACTGTAGAGATGGGGAAAATTCCTTGTTATACGGGTGGGATGTTTTCCAGCTTCTACGGGATATGAAGGTCCCAAGTGTAGAAATAATAGGAAGAAATTGGTTATAATACAATTTACTTAATGTTAATACTTACATGGAACATCAATCTGCATGATGTTAGGGTTAAGGAACCTCATCAGTGTTGTGGCTGCTGTTTCCTTAGCGTAATGCCCTTTTCCTTTCCGATGCTTTTATGTTTGTGAACCCTTTGTGTTCAGTTTCATTATGTTGCATTTAAGATAATCATTTCCATAGCACAAGTACCTGGCTTAGTGATAGAAAGCAGAGGGTGGTTATAAATGGTATATTCTCTAACTGGGTCGCTGTGACCAGTGGGGACTGCCGGGGTCGGTGTTGGGACCTATTCTCTTCAACATATTTATTAACAATCTGGTAGAGGGTTTACACAGTAAAATACCAATATTTGCAGATGATACAAAACTATGTAAAGCAGTCAATACCAGAGAAGATAGTATTCTGCTACAGATGGATCTGGATAAGCTGGAAACTTGGGCCGAAAGGTGGCAGATGGGGTTTAAAATCATAAATGTAAGGTTATACACATGTAAAGTAGGAATCAATATCATCATTATACACTGAACGGGAAACCACTGGGTAAATCTGACATGGAGAAGGACTTGGGGATCCTAGTTAATAATAAACTTACCTGGAGCAGACAGTGCTAGGCAGCGGCTGCCAAGGCAACAGGATCATGGGGTGCATTAAAAGAGGTCTGGATACACATGATGAGAGCATTATACTGCCTCTGTACAAATCCCTGGTTAGTCCGCACATGGAGTACTGTGCACAGATTTGGGCACCGGTGCTCAGGAAGGATGTAATGAAACTAGAGCGAGTACAAAGGAGGGCAACAAAATTAATAAAGGGGATGGGGGAACTACAATACCCAGAGAGATTAGCAAAATTAGGATTATTTAGTCTAGAAAAAAGACGACTGAGGGGCGATCTAATAACCATGTATAAGTATATAATGGGACAATACAAATATCTCTCCGAGGATCTGTTTATACCAAGGAAAGAGATGGTCACAAGGGGGCTTTCTCTGCGTTTGGAGGAGAGAAGGTTTTTCCACCAACATAGAAGAGGATTCTTTACTGTTAGGGCAGTGAGAATCTGGAATTCCTGACTGAGGAGGTGGTGATGGCGAACTCAGTCGAGGGGTTCAAGAGAGGCCTGGATGTCTTCCTGGAGCGCAACAATATTGTATCTTGCAATTAATAGGTTCTTTAGAAGGACGTAGATCTGGGGATTTATTCTGATGGAATATAGGCTGAACTAGATGGACAAATGTCTTTTTTCGGCCTTGCTAACTATGTTACTATGTTTTTACTATGTCACATACTAGGTTTCCAAGTTACAACGAATATTTCATAGTAATATGTTAGTTGTATAATTAAAAATATTGAACCATTCGAATCCAAATTTTTCACATATGATTCAGTTTTGTAGAGGAATTTGCAGCAAGTTTAATCTCTCATAGACAGTATTGAAGGCATAACAGTACGGCAAATTTTAGGCCATGCCCCTGACCACACCCATTTCACAACTAATCACACCCATGTCCACGCCCCAACTACACCCATTTAGCCCTGCTGATCACACGGACTGGTACTGAGGGCACAGTGGCTGGCATTATGGGATCAGTGGCTGGTACTGTGCGCACACTGACTGGTACTGAGGAAAAGAAAGAAAGAGCAGAGTTTTAAAGTGCTCCTCGGGGCTCTGCAGTGTACTCCTGTGTCCACGGGGAAAGTAAGCTGCCAGCCGGGACAGCGGGGCAGACCCTCTCTCAAAATCGGGACTGTTGGGAGGTATGAATGCTCCCCACCATACACCTTGTACATGCACGGCTCCGCACACCTCATACACACATGGTTCCCCTCTGTACACCTCGCGCACACACGGCTCCGCTCCGTACACGGCTCCACTCCGTACACCTCGCGCACACATGGCTCCACTCAGTACACACATGGCTTCACTCCGTAAACCTCGTACATACGCAGCCACGCTCCGTAAACCTTGTACACATGTGGCTTTGCACCATACACCTCGTATACATGCAGTTCCGCTCCGTACACCTC
This sequence comes from Oophaga sylvatica, assembly GCA_033576555.1. Lineage (NCBI taxonomy): Eukaryota > Metazoa > Chordata > Amphibia > Anura > Dendrobatidae > Oophaga > Oophaga sylvatica. The sequence continues at coordinate 968,844,624 of JARQOD010000001.1, read as the reverse complement.
GTACACATGCGTTTCCGCTCCGTACACCTCGTACACACGCGGTAACGCTCCATACACACGCGGCTGCACTTCTCTACACCCCGTACACACACGGCTCTGCTCCGCTCCGTACACACACGGCTCAAGCACGGAGCCCTGTGTGTACGGAGATGAGCGGCTCAGCTCCGTGCACACACTGTACTGCTACAGCCACCTCGTACACACACAGCTCCGCTCCATACACCTCGCACACATGCGGTTCCGCTCCGTACACCTCGTACACACGCGGTTCCGCTCGTACACCTCGTACACACGCGGTTCCGCTCCGTACACCTCGTACACACGCGGCTCCACTTCTCTACACCCGTACACACACGGTTCTGCTCCGTACACACACGGCTCAAGCACGGAGCCCTGTGTGTATGGAGATGAGCGGCTCAGCTCCGTACACACACTGTACTGCTACAGCCACCTCGTACACACACAGCTCGCTCCATACACCTCGCACACATGCGGTCCGCTCCGTACACCTCGTACACACGCGGCTCCACTTCTCTACACCCCGTACACACACGGTTCTGCTCCGTACACACACGGCTCAAGCACAGAGCCCTGTGTGTACAGAGATGAGCGGCTCCGCTCCGTACACACACTGCACTGCTACAGCCACCTCGTACACACACAGCTCTGCTCCATACACCTCATACACACACGGCTCCGCTCCGTACACCTCGTACACACACGGCTCCGCTCCGTACACCTCGTACACACGGCTACGCTCCATACACTTTTCACACACGGCTCCGCTCTATACACCTCGTACACACACGACTCTGCGACATCCACACTGTAAATCCCTCCTGACCCCTCACATAAACTTACCCTCAGCCACTGCAGCCAGCACCCATGACAACCACACAGCAGACTTGTACACGAGCCTGGCCATGTGACACCCAACTCCTCCCCTCCTGTGACCTCATCACAGGTCCTGTGTGCACAGAGGAAATCTCAGCAGGTCATTGCTCTGCTGTGAGAAGCTAAAGTGCAGTGCTGGAAGGCAACTATAGGGTGTATGGGGGGTGTGGCGGCTCAGCTCACTGCGGGACACATAGTGTCCCGCCGGGACAGCGGGAGGAGGGGGTCAAAATCGGGACTGTCCCGGCCAAATCGGGACGGTTGGGAGGTATGATTTAACAGTATGCCTAGCAGCGCTATGTTACTTCACAGCCCGGAAGTGATCTATTTGCCCTAAGCAGAGACCAGTGACAGTAATAGTATCATGGAACTGTTGCAGGTTATCCTGTGGTTATGGTCTCCTTCCCTAACCCTAAAGCTAGGGTGACCTGGCTATTCCTGCTCCCTGGATTACTTCTGATGGTGAAGTCGCCGGGGCCACGTGTCTTGCTTAGCTCCTAAATCAGCCCTTATATGTCCCTTCCCAAGCTCAGGGAAGTGGGGAGCTGTAGTTTATAATAATACACAAACCAGAATAACAAGGGAAGACATACAGGGATAAATGAAAATACCAATCATACAAATATGCACTCACAAACAAAGGAGAGAAACACGGGAAACTAAAGGAAGGAAAAAACAAATATGAGAGGATGAGGATATGTACACAGACAAATCACCAAGTAACAGTCTTTTGAACAACACACAAATGCCTCCTCAAACAACCAACACCTCCAACTCCAGAACAAGGCAGTATGGAACTAATGAAGAAAAAGAAAGGATGATTTCAGCTTCTTGTTCATAAATAAACTTTTTCCAAGTTTTTCCAAAAGATTAAAAAATTCATGTGTATCCAAACCTATCATTGCAGGCACAGGATCAGCCAATGAACATCTGGGGGAATAGTTAGATTGTCTTCTCCAGCCATTGGCTCAATGTACCTCAGGTTATATCAAGGATTCTATTAATATTCTTGATCAATTTTCAAACCAAAAAATGGCACTTCAATTTTATATGGCTCATTTGTGATGTAACTTCACTGTGTACATCAATACTGGTTATTAGGAATAAAGGGATCCCACACTATTTTTTAAAATTCTTTATTATTTAGACTTTTTCTCACTGTGCTAACGGTGAAATCAGTGGTGGGAGGTCACTGCAGTTCATTTGCCCGGCTGGGAACACAGCCTCAGTGACCCGTAGTTTCTTCAATGAGGTCACTACTGCTCACTGATGCTGTGCTCGTAGCAGCTCAATCATCAGTGGTTCTCAGCCTGGACGGTGGCATCTTGGCACCGTACAGGTTGAAAACATTGTGTTACAGAACGATGGACAGGTGAGGGATATTGTTGTTTTTTATTTTTGTTTTATTAGAGGAGACAAGTGATTTAATGGCATGGGCATTAGGTGAGTATAACTGTATTTGTTATTTTTAAATAAAAAAGAAAAAACTGTGTTTTGTTTTATTTCAAATAAAATACTTTATTCTGGCTGTGTCTTTATTTACAATGTAACTATAGGATTAGTAATGGAGAGGTGTCTTATAGACACCTCTCCATTACTAATTCGTGAACTTGATTTCACCGGAAAATACAAAGGTGACATCAACCCCACAAATATGAACCTCACTTGCCACCGCTACAGGGCAAGTAGGAAGAGCTGGGCAAAGTGCCAGAATTGGCGCATCTAATAGATGTGCCCTGTCTATGGTGGCTGCTGGCTGCTATTTTTAGTTTGGGGGGCTATATCCATGGCCCCTTACCAGTCTGAGAATACCAGCCCCAAGCTGTCTACTTTAGCAAGGCTGGTTGTCAAAAATGGGTGGACACCATGCCTTTTTTTAAAATTATTTATTTAAATAATTAAAACATTAGGACCCCTCTATTCTTGATAAACAGCGTTGCTAACGCTGACAGCTGAGGGTTGCCTCAGCATGCAGCTGTCAGTTTTACCTGGCTGGCTATCAAAAATATAGGGGAACCCAGGTTTTTTTTTGTTTATTTGGAGCACAGGCACCGGCTGATGAATACTCCCAACTGCAGCAGGTGTAGGCTGATGGAAGCAGTAGTCCCATCAGCCGATGCCAGTGACCTGAGGTAAACTTTTGACCTCCAATCACAGCTGCAGGATCACGCTATCATCTGACAGAGTGAGAACCATGGCTGTCTGACCAGTGGTAATGGTTTTACCGTCGATCAGAAGCAGTGTTTGCCATGATATCATGCACATGACAGCGTGACAGACATCCGGTGTTCAGGGGGGCAAACCCAAACAGTAACAGGGACTTCCTGGTGAAGTCCATGTTCGGTGTCTGTGCCCGAACAGTAGGTGTTCGGTATGGATCAGTACAGGTCACCCATCTCTATGGTCTATGGATGACCCTTATAATAATTTTTTATGAGCCTTTATGAGTGTAGAAGTAGAACAACTAAAGTTACTTAATATAAAACAGCAATTGTTTTTTTTAATACCATTTTTCGTGTGGTAGAACTGATAAAGCAGCTTTATTCTTTGGGTCAGTATGATTACAGTGATACCACATTTATATTTTTTTATGTTTTGGCGCTTTTACACAATAAAAACTGTTTAATAGAAAATTTATTTTTGCATCGCTTCATTCTGATATCTGTAACTTTTTTCTTTTTTCACTGAGCTTTATGGTGGCTTGTTTTTTACGAGCAAGATGATGTTTTCTGAGGTACAATTTTTATTTACATTTATCTATTTTTTTGTGCTTTATTGCACTTTTTGTTCAGTGATATGATGATAAAGCATTGTTTTTTTGCATTGTTTTTTATTTATTTATTTTTACGGTGTTCACTGAAGGGGTAAACTAGTGGGACAGTTTTATGGATCCGGTCATTCCGGACGTCGCGATACCAAATATGAGTACTTTCTTTGTTCTTTATTTGGGGCTTTTTTTTTATACATTTTTACACTTTTTAATAACTTTTTTTACTTTATCACATTGTCCCAGGATGGGACATCACTGTATAGTGATAGATCGCTGATCTGATACCCTGCAATGCTTCTGCACTGCAGTGCATCAGATCAGCATCTGACAGGCAGAAGAGGAGGCATGTCAGATCTTGCTCTTCGCGGGCACTCACAAGCCACCTTCTCTGCAGGACCCAGAAGGACCCTGTGGCCATCTTGTGGCTGGAGGTCACCATTGGGACCATCAGCACAATTGTGCTGATGGGAGCAGACAGGGATCCCACTCCCTGTGCGATGCTCCTCGATGTTGATGTCACTATTGACAGCAGCATAAGAGGGGTTAAAGGTCCAAGATCAGTGATAGCAATCGTGGCCGTAACTGAGCTCTGACCACTGATGATAACCATTTCCAGGATGCTGTAAATTGTGTGGCAGCGACATTTAAATGTCATTGTTTGCGGTTACTGGCTTCCATTAGCTCCCAGTGATGTGTTCTCCTGACATCCTCTGTGCTGCTGTGGCAGGGCCTTTCCTGACATCCTCTGTGCTGCTGTGGCTGGCTCTCCTGACATCCTCTTTGCTGCTGTGGCAGGGCCTCTCCTGACATCCTCTGTGCTGTGGTGGCAAGGCCTCTCCTGACATCCTCTGTGCTGCTGTGGCTGGCTCTCCTGACATCCTCTGTGCTGCTTTGGCAGGGCCTCACCTGACATCCTCTGTGCTGCTGTGGCAAGGCCTCCCCTAACATTCTCTGTGCTGCTGTGGCATGGCCTCTCCTAACATCCTCTGTGCTGCTATGGAAGAGCTTCTCCTGTCTTCCTCTGTGCTGCTGTGACAGGTTCTCTCCTGACATCCTCTGTGCTGCTGTGGCAGAGCTTCTCCTGACATCCTCTGTGCTCCTGTGGCAGGGCCTCTCCTGACATCCTCTGTACTGCTGTGGCAGAGCTTCTCCTGACATCCTCTGTGCTGCTGTGGCAGAGCTTCTCTTGACATCCTCTGTGCTGCTGTGGCAGGTCCTCTCCTGACATCCTCTGTGCTGCTGTGGCAGAGCTTCTCCTGACATCCTCTGTGCTCCTGTGGCAGGGCCTCTCCTGACATCCTCTGTACTGCTGTGGCAGAGCTTCTCTTGACATCCTCTGTGCTGCTGTGGCAGGTCCTCTCCTGACATCCTCTGTGCTGCTGTGGCAGGTCCTCTCCTGACATCCTCTGTGCTGCTGTGGCAGGTCCTCTCCTGACATCCTCTGTGCTGCTGTGGCAGAGCTTCTCCTGACATCCTCTGTGCTGCTGTGGCAGGTCCTCTCCTGATATCCTCTGTGCTGCTGTGGCAGAGCTTCTCCTGACATCCTCTGTGCTGCTGTGGCAGGTCCTCTCCTGACATCCTCTGTGCTGCTGTGGCAGAGCTTCTCCTGACATCCTCTGTGCTGCTGTGGCAGGGCTCTCCTGACATCCTCTGTGCTGCTGTGGCAGAGCTTCTCCTGACATCCTCTGTGCTGCTGTGGCAGGGCTCTCCTGACATCCTCTGTGCTGCTTTGGCATAGCTTCGCCTGACATCCTCTGTGCTGCTGTGGCAGGGCTTCTCCTGACACCTCTGAACTGCTGTGGCTGGCTCTCCTGACATCCTCTGCTCTGTTGTGGCAGGTCCTCTCCTGACATCCTATGCGCTGCCGTTGGAGCACCCGCCAGGGCAGTGGGAATACTCGGTACGGGGCTGCTTCTTTAAGGGGCAGTGTCACGGCAGCAGTGACCTGGTCCGTGGCCCTGGGCGTCCAATAAAAGGAGATATTTACAAGGAATAATAGAGTTTGTAATAAAGTGATTGTGACACCACCTGTAGTTTCTGGTCAGACCAATGCTGCAGAGCAGAACCTCTGGGAATGGTGATGATGCAGCAGAGTTGGTACATCTCTCCACACGCAGAGGTTAGTCCCAGGGCAGATGTAGTGTGTTCAAGATAGTAATGATGTAGTATTTGGCAAGGGATGTAGCAGTGCTGAGTGGGTGTTGCAGGAAGAACTTAAAAGGACACAGTCAGGTGCAGTTTCCAATGCTTTACTCACAGTTCTTGTGTGCACAGATGCCCTCTTCGTGCCGTGTCCTACAGGAGAGGGGTTCAGCAAACTCCCAGGTAGATCAGGTTACACCTTTCCAGGACTCCCTTCAATATGTTCCTTTCCTGGCCGTCTCAATATTTCCGCCTTTCTTTCCTGTTCAGCACCTCACAGTCAGTGTCCCAAGCCAGTAGCTGTGAACCTTGTTGGGTGACATTCTCTAAGTCCCCTTGCTCCCTTATGGCTACCTTTTCAGAGAAGATAACTGTGACTTGTAGCTGTAGCACCTAGAGGTGCCCTGCTTCTGGCTTGCTGAGTCTGGTGATTTCTCCACTAGTCTCGGGGGCTGGTAGCCCACTGTGACCTGGTCCCTCCACTATTGGATCGGGCGCCACGGATGGACTACTCACTATTCGTGCCCCTAGGACCTCTTCTATCCTTCTGGATGCTTCTTTCGGCCTCGTGCTTAACTCTATCTTTCTCCGTCTGGGGACAAGCTCCTTACTGCTTGAGCTCCCCTCCTATTCTGACTCTACATTCTCTTTCCTGCTCTCTAAGCTCCACCCATTCCTTCTACTTTCTCCACCCACACCCCAACACCCTTTCCTACCCAGCCTGGAAAGAGATCATCCTCCTTTAGGGTATGTCCAGGGTGCCCTGCTGCTATACTTTGTGTTGAGTGCAGGTGTTAGAGTCCTGGGTGGTGCTCCCTCCTTACCTGAGAGTGAGGTACCACACCTCTGGATGAGGTGCAGTACCTCTGTGGTGATTGGACCCTCAGAGGCGCCACTGTGTGGCAGGGCCTCTTCTGACATCCTCTGTGCTGCTGTGGCAGGTCCTTTCCTGACATCCTCTGAACTGCTGTGGCAGGGCCCCTCCTGACATCCTCAGCACTGCCATGGCAGACGAGATCTCGTTGCTGAGATTTGCATCTGAGCATGTGTTGGCCCGGCGGCCATCTTACCGGCGGCCACCGCAGCACCGCATTAACGGAGGAGCAGGGGCCTCCGGGCTTTGACGAAATGCCGGCGGAGCCCCCACACACAGCACAGAGAGCCGCTGCCACTGCCCTGGAGCACAAAGCCCGCCACCACCACACTACAGAGCCTCGAAGCACCGCGACAGCCGCACCAGCCTGGGAAGGGAGGCTGCATCGGGACCGCGGCCGCTGCCACCAACGGGATTTGTAAGTGTATTGCGACCATAAGACGCACCCCCAATTTCCCCCAAAATTTTTTGGGGAAAAAGTGCGTCTTATGGTCCAAAAAATACGGTATATCGTAAAAACAAAACACAAAAAACAGCAGAATTGCATTTTTTTTCCAGTTTCACCATACTTGGAATTTTTTTTCCTGTTTTTCAGTAGACCAAATGGTAAAATGAATGGAGACATACAAAACTAAAACCCGTCCAGCCAAAAACAAGTCATCATACAGCAATGTGGGCGGAAAAATAAAAAAGTTTTGGCTCTTGAAAGAAGGGGAAAAGAAGCAAAATCAAAAATTGGTTGTGGGAGGAAGTCGTTAAGTTCCCAAAACATAAACAGTGTGCATATGCCAAATCCTTAATATATATCCTTGTCAAGTGTAAAGTCCAATTGTGATAAAGGGGTACTCCATTGACTGATATGTAATGTATATTTACGGTTTTATTTGTACAAAGACATTTAATCTTAGGGCTCATTAGGCTTTATTTACAGCAGTGACATTGTGAATTTTACAAAGGGGGAGCAATACTTTCCCGCAGTATTCGCCCCTGGACTCATAGAATCAATGAAATGAATCAAAATGTATGAAGATCGGGAGTAGCAATTACATTGACGACTTTGGATGCCCTTCAAAAATATTCTGATACTTTACTTTATATTGTTTGTTTAGTACTGGCTGTTATCTGTCACTTATCTTCCTATTGGGGAGAATGACAGCTGACATTGTTCGTTATGTTGTTTACCATACACAGAGCTTTCAGACATTTACGAGACGGCGGCTGCTGCCTCGAAACATCTATAAAATGATTATATTACTGTTATTATGATGTATTATAAATGTTATGTAAAACAACCGTAAGATGGCTATCAGAGATGTGATTATGCCTTTGCTACAAAATGAACTTCTGGCATCACAGGGTTATTAATTAACCCCTATCAGGGTCATCCTTTGAAAAATATTTTTAAAATATGTGATATCGGGGGACTTTCATCACAGAGACCCCGGATGATCAATAGATGGATGGACTCGGTTTACTCGGATGTCTCTGTCCGTCCCGTAAACATGTGGTTGACCGCAGATCGATCCAATCTGGAGTCCTGTAGTAAAGTGATATAGGGGGCTTGGGATCCCTTTTCTAGTGATTGGTGGAAGTCCCACTAGTGAGACTTACTGGTGGATAGATGTTTTTTGAGGCATAACTCATTTTGAGCATAAAACCCATTTTGATGTGTTGCCCAATATTGGAAAAAATAGTCTTGTTTTTTTTTAATATTTATTTAGGGATAACCTGCTATACCAATTTGCCAATGTCAGACATAGACACCTAATGGGTAAATTAAGATTTATAGGATTAGAAAGTAAGGTTAGCAACTGGATCGAAAACTGGCTTAAAGACTGCACCCAGAGAGTTGTCGGGAATGACTGCTACTCTGAATGGTTTCCAGTTATAAGTGGTGACCACAAGATTCGGTGCTGGGGATGAAAATATTCAAGCTATTATTAATGATATAGAAGATGGAATTAATGATATGGTTTCTATTTTGGCAAATGACATCAAGCTGAGTTTTATTGTGCTTTCTATGGAAGATTTTCATAAGTTACAAGCTGACTTGGATAAACTGAGATCTGGGCATTCGTTTGGCAAATGAGGTTTAATAATATGCAGACATCACATGTTCTGCAGGGAGTAAAACTAGAAAAACAGGCACAAAAAAACAAATATCCAAAAATGAAATAAAAAATCTTTTTGCAAAAATGCATGAAGGTAGTAATAAAAAGATTTTTTATTTCATTTTTGGATATTTGTTTTTTTGTGCCTGTTTTTCTGTGTAATGGTCATGTGTTAATATGCATTTACATTTTGCATACACATTAACTTACTTTTTCAGTTCAGATCTAGTTTTCTATGTAGTTCATAGTGCATTCCGTGCATATAAGGGTGTGACCGCCCTGTTTTCTGAGTTGAGAAAATCCATCCTGTCTGGCCAGAGCTTCAACTGGTGGGTTCAGTCCCTCTGCCCTTGTTCACATTTAAGTCACTTGACAAGTGGAAAGGTTTTCAATATTAGAGTAGGACTGTCCCACAGAGGGTTGCCTTGACGTGGCGGGATGGCTTGTACATTATTTTGATCAAAATTATGTTTACTAAATACCCTTATGATTATTACTACCTTCATGCATTTTTGCAAAAAGATTTTTTATTTCATTTTTGGATATTTGTTTTTTTGTGCCTGTTTTTCTGTGTAATGGTCATGTGTTAATATGCATTTACATTTTGCATACACATTAACTTACTTTTTCAGTTCAGATCTAGTTTTCTAGGGAGTAAAACTAGGAGAGTCACTTGTAGCGAAGGATCTGACTGTACTTGTAGATCACAGGCTAAATAACAGCATGGAATGTCAATCAGCAGTTCCTAAGGCCAGCAGGAAATTGTCACGTATTAAAAGACTTATGGACTCACTGGAGAAGGATGTAATACTTCTACTGCTCAAAATGTTAGTGCAACTGAGGCGCCCCTGAGGGTTCAGTCGCCACAGAGGTATTGCACCTCATCCAGAGGTGTGATACCCCATTCCCAGGTAAGGAGGGAGCATCACCCAGGACTCTAACACCTGCACCCAACACAGACTATAGCAGCCGGGCACCCTGGACATACCCTGCAGGAAGATGGTATCATCCCAGGCTGGGTAATAAAGAGTGTATGGGGGTGGAGCTAGTAAGTAGGAGGGGGAGTGAACCTTTCGGAAGCAAGGAACAGAGTCTAGAGAGACGTGAGGAGGAAGTGAAAGGAGACAGACGTGTGGTGGAGCAGCTCCCTGTCAGGAGGAGCTGCAGAGGAAAGGAGTCTAGAGGCGTTCCGCCGTCCGTTCAGGTCAGATGGGCGTCGTGGTCAGGTCCAGGGCCTTCCATCTTGTGACGAAGCCGGCGTGTTCTTTCTGTCCCGTCGCGGCTTCTGCGCAGGCGCACTGCTCTGCCCTGGTGAGGGCAGAGCAGAGTGCTACAGTGCGCAGGCGCTGGGAAAGGTCATAGAGGTCCGGCGCCTGCGCACTGTAGTACTCTGCTCTGCCCTCACCAGGGCACAGCAGTGCGCCTGCGCAGGAGCCGCGATGGGACAGAAAGAACACGCCGGCTTCGTCACAAGATGGGAGGCCCCGGACCAGACCGCGACGCCCATCTGACCCGAACGGACGGCGGAACGCCCCTGGGTGAGTATAATATAACTCGTTTTTCTTCACTTTCAGGTTACATCGGGGGCTTATCTACAGCATTACAGAATGCTGTAGATAAGCCCCTGATGGCGGTGGCCCTATCTCATAGGGCGAAAATGGGGTGACAGATTCCCTTTAATCTGAAAAATGTTTAATAGCACTTGAAGATACCCGGCTGGGAAAGTATCTGCCATATACCTCATTTGATGGCAGTTATGATTGTGTATTAATAGAAGTGTTATTATATTTGTACATTATGTTTAGAGTGAAGTAAGAATTGTTTGATATTGCAGACTTGTTTTACATTGTAGATTCATGGAAGAGTACATGTAGATTATGTGTAAACTAGTTTTTGGTAACAGATACCACTTAGTGTAAATATGTACAGACAGATAGTTGAGAACTAAAGCACCTTTTTGTAAATATGTTTTAAGAATAATAGTACTTAGAAAAGTATTGTTGCAGGGACAAGAAGTCCAGATTAGGTAGTGATCTTAGGAGCAACGGTTGCTACCCAGAGAAACACCCGGAGGGGGCTTGCACAAGGAGAGAAGAATAAGTGTTAATGTAGTGACAGTATTTTTATAGAAGGAGAAGCAAATTTAAATAGTATTTTTGTAGGAAGAATTATGCTCTATCGTGGTAGCGAACTTGAAAGTTTTAACGGTTGCTGCCAAAAGCACTTTTACAGTAGATAATGTCAGTTGTTATTATGCAACGTTTAAGAACAAGTGCCTCCCATAAAGGGAAGTTGAGTTTTAAATTATGTTGTTAACGTGCACGTTATAGAATTTTGTATGCTTCCTGTGACATCTGTTTACTCTGTTTCAGCCCGCGGACGTGCTGTGTTTAACAGGGGGGTATGTGGCGCCCTTGAGGGTTCAGTCGCCACAGAGGTATTGCACCTCATCCAGAGGTGTGATACCGCATTCCCAGGTAAAGAAGGAGCATCACCCAGGACTCTCACACCTGCACCCAACACAGACTATAGCAGCCGGGCACCCTGGACGTACCCTGCGGGAAGATGGTCTCATCCCAGGCTGGGTAGTAAAGAGTGTATGGAGGGGTGGAGCTAGTAAGTAGGAGGGGTAGTGAAACTTTAGGAAGAAAGGAACAGTGTCTAGAGAGATGTGAGGAGGAAGTGAAAGGAGACAGACGTGTGGTGGAGCAGCTCCCTGTCAGGAGGAGCTGCAGAGGAAAGGAGTCTAGAGACCGACTCAGAGGGGATCTTGAGCTGGGAAGAGCTCTGTCCCAGATGTGGAACGTGAAGGAGAGAGAAGCAGAAAAGGAGAGAAGCTTCTGGAGGGAGAGAAGTGGTCCTAGGGACACGGGGAGAGAGAGATCCATCCGTGCGGCCTGATCTGTTTGCAGAGGGACCAGGTCGCAAAGAGGACTCGGCCCCTTAACCTAGTGGAGAACTTTATGACTCAGCTAGCAAGCTGACTGCTGTGATAACTTTAGGGATCACAGTCAATAACCACATTCATCTTCGCCGGAGAGGCAGCTATACAGAATCAAGGAAACGCAGAGATAAGACGTTATCCAACAGGATTCGCAGCCGCTGATCTGGGACACTGTGAAGGTGCTGGAAAGGTGGAAGGCGTGGGAATCAGCACAGTGAGACGGCCAGTGAAAGGAGCACACACATATCTAGAAAGGAGTCCTGGAAAGGTGTTTCCCAAACTACCTGGGAGTTTGCTGAGCCCCTCACCTTTAAGGACACTGTACCAAGCGGGCACCTGTGAACAGCAGAACTGTGAGTAAAACTTTGGAAACTGCACTTGACTGTGTCCTCTCAAGTTCTTCCTGCGGCACACACTCCACTCTGCTACATCTCACCATTACTCTTTCTACAACATCTCCCTGCCCTGGGACAAAAAGCCTCACCTGTGGGAGGCTTTACCAACTCTGCTGCATCTCACCATCTGTCCCAGAGGATCTGCACCGCAGCGCTGGTTACCTCTGACCAGAAACCACAGGTGGCGTCACGAACACTTCCCTAAAAACTCTATCATCCCCTGTAAATATTTCCCTTTTCATTGGACGCCCTGGGCTACGGACCAGATCACTGCTGCCGTGACACATCCCTTAAAGACACCGGCCCGGTACCAAGTATCCCACTGCCCTGGCGGGCGATCCATAACGACACCTGGAATATGCAGATCAGTTCTGGGCATCGCTTCATAGACAGATGCCCTGGAAATGGAAAAGGGACAAATAAGAGCCTCAAAACTCATAATTGACATGAAAGATCTTAGTTAAAAAGATTAAAATAATAAGAATTTTATTTTAGAATAGATGTCTAAGGGGAGACATGATTAACGGAGACATGATTAACTTATACAAGTATCTACATGGCCCATACAAAAAAATTGTATAAAGCTATTACTTTAGAAAACCCTCTAAAAAAACAAGAAGTTTCCTCTTTCTGAAGAAAAAAAGGTTCAGTTTTCGTAAAAGACAGCCCCTTCTTCACCATGGGAATTATTAATCCCTAGGACAACCTACCTCAGTAGTGGGTCACAGTGGAAACCATCGATGGTTTCAAAAGAGACTTAAAAAATAATATAAATGCTTATGTACAGGTGTTATATTTTTGTTCTGTTGATCCAGTCGACCCATACTGGGATCTGGAGGGAAAACTTGCATTATGTAATTTACCTATACTCTATTCCCTTTATCTTTTCCCATTCCTCGAATGAACTTGATAGACATGTGTCTTTTTTTCATTGCATTATTTAACTAAGTATTTAGGACCAGCCAAAGGTAGCACTATTTTTAAATAATAAAGAAGACCAACTTTTTTCTGTCCTGGCCAATCACTATGAAGGGTTTAATTGCAACTTAGAACTTAATGATGGGAAACATTAAGAAACGCATAGATGCTCATGATGAGAACATAGTTTTGCCTCTACACAAGTTACCAGTATGGCAACATTTAGATACTGGGTATAACCTTGATCCCCAGTGTATAAGAAGGCTATAGCTGAAATACAGCGGGTACAGAAAAGAGCAACCAAGGTTATCAAGGGAATGGGCGGACTGCAATACCAAGAATGGTTATCAAAATTGGGGTTATTTAGTTTGGAAAAATGAAGGTTTAGAGTCAATCTTATTACAATGTACAAATTTATCGGGGGACAGTACAGAGATCTTTCTATGACGTTTTTACACCTAGTCCTGGGGGTCATCCTCTACATACAGAAAGAAGGCATAATCATCACAATTGGTGGTTCTTTACAGTAAGAGCAGTGAGATGATGGATTCTTTACTTTAAGAGCTGTGAGACTGTGGAACTCTCTGCCATGTGATGTTGTAATGGATGCCTTTCTATATAAATATAATATTACATGTTATGGGCACTAGGTTCTGCGATGAGGCATTGACCAGGGAACTAGTCTTATTGCTGCATATGTAGTCAGGAAGGAAGTTTTCCCCTAATATGGTACAATTAGCATCTAGCTCATGGTTTTTTTTTTATCTTCCTGTGGATCAACATGATAGGCTATAGGTTGAACTCAATTGACTCATGTGTGTCTATCTTCAAGCTTTAAAAACTATGAAAATAAGAATTATTTAAAAAATAGTCCCATGGTTGTCATGAATGACGGGTAAGACAATTCCTTGTATGTGCCATCAGACCTATTGTTTAAATCAGGTTATTATGTTAAATGTATTTTTTAAAACTTTTAGTTTTCTTTCAACATAAATATTTTTTATGGGATTCCACAGCGTACCCCCACCAATGTGGGCCATTGACTGCAAATAAGATTTATTATTTTGCACACCCAAAAAATAAGACCATGTAAAAATGAGTAAACCGCAATGAGAGCCTTAGGAAAAAGCTAAAGTTTAAAATATAACATTCCAATTAACAAGAACTCACCCACAGGTAAAACTAATTATTAATTAAACCGGTGTGCAGCAGACAGTGGACTGTAAAAGGGATCACTTAAAATGAAAACCCCTTCCTATTTCATACTGTCATCAATGGCACCACATGGAAGAGAAATGTTGCAAAGAAAAGAAAATAATTTCTATGTACAACAAAGGTGAAATGTACAAAAAGATCAGCTAAGCTTTACTTATTAGTCAGAATACTGTAGCAAAACAGAACGAATGGACAAAAAAAATCCTTTTTCAATATGTGTTTTCAATACAATCATTTAGGCCGTCAGGAGTTAGTGTAGATAATTTAAAAATCCAATGGGATTCTGTATTGATATGTTTTTGGGGTGTTTTCTGGTACCTGTTCTATTACCATTAATTTTAAGCAAATGGGGTATTTGTGATGTCCTGTTAGGAAATGTCTTAACAAATTATGATTAGTTACCCCATTCCGAATACTGAGTCTTTGTTCATTCTGTTGTGCACTGCTTGAATGATTCTACCTATATGTTGCAAATTACAGTTGTGCTCAAAAGTTTACATACCCCAGTAGAATGTTTGCTTTCTTGGCCTTTTTTCAGAGAATATGAATGATAACACCAAAACGTTTTCTCCACTCATGGTTAGTGGTTGGATGAAGCCATTTATTGTCAAACTACTGTGTTTTCTCTTTTTAAATCATAATGACAACCCAAAGCATCCAAATGACCCTAATCAAAAGTTTACATACTCCATTTCTTAATATTGTGTATTGCACTCTTTATACTCGACCATGCAGACCATTTTTCTTCAAGTGCCTCCTTATTGTGCATCTTGAAACAGCCACACCGCTAGTTTTCAGAGAGTCCAATATTTGAGCTGATGTTATTTGTGGGTTTTTCTTTGCACCTCGAACAATTTTCCTGGCAATTGTGGATGAAATTTTTGTTGGTCTACCTGACCATGGTTTTGTTTTTACAGAACCCTGATTTTCCATTTGTTAAGGAGTCACAGAAACTGTTAATGCACTGTACACTCCCCAGATGGATATCATGCTCTGTATATATAATGTTTTCTACTTATTTCTGTGATTTCATGTTTTAGCTTAGGGTAAGTGCAGTACCCCAATGTGGACACTAGATGGGGCACACTAATGTAAATAATTTACATAGGAGGTGTCTGCTGTGCGTAAGCCAGGAACATTTCCTAATTATAGTCAGTAGGGCCAGGGAGCCCAAGGAGTCCTGTAGGGCTTAGAGCATAGGGACAGCACAGTGACCCCACAACGTTCAAGTTAGGAGCCCAGTGTGTCTAGGGCCTGATAGTAGCCGAAAGTTGCAGCAGGAGAAAGTTGTAACAGAAGGAGGTTGTGGCAGGAGAAGGATGCATGGCAGCACCAGGATGTGGCAGCTTACTACATAGGCAGATGTGTTATGATTTGGCAGCTGAGGAGAGCAGGCAAAAAAGGAAATACACCAGAGAGGTTGGAATCTATGGGATTGCAGTACCCTGACTAACCACCACAACTAAAGGCAGCCGTGGAGCGTACCTACGTTGGTCCTAGACGCCTCGTCACAGCCCGAGAAGCTAACTACACCTAAAGACAGAAAGAGGAAAACTATCTGCCCCGGAGCAGATCCCCAAAGAACATAGAAAGTCCCCAAACATGTAGACAAGAGGAAAATACAGACACAGACAGAAAATAGTATGAGCAAACGTTGGGGCCCAAACTTCCTAAATAGAAAAGGATAGGAAGGACACTTACTGCAATCCCAAAAAACCCTGAAAAGTACCAACTCTACTAATTACAAAAACACCTGAGATCACACGACCTCTACCACCTAAATTAGTTCTCTGGTGTAACAAAACTAAACAGCAGCCACTGAAAAAACTGGAAAAGGCAAATGAACAAACAACAGTGGCTGAACTAAACTGAGAGGAGCACAAGCCCCCGGAGGGGACCCGGCAGACCCCCACAGAAGTGCAGGACAAAAAGCAAAAAGTAAGCACAAAAAACTAAAAGAAGAAAATGTCTTATCTGTTAGCAGAAGATGCAGGCACGAAACAGCAAGCTACAAAGTGAACAGGAATCAAAGATGAGACCAGAACAATTGATCACCGGCAACCCTGATGGGAGGGAACCTCCCTTATATAAGACCAGTCAGTAACACCTGATCGCCAATCCTCACAATCTTCATTGGATAGTTCAGTACTGTTTGTAACCACCAGAGGGAGCTTCTGCTCAGAATTCATTTCCAGCACATTCACAACACAGATGCCCTCATGTCTGGGGTGAAACAGACAGGGGAACTGCTTAAGTTAGTGAAGTTGAACAAGAGGGATGCTGCAGTACCGAACGGATCGGTCCGTCCCGGGGACACCCTGGAAGGAAAGAGGTAAGACACAGGGAAAGCAAAGGGTGCATACTGTGTGGTGAAACCTGATGATGTGGCTGTAACTGAAATGGACATGCTGTGTACTGAAGCAAGTAAATTCTTTATTGTTGAGTTGGAACTGGTCTCTTTATGCGTAACAATGCCAGCAGCAGAACTTCAGCAGATCCAATGGGACCCTGACGATGCAGAAGGTGAAGCAGAAGGTATGCTAAAAAAGGGACATTGTATGCATGTGGCGGGAGACCAGGGTGCGTTTGAGCAAACACTCTCAGCCACGACTACGGCCCTGGCTCCCCTCATACTTGGCATAGTGCAGCAGGATCCCGCAACCTTGCAATATGGAAATGCCGCGAAAAATTAAGATATTGATATTTTGGATGTGACAAAGGAAAATGAAGAAATCGTTGATATTCTAGATGTGACTGATACCTTGGCTGTGACTAGTGTACTGGATGTGACTGACACTGTGATGGCAAAGGTGGTGACTCTAAAGATGGCGCACAAATGGAGGATGACAGCTTTGATCCTACCCCTCGTGGGCGTGTTGACCTCGAAATGCCGCGAAAAGCTGTCTGGCAGTCGGCGGCCTAAGCATGGTCTCCGCCCCTGGTGGGTGTGTCTGAAAGGAGAAGACCTCACCCCTTACCTGACCTGGAAATGGCACGAAAAGCTGTCTGGCAGAGTCGGCGGCCTAAGCATGGTGTCCGCCCCTGGTGAGTGTGTCTGAAAAGGAGAAGACCTCGCCCCTTACCACAGATTGCAAAGGAATGGGTGCACTGCTGGTACCTGCTTGCCGGGGCTGGGGCAAGAACTATTGAGGCTGCATCCCCTGTTCCTGGGGGGAAGCATTAGTGAGCCGGATCAAATTCTTGACCCGGGGAGGCGGGCAGAAAAGCGCGCTTAGCAGTGGGGAGATAAAAGGCAGAAGTGCGCGCGGAAGGTCAGTTTGGCGCCAATGGAGTGCAGCGTGCAGAGCAGTGAGAGGCGCTCTCTGCTTCCCAGGCGTGCGGAGGTGAATCTGGTGAAATGTTGAATTGGACCAGATGGGCCCGTCTGGAGAATGAACCGAAGGAGAGGAAGGGGTGTCTACCCAAATGGTCCACCGAAGTATGTCACGTCCCTGCTTGTTACAAGATTTCGAAGGAGGGGAACAAGTGCCGGGTGTTCCTGAGATGCCCGCTCCCACGGTTTCTGATTGTGAGGAGTAAGGACCACGTCCTTTGTTCCCTGAAGATGATTGTTCGCTGCCTGCCAGCCCAGGGGATCCTGATCAAATGGAAGAGATGCAAAGTGTACCCGAGACATTCAACCCTGCAGCTGTTGATTATAAAGAGGAAGATTTCTCGACCCACCAGATGTTGACCCAGAAGTGGAACAGACTTAGAGATGGCTGATTCATTGAACTCAGACGTACTCCCACCCTCTATGACCCAACCTGACTCTACCACTCAACCTGAAGTTCTGAGTACTCCTAATGAGAAAAGTCAGGAAGAGCTTCAAGGTACTCCGTGTGACCATGCTGGTGATTCGCCCTGGCGGAATGCACAGGACAATTTCTTTTGGCTGAATGTGGTGCAAGATAGACAGGAATGGATGCGGAAATTGTGGGTATCTGTCCCACCTCAGGAGGACATAGAGGAACACAAAAAGTTCTCACCTGTGGAATGGCGAGCTAAAGGAGAGGGGGAGTGTAAGGGGGACGACTGCACTGAGGATATCTGCTTGCTGGGGCCGGGTCTGGAACTGTTGAGGCTGCATCCACTGTTCCCGGGGGGAAGCAATAGTGAGCCGGACCAACATCTTGTCCCAGGATGGCGGGGAGGACTGGAGAAAAGTGCGCGCAGCAGCGGGGAGATAAAAGGCAGAAGGGTGCGCGGCAGGTCAGTTTGGCGCCAACGGAGTGCAGCGTGCAGAGTGGTGAGAGGCGCGCTTTGCTTCCCCTTCCCCCTCTACAGAGTATCGGCGCTGCGACAGGCCACATAGAGAGAGCCCCCGTCTCCTGCAGAGGGACCGCT
Source organism: Oophaga sylvatica (assembly GCA_033576555.1). Classification (NCBI taxonomy): domain Eukaryota; kingdom Metazoa; phylum Chordata; class Amphibia; order Anura; family Dendrobatidae; genus Oophaga; species Oophaga sylvatica. Next base: position 968,826,014 of record JARQOD010000001.1, on the reverse strand, counting down.
GCAGAAAAGAGTAGAGCCTTGCACAAAAGCAGAGCCGAGCCATGCACACAGAGCAGAGCTGTGCACACGGAGCAGAGCCAAGCTGGACATGCCACAGCAGAGAGAAGGGCAGGCGTGCTGCAGCAGCCAGAGAGAGGAGTGCTCCATCCTAGGAGCACCAGCATCGCGCAGGTCAGCATCCGCCGTCCACCACCAACAGTGGGGATCAGAGAGAGAGAGAGGGTGCAGAGAGAAATGCGCCGTACGCTCAGTATCCGTGAGTACTGCACACATGCCACATAAGAGGGACCTCATACGGGACTGACACTTGCGCCCTCAGGTTGCCAGCGAATAGTTGCCCAGACACTTGCGCCCTGACTTCGCCAGTGTATATTTGTAGAGCTACGTTGGGCTCGTACAGGACTGTGGCCCATACCCTTGTTAGCCACTGCAGTATATAGACTAGGCCCAGTGGAAGGTACTCGAGACCGACCACTGCCGCTAAAATTCAGGATATTTTTGCCCACAGCACCTTCTTGGAAAAGACACCGTGCCAGCCGTTGTCAGCGCTATTCACTTCATGGACTTAGGACCCACTGACTTCCATCAGAACTGCCGTTATCTGCCGTTCTTCAACTCACAATATCCTTTGCCATTTGAACTGTTTAATCCTCTGTTTAACCCTTTAGCTCCCTGTGTGAACTATTCCCCTGTTATTAAACTTGTTAACCCTTGCTTTGCCTCCTGCCCGTCACTGCATCCCGCAATCTGCACTCTCACAGAGTGACTGGAAGCGACCCCACCTTGGAATGGGTAGGGGCCAGAAGGAAATCCCCTGTGCACCTGCACGGCCCCATTACAAGCTACGGGACCAGTGGCATAGACCGCATCGTGTGGAAGTGGAGACAAGAAGAGGAGAAGACCCGATCCGGATGACAGAGGTGAGTCGCCGATGAGTTCTGGACTCAACGTTTCCCTGGACCTGCGGAGGATCGGTGCTGGAGGCTGCCGGAGCATCATCATCAGGAGCCGGAATATCAGCGTCGGGAGTTGGAGGCCAGGGAACCGGAAGCAGCGACCACCTCAGAAGAGTTAGCTCTGGAAGTGGAGCAGCTGCAGCATAGGAGGGATCCAACAGTCACGGAAGGGACATGGTCAGGATACTGGAGGCGGTGTCCGAGGGCCCCATCACATCCCCCGGGCAGGCCGCCTGGATTGAGGAGGTCATCCTGCGCAAGAAACAATGGGAGAAGGAGGTGTGGGCGGAGTTGCATCAACCGGGAGGGGGCGCTATGGCCGGACGACGCACCACTGGGCAGCTGGTGTACACCAATATGGAACGCGGCTACGGGTTCATCTGGGAAGTGAATACCAAGGTGTACGTAAATGCCACCTCGGTAAAATTTGGCAGGCCCCTGAGGGAAGGAGACTGGGTCAATTTCTACTGGGAAGACTGCCCTCGGGGGTAATATGCCGTAGCTGTTACCTTGCAGGAAGAAGGAGAATTGGAGCTTTATACAGGCCCAGGACCGGCCCAGTCAGCTCCCACTTCCCAGGACATTGCACTGCCAACCACTGCCTCTGCCATGTCTTGGCAGCCTGTGACATCTGCGACTGCAGAGTCAATGTCTGCCCAAACGTGGGTATGGAGTCCAAAAGGAGACAAGGCGGCACGGGATGGATGTCGCTGAGTGGACACCAGTTAACTCCTTGTATATGTAGTGCTTGTTGTACAAAATGAAATGGGACTGTTCTGCATCCCAGTGGGCACAGGAGCCCTGAAGCACCCCCAGAGTCAGGTGCAATGAGGCCAGTACAGCCAGGAGTAAACATTTTTTTTTGTTGTGCCTGTTGCGCCTTTCGTGCTGGATGGAAGAATTCTGCCCTCGAACTGAGAAAAACGGACCGTGTGCAGCTGTGGCAACAGACTGTACTGCAGATACTGGCAGCGCACATATGTTGGTAGGGCAGTGCTACGTGCAAAGGAAGGGAGAGCACCCCTTCTCAGGGACTGAGGACCTAATGGATAGGTCCAGATGTTGTATATACGCTTGGGTCCCATGAAAGGGACTGGGGCACAATGGACTACAGGTGTCACTTAGAGGACTGTATGCCAGGCACCTATGATTTTAATGGACTCTCCTGTGGAGCCAACAGGCATCCCCTGATGATGATGGGTGGCATTCAGTGTCTTCTACTGAGCAAAAGAAAAAAAAAGACACTATCTGTGGCTGCGGCGGGTGATGTCCGGCACCCTCTGCTCTGCTGAGCCAGAAAACTTTAGTTAAGCGTTTATCTCCCTGCATGGAGTATTTAAATGTATATAATAAAATTTTAAACATGGTATGGTCGGGCACGACAATTGTTAAAGGAAGGGGGAATGTAAGGAGTCACAGAAACTGTTATTGCCCTGTACACTCCCCGGTTGTAGATGTTATGCTCTGTATATATAATGTTTTGTACTTATTTCTGTGATTTCATGTTTTAGCTTAGGGTAAGTGCAGTACCCCAATGTGGACACTAGATGGGGCACACTAATGTAAATAGTTTACATGGGAGGAGTCTGCTGTGGATAAGCCAGGAACATTTCCTGATTATTGTCAGTAGGGCCAGGGAGCCCAAGGAGTCCTGTAGGGCTTAGAGCACCGGGACAGCACAGTGACCCCACAACATTCAAGTTAGGAGCCCAGTGTGTCCAGGGCCTGATAGTGGCCAAAAGTTGCAGCAGGAGAAAGTTGTAGCAGGAGGAAGTTGTGGCAGGAGAACAATGCAAGGCAGCACTAGGATGTGGCAGCTTACTACATGGGCAGAAGCCCTCATGTCTGGAGCAAAGTGGACAGGGGAACTCTTTAAGTTAGTGAAGCTGAACAAGAGGGATGCTGCGGTACCGAATGGGTCGGTACGTCCCAGGGACACCCTGTGAGGATAGAGGGAAGACAGAGGCAAAGCAAACGATGCATATTGTGAAGAACCTGATGAAGCAAGTAAATTCTTCATTATTGAGTTGGAACTGGACTCTGTCTCCTTATGTGTAACAATGCCAGCAACAGAACTTCAGAAGATCCGATGGGACCCTGGCGGTGCAGAAGGTAAAGCAGAAGGTATGCTAAAAAGGGGAAATTGTATGCATGTGGCAGGAGATCAGGGTGCGTTTGAACACTCAGCCACGACTACGGCCCTGGCTCCCCTCACATAATCACAGCTTGAACGCTGCTGACTGGCATTATCAATTCCTTGGATATCTTTTTGTATCCCTTTCCTGTTTTATACAGTTCAACTACCTTTTCCCGTAGATCCGTTGACAATTTTTTGCTTTCCCCATGACTTACAATCCATAAATGTCAGTGGCTGGATGAAAGATGCAAGAGTCTGTCTGGATCCCAGAAAATCACTCAGCTTTTATGCACACACACTGATTACAAGCAAACAGGTTACCTTTAGTAGCCATTCAAACCCATTTGTGTCAACTTTTGTGCATGTTATCAGGCCAAAATCACCAGGGTATGTTAACTTTTGATCAGGGTCATTTGGATGTTTTGTGTTGTCATTATGATTTAAAAAGAGAAAACACAATAGTTTGACAATAAATGGCTTCACCCAACCACTAACCTTGAGTGGAGAAAACGTTTTGGTGTTATCATCCATATAATCTGAAAAAAGGCTAAGAAAGCTAAAATTCTGCAGGGGTATGTAAACTTTTGAGCACAACTGTGCATTCGCATTTTAATAAATAAATTACATAATTTATTTTACTCACTTATATAGCTTGATTAATGCCACAGCGCTTTACAGACATTGACATTGTCGCCATTGGGGCTCACAATCTAGATTCCCTATCAGAATGTCTTTGGAATGTGGGAAGAAACCGGAGAACCCAGAGAAAACCCACGCAATCATGGGGAGAACATACAAAGTCCTTGCAGATGTTGTCCTTGGTGGGATTTGACCCCAGGATCTCAGTGATGCAAAGCAACAGTGCTAACCACTGAGCCAATGTGCTGCTGTCAAAGATCCACCAGGGATCAGGATGAGGGAGATTATTACAAGAAAGAGCCAGGACGGAGGACATTATTACATTGAAGGGGGGCAAACACGCTTGTTTTTATAAGATCGAAAACACTATAAGGGCCCATACATCTGCCCAACATGCCGGTGGGGGCTCAGGTCCAAAATTTGTATTGAGGCTCATCAGACTCTACTAACACCATTGCCTAAGTGCCCATATAAATGGGTTAGGAGAGGTGGTCCTACTGACAGATTCCCTTTAAATTACAAATGGGAAAAATAATCAACTTGAAATTTTGACTTTTTGCAAATTTCTTTCTGAAATCTGTTCAGAAAAAATAGGAATCCATAATTTCTTTCTGATCTTTTACATCATGACTAGAGACGAGCGAATTTGTTCGGGTTTTGTCCCGAATCTGATTTTGACATATTCGATCCATATTCGAACACTATTCGTGCCGGATGTACATCTTATGATCAGTTCCGAACATATTCGGTAATTTCTACTCCCATTGACTCTAAACAATATTCGAATCCCATTGTATTCAGAACCGAATCCGAACAAATTTGCTGATCTCTAATCATAACAAAGTGTTGGAGCTTGGATAAGAATTTTAACCTGGTCACCAAAGCATAGAGAACAACTGAGGTTGATTTCTGCTGCAGCTAAATATCTACAAACAAAAACCAGCCCCCTTCATTTCTCAAGTTTCTAGTTTATCCCAAAATTAAATATAAGGCTGAGGGAAAAAAGGAAAAAACAATCTTTTTTTGTAGAAAAGAATGTATTTGGGAATAATATTATTTTTTTAACTTGTGTCAAAGTTTTAAGATTTTATGTCTTGGATTGTGGCTCCACCTGGTGCCAATTCCAAAACATAGCAATGGAAAATTGTACAAATCTTTAGCATGGTGTGTTTGCAAATAAGCTCATATAATTGCTCAATGGATTGGATAAACATGGCTTCCTTCTTACATACTCAGCTCCCCACCTGTTATGCTGGTTGTGCCTGATATTGCAGGTCAGCTCAAATTATATTCACATATTTAATGTTCACAGCAAATAGAATTGTACACGTATCTCCACTGGGTGCCAAACATAACAATATATAGTAAATGTTACCAGAGTCGGACTGGAGCATCTTGGGCCACCAGAGAAAATCACTTTTGGGGCCCACTATGTAGCTACATAGAAATAAAAACAAGACCACCAATTGTGTGGTAAAATGCGCTAATATCAGGGTATAATTTAAGGTAGTACACGTCTTAATTATGAAGCAGGGGTTGGGGTAGCCCCCCTCATAGAATATAAAGTAGCCCCCTCATAGAATATAATGTAGCCCTCTCATAGAATATAAAGTGGTACCCTCATCGAATACAATGCAGCCTTCATATAGTATAATGCAGCCCCACTCATAGAATATAATGTAGCCCCCTCATAGAATATAATGCAGCCCCACATAGAATATAATGTAGACCCTCATAGGGTATATAGCAGCCAGCCTTATATAAAATAATGCAGCCCCCTCAGAATATAATACAACCCCTCATAAGGTATAATGCAGCCCTGCAAAGAATATAATGTAGCCCCCTCATAGAATATAATGCAACCCCCCATAAAATATAATGTAGCCCCCTCATAGGGTATAATGCTAGCAGCCTCATATAGTATAATGCAGCCCCCCTCAGAATATAATGCAACCCCTCATAAGGTATAATGCATCCCTCCATAGCATACAATGTAGCCCCCTCATAGGGTATAATGCAGCCTCCTCATAGGGTATAACAAACCCCTCTCATAGGGTATAATGCACCCACCCACATAGGGTATAAATCAGTCCCTCTAATAGGGTATAATGCTGCTTCCCCATAGGGTATAATGCTGCCCCTCATAGGGTATAATGCACACCCCTCATAAGGTATAATGCACCCCTCACATAGGGTATAATGCAGGCCCCCTCATAGGGTATAATGCAGCCCCCTCATAGGGTATAATTCCGCCCCTCATAGAGTATAATGTAGCCCCCTCATAGGGTATAATTCATCCCCCATAGAATATAATGTAGCCCCCTCATAGGGTATAATGCAGCCCCCTCATAGGGTATAATGCTGCTTTCTCATAGGGTATAATGCAGCCTCCCCTCATAGGGTATAATGCATCCCCCTCCTAGGGTATAATGCACCCCTCACATAGGGTATAGTGCAGTCCCCCTCATAGGTTATAATGCAGCCCCTCCAATGAATATAATGTAGCCCCCTCATAGGGTATAATGCAGCCCCCATAGAATATAATGTAGCCCCCTCATAGGGTATAATACAACCCCCCTCATAGAGTATAATGCAGCCCCCACATAGGGTATAATGCTGCCCCCTCATAGGGTATAATGCTGCTTCCTCATAGGGTATAATGCAGCCCCCCTCATAGGGTATAACGCACCCCCCTCATAGGGTATAATGCAGCCATCCACATAGTATATAAATCAGTCCTCCTCATAGAATATAATGTAGCCCCCTCATAGGGTGTAATGCAGCCCCCTCATAGGGGATAATGCAGCCCCCTTCATAGGGGATAATGCAGCCCCTTATAGGGTATAATGCAGCCCCCTCATAGGGGATAATGCTGCCCCCCTCATAGGGTATAATGCTGCCCCTTAATAGGCTATAATGCTGCCCTGTCATAGGGTATAATGCAGCCTCGCTCATAGTGTATAATGCAGCCCCTCACCCCTCATAGGGTATAATGCAGCCCCTCATAGGGTATAATGCTGCCCCCTCATATGGTATAATATACCTCCTCATAAGGTATATTGCTACCCCTTCATAGGGTATAATGCAGCCACCCTCATAGGGTATAATGTAGCCCCCCACCCTCTCATAGGGTATAATGCAACCAGGACTCACTGATATATATATATATATATATTGTGAGACAGTAAAGATATGTGTGGTGAATGGGGTGTATATTTCACCTAGGTACTTTGCTGACTGGTATAAGGGAAATGTGTGGCTTTGTAATACTAGTGGTAGAGAAAGGTCACTACACCTTCCATTCAATGCACATTTGCAGCTCAAACCTGCATCCACTCAAGTGATGATTAGGAAGCCAGAAGTAGGTGTCTGGGAATGCAGGCAGAGAGCTCGCTTAGTCTGGACAGGAGTCCAGACACAGAAGGAGACTCCGGGAGGAGAGCTTTCTCAGTCTGGGGGCTGGATGTGCCCCCCAGACACAAGAGGAGTCTCTGCAAAGCTCCATGCTGGTAGCTACTGAATAGGAGGGGAGCTCTCTCAAGTCTGGACGTTGGATGTGCCTTCAGACACAAAGAGGAGTCTCTGTGAAACTCCATGCTGGTAACTGCTGAACATATGTGTTGTTTCGGCCCAGGCTGTTAGAGACTGGTCCCTGATAGTGAGGGAAACTATCATATGTGAAGTGAGTAGCCGAGAGGCTCAGGGTTTCTGTTTATGATTTGTTTTTATCACCTATTGTTTGCTGTGGACTTTAATAAAGCTGGTTGCGGCCAGTTTACACCAGAACTGCTGTCTGAATGAACTGTTTATATGCCACTCCGTCTACCCGGACGGCGATCCCAGAGCTATATCCCCTGAAAAGCTTACAATTGGTGTTAGAATGTGCGTGCAGCACAGTGGCTAGAGACAGCAATAAAGAAACGTCTGTGGGAGCAGTCTTAAAGAGACAGTAGCCCTAATAGACTTTGTAAAGAAAAAAAAAAAAGTGTCTGCACAGCAAAGCTGAACTTTCTGTGGAAAAGACTGTGGAGTGTGTATGTCTTGAGTGAAGACTGCCGTTGTTAAGACAGAGAAGTCTGACAGTATGGATGACAGCCTGGAGAAGCTGATTAAACAAATGGCGCAAGTTAATGTGCAACATAAGACTGCCGTTGTTGAGACAGAGAAGTCTGACAGCATGGATGACAGTATGGAGGAGCTCCTTAAGCACCTGGTTCAGAGCCAGCAGCAATACCTGCAGAGCCAGCAGATCATGCAGCGGGCCCAGCAGAGCTGGCAGCAGCAATACTTGCAGAGACAGCAAAGCATGCAGCGGGCTCAGCAGAGCTGGCAACGGGCCCAGCAGAGCTGGCAGCAGCAGCAGCAGGAGGCTAATCGGTTGTTTCTTGAGCAGATTGCAGCACTAGAAAAACCTCTCAGCGCCTCGTCCCCGAGTAATGTTGTAAAGGCACCTGCGTTGCCTACAGTAAAGAAGTGGTGGGAGCCTGACGTCGGCAGCCATGTCGGCATGGTCAAAGAGGTGATGATGGACCCCTACACCCGAGCACTTCCTCCTGAGGTACAGAGAAAAAGGTATTTCGCCACCAAGGACTGCCTCCGTGACCAGCCGTCTGAGTGGTCGTCACTTCAGAGTTCCCGGATGCCGAACTCTCGCGGTAAGAGCGTTCCAGCTGTTGGGGACATGGGGTATGATGATAGACGGGTTCAGGTCCGAAGGGACATATGGGAGGAAAAGTGTGATGTTTCCCTGTTGAGGGTCCCCAGGCCTAGAAAGGTCTCCCCGTCTGAACTCCCAGACCAGAGACAGTGTTGGAGATGCCGTGACAGGGGTCATATTGCAGCCAAATGTCCACTAGAGGGGGAGCCTATGTATTGTGATGTTGGCAAGTCCCTCTCTCTCTGCGCAGAACCTGTGTGTGTGGCCACCTCAGCCGAAGAGACTGGACCACAGGTGTCCCCGGTGGTTATAAATGGCTGCCCAGCACAGGCCCTCTTGGACTCAGAGAGTCCAGTGACTTTCGTATGTGACAGCCTGATTGATAGGGACTTCATCCCTGATAAACACCTGAGTGTGGTGTGCATCCATGGAGACACCAAAGTCTACCCAGAGACTGCCGTGGACTTGGTCCCCAAACTCGGGGAGGTTTCATGTGAAGTGGGGGTAGTGAAGAACCTGGTGCACCCCGTCATATTGGGTAATGACTTTCCCTGGTCTAAGGATCTTTGGGGGAAAAATGATTCTATTGGACAGTGTGATGAAGCTCCTACTGAGGGTGCGCAGTCCCGAGGGGCGGAACACAATGCTAGTGGGCCGTTAAACTTATGTGATAATAATGATGATGATGATGATAATGATAATGATGATGATGATGATGATGATGATCGTGATAATGATGATGACCATGATAAAGATGAAATTCCTTTGCAGGTGATGTTGGGAGACGAGGATGGTGGTTCTCGGGAACCGAGTGTCCCTGACCTACCTGTGTCCTGTGACAATTTTGGGAGTGAGCAGTTGCGAGACCCCACTCTTAAAACGGCACAGGAAAATATAAGTGTTCTAAATGAGGTTTCCCAAAAGCCTGGCTCTGAGGAGAGGTTTCCTCATGTTGCCCTAAACAATAACCTGTTGTATAGGGACACTGAAGTCCAGGGAGAGGTCGTGAGTCAGCTCCTAGTACCTGAGCTATATAGAAGTATAGTGCTGGGGTTGTCACATAGTCACATACTTGATGGACCACCTGAGGGAAACCAGGGACCAGATGGTGAAGTTAATGTTGTGGATGACATTTTAACTGAGGTTCCAGATCAAGATGTGAATGAGAATGAATTGTATAACCCTGGAAGTGAGCCGGATGTGAGTGAGACAAAAGGGTCAGACAGGGATAGTGGTAGTGATAGTGAATCATCTGATGACGATCAAGCAAATAGTGAAAAAGAGGAGGTTGAGGGTCCTGAGAAGAAAGCTGATGCTGACCTTACAGCCGGACAGAAGATGGCATCTGAAGATATTTTACAGTTGGCCGATTCCCTGGCGAAGACTAAGGTGAAAGGAGGAGAGCTGAGCTTTAAATACAGGACTCTGAAACTGAACACAGCACAAGTGGATGCTGTTGAAGATGAGAAGTTGTCGGTGTGTGGTGTGAATCTGCATCAGGCCAAGGACTCTGAAGCTGATGCTGCAGAGGTGGAAAAAGCCATGGAAGTGGTAGACACCAAACCAGATGCCTCCTCAGAAGTGGAGGTCTCAAGTGAAGGTGTGGGGCCTGACTCTGCCCAGGAATCTGTTTCTGCCGGAGACAGTGGCGTGGACGGGTTACTGTCCGGATCAGTAGCTGCAACTTGCGAAGCTCAGCCTGGAAGTTCGGCACCTGGTGCTCCATCAGTGCTCCTGAGCGACACAAAGGATCTGGATAAATCACAAGATGAGATTTTGAGACATCAGGCTGGCATTGGTGAGCCTAAGTGCACTTTAGTGGAGTCTACATCTGAGCCACGTCCCAAGGAATGGGAAAAGCGATGTAGCACTCCGTTGCCGCTGCAGACACACGGGAGCTCAGATGGGACGCAGAACGTGGTGGAAGAGAAGAGTCAGGCGGGTTCTGAGTATACAGATGCAGCTATCAAGGAGAACTTGAAAGTCGAACTAAATAGAGATATTGGATACCATAATGATGAGCCTAAAGAAGGGGCCGAAGACATAAAGGACGTCCAACTGCTACAGGAGAAGATGCGTCTCCATGAGGTATCCACCAAAGAAATAAAGACTGATAATGTTGCATTACGCGAGCGGCTTCAGCAGTGTGAACTGGATGTGATATCTATTCGCCAGGAATGTGAGCGGTTCCAGCAGTTGCTCCAGAGAGCACGAAGTGAAAGGGAAAGTGTATATAGTACCTTGCAAGATCAAGAAAAAGTGGTTGCACAGGTACAAGATGAATTGATTACTTCTCAGAAAAATCTACAAACTGTGATGAAGGAGCGTGATGAGAGCCATGAGCAGCTTCTTGAGAAGGTCAATGAAGTAAAAGAAGGGATACAGGGAATCTCTTTATTGCAAGAGCAAATGCAGCAACTACACGAGGAGGTGAAAGCAGAAAAGATGAAGAACCTTGACTTGTTAGAAGATGTGGATTTCCTGGAGAAAGAAGTAAGACCTCTGCGTCATATGCAAAGTGAGCCTGTACAAGAAGAGGATGAATTATGTGTACTGCCAAAGAAAACCGATCAGCTCCTTCTACAGTACCAATCATTTGAACAGTGTAGCTTAAAATGGTCAGAGACCATGGCAGAGGAGCTTAAGATCTGTGAAATAGACTTTATGAATCAACCGATATTTAAGAAAGTAGATGTGCTGAAGAACGTTCAAGGGGAACTAGAGAGGAGTGAAAAAACCCCTATACCTCCTGTGATAGTTGGTGACACATGGTCAGTGCACCAAGAACAGGAAGTACGAGAGTTTCTGAGAAAAAATCAGCAGAGGTGTTCTGACGTGCCTGGTCGTGCTTCTCTGGTGAGGCACTATACCGAAACTGAGCCCGGCCCTAAGGTCAAGCTGAAACCGTGCAGGATACCCGAGGCCCGCAGAGAGCATAGGCCTGGGAGGGTACAGGGTAGTGCGGATGCTTCAGATGAAGATAAAGCTGATGTTGGATATGGCTCAGATGAAGATACAGATGACAATAGTGAAGATGAAGCTGATGAGGGCCATAACTGGTCCGGAGTTCACTGTCTCTTTGGGATTGTTGACCAGCCCTCCGGTCTGGATGACCAGCCCTCCGGTCTGAAGAAGAGGGGGGGATATGTGAGACAGTAAAGATATGTGTGGTGAATGGGGTGTATATTTCACCTAGGTACTTTGCTGACTGGTATAAGTGAAATGTGTGGCTTTGTAATACTAGTGGTAGAGAAAGGTCACTACACCTTCCATTCAATGCACATTTGCAGCTCAAACCTGCATCCACTCAAGTGATGATTAGGAAGCCAGAAGTAGGTGTCTGGGAATGCAGGCAGAGAGCTCGCTTAGTCTGGACAGGAGTCCAGACACAGAAGGAGACTCCGGGAGGAGAGCTTTCTCAGTCTGGGGGCTGGATGTGCCCCCCAGACACAAGAGGAATCTCTGCAAAGCTCCATGCTGGTAGCTACTGAACAGGAGGGGAGCTCTCTCAAGTCTGGACGTTGGATGTGCCTTCAGACACAAAGAGGAGTCTCTGTGAAACTCCATGCTGGTAACTGCTGAACATATGTGTTGTTTTGGCCCAGGCTGTTAGAGTCTGGTCCCTGATAGTGAGGGAAACTATCATATGTGAAGTGAGTAGCCGAGAGGCTCAGGGTTTCTGTTTATGATTTGTTTTTATCACCTATTGTTTGCTGTGGACTTTAATAAAGCTGGTTGCGGCCAGTTTACACCAGAACTGCTGTCTGAATGAACTGTTTATATGCCACTCCGTCTACCCGGACGGCGATCCCAGAGCTATATCCCCTGAAAAGCTTACAATATATATATGTGTAAAACAGACCACAATACTCACCTCTCCTCCTTGTTCCCACTCTGATTCCAGCTCTGCTTCAGTCTCAGCAGCTGCACTGCCGTCTGCCCGACATACAGCAAGTACGTGATGAAGTGACGTCATCGCGCACTCGCTGTGTTAGAGGTAGTGGGGAATTATGGGAGAGGGAGCGTCATCTGATGCTCTCTCCTCCATTATTGCTTTCAATTGTATCGGCATCTATGAATGCAGGGCTGGCGCAGGGCCCCCTGACTTACTGCCCCATAGCAGCCGCGTCTGCTGGCCTTGACAGCGGGCAGTGTTATCTGCAGCCTATTAAAGTGAAATGAATATTCATTTCTCTTTAGCAGTGGGGACAGGCTTTAGCTGTAGCAGCCGGCTACTGCCTCCTGTCACCCGCTGCTGCCTGGCTGGCATCGGGGGCCCCCACAGCAGCTGCATATTGTAACACTATTAGCAGCACATCACTGGCTGGGGGCCCCTGAGCAGCAGGGTTCATAGGCAACTGCTGGCCCTGTATGCCAGCATGTGTCAGTGCCTGGGCACACTGGAGAATCCTCCGGTTCTCCAGTGGGCCAGTCAGACCCTGAATGTTACTTTTTTATGAATGAGGTCTGGACAAAAAATGTGCTTAGAGCTGTCAAGGATTAGAGATTTACTACTGCTTTCTTCCAGAAACAGTGTCACATTGGTCCACTGGTGGTTTCTGCTATTGCAGCTCAGCACACCTCTTCAGTGGAGAGATCAGTTGCCATCTAACACAATATATTGCAGAAATGCATTGGATGCAATTTTAAATATTTATTCACCCCTAGCCCATTGATATGATTGTTGATCTGCCTTTACTAACATACGTGGTGGTGTTTGTAGATATTTATTGATTACTTGGTCACAATTATCCAGCAGGATGGAGAAATATGAGGGCTTTTTTCTTCCATCTTTAATTTCTGTTGAAACCACTTCTGGGTTTGGCTCAAAATCTGTATCAAAAGGTGCAGTGATGTTTAAAAAAAAGATGTTTGTGAAACCATCCTAAACCAAAATTGAAGGAACAATGTCAACCCTAAACTTATATAGGATTTTGGCAAAAGAGTAACAGGGAGCCTGCTTTTTGCACCACCTTTTAGAACATGCCACTGATCCACTTGTTTTGTATTTAGTTATACACCTTATTGGCATAGTTGTAAGTCATGTACCGGGGTGTGTTCCTCAGGATACAGCGAAGTTACGAACAAGAAAACCGACTCCTACACAGATGACTCTAGATAATTATTTTACTTAGTTATGTGGATGACTCAACCAGAAATCAGAAAACATTCAAAACATTATACAGACATTCAGCCGGGAGGCTCAGACCATTGTGCTGTACAGTGTGGCACCCAAACAATTTGTACCTGCTATACTTTATAAAAATCTACCTACTGGCATGTTTGTCTAAACCAGCTGTCTGTTACCTATGAACACCCTGGGAACTGGAACAATTATATGAGTGTAACATACGGGCTCGCCTGCGGTACAGCACAACAGTTTACAATCTCTCAATCAAATATCCCTCTCCCATCCCGTTGTGACTTCAATGAACTCAGAGGAATAGTCTGTCCTCAACTATACCAAGAATACCTTAACGGTTAACCAACTGCAATGGCTATTTAGCCGTAAACAAAGTTTGTTGAAGATGAACAATTATCCTGTACTATAATGTTTCTCGGGAACTCTCTCCTGAAACAAGTCAAAGTAGAAGGTGTCCACAAGAAGGGACTCTGAATAATAAATCTAGTAACTCTGATAGTAACATATCAACTCTTGACCCAACCTAATCCTGTCCACATCACTGAGGGGAAAAAAAATAAAACAAAACCCTTAACAATGATATGAAAGATTATTCTGCATTTAGTTCTTAAAACACCACTCTAGTGTATTTTTTAATTCACCTCTGAAATGGTATCACTAATGTATGCTTCTTGTTTGTAATAAAATCCTTACCGGCCACCGTCTTCTGCTGTCCTCTGATACGAGGAAACAAGCGTTGCCTTGACGGACTTGAACAGCTTGAAACTAAAAAGTCTATTGTGAGGAAAAGAAAATCGTAAAAAATAAACTGCATCAATAACATGATTGTGTTACACAAGTTTTATTCAGGCACCATTCCAGTCGTCTTCTGAAGATTGTGACCTGCCAGGTCAATCCAGTGTCTGATGGGCAGACTGGAAGTAATTTCTTAATGTAAGTCTATGAGAGCCAAAATGATCCCTTAATGAGGATCTTATAGACTTGCATTGAAAGGTTGTGACTGTTACCACTGACTCACGGTCAGTCAGGAACTGCGGTCACAAGATGCCAGAACAGGATTGCAGTGGCACTGGGAAGAGCAGAAGACAGCTGCCCGTAAGTATATTACTAAGGGCAAGGAACAGACATTAGTGATATCACTGAAGTAGTAAAATAAAAATAAACACTGGAGTGAGGCTTTAAATTTCATCCCAACATGCTGTATGTTTAGATGTTCAACTATGCCACCAAATCATACCAATATGCCCTTAATTTTGAAAATTCCTCATTTAATCAATGTGCTGTATTTGGGACATTTATTTCTCACTATACAAGAATTTTTTCAAAGGTAACCAATCAAAAGAGTAATATTTCCCCAAGCACAGACAAAACGAAGCGGGAGAGAATCCTTTGTTGCAATCAGGTATGTTTTAATCTGAAATGTGTCATTCAAAACCACTTAAAAACAAACCAATAAATGCTAGAATTGACATGAAAACAGCTCCTCGCCGTCTTCCCCCCAACTGGCTTGACATGATTGACAGGTCTTTTCTAGTAATAAGAAAATTTGCTGAAATTCTAATATGACAATTTGCTTGAATTTGGCCAGGAAATTCAGATAGGATCAAAGTTATTCAATGTGAATTGAATGTTCTCTACTATGCTATTGGGTCTCTCCATGATTTTAAAAAATACCCCACCTCTCACATGTCCCTCTGCCATAGCGCAACTTTCTGTTCCTCCGCTCATTGCTCTTCCGTCATCTTCATTCAGCGCTGGAAGATCCAAAGAGCTGAAAAGGAGGAAAGAGCTGAGGATGACACCTGGAGCACAGATTGCCCAGGTGACCTACAAAGTATTTTATTTCTTCCTGACCTGTACAATTTAGCAAAAAGTTAGCCACCATTCTGACGAATTTATATAAAGTGAATCACAAAATGTTTTAATTATGGTCAATCTGAATTTGTAAAATTCAAGGAAAATTCAACTGGCTTAAAACAGATTCAGTCACCTTTAGTTTCTTCCTATTTGACTCTCAGCCTCTGCGCTCTGAAAGCTTGCGAACATATAATTTTCTGGTTAGCCAATAAAGGTATCACTCTAAGAATACTCTTGAAGCCTCTGCGCTCTGAAAGCTTCCGAACATATAATTTTCTGGTTAGCCAATAAAGGTATCATTCTAAGAATACTCTTGTCATCTTTGGACGGAAAAGTATTCACATCGATTTTTCTGGCTAACACGGTACCACAATATAATTTATTATTGTACATCATTCCTATTTGACTAGTATTTGTATGCTATCAAACAGTAAGCAAACACTGGTATAACCAATAGGACCAATCTGTGACTAAATAGAGGTCAGATATCAATCTTGTGGGCTGCAAAGATTTATTCGCTCTAAACACTATAATTTTTTTTTAAATGTATCACTGCATGCTTTACTACACCACTGATCAGAAGCAGTTCCAGGAAAAACACATAATAATTACAAGTACTCACAGGTGAAAACTTTTTACTTGTAGATGTTACTTTGCATTTTTTTAAGATCTATCCTAGAATACCATGACTTCTCCTGATGACTGACCCTACTGAAAAATTAATTAGACCCTAAACAAGACTGCTAAAGTAACTCTTAATTAATCAGATCCAAGGCTAGAATTTAAGCAGCTAAGTTTCAGAAGCAAAAATGTTACAGTACTAATTCAACAGTACTTTGCAAGTCCCTTCAGTATCTGACCAGATTAGGCCACTCCAGGTGAATGGTCTGGATAGAAAACATTTACACCACATTTGCCACATTAAAAGGAAACAAGCAAGTGAGGAATGGTGAGATACAGTGGGTTCAGAAAGTATTCAGACTCCTTTAAATTTTTCACTTTTTGTTTCATTGCAGCCATTTGGTAAATGCAAAAAAGTTCATTTTTTCTCATTAATGTACACTCTGCACCCCATCTTGACTGAAAAAAAAACAGAAAAGTAGAAATTTTTGCAAATTTATTAAAAAAAGAAAAACTGAAATATCACATGGTCATAAATGTTAGGGATCGAGTTCCCGCTGCTGCACAAGGGGAATCTCGAACCAGTCCCGCTGCGGTCCCCCATCCATCTCCAGCCACAGTGGAGCCTGCTCAGCAGAGACGTCGGTCCCAGCGTCTCGCTCGGTCTAATGCTGTGCAGAGGCTTGTTGCTGCCTCTCCTGGTTCCTCTATTATAACCAGTGCTGGAGCAGGCAGTCCTGGGACAAAGTCCTCGCTTTCTCCATCTGAGCTTGCCCAGGTCAAGATCTCCCATTGAAATTCAGGAGTCACATGCTCGGTTACAGCAGCGACTCCCATTGGTCCACCAGGAAGGTCCTGAAAGTGCTTGTGTTCTGGACAGTTTCTCATTGGTCCTTTTCTGGAAGGTCCTGTAGCTGCTACTATAAAAAGGTGGCATAACCGCACGGCCGCGTGCTAGTATCAAATCTGTTACGTGCTTGCGCCAGTGTGGTCATGTATGCATGTGGTTAGGTCCGGCTGAAGTAAGCCCCTAGAATACGACACCTCTGGTGAGGAGATTGTATGCACGTGTTCAGGGCTCGGCTGAAAACGCCATTAGAATACCGGCTACTCCGGTGAGGAGATTATTGCTTGTTTTCTGATTGCATGACCACAGACTGCAATCCGCTTAGCAGTCATCTGTGTCCCCTGTGAGTCTAACAGGACACAGTCTTTGTCACAGCGGCTCAGTGAATTAACAGAGTCCGCTTATATCGCCATATAGCGCTACAGCATTTTAGTTAGCGACTCTGTGGAATAACAGAGTTCGCCCATACTGCCATATAGTGCTACGGTGTTTACATCTGCGACTCTGCGGGATAACAGAGTTCGCTCATACTGCCTATTTACGCTATCTTACTAGCAGCAGGCTCTGCCTGCACGGTGGACCCCGGGCTGCGAACGCACCTCTCCTTAATATCTATTAGGTGCGTTCCGCAGGCCCCTAACAATAAGTATTCAGACCTTTTGCTCAGACTCTCATATTTAAGTCACATGCTGTCCATTTACTTTTGATCCTCCTTGAGATAGTTCTACTTCACTGGAGTCCAGTTGTGTTTAATTAAACTGATAGGACTTGATTTGTAAAGGCGCACACCTGTCTATATAAGACCTCACAGCTCACAGTGCATGTCAGACCAAATGAGAATCATGAGGTCAAAGCAACTGGCAAAGAAGCTCAGAGACAGGATTGTGGCAAGGCACAGATCTGGCCAAGTTTACAAAGGAATTTCTGCAGTGCTCAAGTTTCCTAAGAGCACAGTGGCCTCCATAACCCTTAAATAGAAGAAGTTTGGGACCACCGGAAGTCTTCTTAGACCTGGCCGTCCAGCCAAACTGAGCAATTGTGGGAGAAGAGCCTTGGTGAGAGAGGTAAAGAACCGCAAGATCACTGTGGCTGAGCTCCACAGATGCAGTAGGGAGATGGGAGAAAGTTACACAAAGTCAACTATCACTGCAGCCTCCACCAGTCAGGATTTTATGGCAGAGTGGCCCGACGGAAGCGTCTCCTCAGTGCCAGACATATGAAAGCCCGCATAGAGTTTACTAAAAAACACATGAAGGACTCCCAGACTATGAGAAATAAGATTCTCTGGTCTGATGAGACGAAGATAGAACTTTTTTCTGATAATTCTAAGCGGTATGTGTGGAGAAAACCTGGCACTGCTCATCACCTGCCCAATACAATCCCAACAGTGAAACATGGTGGTGGCAGCATCATGCTGTGGGGGTGTTTTTCAGATGCAGGGACAGGACGACTGGTTGAAATTGAAGGAAACATGAATGCGGCCAAGTACAGAGATATCCTGGATGAAAACCACTTCCAGAGTGCTCTGGACCTCAGACTTGGCCGAAGGTTCATCTTCCAACAAAACAATGACCCTAAGCACACAGCTAAAATAACAAAGGAGTGGCTTCAGAACAACTCTGTGACCATTCTTGACTAGCCCAGCCAGAGCCCTGACCTAAACCCAACTGAGCATCTTTGGAGAGACCTGAAAATGGCTGTCCACCAACATTCACCATCCAACCTGATGGAACTGGAGAGGATCTGCAATGAAGAATGGCAGAGGATCCCCAAATCCAGGTGTGAAAAACTTGTTGCATTATTCCCAAGAAGACTCATGGCTGTACTAGCTCAAAAGGTGCTTCTACTCAATACTGAGCAAAGGGTCTGAATACTTATGACGATGTGATATTTCAGTTTTCCTTTTTTAATAAATTTGCAAAAATTTCTACATTTCTGTTTTTTTCAGTTATGATGGGGTGCAGAGTGTACATTAATGAGAAAAAAAATTAACTTTTTGAATTTACCAAATGGCTGCAATGAAACAGAGTGAAAAATTTAAAGGGGTCTGAATACTTTCCGTACCCACTGTATGTCAATCTATCTCACTGCTAGCAAATCTGACTGTTGGGCTCACCTGATGATGTAGATCCACAAAGCCTCAGATCCAGGTGAGCACACGAAGCCTGGGTATTGGTGCAGCAGACAGGAAGGCACATGGGGAGCAAGGACATGGCACTGGAGACCACAGAAGGAGAGATGTAGAAAGGACACAGCCAGTCAGAGATTAGAAAAGAAGCCACTGATGTACACCATGGCACAGAGCATAGTATAAACAACATCCAACACAGTCTGTGAGCTAGTGTGGCTTAAGGATAATCCAGGTCAAAGATGTGCAGAAACTCAAAGATCTTACAAAATTAGAGCACAGAGTGAAGAGAGGATTAAGCTAAACACAGGACTAGAAGTTTAAGGCTATGTGCACATGTTGCGCAAATGCGCCGTAATTTTGCGGAGGGTGAGTATATCCATATTTTTTATTTTAATTCTATTTTTGACAGGAATATGGTACCCAGGGCCTGGAGGAGATTCTCCTCCAGGCCCTGGGTACCATCTACACATGAAGCGCTCACTTCACGCATGGTGGGCATAGCCACATGCGTAAAGTGAGCGTTTCAATGCAATCCTATTGTGGCGTAATCACCGCGATTACGCCAAAAGAAGCGATTATGCTCTGCAAAATTACGCAGCATGTGCACAGCAATGCATAACCCAATAGGATTGCATGGGATGCTTTTTGTAACCGTTTTTTATCCTAAAATACAGATGTGTGTCTCAGTGGTTCTTAAATAGTCATTGGAAGATTAAGTTATTGAGCCACATCCCGGGCAACTGTGTAACCTGATGTGGAGCACAACAGTGGGCAGCAGTCTTAGGGAAGTGAGCGGAGCCAGGACAAGCACCTAACACTATTGTGCCTATAGTTTTGCGAGATAGCTCCCTATGGGCTCACCTGCCCCTCATTCGTACCCTGGGTCCATTGATGGGTGAGTCCACCTCTATGGGTGCGATCACACAATATCTTTTAGGCGTTTTCCCTGAAGTGTCTTTTCTGACCTCTTTTTGTTTCAGGTTTACCTCTGACATTTTGTTTCCTATTTCCATACATAACATTGTGGCGACTTCCAAGAGGAAGCCACCCATAGAATGGATTGATCACTGCTTTTAGGCTTTTGAAGCCTGAGCAGTTACAGACACGAAAAAAAGATGGAACGTATGCAACGCAAGTAATTTTGACATTGTTGTGCATATATTCATTTTTTCGGAAGGTTTCAAACAGAACGCACCTGAAAAAGACATTGTGTGCACATACCCTAAGGTGAACTACTTTATCTTAAGTTGAACATTTCCTTACAATCGTGCTATTTTTTTGCTGTATATATTTTGTACCAATTTGCTAGTTTAATGTAAAACGCATTAGCCTGAAACTTTTCTTTTCCCGTTTTTCTAAAGACATTTATGAGCAATGAGCAGATCATCCTAGCTTTAAATACATGCTTCAGGGCATATTATTTGATGTTATTGCTTTTTTCTCGGGCTTTTGAACAGAGCTGTATTGTTGGCCTTTGCATTAGTAGATGATTTGAATGGCTGCTCTACAGTTTATTACTTTATGGTATAAAAAAAAGACGAGGAAAAGGAAGATTAACCACTGGGATTTTTGACCTTGAAATGTGTAGAAGTTCATTTTATTGAATAATCCTTTCATACTTTATAACTTCCAGTAAGTGACAAAATCCATAAATGTGTAATAAAATGTTTGCGATGGCTGCTTTTATGTCTTCTCATTTGGCTTTATAGCTGAGCTTTTAAGCGTCCATTTCCATACAATTTAAAAAACATTGCAAGGGTAGACAAAGTGCTCGATCAGACCACAAAACTGCTGAAGGAATTGTCAACAAGCATTGACTTGGGTCAATCATCACCGTTCACTAAACTCCCACTGTCAAGTGCCCATGGAATAAAGGCATTGATTATTCTTCTTCTCTTGCAAGGTTACAGCCATCAAATTTATCACTGAGTAACAATTTTGGATATTTTTGGTGTCATAGAAATGACAAGCTTGACATTTCATCAAAACCCTTCTTATTTGTCAACAACAGCAAATAGGTATGTGCAAGAAAGATTGAAAAGTCCTTCTGAGGCTATTCATCTGAATAAGTTGGTGGAAATCGATTTTTCAAGACTCGGTCCATTGACCATGTCAGTAATCTGTGGTCACCGGATGGAAGCATGAGAACTGTTTCTTACGTGATGGCATCTGCTGCTCTTCAGATTAGCAAGGCTGCATCAACTTCTTTATTGTGTAGTATCGCACATGTGATGTCGCGACAGCCATCTAATCAAAAGAATAGTGACCACAGATTACTGATGTGGCTGATGGACTGGCCAATGCGAAGCAATTTGCACCAACTCTATCTAAATCAATCTCCATTTTTGAAGGTTTTTTTTTACGACATTCAGGGTTTAAAACCTTTTGAACCCCAATTTATAAGGTATGCAGGAGTGCTGTAGGAATGTGTGTATCTTCTTGAGATGATAGGAAGATATTATATGGTCATGTAGGAATGATAGAGATTAGTGAAGTGATTAGAGGAAAACAAATTCGATTTGAATTTTAAAAAAATTTGGATTTGACATCCATTTTTTTGTGATTTGATTTAGTTGGATCAAGCAAAATGGTAACCTGCTGTCCGCCATTTAGCTTGATTTATTTTTGAGCCTGGCGTGCTGCCATAGCTCCTTGCTGAGTTCTCCACTTGCTTGTTCCCTACAGCTCTGGTCTTCTCTTACATCTTCATGCTTTCTCTCCTCTGGCATTGACTTGGCTTGAAATGATATCATTACATTACAGTGCCATGCACGACATGTCACTGCTAAAGTATTAGTGAGTAACAGAGGTGTTGAAGAGTCAATAAAACTGGAGACTTGAGATGGGGGAATGTTTTAAAATTTGAATTCACTAGATTCACCAAATTTTCCAAAGAACTTTGATTTGTGGCACTCTAAAATCTCTTTTTCTCATACACTAATATTTTTCACTAGTATGCTGTCATACACTATTTATAAATAACAAAAGACTGACTGGCACATCCAAGCTAGTGTGAATAGGTGCATACTAGGAGCAGCCATCTCCATGTGAAATATACCAAAAAATACAAAAAAAGAAAAAAAAGGGACCCATCAGTCTTTGAGACCAGCCTTGACGTTGGTTGATGGACAGGCATGACTTGGCCAAATTATGTGCAAAGCGTCTCATTCTTTTTTCCTAGTATTCAGAAGCCATATTGCTATTCATATTTCATATATTTCACATTGACATGCTCTATACACTATTTTTAGACTGTGTTCACACATTGCTGCCTTATTGTGTTCTTTTACTCGGATCATGGTAGAACTGAAATGTTTTTATGCAGTATTTTGTGGTTTTCACTCTCAATCTCTATGACTAAGTTGTAAGCTATGTCACCCTCTCACTGTTCAGATTCACCCAAAAATAGCCACTGCATTCCCTACCTCTGCTTTTATACAAGCCATGATATGATAATCTCTCCTGATCGGCTGCGCTATGCCATATGATATGATAACTGCAAGGCATGATGAAAAAGCCAACCTGAGGTCATGATATCCTTCTCTGACTGATGTAATATTCTGTCATTTTAGACAGTTCACATAAAGCAAATAGAAAATTGTTCAAATTCATGGAGTTCAGTGAATTTTGTAAAATTTGAAATGAATTTAAGTCACATCAAATCAATTTACCTACCTCTTCTGGAGGCAGGAGACTAGAGCTGAAGGGAGGAAGTGAGCAAGCAAAGGACCGGGATGGAAACTAGATAGGACCAGTAAAATGAGATGGGTTTTCTAATTTTTAAATTTTTAACCCTCCGTTTATTATGCACTTGATGTTCTTTTTTTTCCCTCTACCTTTTCCTCTGTGAAGTTAATTTGTGTTTAATCTCTTCCAGACAGATGACATACTGGTATGTCATAAATCAAGTCGACTCTATAGTTCAAGCACGCTCAAAAGCTGAGTCCACATCTTTCCCCGCAGATGATGGCTGTGTTGTTCAGCAATCACCTGTCTTTAATGGCAGCGAGTGGAGCAGAGCTCCGCTCACTGCTGTTAACTCGTTAAATGCCATTATCAATCTGTCAGTTGCAATTATAGCGTGTAACCCTGGATTCCATAAAAATCTAAAATTTATGAACTTAATTGGTGAATGACGGAACAAGAAAAACATTGAATCTTCAGAATTGCAGGTTGTTGTTGGCATAATAACTTAAAAAAAAGCAATAGGAAGTGAATCGTATCTGTACCTGAATAGTATCAATAAAACATCAGCCCAGGGCACAAAAAACCCTAGCTCTCACACAGCTCCATCAACTGAAAAATGAAAACATTATGGGTCTTGGAACATGACAATACAAGCATATTTTTTGTTATATTTCAAAAAATTTCAAACATTTTTTTGCCAAAAAATAGGCAAGTTTGGTAAAGCCAGCATAGTAGTGACCTGGAGCATCATGTTTCAGGGTAATGTATACTACATAATGAAGGGTGTAAAAACAAACACCCCCCCAAAACAATTACATTTTTTTCTGCGCACTTGGATTTTTTTTCTGGCAATTTCTAGGGAAAGTAGATGTATAAAAATCCAAACTATATGTGCCCATTGTGGACAAATGCTTAAAATTTATTTTATGCTTATCACCCTCCGTTATGTACAGTTCAACCCCTTAACGACCGCCGATACTCCTTTTAACGGCGGTCATTAAGGGTACTTAAACCACAGCGTCGGATGTGGAAAAAGCCTATAGCGACCCCAGAGTCGGATTTTCTCCGGGGTCTCGGCTACTCCGCTTTTGCGATCGCCGTTATTAACCCTATAACGGCGATCGCAAAAAAAAGCGATTTTCCCTTTAATTTCTCTCTCCTCTGATGTGATTGCACATCAGAGGGGAGAGAAATGGGGTCCCCGGGACCCCCGATCAGCCCCCGTGCCTCCCTGGTGTCCCCCCAGGCCTCCCACGTCTCCTGGAGTTGCCAGCGTCTTTTTCCGGTAAAGAAAATGGCGGGTGCATGCGCAGTGCTCAGTGCGCCCGCCAAACCGGATTTTCTCCGGGGTCTCGGCTACCAGGGGTAGCCGAGACCCCAGAGAACATAATTAGGTCTCCCCGCTTTTGTGATCGCCGTTATTAACCTATAATAAATAAAGAAATTTTTATTTATTTTTATTTTTCCATTAGGGTTAGGGTTACAATTAGGGTTAGGGTTAGCATTAGGGTTAGGGTTAGGCTGGGTTCATACTGCGTTATGGCAGTCCGTTAACGCTGCCATTCACCCCCATTTGAGTAAAGCGGCCATGCGTTCGCGACGTGCCGTCATTCAGTTTTTAGAATGCAGTTTTTAGGGTGCAGTTTTTTAGAATGGTGTCATTTTTGGGTATTTTCTATCATATAGACCCCTCAAAGTGACTTGAAATGTGATGTGGTCCCTAAAAAAAAATGGTGTTGTAAAAATAAGAAATCGCTGGTCAACTTTTAACCCTTATAACTTCGTAACAAAAAAAAAATGTTTGTCCCAAAATTGTGCTGATGTAAAGTAGACATGTGGGAAATGTTATTTATTAAGAAATTTGTGTGACATATCTCTCTGATTTAAGGGCATAAAAATTTAAAGTTTGAAAATTGCTAAATTTCCAAAATTTTAGCCATATTTCCTCTTATTTCATAAATAAACGCAAGTCATATAACATTTTTTTTTACCACTACATGAAGTACAATATGTCACGAAAAAACAGTCTCAGAATCAGCTTGATTCGTTAAAGCGTTCCAGAGTTATAACCTCATAAAGGGACAGTGGTCAGAATTGTAAAAATTGGCCCGGTCATTAAGCTGCAAATTGGCTCTGTCACTAAGGGGTTAATCTTGGGTTGTTTTTGGTTGAGAAGATGTGTAACAACTTCATAACCTTTGAAGTACATATACATCAAAAGTTATGTCCCTGCCTTTGATTCGAACTTGCAAACTGAGCCCGCATCTCTCACTGCAAATGATGGCTGGCTCAATCAACCTAAAAAGGGATATATTTTTTTTTAAATATGAAAAAAAATAACAAAAACCACAAAAGTAAAAAAAAAACACTTAAGTGGTATCACTGCGTTTGTAAAAGTCCAAACTATTAAAATATATAATAAATTACCGTAATCAAATTGGTAAACGACAAAATGGAAAAAAACATTGCAATGAAATGCTATAAGAGGTGATCAAAGCATTGTATATACCTACAAATGGTATCAATAACACATCAGCTCAGGGTGCAAAAAAATAAGCTCTCACACAGCCCCATATCCTGAAAAACTAAAACATTACGGGTCACAGAAAATGTGGACAAAAGTAATATTTTTCAATTCTTACAAATTTACTAATTTTTTTTCACCAATTAAAAAAACAACTAAACTATGCGTGGTATCTGTGTAATTGCAGTGACCTGGAGAATCATACTACCAGGTCAGTTTTATGATATAGTGAATATGTTAAATAAAAAAAACCAAAAGCTGTTGTGGAATTGCATAATAAAATACCACATCCTAGATATCATTGAATGAAATATTCCAGTTGCAAATCTTCATTCATTACATAGTGGAATGCATTCAGAACATTAAAACATAAAAATGATCAATGTAACTTAAAATAATATTCCATGGAGGTCTGGATTTGGAATGATACTCAATATCAAAGTGTAAAATAAAATTACAGGCTGATCCAACTTCAGTGGAAATGCCTCAAGACAAGGAGCTGATGCTTAATAATGTGTGTGGCCTCCACGTGCCTGTATGACCTCCCTACAACACTTGGGCATGATGTCCCAGATGTGCTTGATTGGATTCAGGTCTGGGGAACAGACAGGCCAGTCCATAGCATCAAAGTCTTCATCATGCAGGAACTGCTGACACGCTTAAAGGGAACCTGTCGGCTGGTTTGTGCACAGTAACCTACAGACTGTCAGTTCGGCACCGTTATACTGAATAAAATGATACCTGGTGATGAAATCCATCTTGTGGTTGTTGTTTAATCTTTATTTTCAGTTTTTAGTTAATCATATGCCCGTTCCCGGGGTGGTCCTGGTAGGTGGGGTACTTTATGTGGTGCTCTGATTAGGTATTCATAATGCAGACTGCTGACAGGTCACTGATCCCTCAATGACCTGCCCCTTAGGTTGCATAATGAATACCTAACATACTGAAGAAAAAAAAACCTTCTGCAGGCAGGTGACAGCTGCATAATCGCATGTTTAGTGAGGGATCAGTGACCTGTCAGGAGCCATACTGATGAATACCTAAGCAGAGCACCACATGAAGATCCCCCACAGTCTGCCCAGAGTACAAGCATATAATTATCACAAAACTGAAAATAAAGATTAAACAACAACCACAGATGGATTTCATCACCAGGTATCATGGTAATCAGT
Source organism: Oophaga sylvatica (assembly GCA_033576555.1). Classification (NCBI taxonomy): domain Eukaryota; kingdom Metazoa; phylum Chordata; class Amphibia; order Anura; family Dendrobatidae; genus Oophaga; species Oophaga sylvatica. The sequence continues at coordinate 968,799,643 of JARQOD010000001.1, read as the reverse complement.
GTAACGGCACCGACCTGACACTGTCTGTAGGTTACTGTGCACAATCCTGCTGACAGGTCCCCTTTAAGTCACATAAGGTCTAGCATTGTCATGCATCAGATGGAGCCCAGGGCCCACTGCACCTGCACATGGTCTCACAATGGGTCAGAGGATCCCATCCCGGTACCTAATGACAGTCGGGCTACCTCAGGCTAGCAAATGGTGGGCTGTGTGACCCTCCAAAGAAATGCCTCCCCACACCATTATTGACCCACTGCCAAACCGGTCATGCTGGAAGATATTGCAGGCAGCATAACATTGTCCACGGCGTCTCCAGACTCTTTAATGTCTGTCACATGTGCTAAGTGTGAACCTGCTCTCATCCGTGAAGAGCACAAGGTGTCAATGTCGAATATGTCAATGTTGGTGTTCTCTGGCAAATGCCAATCGCCCTGTATGGTATTGGGCTGTAAACACAGCATCCACTTTTGGACGTCAGGCCTTCATACCATCCTCATGGAGTCTGTTACTAACAGTTTTAGCAGACACATGGATGTTAGTGGCCTGCTGGAGGTCATTTTGCAGGGCTCTGGCACTGCTCCTTCTGTTCCTCTTTACACAAATGAGAAGGTAGCGGTCCTTCTGCTGGGTTGTTGCCCTCCTACAGCTCCCTCCATATCTCATAGAATCATAGAATCATAGAATCATAGAATGGTAGAGTTGGAAGGGACCTCCTGGGCCATCTGGTCCAACCCCCTGATCAAAGCAGGATTCTCTAAATCATCCCAGACAGATGTCTGTCCAGCCTCTGTTTGAAGACTTCCATTGAAGGAGAACTCACCACCTCTCGTGGCAGCCTGTTCCACTCCTTGATCACCCTAACTGTCAAAAAGTTTTTTCTAATATCTAATCTGTGTCTCCTCCCATTCAGTTTCATCCATTGCTTCTAGTCTTTCCTTGTGCAAATGAGAATAAAGATGATCCTTCTACAATGTGACAGCCCTTGAGATATTTGTAGACAGCTATTAAGTCTCCTCTCAGTCTTCTTTTTTGCAAGCTAAATATTCCCAAATCCTGCAACCGTTCCTCATAGGACATGTTTGCAGACCGATCACCATTCTGGTGGCTCTTCTCTGCACTTGCTCCAGTTTGTTGATGTCTTTTTTAAAATGTGGTGCCCAAAACTGGACACAGTATTCCAGATGAGGTCTGACCAAAGAGGAATAGAGGGTAATAATGACTTCACGTGATCTAGACTGTATGCTTCTGTTAATACATACCAGAATTGTATACTGGCCTGTCTCCTGGTATCTATTCCATGCTATGGACACTGTGCTGACAGACACAGCTACCCTTCTTGCCACAGCTCTTATTGATCTGCCATCCTGAATGAGCTGCACTACCTGAGCAACTTCTGTGGGTTGTAGACACCGCCTCATGCTACTGTACAGTACATCTAGGGGTGAGAGAAATGACAAAATGCAAAAATGAACTAAACAATAGCCGAAAAGGATGAGAACAGAGAAATGGTCTGTGGTCACTCCATGCAGCACCACTCCTTTATAGGGGTTCTCTTGCTAATTGCCTATCATTACTACCTGTTGTCTGTTCCATTTGCACAACAACAGGAGAAATTGATTCACAATCGGTGTTGCTTCATAACTGGACAGGTTGATTTCACAGAAGTGTAATTGACTTGGAGTAACATTGTGTTGTTTAAGTGTTCCCTTTATTTTTTTGAGCAGTGTATATTTGATGAAGGCTATACCTTTTCTTTAGTAAAGACACACAATAGTTTTGAAATAAATGAAACACATATATTTTTGCAACTTCGCATACCCATACCCAGAGGTGCAGAGGCATCAGATGCCCCCCTACCCTGAAGAATTAGTTGACTCAAAGAGCCCAGCTATAATGTCAGAAGACATTATTAATTTAAATGGCATATGGTAGGATGGGGCCATTGTTACATGAGTCTTCATTAGGGACTAGGACCTTCAAGTTCTGTCCATACATCGTGGATCCATGTTACTAGGACAACATAAGGCTATTTGTGCTCTTCATATTTATTCTTATGTGAAATATAGGTAAACACATATGGTTCCAGGTTTGCACCTTAAAGGGGTTAGTCAAGACTAATTATTGATTTTACTATGGGCCTATCAAATAACAGGTGGGTAGTTGCTGCCTACTTGCCTGTTGAGTCCAGTGCTGATCAGTCACAGACCACTTGTGCCAGTGATTCATCAGCTTCTGCTGGCATTACATTGACAGAGCAGCAGCTTCTCTTCTGTTCTGCTTTGTTTGCATGAATGACTGCAAATGTCATGCTGATTGACAGTTAACTCCCTGCTGCCTAAGTGCAGAGAGCTGGCAGTCAATCAGCATGACGTCAGCAGTCATACTATGTTGACAGAACAGCCTGATAGAGGAAGAGCTGCTCTCAATGACCGCTCTGTGCCAGCTCCGAGATTTTAGGCCCGTAGTAAAAAAATTGGTCCTGGATACTCCTTTTATTGCTCATTTATTATTGCCAATTTTTATTAGAACCATTTGTTTTTAATTAAGACTTTCTCGCTCCCATGCAGTGACTGGTGGATAGCTGGTGGTTGTGTTTGGACCTTATTTTTGCCCAGGACCTTTATATCACTACCATCTTTGTTGACCTGGTGGTGTTCCTGATGGATGCATTCATGGCTACATTACCACCAGTAAGGAAATCGATAAATGAACCTTAGTTGTTTTTATTATTAAAAAAAAATGTTTTCAATACTTTAATCATCTTATTTTTTTATTTTTGAAACATTGTTATTTGATATGATTTTTTTCTGTGAAATAAATAATATTTTCTATGAAATTCAATAATAATAATAAAAGCTCTGACTCCACTTCCATCAAAAACACCATCGATAATCTGTACCACCATCATGTTGATGTTTTATATCTGTGTAACCATTTTGTTCACAAACCGTGTGAAATTTAATCGGGCAAAAATTGGAAAGATCCATAAAAGCTGTTCCTCATTGTTTGCTCCAAAGTAAACTTCAACTTTAATGATGTGAATTATAGCTCAATAGGAAATGACCTAAGTGCATAAAACTCCAGATTTTCAGTTCTACTGGAAAGTGTTTTCACCCCTTTTCTTTTCTTTCCTTGATTCAAGCAGACGAGGAGAGTGGTCCTCCGGGAGATGAACTACCTTTCCACTACACAGTCATCGAACCCCCTCCTGTGATTTAATTACGCTTGGGTCAGTAAAATAGCCAGCTGAATTAAATTAAGCGAAAGAAACTAAAGACAACGTGGGCTGTCATGATCCGTTTCCTGACGTGTAGCTGTGAATTGACAAGAAGCAAGAAAAAAATTTTTTTTTTCAAAAATTCTTTCGACTCAAAGTGCAAAAGGACATTCGGCAACAAGTAAAACACAGCTCGGTTTATGTAACATTTCCAGTTAAAATCTATCTTTTTAGACAGTTAGGTGGAAAGTTAGTCTCGAAAAAAAAGGAATGTATCATATATCATGAATTTAATAGGGTTTTTAAGGATTTTCACAAAGTGCCTTGACCAGACTTGCACAGCTGGAGGCTTCGCGGCAGGAGATCGAAAACACTGTATCTGTGTTTTTGAAACTCTTGCCAAAATCTATTGAATTTGATCTGGAATGACTATGAATCTTGGGAACGTACATTCACTTTTCTTCATACTTATTCAAATTAAAAAAAATAAAATAAATAAAAATTGTCCTGGGAGAATTCCAGATGGAAACACTAAAGGTGCTTTATTAAGGATTTCCTATAAACAAAATTATGGTCCCAGATCCTGAATTTCAACTGTAGTCTGAACAAAGGACCTTTTAGTAAATGTTAAAAAGAAAAAGTTAAAAAAAAAATCCCAGATTAATATACTTATAAATCTATACAGTTCAGAATTTTACTAAACGTTTTGCAAGCCAAAGAAAAGCAGATATGAAGAGGAAGCCGTAAATCCATCATTTATAAATATCATGCATGACATGAAAGAGGTTTTAATTAGAAGCACATGTGTGTGGCAACAAATTCCTGGCAAAGCGGGTAAAGTTGTAATTTAATGTTAGGATCTGCAAAAAAACTGTTCTGTGCAGTGATCAGACTTTGTATAACACTTCTGTGTGTTGGAGAGAGGTGGATTTTGTCTGTTTTAATGCAGTCATAAAATCCCAGGTTTACAAATTAATCTTTCATTCATTTAAAGGTTATTATTTTCACTTCCATCAATGTAAAAGAGATGGCAATCTATAAGTGGTCTGCTGGGAGTGTAAAGAGCTCAGAGAAAAAAGACTTGTCATATGTTTCTATATATGAATAGCTCATAAATTTAATTTACAGTGCAAGCCCAGTAATATGAATATTGTTCATAACTCCCAGTATTATGGCAGTTAAATTGCTGTACAGTATTATACTAGTTATATTCTTGTACATAGGGAGCAGTATTATAGTAGTTATATTCTTGTACATAGGAGCAGTATTATAGTAGTTATATTCTTGTACATAGGGGCAGTATTATAGTAGTTATATTCTTGTACATATGGGGCAGTATTATAGTAGTTATATTCCTGTACATAGGAGCAGTATTATAGTAGTTATATTCTTGTACATAGGGGGCAGTATTATAGTAGTTATATTCTTGTACATAGGGGGCAGTATTATAGTAGTTATATTCTTGTACATAGGGGGCAGTATTATAGTAGTTATATTCTTGTACATAGGAGCAGTATTATAGTAGTTATATTCTTGTACATAGGGGGCAGTATTATAGTAGTTATATTCTTGTACATAGGGGGCAGTATTATAGTAGTTATATTCTTGTACATAGGAGCAGTATTATAGTAGTTATATTCTTGTACATAGGGGGCAGTATTATAGTAGTTATATTCTTGTACATAGGGGGCAGTATTATAGTAGTTATATTCTTGTACATAGGGGGCAGTATTACATTAGTTATATTCTTGTACATTCGACAGAAACTGCACTCATCAAAGTGACCAATGACCTTCTGACAGTAAAATGTAACGGCGACCACTCTCTGCTCATTCTTCTCGACCTTTCTGCAGCTTTCGACACGGTTGACCACCGTCTCCTACTCTCTAGGCTCCAGTCTCTAGGTATTAAGGACACTGTCCTCCTGGTTCTTCTCCTATCTTTCTGACCGCTCCTTCAGTGTTTCGTTCTCTGGCTCCACGTCATCTCCTCTTCCTCTCACTGTCAGTGTACCCCAGGGCTTAGTCCTTGGCCCTCTTCTCTTCTCTCTCTACACGGCCCCAATTGGACAGACCATCAGCAGATTTGGCTTTCAGTACCATCTTTATGCTGATGACACACAACTATACACGTCATCCCCCGACCTTACCCCCGCTGTACTACAGAACACCAGTGACTGTCTGTCCGCAGTCTCCAACATCATGTCCGCTCTCTATCTGAAACTCAACCTCTCCAAAACTGAACTTCTTCTGCTCCCGCCGTCTACTAACCTCCCTAAATCTGACATTTCCCTCTCTGTGGGTAGCACCATAATAACACCCTGGCAGCAGGCTCGCTGTCTGGGTGTTATGTTTGACACCAATCTCTCCTTCACCTCCCATATACAATCTCTTGCCTGCTCTTGCCGCCTACACCTAAAGAACATCTCTAGAATCCGCCCTTTTCTCACCATGGAAACAACAAAAACCCTCACTGTAGCATTGATCCACTCCCACCTGGACTACTGCAATGCTCTATTACTTGGCCTCCCCATTACTCGACTATCCCCTCTCCAGTCCATCCTTAATGCAGCAGCCAGGGTCATGCATCTGGCTAATCGGTACTTGGATGCGTCCGCTCTTCACCAGTCCTTACAGTACACTGGCTGCCCATTCATTATAGGATCCAATTCAAAGTACTGGTTCTCACCCACAAAGCTCTCCAAAGTGCAGCACCCCCCTACATTTCCTCCCTCATTTCTGTCTATTGGCCTAGCCGATCGCTGTGCTCTGCAAACGACTTTCGACTAACCTCTGCACTAATCCGTACCTCCCACTCCCGACTTCATGACTTCTCCCGCGCTGCACCAATCCTCTGGAATGCTCTACCCCAAGAAATTAGGACTAGCCACAACTTGCACAGTTTTAGGCGCTCCTTCAAAACACATTTGTTCAGAGTGGCTTATCACGTTCCCTAATCAAAGTCATTCTATGTGTAAGTGTGTATGCGTAGCCCATTCACTATCTCCATCCATCCCTCACTCCCTCAAGATGGCTGGACCATCATTGTAAATAGACCATTGTAAATACACATCTGTACTTTGCATCTCCCTCACCTCATTGTAGATTGTAAGCTCTCACGAGCAGGGTCGTTTTATTTTCATAGAATCATAGAATCATAGAATGGTAGAGTTGGAAGGGACCTCCTGGGCCATCTGGTCCAACCCCTGCTCAAAGCAGGATTCTCTAAATCATCCCAGACAGATGTCTGTCCAGCCTCTGTTTGAAGACTTCCATTGAAGGAGAACTTACCACCTCTCGTGGCAGCCTATTCCACTCCTTGATCACCCTAACTGTCAAGAAGTTTTTTCTAATATCTAATCTGTGTCTCCTCCCATTCAGTTTCATCCCATTGCTTCTAGTCTTTCCTTGTGCAAATGAGAATAAAGATGATCCTTCTACAATGTGACAGCCCTTGAGATATTTGTAGACAGCTATTAAGTCTCCTCTCAGTCTTCTTTTTGCAAGCTAAACATTCCCAAATCCTGCAACCGTTCCTCATAGGACATGGTTTGCAGACCGGTCACCATTCTGGTGGCTCTCCTTTGAACTTGTCCAGTTTGTTGATGTCTTTTTTAAAATGTGGTGCCCAAAACTGGACACAGTATTCCAGATGAGGTCTGACCAAAGAGGAGTAGAGGGCAATAATGACCTCACGTGATCTAGACTGTATGCTTCTGTTGATACATCCTAGAATTGTATTTGCCTTTTTTGCTGCTGCATCACACTGTTGACTCATGTTCAGTCTGTGATCAATTAGTATACCCAAGTCTTTTTCACATGTGCTGTTACTTAGCCCTATTCCTCCCATTTTGTATATGCTTTTTTCATTTTTATTGCCCAGATGTAGTACTTTGCATTTTTCCCTGTTAAAAACCATTCTGTTAGTTGCTGCCCACTGCTCCAGTTTATTTATATCTTTTTGAATAATAATAATAATAACAATAATCTTTATTTATATAGCGCCAACATATTCCGCAGCGCTTTACAGTTTAACAGTTTCAAAACACAAGTCATAGGTAACAACGTTAACAATACAATAATTAAAGCAAAATAAGCCGACCCTGCTCGTGAGAGCTTACAATCTACAATGAGGTGGGGGAGATACAAAGTACAGGTGTGTATATACAATGGTGCATTTACAATGATGGTCCAGCCATCTTGAGGGAGTGAGGCATGGATGGAGATAGTGAATGGGCTACACATACACACTTAAACATAGAACGACTTTGGTTAGTGAATGTGATAGGCCACTCTGAACAAATGTGTTTTGAGGGAGCGCCTGAAACCATGCAAATTGTGGATAGTCCTAATTTCTTGGGGTAGAGCATTCCAGAGGATTGGCGCAGCGCGGGAGAAGTCTTGGAGTCGGGAGTGGGAGGTACGGATTAGTGCAGAGGTTAGTCGAAAGTCATTTGCAGAGCGCAGCAGTCGGTTAGGCCGATAGATAGAAATGAGGGAGGAGATGTAGGGGGGTGCTGCACTGTGGAGAGCTTTGTGGGTGAGAACCAGTACTTTGAATTGGATCCTATAATGAATGGGCAGCCAGTGTAAGGACTGGCGAAGAGCGGACGCGTCCGAGTACCGATTAGCCAGATGGATGACCCTGGCTGCTGCATTAAGGATGGACTGGAGAGGGGATAGTCGAGTAATGGGGAGGCCAAGTAATAGAGCGTTGCAGTAGTCCAGGCGGGAGTGGATCAATGCTACAGTGAGGGTTTTTGTTGTTTCCATGGTGAGAAAAGGGCGGATTCTAGAGATGTTCTTTAGGTGTAGACGGCAAGAGCGGGCAAGAGATTGTATATGGGAGGTGAAGGAGAGATTGGTGTCAAACATAACACCCAGACAGCGAGCCTGCTGCCGGGGTGTTATTATGGTGCCGCCCACAGAGAGGGAAATGTCAGATTTAGGGAGGTTAGTAGACGGCGGGAGCAGAAGGAGTTCAGTCTTGGAGAGGTTAAGTTTCAGATAGAGAGCGGACATGATGTTGGAGACTGCGGACAGACAGTCGGTGGTGTTCTGTAGAACAGCGGGGGTAAGGTCGGGGGATGACGTGTATAGTTGTGTGTCATCGGCATAAAGATGGTACTGAAAGCCAAATCTGCTGATGGTCTGTCCAATTGGGGCCGTGTAGAGAGAGAAGAGAAGGGGGCCAAGGACTGAGCCCTGGGGTACACCGACAGTGAGAGGAAGAGGAGATGACGTGGAGCCAGAGAACAAAACACTGAAGGAGCGGTCAGAAAGATAGGAGGAGAACCAGGAGAGAACAGTGTCCTTAATACCTAGTGACTGGAGCCTAGACAGTAGGAGACAGTGGTCAACAGTGTCGAAAGCTGCAGAAAGGTCGAGTAGAATGAGCAGAGAGTGGTCGCCGTTACGTTTTGCTGTAAGAAGGTCATTGGTCACTTTGATGAGTGCAGTTTCAGTCGAATTTAGGGGGCGGAAGCCGGACTGTGAAGGGTCTAGGAGGGAGTAAGTGGAGAGGTAACGGATGAGGCGGGAGTAGACTAGGCGCTCCAAGAGTTTAGAGATGAAGGGGAGATTGGAGACCGGTCTGTAGTTGTTTGTGCAGGAAGGGTCGAGAGCGGGTTTCTTTAGTAATGGAGTAATGATGGAGTGTTTGAAGGAGGATGGGAAAATGCCAGAGGAGAGAGAGTGAGAGATTAAAGATTGTAGTTAGGTGAGTTGTGACAACTGGAGAGAGAGACTGGAGGAGATGTGAGGGAATGGGGTCGGTAGTGCATGTAGTCGGACGAGAGGAAGAGAGGAGTCTGGAGACTTCTTCTTCTGTGATGGGATCAAATGTGGAAAGTGAGCCAGGGGAAATGCAGGGAGGGATGGGAGTCACAGCACTTGGTGGTTGAGAGCAGATTTCCTGACGGATAGTATCTATTTTTTCTATAAAGTGGGAGGCCAGGTCATCAGCACAAATGTCTGTGATAGGGGCTTGTGCTTTTGGCCTGAGGAGGGAGTGAAAAGTGTCAAAAAGTTTCTTGGGGTTGTTGGCTAGTGAGGAGATCAGGGTGGTGAAGTAGGTCTGTTTGGCGAGGTGAAGGGCAGCATTATAAGTTCTTAACATGAATTTAAAGTGGATGAAGTCTTCTGGTGTGCGGGTTTTTCTCCAGAGGCGTTCAGCACTCCTAGAGCATCGCTGAAGAAGTCGAGTTTGCAATGTGAGCCAGGGCTGTTTTACTGTGTGTTTGGAGGTTCTGAGGGTGAGCGGTGCTACTTGGTCAAGGGTGCTTCTAAGAATGTCATTGTAGTGATGAACAGCCAGATCAGGACAGGAAAAAGAGGAGATTGGGGATAGCGATGAGTGTAGGGAGTCTGAAAGTGTCTGAGGGTTAATGGCTTGTAGATTTCTGAAAGTGTGGTAGGTAGGAGTGCGCTGGGGTGGTGGAGGATTTGTGAGCGTGAAGGAGAGAATGTTGTGGTCAGAGAGTGGAAGCGGTGAGTTATTTAGGTGGGAGATTGAACAGAGGCGGACAAAGACCAGGTCAAGGGTGTTGCCATCCTTGTGTGTCTCAGAGGTTGAAAGCTGTGAGAGGCCTAGAGAAGTGGTTAGTGATAGAAGCTGAGATGCAGATGTGGAAGTAAGGCTGTTAATGGGGATGTTGAAGTCTCCAAGGATAAGGGTTGGTAGTTCTGAGGACATGAAGTGCGGCAGCCAGGCTGAGAAGTGGTCGAGGAACTGGGTGGGTGAGCCTGGGGGCCGATATATGACCGCTACTCTGAGGGAGAGGGGATGGAAGAGCCTGATGGTGTGGACCTCAAAAGAAGGGAATGAGAGTGATGGAATTGGGGGGATGACCTGGAAAGTGCATTGTGGGGACAGGAGTATGCCAACTCCACCACCATGTCTGTTTGTGGGTCTCGGGGAATGGGAGAACTGTAAACCACCATAGGAAATGGCAGCAGGGGAGACAGTGTCAGAATCCTGAATCCAGGTTTCAGTGAGGGCCAACAGATTAAGAGAGTTGTTCAGAAAGTAGTTGTGCAGGAAGGATAGCTTGTTGCATGCAGACCGTGGATTCCAGAGGGCACAATTGAAAGAAGGAGATGAGGGAGTGCAAGTAATATTAATAAGATTATTATGGTTTCGGTATGAGGTAGGGTAGGGATTGAGGTTGGGGGATGGTGGACCAGGGTTGGGGGAGATGTCCCTGAAATCAGTAGGAGTAGGAAGATAAAGAGCAGGTAGTTGTTGGAATTGTAAGTAGGTTTTTTCTGTGATGTGTTTGGGCAAGATGGGCTGAGGTTTTTCAGGAAGGTGAGGAGTGCATGGGAGCTGTACATGGGAGAGGGAAGGATCGAGGGGCTGATGTGTATGAGTCGTGATGGAGGGGGGATGGGGCGGTGAATGTGGGTGACAAGGGAACACAGGAGGAAATAGATAAAGTACATAATGAAAAAGAAGGCAAAGTGTGGGGTACCTGATTCCAGCCCTGATTAACTGCCATGAATAACTGCCATTTTCAAGATGCTTTTCTTCTGTGATGCTTAACTTCTGGGATGCATGCGCCCCCACAATGCATGCGCCCCTTAGACTACTCCTAAATATATAGTCCACACTAAAGGGTCAGGAAAGTGGGATTGTGGCAGCTGCTTTGGGATAATTTTCCAGCTGGGGCCAGCACACCAGGGGGTGGTTAGATCATCAAAGGCACTAGACCTGGCAACATCTATATGTTATAGCACTTTCCACCTGATAGCATCTACAGAGGCCCCAGTCACACGAATACACAGCAGTAAGTATTAAGCACAGTGCAAAAAATGAATTATACTAAAGTTTTACCAGGCACATTAAATTATGTTGCAAGATGGTACAGCAGTGGTTGGCAGCAATCAGAAGTATGGAGTGCATACTATTGCTATATATTTCCACATGCAAGACAGAAGGGGCTTGTGTCATTCAGCTGCTTGCTGACAATGAATGGAGTGCATACATGCAGAGACTATCAATTCAGCGGATGAATGATTTGGTTACCATTGCTATATATTTCCACATGCAAGACAGAAGGGGCTTGTGTCATTCAGCTGCTTGCTGACAATGAATGGAGTGCATACATGCAGAGACTATCAATTCAGCGGATGAATGATTTGGTTACCATTGCTATATATTTCCACATGCAAGACAGAAGGGGCTTGTGTCATTCAGCTGCTTGCTGACAATGAATGGAGTGCATACATGCAGAGACTATCAATTCAGCGGATGAATGATTTGGTTACCATTGCTATATATTTCCACATGCAAGACAGAAGGGGCTTGTGTCATTCAGCTGCTTGCTGACAATGAATGGAGTGCATACATGCAGAGACTATCAATTCAGCGGATTAATGATTTGGTTACCATTGCTATATATTTCCACATGCAAGACAGAAGGGGCTTGTGTCATTCAGCTGCTTGCTGACAATGAATGGAGTGCATACATGCAGAGACTATCAATTCAGCGGATGAATGATTTGGTTACCATTGCTATATATTTCCACATGCAAGACAGAAGGGGCTTGTGTCATTCAGCTGCTTGCTGACAATGAATGGAGTGCATACATGCAGAGACTATCAATTCAGCGGATGAATGATTTGGTTACCATTGCTATATATTTCCACATGCAAGACAGAAGGGGCTTGTGTCATTCAGCTGCTTGCTGACAATGAATGGAGTGCATACATGCAGAGACTATCAATTCAGCGGATTAATGATTTGGTTACCATTGCTATATATTTCCACATGCAAGACAGAAGGGGCTTGTGTCATTCAGCTGCTTGCTGACAATGAATGGAGTGCATACATGCAGAGACTATCAATTCAGCGGATGAATGATTTGGTTACCATTGCTATATATTTCCACATGCAAGACAGAAGGGGCTTGTGTCATTCAGCTGCTTGCTGACAATGAATGGAGTGCATACATGCAGAGACTATCAATTCAGCGGATGAATGATTTGGTTACCATTGCTATATATTTCCACATGCAAGACAGAAGGAGCTTGTGTCATTCAGCTGCTTGCTGACAATGAATGGAGTGCATACATGCAGAGACTATCAATTCAGCGGATGAATGATTTGGTTACCATTGCTATATATTTCCACATGCAAGACAGAAGGGGCTTGTGTCATTCAGCTGCTTGCTGACAATGAATGGAGTGCATACATGCAGAGACTATCAATTCAGCGGATGAATGATTTGGTTACCTGTGTGAAGAGAGAAGATGAATGTTAATTCCTTCCCATGAATAACTGCCGTTTTCAAGATGCTTTTCTTCTGTGATGCTTAACTTCTGGGATGCATGCGCCCCCACAATGCACAATTGAATCCTCTCTCTCTCTTCTCTAGTATTAGCTACCCCTCCTAGCTTTGTGTCATCAGCAAATTTGATCAGTTTACCCTCAATTCCTTCATCTAAATCATTGATAAAGATGTTGAACAATACAGGGCCCAAAACAGAGCCTTGTGGTACCCCACTTGATACATTCTTCCAACTGGATGTGCAGCCATTTACGACCACTCTTTGAGTCCGATCACTAAGCCAGTTATGAATCCACCTAACAGTTGCCTTGTCCATTCCATACATAGTCATTTTTTCAATAAGGATTGTGTGAGATACTTTGTCAAATGCTTTGCTGAAGTCAAAATATACTATATCTACAGCATTTCCCTGATCCACCCAGTCAGTGATTCTGTCATAGAAGGAAATTAAGTTAGTCTGACATGACTTATTAGTTACAAACCCATGCTGACTCTGTTTAATCACTTCATTCTTATGCAGGTACTTACATACATGTTCTTTAATAATTTTTTCAAAGATTTTTCCTGGTATAGAAGTCAGACTCACCGGCCTGTAGTTCCCTGGGTCCACCGTCTTCCCCTTTTTGAAGATAGGAACAACATTTGCTCTTCTCCAGTCTTGTGGGACTTCTCCTGTTCTCCAAGAATTTTCAAAGATTATGGACAGTGGTTCAAGAATTTCTTCTGCTATCTCCTTCAGTATTCTGGGGTGTAATTCATCTGGACCTGGAGACTTGAATTCATTTAGGTTAGCTAAGTGTTTCCTCACTGTCTTTCTGTTTATAGATATCCTGGATTCTTCTATTCCTTTAATAGGACAGTGAAGATCAGTTGATGTTACATTTCCTTTCTGAGAGAAAACAGATGCAAAATAGGAATTTAAAAGTTCAGCCTTCTCAACATCCTTTCTTACCATTTCATCATTTTCATCCTGTAAAAATCCTATAGCATCTTTGACATTTTTTTTACTTTTGACGTATCCCCAAAATCCTTTTTTGTTGCTTTTGACATCTCTTGCAAGCCTTAATTCATTGTCAGCTTTAATAATCTGATTTGTGCCCTGCAGGTTCTGCAGATGGCATTATATTCTTCTTTAGATAAGCCTCCCTCTTTCCATTTGATAAACATTTCTTTCTTCCTTTTTAGCATGTGTTTAAGTTCTGTGTTCATCCATCCTGGTTTCCTTAAATGCTTCCCATTCTTCCCTCTTTTGGAATTTTTAACAATTGTGCTTTGAGAATCTCATTTTTCAAGATGTCCCATCCTTCCTGGTATAGGAAAGATGTGTATCTTCGTACCGTGTTAGCCAGCAGATAGAAAAATATTTAGACTTGAGAGTCCTCAGTGGTTGATACCTTTTAATGGCTAACTGAAAAGATGGTTGCAATTTGTTACCATCTTTTCAGTTAGCCATTAAAAGGTATCAACCACTGAGGACTCTCAAGTCTAAATATTTTTCCATCCTTCCTGGACATTTTTGTCCTTAAGGATATCCTGCCATTGGATCCCTCCAATTCTCTTTCTGAGTCCCTTAAAATCTGCCTTTCTGAAATCTAACCTTGACGTCTGAGTCTTCACAGGTCTTCCTCCTCTTGTTATCCAAAATTCTAAAATAGCATGGTCGCTACCGCCTAGGGTCCCAGCCACTCTTACCTCCTCAACCATTTCCTCCCTGTTTATAAGGATTAGATCCAAGGTAGCAGATCCCCTTGTTTTCTCCTCTACCTTTTGAAAGATAAAGTTGTCAGCAAGAGAGGATAGGAATTTCCTTGACCTGTTAGTTTTTGCCTGAGAGAGATTCCCAACAAATGTCTGGATAGTTGAAATCTCCCATGACCACTATGTCATATTTTTTGGAGAACTTGGCCATTTGATGCATAAAGAGTTCATCCATATCTTCAGCTTGCATAGGCGGCCTGTAGTAAATGCCTACAATGGTGTCCTTTCCATTGTTCTGTCCTTGTATTCTTACCCAAACAGTTTCCACAGAACTCCCAGTCTCTGAAGCGTCAATCTCTGTGCAGATATATGCTTTTCTAACATACAATGTGACACCTTCTCCTCGTTTATCAAGTCTGTTTCTTGCAAATAAGTTGTATCCTTCTAGCCTTGTATTCCAATCATGTGTATCGTCCCACCAAGTCTCAGTGATTCCAATGACATCATACTTCTTCTCCTGCGTTAGTAGTTCCAATTCTCCTTGTTTGTTGCCCATGCTTTGTGCATTTGTATAAAAACATTTTAGTTTGTGATTGGTTTCTCTTCCTCCAATATTTTTATTATTTAGATTGTTTTGTCTTCGTTCTTCCTTTCCACTTCTAATAGCCGAGCTCTCAATAGCATTTTGCTTTAATTATTGTATTGTTAACGTTGTTACTTATGACTTGTGTTTGAAACTGTTAAACTGTAAAGCGCTGCGGAATATGATGGCGCTATATAAATAAAGATTATTATTTAGTATTATTACTGTACATAGTAGCAGTATTATAATAGTTATATTCTTGTAAATAGGAGCAGTATTATAGTAGTTATATTCTTCTACATAAGATAAGTTTTATAGTAGTTATATTCTTGTACATAGGGGGAATTATTATAGTATTATATATTTTTGTTCATAGAGGGCAGTATAATAGTATTTATATTCTTGTAGATATAGGTAGTACTATAGTAGTTACAGTGGGTTCGGAAAGTATTCAGACCCTTTTAAATTTTTCACTCTTTGTTTCATTGCAGCCATTTGGTAAATGCAAAAAAGTTCATTTTTTTCTCATTAATGTACACTCTGCACCCCATCTTTACTGGAAAAAAAACCCAGAAATGTAGATATTTTTGCAAATTTATTAAGAAAAAAAAACTGAAATATGACATGGTCATAAGTATTCAGACCCTTTGCTCAGTATTGAGTAGAAGCACCTTTTGAGCTAGTACAGCCATGAGTCTTCTTGAGAATGATGCAACAAATTTTTCATACCTGGATTTGGGGATCCTCTGCCATTCTTCCTTGCAGATCCTCTCCAGTTCCGTCAGGTTGGATGGTGAACGTTGGTGGACAGCCATTTTCAGGTCTCTCCAGAGATGCTCAATTGGGTTTAGGTCAGGGCTTTGGCTGGGCCAGTCAAGAATGGTCACAGAGTTGTTCTGAAGTCACTCCTTCCGCAGAGCAGGCACTGAGAAGCCTGCAGCGATGCCAGAGCGATCACAGGTGTGACAGAGTGCTGTGCACACTGTCCCACCAGCGATCTGGTATTAAACAGTGATGTCCCACCCTGGGACAAAGTAAAAAAGTAAGAAAAATAAAAATAACAAGTGTTAAAAAAAATCATTAAAAAAAAAAAAATATTCCCCAATAAATTCATTTCCTCATCTAAATAAAAAAAACAAAACAATAAAAGTACACATATTTGGTATCGCCGCGTCCGTAACGAACTGCCCTATAAAACTTACCCATTAGTTAACCCATTTAGCAAACCCCTTAAAAAATAAAAAATAAAAACAAAGCAAAAAACAATGCTTTATCATCACACTGCCGAACAAAAAGTGGAATAACACGCGATCAAAAAGACCGACATAAATAAACATGGTACCGCTGAAAACGTCATCTTGTCCCGCAAAAAACGAGCCACCATACAGCATCATCAGCGAAAAAATAAAAAGTTATAGCTCGCAGAATAAAGCGATGCAAAAATAATTATTTTCTATATAAAATTGTTTTTATTCTATAAAAGCGCCAAAACATTAAAAAATGATATAAATGAGGTATCGCCATAATCGTACTGACCCGAAGAATAAAACTGCTTTATCAATTTTACCACACGTGGAACGGTATAAACGCCCCCCCCAAAAGAAATTCATGAATTGCTGATTTTTGTTCATTCTAACCTCCCAAAAATTGTAATAAAAAATGATCAAAAAATGTCACGTGCCCAAAAATGGTACCAATAAAAACGTCAACTCGTATCGCAAAAAATAAGACCTCACATGACTCTGTGGGCCAAAATATGCAAAAATTATAGCTCTCAAAATGTGGCGATGCAAATACTATTTTTTGCAATAAAAAGCGTCTTTTAGCGTGACAGCTGCCAATCATAAAAACCTGCTATAAATAGTAAATCAAACCCCCTTATCACCCCCTTAGTTAGGGAAAAATAATAAACTTAAAAAAATGTATTTATTTCCATTTTCCCGTTAGGGTTAGGGTTAGGGTTGGGGCTAAAGTTAGAATTAGGGTTAGGGTTGGGATTAGGGTTAGGGGTGTGTTAGGGTTAGGGTTATGATTAGGGTTCGGGGTGTGTTGGGGTTAGGGTTGGAGTTAGAATTGGGGGGTTTCCACTGTTTAGGCACATCAGGGGCTCTTCAAATGTGACATGGCGTCTGATCTCAATTCCAGCCAATTCTGCGTTGAAAAAGTAAAGCGGTGCTCCTTCCCTTCTGACCTCTGCCATGCGCGCAAACAGTAGTTTACCCCCACATATGGGGTATCAGCGTACTCAGGACAAATTGCAAAATAACTCTTGGGGTCTAATTTCTTCTGTTACCCTTGGGAAAAAAAATTGGGGTGAAAATATCATTTTTGCTGAAAAAAATTATGATTTTTTTTATTTTATAGCTCTACATTATAAACTTCTGTGAAGCACTTGGGGGTTCAAAGTTCTCCCCACATATCTAGATAAGTTTCTTGGGTGGTCTAGTTTCCAAAATGGGGTAATTTGTGGGGGGTTTCCAATGTTTAGGCACATCACGGGCTCTCCAAACGCGACATGACACCCCAGACCATTGCATCAAAGTCTGCAATCCAAAACGTTACTACTTCCCTTCCGAGCCATAACGTGTGCCTACGCAGTAGTTTTCTCCCACATATGGGGTATCAGCGTACTCAGGACAAATTGGACAACAACTTTTTGGGTCCAATTTCATCTGTTACCCTTGTGAAAATAAAATATTGGGGGTGAAAAAATCATTTCTGTAAAAAAAAAATGATTTTTTTGTTTTTACGGCTGTACTTTATAAACTTCTGTGAAGCACTTGGGGGTTCATAGCGCTCACCACACATCTAGATAAGTTCCTTGGGGGGGTCTATTTTCCAAAATGGGGTCACTTGTGGGGGTTTCCACTGTTTAGGCACATCAGGGGCTCTCCAAATGCGACATGACGCCTGCAGACCATTCCATCAAAATCTGCAATCCAAAACGTCACTACTTCCCTTCCGAGCCCCGACGTGTGCTCATACAGTAGTTTTCTCCCACATATTGGGTATCAGCGCACTCAGGACAAATTAGACAACAACTTTTGGGGTCCAATTTCTCCTGTTACCCTTGGGAAAATAAATAGTTGGGGACTAAAAGATCATGTTTGTGGAAAAATATGATTTTTTTATTTTCATGCTCAGGCGTTATAAACTTTAGTGAAACACCTGGGGGTTCAAAGTTCTCACCACACATCTAGATAAGTTCCTTGAGGGGTTTAGTTTCCAAAATGGTGTCAATTGTGGGGGGTTTCCACTGTTTAGGCACATCAGGGGCTCTCCAAACACGACATGGCGACCAGCCAACTCTGCTTTGAAACAGTCAAACGGCGCTCCTTCCTTCCAAACTCTGCCATGCACCCAAACAGTGGTTTACCCCCACATATGGGTTATCAGCGTACTCAGGACAAATTGCACAATAACTTTTGGGCTCTTGTTACCCTTGGGAAAATAAAAATTGGGGTGAAAAGATCATTTTTGTGGAAAAAATATGATTTTTTAATTTTACGGCTCTACGTTATAAACTTCTGTGAAGCGCTTGGGGGTTCAAATTGCTCACCACAGATCTAGATAAGTTCCTTAGGGGGTCTAGTTTCCAAAATGGGGTCACTTGTGAGGGGTTTCCACTGTTTGGGCACATCAGGGGCTATCCAAATGCAACATGGCGTCCAATCTCAATTCCAGCCAATTTTGGTTGGAAAAAGTCAAATGGCGCTCCTTTCTTTCCGAGCTCTGCCGTGCGCCCAAACAGTGGTTCCCCCCAGCATATGGGGTATCGGCGTACTCAGGACAAATTGTACAACAACTTTTGTGGTCCAATTTCTCCTGTGACCCTTGGGAAAATAAAAAAATTGGTGACTAAAAGATATTTTTTGTGGGAAAAAAATAGGATTTTTTATTTTCATGTCCGGGCATTATAAACTTCTGTGAAGCACTTGGGGGTTCAAAGTTCTCCCCACATATCTAGATAAGTTTCTTGGGTGGTCTAGTTTCCAAAATGGGGTAATTTGTGGGGGGTTTCCAATGTTTAGGCACATCACGGGCTCTCCAAACGCGACATGACACCCCAGACCATTGCATCAAAGTCTGCAATCCAAAACGTTACTACTTCCCTTCCGAGCCATAACGTGTGCCTACGCAGTAGTTTTCTCCCACATATGGGGTATCAGCGTACTCAGGACAAATTGGACAACTTTTTGGGTCCAATTTCATCTGTTAGCCTTGTGAAAATAAAATATTGGGGGTGAAAAAATCATTTCTGTAAAAAAAAAATGATTTTTTTGTTTTTACGGCTGTACTTTATAAACTTCTGTGAAGCACTTGGGGGTTCATAGCGCTCACCACACATCTAGATAAGTTCCTTGGGGGGGGGTCTATTTTCCAAAATGGGGTCACTTGGGGGGTTTCCACTGTTTAGGCACATCAGGGGCTCTCCAAATGCGACATGACGCCTGCAGACCATTCCATCAAAATCTGCAATCCAAAACGTCACTACTTCCCTTCCGAGCCCCGACGTGTGCTCATACAGTAGTTTTCTCCCACATATTGGGTATCAGCGCACTCAGGACAAATTAGACAACAACTTTTGGGGTCCAATTTCTCCTGTTACCCTTGGGAAAATAAATAGTTGGGGACTAAAAGATCATGTTTGTGGAAAAATATGATTTTTTTTATTTTCATGCTCAGGCGTTATAAACTTTAGTGAAACACCTGGGGGTTCAAAGTTCTCACCACACATCTAGATAAGTTCCTTGAGGGGTTTAGTTTCCAAAATGGTGTCAATTGTGGGGGGTTTCCACTGTTTAGGCACATCAGGGGCTCTCCAAACACGACATGGCGACCAGCCAACTCTGCTTTGAAACAGTTAAACGGCGCTCCTTCCCTTCCAAACTCTGCCATGCACCCAAACAGTGGTTTACCCCCACATATGGGTTATCAGCGTACTCAGGACAAATTGCACAATAACTTTTGGGCTCTTGTTACCCTTGGGAAAATAAAAATTGGGGTGAAAAGATCATTTTTGTGGAAAAAAATATGATTTTTTAATTTTACGGCTCTACGTTATAAACTTCTGTGAAGCGCTTGAGGGTTCAAATTGCTCACCACAGATCTAGATAAGTTCCTTAGGGGGTCTAGTTTCCAAAATGGGGTCACTTGTGAGGGGTTTCCACTGTTTGGGCACATCAGGGGCTATCCAAATGCAACATGGCGTCCAATCTCAATTCCAGCCAATTTTGGTTGGAAAAAGTCAAATGGCGCTCCTTTCTTTCCGAGCTCTGCCGTGCGCCCAAACAGTGGTTCCCCCCAGCATATGGGGTATCGGCGTACTCAGGACAAATTGTACAACAACTTTTGTGGTCCAATTTCTCCTGTGACCCTTGGGAAAATGAAAAAATTGGTGACTAAAAGATATTTTTTGTGGGAAAAAAATAGGATTTTTTATTTTCATGTCCGGGCATTATAAACTTGTGTGAAGTAATTGGGGGGTTCAAAGTGCTCACCACAGATCTAGATAAGTTCCTTAGGGGTTCTAGTTTCCAAAATGGGGTCACTTGTGGGGGGTTTCCACTGTTTAGGCACATCTGGGGCACTGAAAACGGAACATGACCCCCATCAACGTCTGCATTCCAAAACGTTATTACTTCCTTTCCAAGCCCTGACGTGTGCCCTAACAGTTTTCCCTCCCACATATGGGGTACCAGCGTACTCAGGACAAATTGGACAACTTTTGGGGTCCAATTTTCTTGGGGAAAATTAAAATTGGGGAATAAAAAATAATTTTAGTGGAAAATTGTTTTTTTTTTTCACACCCAGGCATTATAAACTTTTGTGAAGCACTTGGGGGTTCAAAGTGCTCACAACATATCTAGATAAGTTCCATAGGGGGTCTAGTTTCCAAAATGGTGTCACTTGTGGGGGGTTTCCACTGTTTAGGCGCATCAGGGGGTCTCCAAACATGACATGGCGTCCAATCTCAATTCCAGCCAATGTTGGTTTGAAAAAGTCAAACGGCGCTCCCTCCCTTCCGAGACCGGCCGTGCACCCAAGCAGTGGTTTTCCCCCACATATGGGGTATTGGCGTACTCAGGAGAAATTGCACAACAACTTTATCTGTCTATTTTCTCCTTTTACCGTTGTGAAAGTAAAAAAAAGTTTGTAAAAGATAATTTTTGTGACTAAAAAGTTAAATATTAATTTTTTCCTTCCACGTTGCTTCAGATCCTGTGAAGCACCTGAAGGGTTAATAAACTTATTGAATGTGGTTTTGAGTACCTTGAGGGGTGCAGTTTTTAGAATGGTGTCACTTTTGGGTATTTTCTGCCATATAGACCCCTCAAAGTGAGGTGGTCCCTAAAAAAATGGCTTTGTAAATTTTGTTGTAAAAATGATAAATTGCTGGTCAACTTTTAACCCTTATAATTTCCTAACAAAAAAAAATTTTGGTTCCAAGATTTTGCTGATATAAAGTAGACATGTGGGAAATGTTATTTATTAACTATTTTGTGTGACATATTTCTCTGTTTTAAGGGAATAAAAATTAAAAGTTTGAAAATTGCAAAATTTTCAAAATTTTCGCCATATTTGCGTTTTTTTCAAAAATAAACACAAGTTATATCGAAGAAATTTTACCACTAACGTGAAGTACAATGTGTCACGAGAAAACATTCTCAGAATCGCGAAGATCCGTTGAAGCGTTCCAGAGTTATAACCTCATAAAGAGACAGTGGTCAGAATTGTAAAAATTGGCCCGTCAGTAACGTGCAAATCACCCTTGGGGGTTAAGGGGTTAATAAATTTATTATTTTTTGTTAGGAGAAATTTGGAAGTCTAGGGGTTAAATTTAAGGCTATAATCGTGGAAAAAAATTGCATGAGCTCCCACGCAATTTTCTCCATCAGAGAGGGAAAGCCAGTGACTGAGGACAGATATTAATAGCCTAGAGAGTGACCATGGTTATAGGCCACTGCCTGGCTACAAACAACTGCCCCAGCCACCCCAGAAAAGACACATCTATAAGATGCGCCTTTTCTGGCACTTAGCCTCTCTATTCACATTTCCTTTAGCGGTGGCTCATGGGTTAATAAGGGGTTAATGTCACCTTGCTATTGAAAGGTGGCATTGAGCCAGGTTAGTAATGGAGAGATGTCAATAAGACACCTATCCATTATTTATCCTATATTAGTAAAGGGTTAAAAAGGACACACACACATTAATTAAAAATTCTTTTAATGAAATAATTACACAAAGTTTTTGACAAATTTTATTATGCTGCCAATCTACCTGAATCCCTTGTTCCAAAAAAAAATAAAAAAACAACAATATCCGTCTCCGCCGATCAGTCAGGTCCCCCGCTGCAATCCATCACAAGGGGTTAACTAGTTTACAACAGGGACCGGTGCTAATGAGAACGGCCTGGCTGTATATCACTGAGGTGGTTAAAATTCAAAATTGTGTGGTA
Source organism: Oophaga sylvatica (assembly GCA_033576555.1). NCBI lineage: Eukaryota > Metazoa > Chordata > Amphibia > Anura > Dendrobatidae > Oophaga > Oophaga sylvatica. The sequence continues at coordinate 968,777,396 of JARQOD010000001.1, read as the reverse complement.
AAATTGGGCAAATTGAAACTTTAAAAGATCCACTCATCTTTAGTTACCTGTTCTTTGCCTTCCAGGAGAACTGCAGTTGCTCTTTTTTTGCTTTTCAGATAAAGTTTAAAATTCTCCTCAATTAGAAAAAACAGCAAAAAGTGGATCAAGGCCCACCAAGAAATCTCCCACAGTTTAGTAAATATATATCAGCATTAGAGAAAAATTAAAATATAACTTTTAATTCAACTAGTGAAATATAATATATAAATGCAACCTAGAAGGAGAAGAAAGGGCTCCAAAGTACAGTATGGTGACTGAATGTATAGGAAACCTTGCTTCTCTTGATTAGAATCAGATAAGAGAAAATATGTAAAAGATAATGAACCATATATAAGGGTATACAGACACCTATAACGTGGCAATGTGTGAAATACCAGGTATCTACGTATACCCAATATACATAAGAAATATCTCCAATTCTGCTAATTCATACGATCTATCCTTATATACTCGCTATAACATGCAAAGTAAACAAAAAATGGCAGTAAAAGCAGGGCATTGTTAAAGATATCACTGGACAGTGGTCAGAGAAAAATCAGAATTACAAAAACCCTATTTTTATCAACTACAGTGGTTTCGGAAAGTATTCAGACACTTTTAAATATTTCACTCTTTGTTTCATTGCAGCCATTTGGGAAATGCAAAAAAGTTCATTTTTTTCTCATTAATGTACACTCTGCACCCCATCTTAACTGATCAAAAACAGAAATGTAGAAATTTTTGCAAATTTATTAAAAAATAAAAACTGAAATATCACATGGTCATAAGTATTCAGACCCTTTGCTCAGACACTCATATTTACATCACATGCTGTCCATTTCATTGTCATCCTCCTTGAGATGGTTCTACTACTTCATTGGAGTCCAGCTGCATTAAAATAAACTGATAGGACTTGATTTGTAAAGGCGCACACCTGTCTATATAAGACCTCACAGCTCACAGTTCATGTCAGACCAAATGAGAATCATGAGGTTAAAGGAACTGGCCAAGGAGCTCAGAGACAGAATTGTGGCAAGGCACAGATCTGGCCGAGGTTACAAAAGAATTTCTGCATAACTCAATGTTCCTAAGAGCACAGTGGCCGCCATAATCCTTAAATGGAAGAAGTTTTGTACTACCAGAAGTCTTCCTAGACCTGGCCGTCCAGCCAAACTGAGCATTCATGAGGAAGAGCCTTGGTGAGAGAGGTAAAGAAGAACCCAAAGATCACTGTGACTGAGCCCCTCAGATGCAGTAGGGAGATGGAAGAAAGTTCCACAAAGTCAACTATCACTGCAGTCCTCCACCAGTCAGGCCTTTATGGCGGAGTGGCCCGATGGAAGCCTCTCCTCAGTGCCAGATATATGAAAGCCCGCATAGAGTTTGCTTAAAAAAACACATGAAGGACTCCCAGACTATGAGAAATAAGATTCTCTGGTCTGATGAGACGAAGATAGAACTTTATGGTGATAATTCTAAGCGGTATGTGTGGAGAAAACCAGACACTGCTCATCACCTGCCCAATACAATCCCAACAGTGAAACATGGTGGTGGCAGCATCATGCTATGGGGGTGTTTTTCAGCTGCAGGGACAAGACGATTGGTTGCATTTGAAGCAAACATGAATGCAGCCAAGTACAGAGATATCTTGGATGAAAACCTCTTCCAGAGGGCTCTGGACCTCAGACTTGGCCGAAGGTTCAGCTTCCAACAAGACAATGACCCTAAGCATGTATGCCCAATTACCATGTCAAGGTGTCCTTCGAAAATTTGGTCCCTGTCCTGTAATGTCACCTCTCTTGGGCAAAAAAGCCTACAATTTATGGGGTAGGAATGGACCAGCTAATCTGCTTAAAATCACCTGTGGCTATTGGGAATGAGAGTGCACATGTCCAAAAGGCTTGTTACAAATAGACATAAAGAAGGACCAGCACATCTAAGCTAGTGTGAATAGGCGCCAACCAAAGAAAGCATATGTCATATGACGTGGTAATTGGGCATACATATATTGGCCAATCTATGCGCTAAGAGCCTTCCTTTTTTCATAGCAATTTTTGCAGATACATATTTCATATATACACTATATAGCGCTTTTCTATATTTTCTACCATTTTCTATGGCAGCAATGCAATTCCTATGCTCTAGAGTAATCATTTTTGGTAAGTTATGGTGCAAACCTTAATCTTTTTGACTTATATGCTTTCTTTGCTTGACGCCTATTCACACTAGCTTAGATTTGCTGGTCATTCTTTTTGTCTATTAATGACCCTAAGCACACAGCTAAAATAATAAAGGAGTGGCTTCAGAACAACTCTGTGACCATTCTTGACTGGCCCAGCCAGAGCCCTGACCTAAACCCAACTGAGCATCTCTGGAGAGGCCTGAAAATGGTTGTTCACCAACGTTCACCATCCAACCTGACGAACTGGAGAGGATCTGCAAGGAAGAATGGCGGAGGATCCCCAAATCCAGGTGTGAAAAACTTGTTGCGTCATTTCCAAGAAGACTCATGGATGTATTAGCTCAAAAGGGTGCTTCTACTAAATACTGAGCAACGGGTCTGAATACTTATGACCATGTGATAATTTAGTTTTTCTTTTTTAATAAATTTGCAAAAAATTTTACATTTCTGTTTTTATTTACAGTAAAGATGGGGTGCAGAGTGTACATTAATGAGAAAAAAAACTTTTTTGCATTTACCAAATGGCTGCAATGAAACAAAGAGTGAAAAATTTAGAGGGGTCTGAATACTTTCCGAACCCACTGTATATGCCGCAGAAATATGCATGTGCGAGCACAGGGACAAAAGCATAAATATGAGGTCATATCCACAAGGGCAGTCCACATCTGACCCTACAAGGAAGGCCCTTCACTCTCCCTGTGCATCCTAAATAGTCTAAGTTGGTGAAGTGAAGTGAGAAAAACATAGGCATAAATTAAATTTATTGCATCAAATAACTAAAAATTGGCATGTGCATATGTATTCACCCATTTTGCGATGAAGCCCCTAAAAATTTCTGGTGCAAGCGATTCCCTTCATAAGTTCCATGCTTAGCGACAGGATGTCCTCTGTGTGCAATTTAATTGTCACATGTTGGTCAGTATATACACTTTACCAGGGGCGTAACTAGGAATGGCAGGGCCCCACAGCAAACATCACAATGGGGCCCCCCCTGCCCCCCCGCACGCGCGTTGCCAATCCCGGTCTACCCAAGTTGTGTTAAGAAAGATACCTTTATTATCCAAAATTAGAGGTTTTTGGACTAATGATAGTGAAATAACAGAAAAGAACCAACTCCCAGGAAGCAACTGAGGTAGTGACGAAGGTAGGCTTTCTCCAGAGTAAATGTGTGAAGAGACTTGTAATCCAGCCTGCAAATTGCTTTCAAAACAGATGATTTATTCAGTAAAACAACAGTCCGGTATACAGAATAATCTAAGATTGTTCTGTATACCGTACTTTTGTTCTACTGAATAAATCATCAATTTTGAAAGCAATTTATGGGCTAGATTACAAATTTCTTCTTCACAAGAATAATGCAACATAATTACCTTATTCAGCAGTTTCCTGGGCCCTAGGCTCCTGATGGGGCCTGCAGTTTCCTGGGGCCCTAGGCCCCTAATGGGGCCTGCAGTTTTCTTTGGACCTAGGCCCCTAATGGTGCCTGCTGTTTCCTACGGCCTCTAATGTGGCTCGCTGTGTCCTGGGCCTGAGGCCCCTGATACATTCACACCTCCCCCCTCCCCTCTCTCCTCAAGTGCCGGGACGGGAAGCTGCGGCTGGCGCGTCCCTGTAAAAGAAAGTCAGACTCAGCAAGCATACTTACCAATCTGCCAATCCTCAGGTGACTGCGTCCTCCAGCTCTTCTGCTCCGCGCGCCGCTCCGTCCTCCACGCTCCGACGTCCACCACGCCAGCCTTGCATGTGACGTGAGAGCGCGCGCACGCCCCCACGTCACATGACATGGAAGTGCCGGACTGCTCAGGGCCCGACCCACCTCCTCTCATAGCAGCTCCGGAGGTGGCGGCAGGCCCCATATCAGACTCACACCACCGGCAGCTTGCATGGGCGTACCCAGGATCAAAACTAGGGGGGGGCAAGCCAATGTCGCATTTTATACAGGTTACATCATATACACTGTACATTATCCTGCATATTAGGTATGGAGCATTAGAACTGTTGTATATTGTATAATACAGCAGTGTATGCGACACTACGCTGTATATACCATATATTATACATGGCACACTCACCTCTATACAAAGAATAAGAGGCATTATAACCTGTATATGAAAAGTATAATACAGCAGTGTATATACACTCTATATACCGCACACGATGTGTATGACCCTGTATACACCATATACTACACTCTATATACCGCACACGATGTGTATGACCCTGTATACACCATATACTACACTCTATATACCGCACACGATGTGTATGACCCTGTATACACCATATACTACACTCTATATACCGCACACGATGTGTATGACCTGTATACACCATATACTACACTCTTATTTTGAAGTAAAAAAAAAAGAAACAGGAACAAACACAATACTTAAAATAAAGAACAAGTAAAGTTAAAAATCAACAAACTTACTGGTATTTCAGTGGGAACTATGGGCCTGCTTTTGGCTAATGAGATGGTCAATGTTCGGTTCCATATTTGTCACAAGTGAAGCAATTTTTCTCTTTCTTGATATCATTATTTCCTAGGGATTCCAAATTGCTATTAGTAAAATACCAATATATATACAGCGCTATAAAAACAATATATCAGCAATAAAACTGCCCACACAGAGACATACAGCCTGCACTGCCCATCACTGCAGCCTTGCCAATCCATATCATTTCATCCTCATCAGTGCACATATTGGCGCAACTCCGCTTTTTCTGCCCCATATGATCCCCCATCCTGCCCCATCTGTCTCCATCATATCCATCCTGCCCCATCTGTCTCCAATCCTGCCCCCAGTGTCTCAAATCCTGCCCCCAGTGTCTCCAGTCATGCCCCCAGTGTCTCCAGTCATGCCCCGTGTCTCCAGTCATGCCCCGTATCTCCATTCTGCCCCGTGTCTCGCATTCTGCCCCGTGTCCGGCATTCTGTCCCGTATCCAGCATTCTGTCCCGTGTCCAGCATTCTGTCCCGTGTCCAGCATTCTGCCCCCATGTCCAGCATTCTGCCCCCTGTGTCTCGCATTCTGACCCTTGTCCAGCATTCTGCCCCCCGTGTCCAGCATTCTGCCCCCCGTGTCCAGCATTCTGCCATCGTGTCCAGCATTCTGCCACTGTGTCCAGCATTCTGGCCCCCGGGACCAGCATTCTGCCCCCAGTGTCCAGCATTCTGCCCTCCGTGTCCAGCATTCTGCCCCCCGTGTCCAGCATTCTGCCCCCGTGTCCAGCATTCTGCTCCAAAGTCCAGCACTCTGCCCCCCATGTCCAGCATTCTGCCCCCGTGTCCAGCATTCTGCCCCCCGTGTCCAGCATTCTGCCCTCCGTGTCCAGCATTCTGCTCCCCGTGTCCAGCATTCTGCCCCAAAGTCCAGCACTCTGCCCCCTATATCCAGCATTCTGCCCCCCGTGTCCAGCATTCTGCCCCCCGTGTCCAGCATTCTGCCCCCCGTGTCCAGCATTCTGTCCCAATGTCCAGCGTTCTGCCCCCATGTCCAGCATTCTGCCCCCCATGTCCGATTTGCCCCGTGTCCAGCATTCTGCCCCCCGTGTCCAGCATTCTGCCCCCCGTGTCCAGCAATCTGCCCCCCGTGTCCAGCATTCTGTCCCCCCGTGTCCAGCATTCTGCCCCCGTGTCCAGCATTCTGCCCCCCATGTCCAGCATTCTGCCCCCCCTTGTCCAGCATTCTGCCCCCCGTGTCCAGCATTCTGCCCCCCCCGTGTCCAGCATTCTGCCCCCCCGTGTCCAGCATTCTGCCCCCCGTGTCCAGCATTCTGCCCCCCGTGTCCAGCATTCTGCCCCCCGTGTCCAGCATTCTCCCCATGTCCAGCATTCTGCCCCCGTGTCCAGCATTCTGCCCCCCGTGTCCAGCATTCTGCCCCCCCGTGTCCAGCATTCTGTCCCAATGTCCAGCATTCCGCCCCCCCCGTATCCAGCATTCTGCCCCCCGTGTCCAGCATTCTGCCCCCCCATGTCCAGCATTCTGCCCCCCGTGTCCAGCATTCTGCCCCCCCCGTGTCCAGCATTCTGCCCCCATGTCTCACAGTCTGCCCCGGGCCCCCAGGATCGCCGCTCTCAATAAAAAAAAAAAACAAGTTCTTCTTATCTGGCCGCGCTCCTGCGGTGAAACTCCCTCCATGCAGCTGAAGCGCGCAGTCGCTGGCGACTGACAGTATATATAGCATATATATATACAGTATATATAGCTATATATCTATCTATATATCTACATCTATATATATCTATCTATATCATCTTCTCACCTGTGTCTTGCCTCTCTTGTGTTTTCTGTCTTCTTTCATCTTTTCTCTCTCCCACTCTTGTTTTTCTTTCCTTTTTGCCTCCTTCTCCCTGCTTGTCTGTGGCTCCACCCCTGACATTTAGCCCCGCCCCTCCATGGCTCTCCACAGTCTGAGAGCTGTGACGCTGCTGGAGGGGAGGGATCCGATGCTGCTGCTGACTACAGGTGCGGGGTAGGGGCGGTGAGTGGTGTCACAGTGTGTGTGACTGTGCCCCTGCTACACTGCAGCCGGCAACTCTCTCAGAGTACGGTACGCTCATGGCAGCTTGCGGAACTACCGTGGTGGTAGGTGAAGCAGCTGCAGCAGGGACGGGCCCCCTTCTAGCCCGGGCCCTGTGGCAGCTGCTTCCCCTGCTTCCACGATAGTTCCGCCCCTGCACTTTACCTTTTCTGAAAGGCCACAGAGGCTGCAACACTTTTAACAAGAGGCTCCACTAACCAAACACCATGAAGACCAAGGAGATCTCCAAACAAGGCAGGGACAAAGTTGAGAGAAGTACAAGTCAGGGTTGGGTTATAAAAAATATCCCAGTCTCTGATGATCTCTCGGAGCACCATCAAATCCATTATCAAATGGAAAGAACATGATTCCACAACAAACCTGCCAAGAGAGGGCCGCCCACCAAAACTCTCAGCCTAGGCAAGGAGGGCATTAATCAAACAGGCCGCACAGAGACCAAAGGTAACCCGGAGGGAACTGCATAGTTTCCAAGCAGAGACTGGAATATCTGTCCAGACAACCACAATAAGCCATACACTCCATAGAGGTGGCCTTTATGGAAGAGTGGGCACAAAAATCCATTTACTTATAAAAAAAACATTCTAAGGCTTGTTTTAAGTTTGCCAAAAGACATGTGGGAGACTCCCCAAATGTATGGAGGAAGGTGCTGTGGTCAGATGAGACCAAATTTGAACTTTTCGCCCACCAGGGTAAACTCTATGCCTCACGCCAAACCAACACAGCTCATCATCCCAAGAACATCCTGCCCACGGTGAAACATGGTGGTGGCAGCATCATGCTGTGGGAAAGTTTTTCTGCAGCAGGGACAGGGAAAATGATCCAAGTCAAGAGGAAGATGGATGGTGTGAAATACAGGGATATTCTTAAGCAAATCCTGTTTCAGTCTGTCAGTGATTTGAGACTGGGATGGAGGTTAATCTTCCAACAAGACAATGACCCAAAACATACTGCTAAAGCAACATTTGAATGGTTTAAGGGGAAACATGTTTTGGAGTGGCCTAGTCAAAGCCCTGACCTTACTCCAACTGAGAATCTGTTGTCAGACTTGAAGGTTGCTGCTCACCAGAAGAAACCATGTAACCCGAAGGAGCTGGATCAGTTTTGCCTTGAGGAATGGGCAAAAATCCCAGTGGCAACATGTGGAAAGATCATTGAGACTTATCCAAAGTAATTTGCAACTGTAAGTGCTGCAAAATGAGGCTCTACAAAGTATTGACTTTAGAGGGAGGAATAGTGATGCACACTGAAGTTTTTGGCTATTTTTTCCTATTCATTATTTGCTTCATAATGAAAAGAAAACCAAATTTTCACAGTTCTAGGCATGTTATTTACATGAACTAATGCAAACCCTCAAAAAAATGTGAAATTCCAGGTTGTGAGGAAGCAAAACATGAAAACTACCAAGGGTGTTGAATACTTTCACAAGCCATGGTAGTTACTCCGCTGTACTTACTTATTCTTATTTCAGGATATGGACACTTTTAGGGACTTTTTTTACTTAAATTCATGTCATTTTGGTTAAAAATAATATTACTCAATTGGATTTCATTAAACATTTTTCACCATTCACTCTCTATAACCTCACAGTGAGTAAACTAAGAGTCTGTCAGTGATTTAAACTATTATATATATATATTTTTTTTTTCTACAAGTGTTTATCCTTTTTTAATGTTTTAACATTGATCTCTTTTGGAGACTTGAACCTTGATCACTTGGACACTTCACTGCAGTAATGTGATATTGTAGTGTGTTGTTAAATTACCTATCACTAGAGATGAGCGACTTTGCCTCTGGGAGGGTCGAGTCGGGTTTCGGACCTTCCGAGTTTCCCAAAAGTCGAGTCTACGAAGTCGGCAGACTATCGGAAAAAGTCGAATTGGGGTTGAAAACCCGACCCCAATGCAAGTCAATGGGGAATAAAAGTCGGCAGTGAGTGGAGGACAGTAAACACACCTACAGTGCCCATTTCAATGTCAACTACATCAATTCTTATTACTTAAGCTTGTCAACCTTAATTAACTTTTAATAATAGTAACGCATTGAAAACTGGGGGTTATTTGACTAAAGTTGTGGGGGTCAGGGCTGGCTCCAGGTTTTCGTGGGCCCCGGGCGAAAGAGTCTCAGTGAGCCCCTTTAACACATACCACAATTCATGATGCTCCAATACGGCACAGAAATATAGGTATAGTACAATGCCAAATACTTCACTTCTTACATTACATGAGTGATATCTATTGTAAATTCTACAATAGCTCAAAAAGCGGACAGTATATTCCTCCATACAGTATTATGAGCACCACACAGTGCGCCATACAGAATGGGCTCCATATAATGCTCCATACAGAATAGGCCCCATATGTGCTCCATATGATGCTCCATATATAAAGGGCCCTATATCATGCCCCATAAATAATGAACCCCATATGATGCTCTAGTATATGATGGGCCCCATATATGATGCTCCAGTGTATGATGAGCCCCATATAATGCTCCAAATATAATGGCCCCCATATATAATGGGCTCCATGTGATGCTCCAGTATATTATAGGCCCCATATATGATGTTCCAGTGTATAATGGGCCCCACATATGATGCTCCAGTGTATAATGGGCCCCGTATGTGATGCTCCAGTGTATGATGGTCCCCATTTATAATGCTCCACTGTATGATGGGCCCCATATATAATGCTCCAGTGTATAATGGGCCCTATCTATGATGCTCAAGTGTATGATGGGCCCCATATAAAATGCTCCAGTGTATAATGGGCCTTATCTATGAAGCTCAAGTGTATGATGGGCCCCATATATAATTCTCCAGTGTATAATGCTCCCCATATATTGCTCCAAACATAAAAAAAAATGAAATTCCTCTCCTCGCTGGGCACTGCTCTACTCTGGACTCCTCAGCATCGCCGTCTTCCAGCTCTCTGAACTGTGACTTTTCAGGCAGAGGGCGCACAGACGTGACGTCATCGCGCTCTCTGACCTGAATGTCACTGTCAGGAAACACGGAAGACGTCACAGCAGTGGAGCAGGGAGAGGTAAGTATTGCAAGTGCTGGGGCCCTGAGCAAGCAGGGGGGTCCCACACTGGCACTGACACAGGGCCCCTCATAGTACGTCGGTGTCTCTGACGGCAAGTGGGCCCCCCACCTGCTCAGGGCCCCGACATTTGCCCGTGTGTGCCAGGTGCTAACGCCGGCCCTGGGGGGGTACAGCCCAGTTAGGGAGGTGGAAAAACTGGCATATGTTGAGGTGTAGGCTGGATGTTCAGCAGCTGCAAATGGAGGAATTGGAGAAGTCGGAGGAAGAGGAGGACAAAGCGAGCCATTTTGCTGGCAACCTATGTGTTCTGTCCCCACATGAGGCGAATGGAGGTATAGTTGATTGGGGCTGGGAGAGTTTTCCTACCTTCCGCTTCCTCATGCAGAGCAGACAGGACTAGTGCAGTTCAGCGTCCAGAGAGATGATGCACACCAGGGATTGTGAAGTCCAGACTTGTTTATTTGGAAATCTGGACATACAGCATATGATTGGTATACAGTAACTTCTCCAGAAATGCAGGTGAAACGAGGTGCAGGAAGATGTAGAACCAAGTGTGGCTGCAAGTGTGAGCAGTAAGAGAGTGTAGGTGGTGGTCGAAAACTGATGCCTTTCACAGCTCGGTGCAAAGCGTGTCTCTCCCATAAAGTACTAAAAAAGCAAATGGCTACTAACAGGAAGAAGGAGTGAACTCTGCCCAGGAAGTGAAATGCATGTTTCAGACGAAGCAATTAGTTACAGGCTGCCACACAGAAAGCCACCAGGTGACAGCAGAGAGCGTGCAAGAATAGATTATACACAGCATGGAAATAATACAATACATTAACCAGACAAATGGAACAGCACACTCCCCGTCTGAAATTCCGTAAGGGATTTCACTATACTAGTGCTTTGAAATAAAGTTCAACAACTTAGAAAAAACAAACACATAAACATGCATGGAATGCAATAATAACTTCGAAATGAGGTAAATGAATGTCTTTAAGTCAGTTCCTGAGGTAATCCAAAGGAAACCCATCTTCGGATCAGAGAAGCTGTCACTAGGCCAAACTATCTCCGACCCAACAATAATCCAATGGACAAAGTACTAGTGCAGTGTTCTGCTCGCCTTTATCCTACCGGAATGTCCGCGGTAGAGAGCGGTTTAAGGCAGACATGCCAACATGACAGTTTTTGTTTCCATGTGAGTCGTGATAAGATCTCGCAATGTGGACTAGCCTTGCTATGGTCTTGACGAGTTTCATCCAGTTGGAGAAGCGTTCGAAGCGCTGGCAACCGAGGCTGGAGGTTGGTTTAGTGTTCGTGGCCAGAGAACTGACCTCGGAGCTGGATCGTTATCCGGATCCTGGACGCTGAAGTCTTCCTGGACACGTTCACTTCCTTTCTGTTCCAGCAGAAACTTCGGACCTGAAAGCCAAGAAGAGTTAGCAAAAGAACTTATAGACATAGGTCTATTGGCGTGGTCTGCTGGATTAAGCTCAGATGGGATATAGTGCCACTGCTCAGGCTTTGAAGACTTCCTTATTCTCTCGATGCGGTTACTGACGTACACGTAGAAGAGCCTTGTTTGGTTGTGGATGTAACCTAAGATGACCTTACTGTCAGTGTAGTATTGTACGTCATCTATGTTGGTGTCCAGCTCATGCTGTATAAAGTCTGCGAGTTCTACCGCGAGCACAGTCCCACAGAGTTCGAGCCTGGGAATAGTGTGGTCAGGCTTGGGAGCCAACTTAGCCTTGCCGAAGACGAACCCAACGTGATCTTGATTGTCGGATCCCGTCACCTTCAGATAGGCAACGGCTGCAATGGCCTCCGTGGATGCATCCGAGAACACATGGAGTTCTGTCCTAGTGCTAGCGGCAAGTGAGGTTGTGGCGTAGCATCTTGGTATGTGGATCTCATCCAAGGCACACAAGGACTGCTTCCAGGTTTCCCATTTTGGTTCCTTATCAGGAGGGAGTGGGGCATCCCAGTCTTTGACGGTTTCGGAAAGCTGTCTCAGAAGGGATTTACCTTGTATGGTAATTGGTGCTACGAATCCCAGTGGATCGTATAAGCTGTTCGCCACTGACAGGACACCACGTTTAGTGAATGGTTTGTCTGCACAGTTGATTTGAAACCCGAAGGTGTCGGCTGACAGGTTCCACCTCAGGCCTAAGCTTCTCTGCACAGGCGGACGGTCTGGTATGAGGTCTATGTCCTTGAATCCTGGTGTGTGGTCACTTGAGTCAAAGGCTCCCATGACGGCTCGACTGTTTGAAGCAATTTTGTGCAGTCTCAGCTTGGCTCGGTACAGCATACCTTGGGTCCTCTTAAGCAGGTTCTTACTCTGGCGTCTGTCCATATTCGGACTCTCCTTCCACTGCAGTTCTCCGCAGGCCATAGGTTGCACAGCGGGAAAAGGGCTGTTCCCGAATACGTGCACCCTCATGCGATACTCCACCATCTCTTTGCTGGGGTCGTTGTCCTTGTGCCACAAGAACCTGAGGAAATTCCTGTGGTCCTCTTTGACTATGAAACAGTGGAACATCTGTTCAATGTCGGTAGTGATGGCGATGGGCTCTTTCCTGAACCTCATCAACATGCCTACTAGGTTGTTTGTTAGGTTAGGGCCCATGAGGAGGACATCGTTGAGAGATATGCCTTGATGTTTGGCGCTTGAATCAAAGACAACTCTAATTTGCTTAGGCTTTCGTGGGTGATATACTCCGAATGAGGGTAGGTACCAGCACTCCTCGTTTTCCTTTAAGGGAGGAGCTGGCTCGGCATGGTTATTATGGAATATTTTGCCCATAAAGGTGACAATGTGCTCTTTCATCTCCGGTTTGTTGCTTAGTGTGTGCTGGAGAGAGTTGAATCTGGACAACGCTTGTTCACGGTTGTTCGGGAGCCTTACCCTGGTAGCTCTGAAGGGTAGGGGAAAAACCCAGTGATTAGTCTCGTCCTTAAGGAACTCATTGTCCATTATCTTGACAAATTCCTTGTCTTCCATTGACGGGGCTACTTTGTTGTCATCCTTAGTGGTACAAAACACTGATTTTCGCAAGTCGTCTGCATAGGGAGAAGGGATGACATCAGGCAGCTGTACGGGATCTGGAGGCTTCTCTTTCACTTCGTAGTGAAGAGGGCATGGTTTGCAGAAAGTAGTGCGTCCATCTTGGCATACGTGGGTCTTAAAGGAATTGACTCCTGTTCGGTCCAAGCATACATTTCCTATGACTACCACCCCAAGTCGAGTTTCTGGGCATAGGGGGCGTAGTCAGGACCATTACACTGTTGGCGGACCTTATGTATCCTTAAATTGTCTCTGCCGAGCAGAAGTAAGATTTCAGCATCTGTGTCCATAGGTGGGATAACATTAGTTAAGTGCCTTAATTGTGGTTTGTGGAACGCAGTTTCTGGGGTAGGGATTTCATCCCTTTGGTCGGGTATTTGATCACATTCGATTAATGTAGGTAGGGGTATTTCTATGCCATCGTTGATAGGGGAAGCAATAAAACCTTGTGCCCTTCTACCGCTAGTCTCTATGCGACCCGAGCAGGTATTCAGAGTGTAGGGCGTTGCTGTTCCCCTGATGCCAAAGGCTTCAAAGAACTTAGGTGCAGCTACAGATTGATTGCTCTGGTCGTCAATGATGGCATACATTTTTACTGCCTTCTCTGGATGCCCTTCTGGATAAACTCTAATTAGGCATATCCTGGCACAGCATTTAGCTCTTTGGTTCTCCCTACATACTTCTGAGCATGAGGAGGAGAGAGCCGTGGTAGACTTGTCGTAGTTCTGTGGCTCCCCGCCATGGCTTGCTGCTGGACTAGGGGTCACTGCGACTGCTGGATTGCTGGTGGCTGAGGTTGGATGCAATGCTGATGGGTGTTTGTCGCTATGGCACTCCACACTTAATGGAAGATTTACAGTCCTTGGCCATGTGTTCTAATGAGGCGCAGCACTTGAAACATACCCCAAGTTCGCTGAGGATTTTCTTGCGCTCCTGCATGGTTTTGGACCTGAAGCCTCTATATTTGTTCAATGAGTGTGTTTTTTTGTGAATGGGACACTCACGATTGAAAGATTTATCCCTCGACGGAATAGTATACTGCTTATGAGTGGGTACTGCAGGTGGTGGCAGGTTAGTCTTACTGACACATTGTTCCTCAAGTCCTTGCGTCTGTGTGCGATGCTTTCATACCTTGATGAGAATGTTGCTGGAACTGCAGTGCTGGACTAAGAATTAACAGTGCGCTGAAATTGCCAAAAAAAAATATGCTTAGTATAAGATTGAACTGGCAATGTATAGCTTTTTTAATTAAAGTGGTAAAAAAAAAATCGCAAATTTGTGAAAAAGAAAAAAACTTTTGCTTGTGTCACCATTTTCCAAGATTTTCTGACACCAATTTTGAGTACATGAGATGTTTTGGTCGTCTGTTATTACATTTTTTTCTGTTGTTGTTGAAAAACTGCAATTCTGGAGTTTTTAATTATTTTTATTTTTTGATGCTTTGATTGCTTCTTATTACATTTTGTCGTAATGCTGCGACAGTCAAAAAAAATAATAATTCGCATTTTGTTTTTTTTTCGTTTTACTACGTTTACAAATCGGATTAATTAATTTTATATATTTATGGGTAAGACTTTTACAATGCAGCAATACCAATACCAATCTCTGGGTTTTTTTTTTGCACTGTTCCAATACACATAAAGGAAATAAATGTACACACGTGTTCAAAATTGTTGGCACCCCTTGTTTAATGACAAAAAAACCCACAATGGTGACAGAAATAACTTGAATCTGACAAAAGTAATAATAAATCAAAAATCTTTGACACTGAACAAATGAAAGTCAGACATTGCTTTTCCACCATGCTTCCATAAATTTTTTCAAAAAAATAAAACTCATGAAATAGGCCTGGACAGGAATGATGGTACCCTTTAATATTTTGCTGCACAAACTTTTGAGGCAATCACTGCAATCGAACGATTCCTGTAACTGTCAATGAGACTTCTGCATCTCTCGACAGGTATTTTGGCCCACTCCTCAAGAGCAAACTGCTCCAGTTGTCTCGTGTGTGAAGGTTGCCTTTTCCAGACGACATGTCTCAGCTCTTTCCCAAGATGCTCAATAGGATTTAGGTCAAGGCTCGTAGAAGGCCACTTCAGAATAGTCTAATGTTTTCCTCTTAGCCATTCTTGGGTGTTTTTAACTGTGTGTTTTGGGTCATTATCCTGTTGCAAGACCCATGACCTGCGACTGAGACCAAGCTTTCTGACACTGGGCAGCACATTTCTCTCTAGAATCCCTTGATAGTCTTGAGATTTCATTGTACCCTGCACAGATTCTAGAAACCCTGTGCCAGATGCAGCAAAGAAGCCCCAGAACATAACAGAGCCTCCTCCATGTTTCACAGTAGGGACAGTGTTCTTTTGTTGATATTCTTCATTTTTCCATCTGTGAACATAGAGCTGATGTGCCTTGCCAAAAAGTTCCATTTTTGTCTCATCAGTCTATAGGACATTCTCCCAGAAGCTTTGTGGCTTGTCATCATGTAGTTTGGCAAATTACTGTCTGGCTTTTTATGATTTTTTTCAACAATGGTGTCCTCCTCGGTCGTCTCCCATGAAGTCCACTTTGGCTCATACAGAGACGGATGGTGCGATCTGACACTGATGTTCCTTGAGCTTGAAGTTCACCTTTAATCTGTTTAGAAGTTTTTCTGGGCTCTTTTGTTATCATTCGTATTATCTGTCTCTTTGATTTGTCAGCAATTTTCCTCCTGCGGCCATGTCCAGGGAGGTTGGCTACAGTCCCATGGAGCTTAAATTTCTGAATAATATGTGCAACTGTAGTCACAGGAACATCAAGCTGCTTGGAGATGGTCTTATAACTTTTACCTTTAACATGTTTGTCTATAATTTTCTTTCTAATCTCCTGAGACAACTCTTTCCTTCGCTTCTTCTGGTCCATGTTGAGTGTGATACACACCATGTCACCAAACAGCACAGTGAGTATCTGTAGCCCTCTATACAGGC
This sequence comes from Oophaga sylvatica, assembly GCA_033576555.1. Taxonomy (NCBI): domain Eukaryota; kingdom Metazoa; phylum Chordata; class Amphibia; order Anura; family Dendrobatidae; genus Oophaga; species Oophaga sylvatica. The sequence goes on along the minus strand of JARQOD010000001.1, from coordinate 968,761,583 downwards.
CACTCACTGATTCCAAGATTGTAGACACCTGTGAACATAATTAGGAGACACACCTTGATTTAGCATGTTCCTTTTGTCACATTATTTTCAGGGGTACCATCATTTCTGTGCAGGCCTATTTCATGAGTTTTATTTTTTTAAAAAATTCTGTGGAAGCATGGCTGAAAAGCAATGTCTGACTTTCATTTGTTCATTTTCACAGATTTTTGATTTATTATTACTTTTGTCAGATTCAAGTTATTTCTGTCACCATTGTGGGTTTTTCTGTCATTAAACGAGGAGTACCAACAATTTTGACCACGTGTGTATGTATAACAAAACATGTGTAATGGCAATAATTTTCATTTTCTGGAACTATTTTAAGGTTGCCAACACTTTGGCCAAAACTGTATGGGGAAATGTGGATACTGTTTGTAGACCTCTTTAACCCCTTTACGACCATAGGTATTTTTGGTTTTGCTTTTTCGCTTTTTGCTCCCCTTCTTCCCAGAGCCATAACTTTTTAATTTTTTTTTGTCAAAACGGCCAAGTGAGGGCTGTTTTTTTGTGGGAAGAGTTGTACTTTTGAGCTACAGCTTTGGTTTAACTTTTAATATATCTTGTACGGGAAAAAAGGGAAAAAAATAAAAGTGCGGTGAAATTGCAAAAAAAAAGTGCAATCCCACAGTTGTTTTTTTGTTTTTCTTTTTTACTATGCTCACTAAATGCTAAATCTGACCTGCTATTATGATTCTTCAGGTCATTACAAGTTCGTAGCCGCCAAACATATCTAGGTTCTTTTTTATTTAAGTGGTGAAAAAAATTCCAAACTTTGTTAAAAAAAAAACAAAAATTGGGCCATTTTCCGATACCCGTAGCGTCTCCGTTTTTCATGACCTCGGGTTGGGTGAGGGCTGATTTTTGCACGCCGAGCTGACATTTTAAATTATACCATTTTGGTGCAGATACAATCTTTTGATCACCCGTTATTGCTTTTTAATGCATTGTCGTGGCAATCAAAAAAACGTAATTCTGGCATTTTTACTTTTTTCTCACTACACCGGTTAGCGGTCAGGTTAATCCTTTTTTTAATTGATAGATCGGGCGATTCTGAATGCAGCAATACCAAATATGTGTATGTTTGATTTTTTTTTATTGTTTTATTTTGAATGGGACGAAAGGGGGTGATTTGAACTTTCATTTTTTTATTTTTTTTTATATTTTTAAAAACATTTTTTTTACTTCTGGCATGCTTCAATAGTCTTCATGGGAGACTAGGAGCTGTCATAACCAGATCAGCTCTGCTACATACAGGCGATGATCAGATCGCCTGCATGTAGCAGAATAATGCCGGCGTCACACTAAGGAGGAATACGAACGAGTGAGAGGCGTGAAAATCACGCATTACACTCAGACCAATATTTCTCTATGGAGCAGCTCAGATCATGCGTATATTTCTCAGCCGTATTTTACGCTGTGAGACACTCGCAGCATGCTGCGATTGTCATCGTATTATGCCCTTTGTACGCCAATGAAAATCTATGGGTTCGAGAGAACAACGGATTACACAAGGACCACACGTGTGACTTGTGAGAAATAAGCAAGACTTCTGCAGCTCACAGGAAATGGTGCAACACATGAATCAGGAAGCTGACACATGCAAATTAGCTCAAAAAGAGCGCCAGACATCTCAAAAGAAATCCTCCAGGGAGTCAGCCATAATGTCTACGCACATCAATGTGGAGATGTTGATAGTGTTGGTGCAGGAGAGGCCTGAAATTTGGGACCAACGTGATGCACACTATGCAGACTGCGCAAGAAAAGAGGCAGCATGGAGACGCATCTGTGGGCAGATGTTTCCCCACTTTGTGGATAGCCCACGCGAGGAGCAGCAGCGAATGAGTAAGTTACCTCATTTGTTAGCAAACTTCTTCACGGTCAGAACGTAATAATTGCGATGATTTTCCCTAAAATAGACTTTTTATAATTTTTTTTTTTGTTGTGCCAAAATGTTAGGATACTCACATTCGACTAGGCCCCCATGACTATGTGAAGTGTATGTAGAACAATTTGGCATTCTGCATCTAGGTAAATTATGAAATTATATGTCACATTGCAGTGGATGATGTCATGAGAAGATGGAGAAGCATCCGCCACCAGTATAGGCGGGAACGGCGCAGAGGTCCAGGAGCGGGTCTGCGGCACCGACAAAAAGAAAATATGTCTGCTTTGACCGCCTTGGCTTTCTGGCTCCTATTCTGGATCTGAGACCGTAAGTACATACATCACACCACATAACACATATGCAGTTTAGGCTGACCGCTCCAACATGCTCTAATCCCATTTAATTTCCTAACAGAACTCAATCCAACGTCACTGAGAGGGAGACAGGCTCAGACTCAGAGGCAATTATAGACCCGGTTGGGGGAGGTGAAGAGGTGGCTGGCCCATCTTGTGACCCTCCCATCAGCATCCCCCAAGCTTCCCAAGAACCAGGACCTGAGCAACCAGCTGCACCTCTACCTGTACCGGAGCCACCAGCTGCAGCAGCATCCGCCATTGGTGATGAAGCAGCAAACAGCAGCAGCCCCACTGTACCTCTGGGGGGCTCCCCCCAGCCTGCTGCAATATCCCGCCATGGGAGAAGACGGCGAGACATCACAGCCTCTGACACACGGAGGCATGTGGACACTGGGGTACTCAATTACCTTTCAAGGCAGCTGTGGATGAGGGAGAGGAGGTGTATTCACGTAGCCTTGCCCTCTACCTTCATCCCCTACCCTGTGAGGTCAGGCTCCATGTGTGAGGATCAATTCATGCACACCCCCAATATCCCATATGAGGTGTTTGAATTCCTTGAGAGGTGGCAGCTCTCACCCCGTAATCTGCTCCTTACCCCCCAACAAAATGTGCATGCTCAATTAGGATCTAAGGATCCTCCAGCACGGGTGCCTACACCTCAACCCATTCCCCCACAAAACCAACCTTGGCAACCACAGGGTCAAATGGCAGGCTATAACCCAACTTCCCAATATGGCCACTTGTACAGATCCAGTGATGGAGGCTGGTCCCAAACTGGATTTGCTCAACATGGTCATATTGGGGGGTATGATTCTCGTGGGTACCAGCTTCCCCAGGAGTATAATCTCCATTATCTTTATGGCAATGTGCCCACACACCAACCTGACCGTGGCCACATGTCAGCTCATGGCCCTGAAAACCCACCCCAACAGGGTGATGGTCAAGGTGTTCAACAAAGCCAACAACACAGAGATGCTGGTCACCTGCCAACCCCACCACCCACATACCACCAACTCTGATTTTTTATTTTTCTTATCTATTATTATTTGAAACCCAGTTTGTTATTTTATTATATTTATTTTTACAACATGTTGTGTAAAGCATATTTGCACTAATCTGAAAGCCTCAAACTACCATATGGTACAGATATGGTGTTCAGTGGGCTAAGTTTGTTTTTTTATCATTTTGTCTTATTATTTACACCAATGTTTGTTATTTTTTTATATTTAATTTTACTCCATGTTGTCTATTGCATATTTGCAGTAGTCTAATCTAGTCAACCAAGCATATGGGTCACATATGATGAGCACTAGGCATAATGACAGTTTGTTATTTTCTTTATATACTATTATTCATTGAAATGTTTGTTATTTTTTTATGACTTATTTTGGTACTTGTTGTGTAAGAATGCACACTTACACTATTGTGCTTTGAATTCATATACCATATGATTCAAATATGGTAGTCACTACCTCAAGTGGCAGTTTGCACATATAAAGATCTATTTTTATATAAAGTTGTGACTCTTTTTTCATAAGTAATTAGTAATCAACCACCAACACATCTGTTTAGGAACATTAACACCAGACACAAAGAGTATGTCAGAAAGCAACAAAATTTATCTATACACACAAAACTGCATTACAGCATTGATAATGCATCATCTTGCCATGTTGTAGTACCTTGAGGTGACACAAAATACTAGGTAAACAGATCACGGGTTTTCAGTCCTGAGAGTGGACGACGTACAGGGATTACATGTGGGCTAGGCATATCCCCATTGGTCACCACACTTTCACCAACATCAGATGGGCCACAATCATGCATTCAAGTGAAATTGTGCAGGACAACACATGCTTTGATGACCTCATTGACGTTGGCTTCACTCAGCTGAATTGCAGACTGGAGGACCCGCCATTTTGCACATAGAATGCCAAAGGCACACTCCACCAGGCGCCTGGCCCGTGATAGGCGCAAGTTGAAGATCCTACGACGATGGTCAAGGTTACGTCGTGGATATGGCCTCATGACATTCCTAGATAGTTGGAAGGCCTCATCCCCAACTACAACATACACCACAGGTTCAAGATTGGAGCCAGGAAGTTGCCGTGCTGGTTTTAGGTCCAACAGGTTATTACGCAGCCGCCGACCCATAATGGAAGAATTGAAGACTCTAGAGTCTCCAGTCCTTCCATAGGCCCCAATGTCTACAATTATAAACCTGTAGTTACTGTCAACCAGAGCCAACAGCATTAGAGAAAAATATTCTCATTCTAATTATAGAATTGGGACCCTGAGTTCGGCGGCTTACGCACACGGATGTGCTTCCCATGAAGGGCTCCTATACAATTTGGAAACTGGCATTGGTCCTCAAATCCCCTGGCAATCCTCAGCCAGTCTTCCATCTTTGGCTCAGGCATGACCACTTGATGAAGTGTGTACCAGATTTGTGAGCAGGTATCACGAACAATGCCAGATATTGTGGATCTCTGTTATGATTTGGTAGCTGAGGAGAGCAGGCAAAAATGGCAATACACCAGAGAAATTGGAATTTACTGGATTGCAGTACCCTGACTAACCACCACAACTAAAGGCAGCCGTGGATCGTTCCAACGTTGGTCCTAGACGCCTCGTCACAGCCTGAGAGGTTAACTACACCTAAAGATAGAAAGAGGAAAGTTGTCTGCCCCAGAGCAGATCCCCAAAGAACATAGGAAGCCCCCAAACATGTAATGGCGGTTAGACAAGAGGAAATACAGACACAGACAGAAAATAGTATGAGCAAACGTTGGGGCCCAATCTGCCTAGACAGAAAAGAATAGGAAGGATACTCACTGCAATCCAAAAAAAAAACCCTAAAAAATGCCAACACTACTAATTGCAAAAACACCTGAGATCACACGACCTCTACCACCTAAATTAGTTCTCTGGTGTAACAAAACTAAGCCGCAGCCACTGAAAAAACTGGAAAAGGTAAATGAACAAACAACAGTGGCTCCAGGGGAACTGAAAGGAGCCCAAGCCCCCCAGGAGGGGGAACCTGGCTAACCTCACAGAAATGCAGAGAAATATGCAAAGGGTAAGCACAAAAACAAAAAACAGAAAATATCTTATCTGAGAGCAGGAGAAGAGGCAAGACTCAGCAAGCTTCCAAGTGAACCAGGAAACAACGTTGAGACAAGAACAATTGATCACCGGCAACCATGATGGGAGGGAACCTCCCTTATATCCAGCCAGTCTGTGATTCCTGATTGCCAATCCTCAATGAATGGTTCAGTACTGTTTGTAACCACCAGAGGGAGCTTCTGCTCAGAATTCATTTCTAAAACATTCACAACAGATCTCTCAATCAAAAACTACAGATGGAGTGCGGCATATGAAATGCCCGTAGTTAGGAACCTACAAGTAAACAAATGTAGACAGAAAAATCATTACACATGGGCAAAGGTTTCACAAATGCACTATACATAACCATAACGAGATTTCATTTACAAACAATCCTAAATGAATTTTGACACAAGTCAAAGGTCTATGTGATTGTAACATACACATCATTGTTCTGGTAGTTCAAGCTGAGATATGGGATATATTGTGAGGATATTTAAGCAACAGCCATAAGGGTAAAGCCAGGGCCGGATTACTAATAAGGCCAATTAGGCCATGGCCTATGGGCCCCTGAGCCTCTGGGGGCCCATAGGCCCCCACTGTCTGCCGGCGTTCGTGGGGCACACATACAGGGGCGTATCTAGGGGGGGGCAGCCGGGGCAGGTGCCCCGGGCGCAGCCAGCAGGGGGGCGCAGTCGGGCCGCCTAGTGCGGCGGTCCGCAGTGTCTCCCCTGCGGCTGCGTTCAGCCACCCCCGGCCTGGGAGTCGGCGGTTCCCTGTGCCGGCTGTCATGCTGACAGCCGGCGCAGAGAAGCTGCAGCGTGCCGGCTCCCAGCAGGGACCAATTGTACTGGCGTCTATATACAGACGCCAGTACAATTGAAGCTCTGACCTCCGGGTCAGAGCGACGTCTGCAGCGTGATCAGGTCATGTGATCACGCTGCTGACGTCACTCACTGGCGCTCAGAAGGGGAACAGTGGTGGTAAGTGTGCTCCACTATGGAGCTGAAGAACCACCGAAGATTAACGGGGACATACTGTGTGTGTGTATGGGGGGGATTTAGAGTGGGGATGGGGAGATACATTATGTGTGGGGGGATTTAGAATGGGGATGGGGGAATACATTATGTGTGGGGGGATTTGGGAGTGGGGATGGGGGGATACATTATGTGTGGGGGATTTGGAGTGGGGATGTGGGGTCATACATTATGTGTGGGGGGGATTTGGAGTGGGGATGGGGGGTTCTTTTATGTGTGGGCAGGGCCGGCGTCAGCACCCGGCACACCCGGGCAAGTGCCGGGGCCCTGAGCAGGCGGGGGGGCCCACTCGCCGTCTGGCGCCCGTTAGCGGAGGAGAGCGGTGTCAGCGCCGCCACTGGGCCCCCCCCGCTTGCTCAGGGCCCCGGCATCAGCTGGCACAATACTTACCTCTCCCGTGCCTCTGCTGCCGCAGCTCCGGGCTCCAGGGGGCGCCGGCGCTTCCTCTCACAGCAGCGCCGCTGAATGACGTCATCATTCAGCGGCCGGCTGTGGCAGAGAGCGCGCGGACGTCGGACGGGTAAGACGTGTGTGTCTCTGTGTGTGTCTCTGTGTGTGTCTGTGTGTATGTAGTGCGGTGCTTTGTGTGTGTGGTGTGTATGTGTGTGTATAAGTATGTGAGAGAGTGCTTGTGTGCTGTCTGTGTGTGATGATGGGCAGGCATTGCTGATAATGGGGAGGCATTGATGATGATGATGGGAGAAGATGATGATAATGGGTAGGCATTGATGATGGGGAGAAGATGATGATGGGCAGGCATTGATGATGATGGGGAGGAGATGATGATGGGCAGGAATTGCTGATAATGGGGAGGCATTGATGATGATGGGGAGAAGATGATGATAATGGGCAGGCATTGATGATGGGGAGAAGATGATGATGGGCAGGCATTGATGATGATGGGGAGGAGATGATGATGATGGGCAGGCATTGATGATAATGGGGAGGCCATGATGATGATGGGGAGGCAATGATGATGATAAGGAGACAATGATGATGATGGGGAGGCAATCATGATGATAATGGGGAGTCTTTCCACAGCGCCCTTTCCTGAGCCGTAACAGTGCAGAACGCAGTACAGCGCAGAGGAGAGCTCCATATTTTGTATGGAGCATTATATGGGGACCAGTATCCTGTATGGAGCATTATATGGGGACCAGTATCCTGTATGGAGCATTATATGGGGACCAGTATCCTGTATGGAGCATTATATTGGGTCCAGTATTCTGTATGGAGCATTATATGGGGGGTGACATCCTGCATGGGGTATTATATGGGTGATGAGGGGGAGACTGTGGTGCCCATAATATTGTATGGAGGACTGTACTGTCCAGTCTGTACTGTGCGCTGTGAGGATTTGGCGGTTTTTGAGCTATTGTACAATTTACAATAGATATCACTCATGTAATGGAAGAAGAGAAGTATTTGGCATTGTACTGCTGTATCTGTGCATCATGAATCGTGGTCTGTGTTAAAGGGGCCCACTGAGGCTCCTTCGCCCGGGGCCCATAAAAACCTGGAGCCGGCCCTGTGTGTGGGGGTATTTGGAGTGGGGATGGGGGGATACATTATGTGTGGGGGGATTTGGAGTGGCGATGGGGGGTTATTGTATGTGTGGGGGGATTTGGAGTGGCGATGGGGGGGTTATTGTATGTGTGGGGGGATTTGGAGTGGCGATGGGGGGGTTATTGTATGTGTGGGGGTATTTGGAGTGGCGATGGGGCGGTTATTGTATGTGTGGGGGATTTGGAGTGGGGATGGGGGGTTATTGTATGTGTGGGGGGATTTGGAGTGGGGATGTGGAGATTTAATGTGTGTGGGGGGATTTGGAGTGGGGATGGGGGGATTTAATGGGTGTGGGGGGATTTGAGGGTACTGAAGAGTATGCATGAGGAAACAGTATGGGGAATGGGTGCAGACAGTATGGGGAGCGAACGGGTGAATGTATGTGGACACAGTATGGGGAGTGAGGGTGAACAGGGGGGATGTGAGAGGAGACAGTGTGAGGAGGGAGGGGAATAGTGTGAGGTGACAGTATATTGCAGATATTTTTATTTAGGGGCATTATAATGACTCTTCTGTCTTTAAGGGCATCGCGTGGAGAGTTGGTGCAGAAGAGCGGAGAAGATGGAGGTCTGCAGAGATGGCTGTGGATGAGAAAACTCATCATGGGGTGTGGACAAGATGAAGCAAAGGAGAACGACTCCAGAGACAGCGTCTTCTATAAGGTATCTGGATGTAAATATTATTTGTGAAATTGACTAATTCTCATGTCTTTATTTGTTAGGAGCATTAAAGGGGTTCTCCAGGTCTGTGCCACATAGAATGACTGCAGACTCAGCACAAACCTGGACAGCTCCTTTAATGCTCCTAACAAATAAAGACATGAGAATTAGTCAATTTCTGAATTCTCACAGTGCTCACTGCACGCTGTTAGGATTCTCTCGTGTCGGTGATTTACATACATGCGGTCACATGCTGACTAGACATGTGTGGCCTCAATGAAAATGAACAGAGCGAGGCCGGGCACGTCTAGTGGGAATGTGACCAGAAGTATATAAATCACATGCTTGTGCTGACATGACCGTGTACTCTTGCCACCGGTAATGGAGAACCCTAAAAGTGTGCAGAGCATTCGTTGTGAGAATTCAGAAGCTGCACTGTCAGGATTCAGCTCTGCAGGTTCCAGTAGTCGTCACACGGACACTTCACTCATATGCAATTTTCATACTTATGGTCCTGTGACAACGAGCTTCTCTTCCTGCTTCTCTCAGATTTTCACTGAATATTAAGAGCATTAGGGAGAGTAGCTCGTGGGTACATGACTAAGTGTGCAAATCGCATGTGTGCGATACCTTCCTATTGCTATTCCCAGTAAGAAATGCTTCTGATACCTGCCTGCTGTCTCCAGCTAAAGAGGTGGTTCTGATGCCTGCTACTGTGCCCAGTTAGACAGATGCTTCGCCTGCTCACTGCTGTTCCCGGGTTAAGGGCATTTTCCACGAAAAATTGCACCGTTGAAAAGCATGGCCGATTACCCGAATGATAAATCTGCTGCCTGTCTGATGCTGTGCCCTGTTATACAGATGTGTTGTGACTTGTGATTCACATACCAGTGCTATGCTTTTTATTTTATTAAGAATACTTTATTACAGTATTGTTAAGGCCTCATTGTCTCATTCAGGTGCTAAATGCGCAAGTAACAACTAAGATTCTCAGGCACTGTTGACAAACAGCAGTTGGTCTTACTGTGGGCGGGGCTATGGTGATTAGTGGGTGGGGTCCTGACACATTGTGGGTGGGGCTGAGGTGTAGTGGGCGGGACTGTGGCGCATGGATGAGAGGGGGGCCCCCAAAATTTTACCGGCCTAGGGGCCTCCATTACCTTAATCCGGCACTGGGTAAAGCCAAACTTGTGGGAAAACACATCATCAACATACAGTATGTACAGTAGGTGAGGAATACATACCATAGCGTAAGGAGAAGGCGCTCCTCTGCAGAGATAGCTTCCCGCATCCTGGTGTCCTGGTAGGTGATCCCAGGGCGCACGATCTCCAACAAAACATCAAATATGAGAATGGTCATCCGACAAAACAGAAAAAACTTGTCGGGATGAGTCCGCAGAGATGCATAAAGGCGGTGAAAATGGCCTTTAGTGAGGCGTTGCCTCAAATGCGGATGCACCCACATTCGCCTCCTCCTCCGCAGAGCAACGATCACTGGGTAAGGCTGCCCAAAGCGGCGGGACAAAACCCAGTTGTACAACACTTGATCAGTTGGGGTGAACTGAAGAGTATCAGACATTTTGGCAAACAACCAGCAGTACTCCAACACAAGCACAGCACCAAAATGGCAAGATTGGGGGCTGCCACCTGATGCAGAGCCAATAAATAGGCTTGCTGATGATAGTTTGAATGATTTTCAGGCCTAAAAACCATTAAATGTCCATTTTGCAAGGTTGCGAGAAAAAAACGCTATACGGATGCCATACGGATTGCATATGGATGCTTACATGCGCAAAATACGCAGCCGCACCCTGAAAACGCATGAAATACGGATTACTGTGCCAGGAACATTTCTGCGTATTACGGCCGTACAATACGGTCCATATTTTTACACGTTGAGTGTGACGCCGGCCTAACTCACTTGCTATGAGGGCCGACCACCGGGCGGTGCTCATAGCAACTTGGCAGTGACAACCATAGAGGTCTGCTTGAGACCTCTGGTTGTCATGCCAACCCATTGGTGACCTGCGATCACGTGATGGGGGTCACCGACAGGCGGATTTCCGGCGCGATTGCCGGAAGTGCATGTTAAATGCCGCTGTCAGCGTTTTAGAGTGGCATTTAACGGGTTAATAGCCGCGGGTGGATTCCACCCACATCTGTTCCAGGCACATGTCAGCTGTTCAAAATAGCTGACATGTGCCGGGAAAGATGTGGGCTCACCGACAAGGCCATATCAAAGGGAGGGTGTGCGACATCGGCGTACATTTAAGCCAAATGTCGGAAAGGGGTTAACTATTAACCCCCCCTTTATATAATAAAGTATATATTATTAATTACAAAAAAAGAGTATAGTAGATGTGAGATAGAGTTTCTGAACATTTGACCCTATAATACCCAGATATTTTGAATGGCAGCCCTTAGTATGTTATATACACATGGCAGACTTTGTGAATTTAATATACATATAAAATTATAGAAAAAAATGGAAAATTCCAAGTCAAATATTTGTATATAAATCCCAAAACATATCACCTCTACTCAACAGTTCTGCATCTATGAAGTGGTGCAGTACCTGAGAGTGACCACGAGGTGTCAGTATTTGACAATATAAATTTTAGTATTACGCTCTGATGATGCAGAAAGCGCCATAATCCTTTGATCAAAAATCATTGTCAGTTGATGAAGCTGGTATTGATTACATAAGAAAACTGCAGATTGGCATATGTCCTAACATTCAATGTTTGTTGATTTCTGAAATCTTTATACTGTTTTATTTTTCATTCTGTTCACAAACAAATATGTAGGTTAAAATATTTAAACAGTTTGTGACAAGAACAGATGTAGTAGAGATTATTTTACATGAATCAATTCATTTTTGCACCATATATTGTCTTGATTGAGATAATATGCAACATACATTATTGTAAGTATCTCAGTCCTGAGGAGGCTGGTGTACTTGCTTTAAACAACCTTAAGAATGGGCAGCACAGTGGCTAAGGGCAGCACGGTGGCTCAGTGGATAGCACTACAGCCTTGCAGCGCTGGAGTCTTGGGTTCAAATCCCACCTAGGACAACATCTGCAAGGAGTTTGTATGTTCTCCCCGTGTTTGCGTGGGTTTCCTCCGGGTTCTCCGGTTTCCTCCCACACTCCAAAAACATACAGATAGGGAATCTAGATTGTGAGCCCCATTGGGGACAGCGACGATAATGTGTGCAAAACTGTAAAGCGCTGCGGAATTTGTTAGCGCTATATAAAAATAAAGATTATTATTATTAAGAATGCCTAATTTATCTTATACAAGTTTTTCTGCACAATAATAAAATAAGAAATTAAGCAGTGTAGTTGATCTTTTTTTAAAGCATCATGATGACATGGAATTTAAAAGTAAGTACACCAATCTCATGAGCATTAAGATATCTGTGTAGAGTCAGCATCCCTGCACAATTCCAATCCTCTTCTTCCCCAGCAGGGATGCCGACTCACTCACCAGCCCGGACCTTGGCCCACGCTTCCTCCTTCTGTTGCGGCCTCCTGGGGTCTGTGCACGTCTGGCAGAACCCGAGGCACTGCACTTAGGTCTCACGAGCACGCTCCCAGTCTTTAAAGAGACAGTGGCATCGTCCTAAAGTGTCCCATGCCAATGGCTGGGAGACACTTATTATTTAAGTCACCACCACCTGTTAGGAGGTGCCTTGGCAATGTGTTCACTATGTGTGTCTGCATGCTTGCTAGTTCTCAGGTCCCCTGTTCTAGTATACCTGTCTGTATCTTCCTACATCTGCCATGCCTGTCTGTATACCAGCCATACCTGCCAGCACCTGCTGTCCCTGCCTGTATATGAGCTGTACCCGCCAGCACCTGCAGTGTCTGCCTGTATACCAGTCGTACTTGCCAGCTGTACCTGCCATGCCTGTATACCAGCCATTCCTGCCTGTAAATGCTGTACCTTCCTTTATAACAGCCTTGCCTGTCAGCACCTGCCATTGCTGTATATATGCCAAGCCAAGCCTTCCCATTCCTGGCCGTTCCAGCTTCCTACCACTTCGGGGTCAGTTGCTGTGTGTCCAAGGTCCATCCTGGAGTATCACATGGCATTCATCAGGAGCCAAGTCTAACCACAACATCAGAGGCTCTAGCAAAAGAGTCAGGTGTTCTCCTAGTCATGCCTCTCCTAGGCTCTCCTCGGTCCACAGCACAGTGGTTCCACTACCACGTATGCTACAATCTGTTTAATTATTTGGGCAATTTGTGTTATAAAATGAAACGTCTGCCTGCACCTCTGCATGGTTGGCCCCTCCTTAAACCATGCAGGGACCCCGGATTACTCACCGAGCCGCCATGTGCTTCAGCGTGTGCCCAGTGCATGTGTGCATGCACTCCCCTGCTCTTAAAGAGCCAGTGTGCACACAAGGTAAAATGCCCGCTACTAACAATTGGGAGGCATTAAGTTAATGTGATCCTCTGCAAGGTGTTTCCCATCCAATAGCTGGGAGGTATCTTGTATAAAAGGCAGTCTCCTAAATAGGGAGGTGCCTGAGCAACCCTATAGTTTAGTCTTATTGGTGTTGGTGTGTGCAACTGTATGTTGCCAGGTTCACTGTCCTTAGTCTGTTTAATGTATTCCCATATCCTGTGTTCCGTTGGCATACTATACTTTGTGCATGATTCGGTAGTACCCTAATCGCGATACCGCGTCTTTGGCACCTATATCCGTTCTCCTGGTCCCAATGAGGCCAGTCCTGTGTCTATTGTGCCTGGTGCTAGTGCAGTCAGCTCCAGAACTGTTTTCTGATATCTACAAGTGTGAACAAGATCCTATCTACAATATTCAAGTCCGTGCAGTCCGTTAATCTCCGTAACCTGCTTGTCAGTGATGTCTCCCCGTGTCAGCAAACCTGACCCTTGGGATTGTTGGCTGACTAGGATGGAGCTCCAGAAAACACCAGGTAGCTGCTTAGCTAGGCCCCTTCCTAGGCTGAGTGGGTTCACAAGCCACGTGCGCCACCTGCTCACATGACATAAAATCTGTTGACTAGAGATGATTGGATCTTTTGAAATTCAAATCCATCAGTTTTGTCATATTTTCCTCCAAAATTTTGATTTGCTGCTTATAATACCATTTTGAATCTTGAAACTGCAAAGCTTATAAATGGCTAGGAAACTCTGTAATGAACCCTTTTTGAGCTCTTTAATGCAAACACAGCCTTATAAATGTCCAAGTGACCACATCATATCTGGCTGGTGTAAAACAGATGGTAACCAGTGATAACCATCACATAACCAACAGATATAAGGGGTAAGGTTTCTCTTTGCGAAGAGCGACAAACCAGGTTGGTCACCAGTCTAAGGGCCCCGTCTCACATAGCGACAAACCAGTGATCCCGACAACGATCAGGATCGCTGGTGTGTCGCTACATGATCGCTGCTGAGCTGCCAAATAGGCAGCTCAGGCAGCGATCAGGACAGCGACACTGCGGGTAACATCGCCTAGTTACCCGCAGTGTACGTTGGATACCAGCCCGCTGATGCAGGGAGCTGGTAACCAAGGTACACATCGGGTTTCCAGGTGCTGCACGGTGCCTGAAAACCCGATGTGTACCTTGGTTACCAGCTCCCCTGCAGCAGCGCGCTGGTATCCAACGTACACATCTGGTTTCCAGGCACAGCCCTACGCCTGGAAACCCGAAGTGTACAGTCATGGCCAAAAGTTTTGAGAATGACACAAATATTAATTTTTACAAAGTCTACTGCTTCACTTTTTCTAATGGCAATTTGCATATACTCCAGAATGTTATAAAGAGTGATCAGCTTAACAGCAATTACTTGCAAAGTCAATATTTGGCTAGAAAATGAACTTTATCCCCCAAAACACATTTCAACATCATTGCAGCCCTGCCTTAAAAGGACCAGCTAACCTCTTTTCAGTGATTTCTCCATTAACGCAGGTGTGGGTGTTGATGAGGACATGGCTGGAGATCAACCTGTCATGATTAAATAAGAATGACACCACTGGACACTTTAAAAGGAGGCTGGTGCTTGGCATCATTGTTTCTCTTCTGTTAACCATGGTTATCTCTAAAGAAACACGTGCAGTCATCATTGCAATGCACAAAAATGGCCTAACAGGGAAGAGTATCACAGCTAGAAAGATTGCACCTCAGTCAACAATCTATCGCATCATCAAGAACTTCAAGGAGAGAGGTTCCATTGTTGCCAAAAAGGCTTCAGGGCGCCCAAGAAAGACCAGCAAGCGCCAGGACCGTCTCTTAAAAGTGTTTCAGCTGCGGGATCGGGCTACCAGCAGTGCAGAGCTTGCTCAGGAATGGCAGCAGGCAGGTGTGAGTGCATCTGCACGCACTGTGAGGCGGAGACTCTTGGAGCAAGGCCTGGTCTCTAGGAGGGCAGCAAAGTAGCCACTTCTCTCCAGAAAAAACATCATGGACAGACTGATATTCTGCAAAAGGTACAGGCAGGGGGAACAGGAGAAAAAAAGAGCTATAAGGCATTTATATTTAATCATAAAAATAGAAAATTTTTATTAGTAACAACATTAATATCAATAATAGTACAATACATCAGGTGACAATTGCAAACAAGAACCACCTCACATAATACTCAATTGCCTCAGGAAGGTGAACACTTATGTATCTATAGAGTCAAACTGCCATATCCATAGAGGTTACTCTATGGGTAATACATGTATATTGGATCAGCAAACTCACATTATAGAATGTGAGAATACATGTATTACCCATAGAGTAACCTCTCCACCACAATGTCAGCCGGGCGTAGCTGTTTCACACGGAGTTAGGCTTTGTTTCATGCAAGTCAGAAACTCACACATATGAAGACGTAAGGAGGCCCTACACCTACTCAGTGATTACTGGACGTGCATCCTCCACCCTGAGCAGCTTCCCGGGACGTGCCTGAATCTACCACCAGTAAAGGTACAGAAAGAGACTCTTTGTGTGTGTCTGCATTATTGCTCCTGCACCTCTACACCGCCATATACTCCGAGGGATCAGTCTCACCTGTGGGAGACTTAACACCTTGCTGCCCCAAACCCTCAGAGGATCTACACTGCAGCGCTGGTCACCCTGACCAGGAACCACAGGTGGCGTCACAAACAATTTCTATCATCCCCTGTAAATATTCCCCTTTAGTGAGCGCCCAGGGCAACGGACCGAGCTGCGCTACCCGTGACATCCCCCAGTGAAGTGAACGGGCTCGGTGCCGAGTACCCCAAAGCCCTGGTACGTGCGACTCATCTACTTGGCGTCACGAACAGGATCCGAAGCTCGCAATATGTGAGTCCTGTGTGCCTGGAATGGACTGTTTTGTGCAAAAAGACTGTGTTGCGTTTTTGTGATATTTTGGCGCCATTTTCCACCATTTTGCCGCCATATTCGCGCCCTGAGGCGCTGGTGAAGAAGAGGGGCGTGTATTCGTGGGCGTACCCCCCCTGTGGCGCGAAAGTAATGGGCGCCCTGTCTAAATGCTATTATAATGTCCCAGCCTGCCCCACTGCAAGGGAGATCCGCCTCCTCTTCATCCTCTATGCTAAGAAGAGAAAGCGAAAGTCCCGCCTCCACGGAAAAATCCAGATTGTTCCAGATGGAAAGCACAGTCTGGCCTGGAGTGAGATGGCGGAAGGACAGGAGTCACTGTGTGGAAGAATGGCGATGCGCAGACCCCGTTCCTCTGAAGTGCTGCAGCTTGTGCCTGAACCGTCCCCAGGTCGGGAGAACGACCCAAGAATGCAGAGAGTGGATGAATTGGATGAGGCGCTGAGGGATATGGCCCGACACCGCGCAGAGATGGAGGCGATGGAGCAAAGCTGGCGTGCCCTGAAACAGCGGCTGCTGTGGGACCCACTGCTCTCCCCTCAAGATGCGCAAATGCCACCCGCACCACCACTGGAACCAGCGGCTGAGGATGAACCGGAGGCCGGCCCCAAAAGAGCTGTACCTGACCCCGCAGAAGACGCGGCTGGAAGAGAGGAGGCTGAGGATGCCCTGCCCGGACCTGAATGCCAGCCAGGCCGGAACCAGCGGCAGCAGCGGAATGCAGTCCCCTGGAAGGGACAACGACGGATGAAACCCAGCCGCAAGCGATGGAGATTGACTGGGAGGAGATGGAGCTCCAGGACGACGTGGAATACGCCGCCCAGAAGGAGAACGAGTGGCGACGCCGAGAGTATGAGCAGCGGCAGCAGCGGGAGCAGTGAGAGGCGCAGCAGCTTCGCCAGAGGTTCCGTGAGAAGGATCTTGCTGACAAGGAGATCGTCAGGCGAGACAAAGGTACGCTCCGTGAATCGCGGCGCCAGGGGACCATTAGAGACTTCAAACTCCAGGGAGGCTGGGGATTTATCCATGAACCAGGCCTGTACCAGGAGGTATTTGTAAATCGCAGAGATGTAGAGTCACACCTGCCAGAAGGGCACCCGGGACGGGATCTGTTAATTGGGTATGTAGTCTCCTACACACGGCATTGGGGACTTAAGGGGTGGTATGCCCTGAACGTCTCCCGAATCAGCGACCCAGTCCCTGAAGCCGGAAACGCACCCCGCGTCTCAGCGTCCCAGGCCCCAGCCACATCAGCGCCCGGCCGCGCACCTGCATCCTATCCTGCGTCCTATTCTGCAACGCAGCAGAGCGCAGCGATTGCTAGTGCATCCCCAACTGAGCCACTGCGTGCACCTGCGTCCCAATTGGAAACGCTGCAGAGCGCAGCGACTGCAACAGCGACCCCTACCGAGCCAAACCTGTACTTAGGAGAGGCACCTGTCAGGCCTCAAGGAAGTTGCAAAGTAAAAATTGAAAAAAGGACTGTAGCTACCCAGACACAGGTAGCAGGACACGATCTTCTGGTGATGCGTCCCAGAGCGCACCGTATACTTCCAGCCCCAGGTGTGGAAGGTGCTACTATATTCGAAGAAGACCAGTAGGACCCAGACAGGGTTTACTGTATGTAAAAAGTTTAAAGAAGAATCGCACTTTTTATTGTGAATGTTGATAATGTCTGAAGTATTGTACCCCAGTTGGGTAATGTGTCGTATAATATGTGAAATGCTCTTTTAAAGGACTGCGTGGCTGAGGACTTTGCCAGTCCAAAAACTGTGTTGTAAATAGTTGGCACTCGGTGCCCCATCTTGGTTTTACGTAAGCCTTTCTACCTCAGAAGCAAAACCCGTATGGTGTGGCCTTGAGCGAGGTATGCAGCAGAGAAGTCCTGCAGCCCACCCAGGACCACCGTGGGAGGTTTGGTACGGGTCCTCCACAAGAATCTTGTATTTATTGTGTGAAAGCATTTGATATTTTTCTATTTGCTAATTTGTACACATTGTAACGTTTGAAGTATCCTTACCTCCCGCAAGGGAAGAGTTATGTTATTGTTGTTATTATAAAATTGTTTTCTTTTTCAGCCCGGGAGTGCTGATATTAACTAGGGGGGGATGTGTAGCCCAGCTGCTCTTGGTGCCACATGTTACCCTGGAGGATGCATGAAAGGTAATTCACAATCACCCGATATTCATTCACACTCCACATTTTCCTGGTACCACCAGAGGGAGTCCTTTAGATTACGCAGGTATATAAGGGTGTGGAGAGATAGAGCAGTAGACATTCTAGACATTCTAGCTCAGAGCTCAGATTACACTAGTCTGTGTCAGAGCGTGTTGGAGAGTAGACGAGCTAGTTACCTCAGACATTCTGAGAGGGAACTCTAGCCAGAAAGAAAGACTTATCTGAAAGCCTGAGGACTACAGCAAACACTCAGCTTATATCGTGGAGTCCAGTGTAGTGGGAAGGATTGCCACTTGGTCTGGTCAAGATTGAGTCCACTGAGAGTCCAACAGTGTGCGTTTCAGAAATTAAGCGTGCCGACGCTTGGAGAGCGGTGAAGGGAAGAAAGCTGACATCTACTGCTGTTGTGCTTATGTTAAAGGTGTGAGTAGGACGACAGGCAAGTGGAAAAAGGGAAAGAAGAGTGGCTGAGGAGAAATAGCAACGATAGCTTACCTCCACTCTGCACTACCGGACACCGGGTCCGAGCTTGCTAGTACCTTCACGGCTAGTGGGAAAAACCGGAGACCCTGCTGGACTACAGGTCTCAGAGGGCCCAACAGTGCTGATACGTAACCGGGGTCAGGAAGAACAGGAGTCTAGCAGGACGCTGCAGATAGAGACTTAGTTCTGTCCAAAAGAAGGCTCCACCACAATGTCAGCCGGGCGTAGCTGTTTCACACGGAGTTAGGCTTTGTTTCATGCAAGTCAGAAACTCACACATATGAAGACGTAAGGAGGCCCTACACCTACTCAGTGATTACTGGACGTGCATCCTCCACCCTGAGCAGCTTCCCGGGACGTGCCTGAATCTACCACCAGTAAAGGTACAGAAAGAGACTCTTTGTGTGTGTCTGCATTATTGCTCCTGCACCTCTACACCGCCATATACTCCGAGGGATCAGTCTCACCTGTGGGAGACTTAACACCTTGCTGCCCCAAACCCTCAGAGGATCTACACTGCAGCGCTGGTCACCCTGACCAGGAACCACAGGTGGCGTCACGAACAATTTCTATCATCCCCTGTAAATATCCCCCTTTAGTGAGCGCCCAGGGCAACGGACCGAGCTGCGCTACCCATGAAATCCCCCAGTGAAGTGAATGGGCTCGGTGCCGAGTACCCCAAAGCCCTGGTACGTGCGACTCAGACACCATTGTCAAATAGCGTCATCATCACCATGTACTGCTTTCCATACTGTAACTCATTTACCTATATTGAATTGTTATTTATACATACGTGCTGTCAGGAAACATCAAATATGGAAAAAAAACTTCATTAGGAGGGCATAAACTTGTCCTTCAACTATTGGAAGTAGTAATTCTAAAAGTCAATATCGACCCTTTAGCGGTCCTTGCACATGAGTTAGAATAAGAATCCAAACCAGAAACGTAATTGCCGATTCATGTTTCTGGGTGTTTGCACCTCATCAGAGCAGAGAAGGAGATCTGATGTGGGTAAGTGAGAGACCTCAGACTATGGGTCTAAGGGGGAACATTTCTCCTTGTGGAGTGTGCCGAGCCGGCGTACAGAGACTTATAGGCCATGCAATGCTCCTGTTGGAAAAGAAATATGCTTGGCACTCTCCGAAAGGAGAAATGTTTCCCTTAGGCTCCCAGTCAGGGGCCTCTCATCAGCCAAATCAGACCTCCTGCTTTGCACTAAAGAGGGCCTCCTTGCTTGTTACACTTCAAACATGGTAGAAAATATGTGTGTCTCTATCCTGTTTTACTTCACCATGAAGCTTAAACAATAATTAAAGTTTTGTCCACATGGGAACCCTGGATAGTAATACTTTATTTGCTGTTTTATGTGGCTTAATCCTGGTGTTCTGGTATAAGTCTAATGTCAGCTGAGCTGCAGTTTGCATTGTTACTTGTTGCACATAAGGGCAACACTACAGTAGTTACTGTATTTTTCAAATTATAAGACGCATTTTTTCACCCCAAATTTGTGATGAAAATGGAGGTGCATATTATAATCCAAATGTAGTTTACCTGAGAGCGACTGTGGTGGAGCAGGATCACAGGAGGCAGGTACGCTGCTGCAGGAAGCTGGCAGTGGCTGCAGGAGTGAGGCGATGCTGTGGGCCCCGGGCTGGGAGGAGGGGTTGCCAGGCAGTGCGAGGCTGAGGCAGGCCCTGGGCTTTAACAAAACTTCCCATTGTTTTCACTGTGGTGGACTTCGGGAAAATGGCCTTCGGAAGTAGACTGAGATCGCAGAAGCCCGGGGTCCGCTGTAGCTTTGCACCGCCGATCTCGTCCTCCTAACCCGGAGCCCACAACATTGCTCCATTCCTGCTGCCACTGCCAGCTTTCTTTAGCAGCGACCCTGCTTCCTGTGACCCCGCTCCACCATAGCCACCCCCGGGTAAGCTACTGTGAAATCGGACTACAAGAAGCACCACCATTTTATTAAAACATTTTTTTCCTAATCAAAATTTGGGGTGGGTCTCATGGCCCAGTGCATCTTATAGTCCGCAAAATACGGTATGTTATTGCACTACATGCAGATACTTATCCTTCATGTGAAATCATCAAGGAGGTATCTGTTTGGCTCGAAACTTATTCTGCAGAAGGACAACGTTCCCAAAATTACAACCAAGGACATTAAGAACTGTCTTCTGCATAAATAAGAGCAATGAGCCCTGGAAGTGACAGAAAAATATGGAGTTGACATCCACAGAAGATCTGTGGTTAATTCTCCAAGATGTTTGGAACAACCTTGCTGACTTCCTTCAAAAACTGTTTGCAAGTAAAAGAACCCAGAAGAACTGAGGATGTTTTGAAGGCAAAACCAAACATTGATTTGATTTACATTTCTTTTTTGGTTATTCAATATGAGCCATAGTGACTTGATGGATGAATGCTCTGTAGGAAGATCAATCTGGTGCTAGCCTAGAAAGGTCCACCAGTGTTTCTACAGTTATCTTGACTGCATCAAGCCATCGGTTTGCTGGTCTTCCTATTCTCGCCTTGTTCCGTCTATTCTTCCGACCATGGCGTCCTTCTCAAGTGATTGGTCTCTTTGTATGATAGTCCATAGTAGGCAAGTCATAACTAGGTGATCCTTGCCTCGATTGACATGTCTAGCTTGATTTGTTCTAAAATTAATTTGTTTGTTCTTCTTGATATCCATGGTATTGATAGCATTCTTCTCCAGCACCACATTTCGAAGGCGTTTATTCTTTTTCTATTTTGTTCCATTTCCTTTATCGTCCAGGTTTCGCATCCATATGTTACTACAGAAAAGACCAGACTATGTACTATCCATGCTTTTCTGCTTTCCAAATAAAACATCTCAATCTTGGAAAAAGCAGTAACTGAAGGAATTGCTCCTAAACAATTACAGGATACTGTGTGTAAACTTGAGCCAAAACTTGCAACTTTTTATCTTATCCCGAAAATCCACAAGGATTCTAAAATCCCCCTGGAAGACCAATTGATGCTGGCAATGAGGGCCTTTGTGAGATAATCTGTGATACTCTGGATCATTTTTTTAAACCTTTGGATTCTAGCTTACCTTCTTTCATCAAAGACACAACGGCGGCATTACACAGGCTGGACAGTATGCATTTTTCTGATAATATGCTTATGATCACAGCCGATGTGGAGTCGTTGTACATGTCTATTAGACACAAGGATGGTCTTGCAGCTACCTCATGGTTTCTAAGGTCCAGCAATTTGGAACCTCAATTGGCAGATTTTTTGTTGAACCTCATGGAATTTGTGCTAACACATAACAGCTTTATTTTTAATAAACAGATTTATGTCCTATGACTAGGCACAGCTTTGGGGGCATCCTGTGCCCCATCATATGCCAATCTTTTTCTTGGGGAGTGAGAAAAATAATATTTTATTAGCAATCCAGTCCCCGGCATCGAGAACACTCATCATTGGATTCGATACATTGATGATGTGTGCTTCATCTGGAATGGCTCGAGGCAGGATTTGGATTTGCTTATGCCTTATCTCAATGATAACAATCTCAACATGAAATTAACCTATAAGGCTGGCAGGAAATTAGATTTCCTGGTTATACAAATTGATACCTTACCTAGTGATAATCTCTCTACAGATATGTACAGGAAAAATACAGCTACCAACACGTTGCTTCATGCTACATCTTGCCACCCTATTGCCACCATAAGAGGAATATCTACTGGACAATTTTTGAGAGCCAAATGTATCTGTTCAGATCAATAATCATTTGAAGATCAATCCCAAGACTTAAGCAGAAGGTTCAAAAATGGGCTACAGTCACAAAATGATCAGCAATGGTTATCAAAACTCTAAACATAACCTGAGAAATGAACTCTTCTACAAAAACAAAGAAATTAACAGAGGACTCAGGTTCGTCTCATTGCAACCTGTGATAATTATATATAATCAATGAACACAATTCTGTCAGATCATAAGTAGACACTGCCAGATACTCCTTGCAGATCCTACCTTGAAGAAATGTCTATCATCAACTCATCTTATTAGAGCCAGAAGATCAAAAAACCTTAAAACATTCTTGTGAATAGCCATTCTGAACCTTCCCAAGCTCAAACCAGAACATGGCTGGAGATGATAATAATAATAAAAATTTTATTTCTGTAGCGCCGACATATTCCACAGCACTTTACATTTTAGAGGGGACTTGTACAGACAATAGACATTACAGCATAACAATAAACACATAGATCAAAACAGTTTCCAAGAGGAATGAGGGCCCTGCTCGCAAGCTTACAATCTATGAGGAAAAGGGGAGACACGGAAGGTAGATGGTAACAATTGCTTTCGTTGTTTGGACCAGTCAAAGTGTAAGAATCGGGTGTTACTGTAATGTTGCGTGAACCGGTTATCAGCTTAAGTATGTAACAGTGCAGACACAGAGGGCTATTAAATGCATAAAGCATGTAAGAACATGATGCGAGGAACCTGGTTATGGTAAAAAATTTTGAATGGGCAACACAGGGATAGTTAGGTTAATGCGTTGAGATGGTATGCCAGTCTGAACAAATGCATTTTTAAGGCACGCTTAAAATTGTAGGGATTGGGTAATTAATTGTATTAACCTGGGTAGTGCATTCCAAAGAATTGGCGCAGCACAAGAAAAGTCTCGGAGTGGGAGGTTCTGATTATTGAAGATGTTAACCTCAGGTCATTGGCAGAACAGAGAGCACAGGTAGGGTGGTAGACTGAGACGAGGGAGGAGATGTAGGGTGGTGCTGAGCCATGGAGTGTTTTGTGGGTGAGGGTAATAAGTTTGTACTGGATTCTGGAGTGGATGAGTAACCAGTGTAATGACTGGCAGGTAGAGGCATCGGTGTAACGATTGGTGAGGGATATGATCCTGGCTGCAGCATAGATGAAAGGCATTTACCCTTGTGGCCTTTGTAAGGCATGCAGAAATATGACTAAAAGTCAAACATTTCAGAATAATGCCAAAAACCACACCTTCTCTAATAAAAATTTTCTAACTTGCTCCACTAATGGAGTAATTTTCTGTGCCGAATGTCCCTGTGGTAAACTATATGTTGGACTGACAACCCAAGAACTCAGGATTCGCATAAGAGAACATGTTAAGGGACATTGAGAAGGGATTGAAGGCCGAGGATCCATCCTTGCTTAAAACATTGCCTAGACATTTCTTCTTACATCACAAAAGTAATTCAAGTCTTTTCAAAGTCAAGGGAATTGACATGGTCTCCATGGGATCTAGAGGGGGAAATCTCGCCAAAACCCTGGTAATAATGTAAAGTAAGTGGATTTATAGGTTGGGAAGCATTGATCGATATGGGCTTTAAGAAAACTTTGGTTTTAGTTCCTTTCTTTAAAGCAGTATTTTTAATTGAATTCAATGTTTTTAGGGATTTAAGGTTATTTTCAGAGATAAACAGGGGTCCTTTTTAATGTTTTTAAAATACGTGTATCAATACAATTATTATAATTTGTGTTTGTTACTTTATAGTTACCGCTTGTCTCTGTTCCAACAGATTCTTTTTCTTTACATCCAGCATTTTCTGATGTATTTGCTGCCATGAGAGGGCTGCCATGAGAGGGCTGATCGTCTTCATCACATTGTGTCTCCGGATCACCAACTGTATGAACTATATTGATATAAAACATTCCATAGACTGCCTTAACAAACAGTGGGTACGGCAAGTATTCAGACCCCTTTAAATTTTTCACTCTTTGTTTCATTGGAGCCATTTGGTAAATTCAAAAAAGTTCATTTTTTACACTCTCCACTCCATCTTGACTGAAAAAAAACAGAATTGTAGAAATTTTTGCAAATTTATTAAAAAAGAAAAACTGAAATATCACATGGTCATAAGTATTCAGACCCTTTGCTCAGTATTGAGTAGAAGCACCTTTTGAGCTAGAATAGCCATGAGTCTTCTTGGGAATGATGCAACAAGTTTTTCACACCTGGATTTGGGGATCCTCTGCCATTCTTCCTTGCAGCTCCTCTCCAGTTACGTCAGGTTGGATGGTGAACGTTCGTGGACAGCCATTTCATTTTCAAGTCTCTCCAGAGATGCTCAATTGGGTTTAAGTCAGGGCTCTGGCTGGGTCAGTCAAGAATGGTCACAGAGTTGTTCTGAAGTCACTCCTTTGTTATTTTAGCTGTGTGCTTAGGGTCATTGTCTTGTTGGAAGGTGAACCTTTGGTCAAGTCTGAGGTCCAGAGCACTCTGGAAGAGGTTTTCATCCAGGATATCTCTGTACTTGGCCGCATTCATGTTTCCTTCAATTGCAACCAGTCGTCCTGTCCCTGCAGCTGAAAAACACTCCCATAGCATGATGGTGCCACCACCATGTTTCACTGTTGGGATTGTGTTGGGCAGGTGATGAGCAGTGCCTGGTTTTCTCCAGACTTACCACTTAGAATTATCACCAAAAATCTATCTTCATCTCATCAGACCAGAGATTCTTATTTCTCATAGTCTAGGAGTCCTACATGTGTTTTTTAGCAAACTCTATGCGAGCTTTCATATGTCTGGCACTGAGGAGAGACTTCCGTCGGGCCACTCTACCATAAAGGCCCAACTGGTGAAGGGCTGCAGTGATAGTTGACTTTGTGTAACTTTCTCCCATTTCCCTATTGCATCTGAGGGGCTCAGTCACTGTGATCTTGGGGTTCTTCTTTACCTCTCTCACCAGTTCTCTTCTCCCATGATTGCTCAGTTTGGCTGGACGGCCAGGTCTAGGAAGACTTCTGGTGGTCCCAAACTTGTTCCATTTAATGATTATGGAGGCCACTGTGCTCTTAAGATCCTTGAGTACTGCAGAAATTCTTTTGTAACCTTGGCCAGTTCTGTGCCTTGCCACAATTCTGTCTCTAAGCTCCTTGGCCAGTTCCTTTGACCTCATGATTCTTATTTGGTCTGACATGCACTGTGAGCTGTGAGGTCTTATATAGACAGGTGTGCACCTTTACAAATCAAGTCCTATCAGTTTAATTAAAGACAGCTGGAGTCCAATGAAGGAGTAGAACCATCTCAAGGAGGATCACGAGGAAATGGACAGCATGTGACTTAAATATGAGTGTCTGAGCAAAGGGTCTGAATACTTATGACCATGTGATATTTCAGTTTTTCTTTTATAATAAATTTGCAAAAAGTTCTACATTTCTGTTTTTTCAGTTAAGATGGGGTGCAGAGTGTACATTAATGAGAAAAAATTAAACTTTTTTGAATTTACCAAATGGCTGCAATAAAACAAAGTGACAAATTTAAAAGGGTCTGAATACTTTCCGTACCCACTGCATGTATACATCTACTATATAATCGTCTAATTCTGTCTGTCTGTAGCAGAAATCCCGCGTCGCTGATTGGTCGCGACCTCTCTGCTCAGCTGCCTCCGGATTGAATGTGGGTGTTGCTGGGGGAGTGGTGCTGGCACGCCCCTTTTATACACGACCGCGGCCTTACCAACGTCACAGGGACTGTCACAGAACCTGTGTTAGAGAGCAGTTCTATGAGCAATAACATTTAATGATAATGTATATATTTTACCCTGAAAATCCTGTGTATTCATTGCATTATTCTTAAATCTTCATAAATAAACTACATACATATTCTAGAATACCCGATGCGTTAGAATCAGGCCACCATCTAGTATACATATTAATATATATGTAATATATGAGTAATACATACCGTATATACTCGAGTATAAGCCGACCCGAGTATAAGCCAACCCCCTAATTTTGCCACAAAAAACAGGGAAAACTTATCGACTCGAGTATAAGCCTAGGGTGGAAAATGAGTCAGCTACTGGTAAATTTCAAAAATAAAAATAGATACCAATAAAAGTAAAATTAAAGTAGGTTAAATGTTTTTGAATAGCCATATTGAATCACGAGCCCCATATGCTGCTCCATAGATTATGCCCCATATGCTGCCCCATATATTATGCCCCATATTATGCCCCATATGCTGCCCCATAGATTGTGCCCCATGTATTATGCCCCACAAGATGCTCCATAGATTGTTTGTGCCTCATATGCTGCCCCATGTATTATGCCCCCATATGATGCTCCATAGATTATGCCCCATATGCTGCCCATGTATTATGCCCCATATGCTGCCCATGTATTATGCCCCATATGCTGCCACATGTATTATGCCCCATTTGCTGCCCCATGTATTATGCCCCAGAAGATGCTCCATAGATTGTGCCCCATATGCTGCCCCATGTATTATGCCCCCATATGATGCTCCATAGATTATGCCCCACAAGATGCTCCATAGATTGTTCCCCATATTCTGCCCCATGTATTATGACCCACAAGATGCTCCATAGATTGTGCCCAATATGCTGCCCATGTATTATGCCCCACAAGATGCTCTATAGATTGTGCACCATATGCTGCCCCATGTATTGTGCCCATATGCTGCCCCATGTATTATGCCCCACAAGATGCTCCATAGATTGTGCCCCATATGCTGCCCATGTATTGTGCCCCACAAGATGCTCCATAGATTGTGCCCCATATGCTGCCCATGTATTATGCCCCACAAGATGCTCCATAGATTATGCCCCCATATGATAGTATATGTCCCTTATGCTGCCGCTGCAAATGAACAAAAAAAATACATACTCACCTCTCGTCGCTGGGGGCAAGGTGCTGGTGTCCTGAGCAGGTGGGGACACCGGCGCACTATGAGGGACAGGTGCCAGTGTCACCGCTGGCTCAGGCCCCGGCACCTGCAATATTCACCTATCCCCGGTCCACCACTGCACGCCGCTGTCTTCCGGGTCCTTCTGTCAGTGAATGCTCAGGCACTAACCACCTCATCGTGCCCTCTGACCTGAACATTCACAGCTAGAAGATGCGAGGACACAGCGGTGCGCAGCGGTGGACCGGGGACAGGTGAATATCGCTTATACTCGCCCCCTCCTGGCATGGTCTCTGGCAGCTATGCCTAACTTCAGCGGTCACGTGGTACCGCTCATTAAAGTCATGAATATGTGCATATTCATGACTTTAATGAACGGTACCACCTGACCGCTGAACACAGGCGCCGGAGACTGTGGGAGAAGAGCAGGAGCTGCAGAGACCGCGCCAGGAGGGGGTGAGTATATAGGACAGCTGCGCTCTCCCTCCCACGCTGACCCCCTGGTATATGACTCGAGTATAAGCTGAGAGGGGCACTTTCAGCCCTAAAAAATGGGTTGAAAATCTCGGCTTATACTCGAGTATATACGGTAAATATATGTGTGTGTGTGCAATGTATATGTAATATATGTATTATATACATATGTGTATGCATGCACATTACACAAGGACAGCTATGCACAAACATACATATTATAAAAACATACATAGTGTAGCTGCATATAAAATAGCGACTGCAAAGCTGGATATATAAATGATGCATTTGTAAGGGGGACAACAAGACCGCGAGTACCTGCGTGCTGGGTCCAGAACTAGAAAGGCTGCATCCCTTGTTCCCTTGGTGAAGCTTTAGCGAGGCAGACCTTACCCTGTTGCCTAGGGGAAGCTTGAGCAAGGCGGACCTTCCTCCTGACAGAGGGGGCGGGGAGATAAAAGGAAAAAGCGCGTGCAGCAGAGCAGTTTGGCTCAAACAGAGGGCAGAGCACAGTCAGGTGAGCGGCGCGCTCCGCTTCCCCTCCCACACAGAGCACCGGCTCCGCAATAGGCTGCGCTGAGAGGGTCTGATGTCTGCAGAGGGACCGCTTCACTGAGGGAAGCTGTGTGTCCAGCAGGAGCAGCAGCCAGGCAGAGGAGTGCTCTGTCCTGGGAGCATCAGCAGCGTGCAGGCCAGTGCCTGCAATCTCCCACTGCCATCAGCGGAGACCAGGGTCGGCATTAGGGGTCAGGCAGACCAGAAAACTGCCTAGGGCCCCCGCTCTCCTATGGGCCCCCAGCTAACAGCATATCATGCAGCCAGTATGGGGTTCCTGTGAGGCAGGAGGGCCCGCCTGCCACCAGCGCCGACTCCCCCAGCTGCTGCCGCATTGAACTATACCGGTGTCTGCCGGTACAGTTCAAAGCAATGATGGAGGAGAGAGCTTCAGATGATGCTCCCTCTCCCATCATTCCACCCTGCCTATGACACTGTGGGTGCGCGATGACGTCATCGCGCAATTGTCTCGACCACGCACCACAATTGTGGGTTTCCAGGGCAATGGGGTACTCAGAGCCGAGCCCGTAGAAGTCTATGGGATTGTCACAGGTAGCGGTGACTCGGTCTGTGGCCCTGGCGGTCTGGCGTTGTTGGGGGAATATTTACAGGGATAGATATATTTACAGTTCGTGACGCCACCTGTAGTCTTCTGGTAATTTGTACCAGCGCTGCTGTAGATCTCTGAGGGGATGGTGAGGCAGCTAGATGTCGGGTCCCCTACAGGTGGGACTCTTCCCTCAGGTCGATGGTTAAGGCAGGGTTGTGCAGGCATGCAAGTAAATAACTCAGTCTCACACGGTCAGCGTCTTTCCATACCTTTACTTGTAAGATGGTAAGGCAGGTCCCAGGGAGGCTGATCCAAGGAGAATGTATTTCGAGATAGCAGCTGGACAAGTTAGGGGCCTCCTTTACTTTCACAACGATGAGTACAACCAGCATGAAGCGTAGTTCCCTCTATAACTCCAGCTATTCCAAAGCTGTACTGCCCAGTCAGTTTTGTGGTCGGAGCCTTCCTGTGAGAGAGCTGAATTCCTATCTTGTCCTGCAGAGACTCAAGGTCCTCACTCCCCCTGACCCCAGTTACGTACCGACTATTTAGGGGCTGCTTGCCGTTACCTAAGGTCCGGTAAGCCTCTGGGTTTTCTACCACCACGCGTGAAGCTATGGTGATGCTTCGGTCTCCAGTGACCGGTGACAACGTGCAGGACTTCTCCAATCCTATTGCACTCAGTATTTCTACCACTGTGCCTTTCGCCTTGTCCACGCTGGTAGCATAAGCATTTCTCACTTCACAGGTTAATAAAGTCAGTCCCTTTCTTAATTCCTTTCTTGAGCTTGTTGCCAGACTCTCAGTAATCTTCTAGGCAGGAGCACGTCTCTGAACCTTCACTGTCCTTGGGACAGGAGACTGAAGTATATCTGCAACTCACTTCTTTCTTCTTAATAAGTGTCTCAGTCTGGCTATCAGTGGGGCACAGCTCTGACCAGGCTGAGGTGATCTGGCTCACCTTTACTGGACTCCACTTTCTGAACTGCACACAGACTGCACTTAGCTCTGCTGCTGACTGACTCACTGTCCGAGGACAGGAAACTGACTGAACGACTCTCTGAATGCTGCATGTGACTAGACTTTATATATACCTGTGGGCGTGTCTAAGTGTGTGTTGAAATGAATGTTCATTGAGCATTAAACTGCTATCTCTCCACACATCCTCCAGGGTACTGCGTGTGCCTTAACACCAGGGCTACACATTCCCCCATGGTAAAAGACAGCACTCCCGGGCTGTAAAATACAAAGAGACAGTTTTGTTTATGCATTAAACATCAACATTAAACATTAATTCGTCCCATCCGGGAGGTAAGGATGTCTTGAACGTTGCAAACAAAACATTATATATAGAAAAATACAATATTAAATAACATTTTCATATAAATAGACAATATGCTTGTGAAGGACCCGCACCAAACCTTCAACGTGGGTCCTGGGTGGGCTGCAGGACATCCGAATGCAGACCTCACTCAGTGCCACACCACACGGGTTTTGTGTTCAGAGGTAATTGTGGTGGTTTTATGTAAAACCAAGATAAGGCACAAGGTGCAACTATATACAGATAAGTTCTGGGCTGGCACAGTCCTCAGCCTCTGAGTCCATAATAAGAAAAAGACACATTATATCAAATCACATCACAATAAAGTGCAAAAACTTTTTATCTGTTTACCCAGCCGGGCATTCTACTTTTGGCAATATATATATACATTATATACTCATAGAAACTGTGCAAACTATCTTCACTTTTATAAAAACTTATGTACATCTTCTTAGTTGCGGTAAACCCTGTCTGGGTCCTACCGTTCTTCACATTCTCTTGACTTCAATGACACTTTCCATCCCGGGGGCTGGAACAATGCGATGGTCCCTAGATCCCATTACTAACAAGTCGTGCGCTGCTATTAGGGTCTGGGTCGCCACAGTTCTCGTGCGAACCTCTAGGGGCGCAACGGGTACTTTCTCCTTGCAAGACACCGATTGCGTTTCAATTTGTGTTACAGTTAGCGATATTGATCGTGTCATAGATTGCGATGGAGACTGGGTCGCAAGTTGCGATGCAGAAGGATGACAAGATAATGAAGAGTATGTAGACGTTGCTTCCATTTGCGAGGAACCTGCAGGGGGCGATGCTGGGGCACGGCCGAATGCTGTTTGAGCTGGAGACAGGGACGCTGCGGTAGTGGTGACGTTACCTGCGTCGGGGACGGGGTCACGGACGATGGCGACGTTAAGGGCATACCATCCCTTCATTCCCCAGTGCCGTGTATATGTGACAATGTCTCCATTAACTAAGTCCCTCCCGGGATGACCTTGCGGTAGGTGGGATTCTACGTCGCGTCTACTGACAAAGACCCCTGGGTAGAGGCCCGGTTCTCTGATGAAGCCCCAGCCCTTCCGGAGCTGGAACTCAGTCACACACCCCTGCCGCCGCGGTTCCCTCAGAGTACCTTTTTCTCGACGGACACTCTCCTTGTCCGCGATCAGCTCTGCATGTTGCCGCTGTCGATTCCGCTGAGCTTCCCGCTCTTCCTCCTGCTGGCGTTGTTGTTTCTCCTCACGACGCTGCCACTCACGTTCCCACTGGGCGGTGTAGGCGACGTCATCCAGGCGCGCCATCTCGTCCCAGTCCACGTCTGGTAATGACGGACAGGACCCCTCCGGTGTCCCTGCCGGGGATCGATCATCTGCTGCGGCCTCCTGGCCGGGCGGGCGTTCCGGAACTGGTGGTACCTCCTCAACCTCCTTCGCCTCCACCGCTTCACTGGTGGGATCAGGATCGGTACTTTCGGGGGCAGCCTCCGGTTGCTCCTTTGCCTTGGGCAGCAGAAGTTTTGGTAACTCCAGACGTAGGGGGTCGTCGAGGGGAGAGAACACCGCGTCCCACAGCCGCCGCTGCTCCAGGGTACGCCGGCGTCTCTCGATCTCCTCAAATCCAGGTTGTGGCAAAATCATCTTTCTTAGTCGTGCATTTTCTTCCTTGATTTCCAGCAATGCTTGCTGCAGGTGCAGGACCACGGATGACTCCGGTTCTAGTGGCAGCTTGGCTGGGGCACGGGGCCTGCCTTCCTCCGCTTCCCTGCTCGGCTGCACACGTCCTGCTTCCATGATGTTCCAGAGCGTTCTTTCATCTTCCTCCAGAGACGTCCGGTCTCTTCCGTGGAGGCGGGGTTTGCGTCTCCTCCTCTTTGCAGGAAAGGTGAAGAGGAGGCGGACCTCCTTTGCTGTAGGGCAGGATCGCATATTGTAATAGCACTTTGAGAGGGCAGGCATTTTCTTCGCGCCACTGGGGGGTACACGCCCACGAAGGTACGCCCACCTTCTTCTCCAGCGCCTGAGGGCGCGAATATGGCGACAAAGATGGCGATTTTTGGCGCCAAAAGTGCAAACAGTCCTTTTTCACAAAAACAATTCCATAGGCACACAGGGCTCGCAATTTTGCGAGTTTCGCATCCTGTTCGTGACGCCAATTTGTCTCAACCACGCACCACAATTGTGGGTTTCCAGGGCAATGGGGTACTCAGAGCCGAGCCCGTAGAAGTCTATGGGATTGTCACAGGTAGCGGTGACTCGGTCTGTGGCCCTGGCGGTCTGGCGTTGTTGGGGAATATTTACAGGGGATAGATATATTTACAGTTCGTGACGCCACCTGTAGTCTTCTGGTAATTTGTACCAGCGCTGCTGTAGATCTCTGAGGGGATGGTGAGGCAGCTAGATGTCGGGTCCCCTACAGGTGGGACTCTTCCCTCAGGTCGATGGTTAAGGCAGGGTTGTGCAGGCATGCAAGTAAATAACTCAGTCTCACACGGTCAGCGTCTTTCCATACCTTTACTTGTAAGATGGTAAGGCAGGTCCCAGGGAGGCTGATCCAAGGAGAATGTATTTCGAGATAGCAGCTGGACAAGTTAGGGGCCTCCTTTACTTTCACAACGATGAGTACAACCAGCATGAAGCGTAGTTCCCTCTATAACTCCAGCTATTCCAAAGCTGTACTGCCCAGTCAGTTTTGTGGTCGGAGCCTTCCTGTGAGAGAGCTGAATTCCTATCTTGTCCTGCAGAGACTCAAGGTCCTCACTCCCCTGACCCCAGTTACGTACCGACTATTTAGGGGCTGCTTGCCGTTACCTAAGGTCCGGTAAGCCTCTGGGTTTTCTACCACCACGCGTGAAGCTATGGTGATGCTTCGGTCTCCAGTGACCGGTGACAACGTGCAGGACTTCTCCAATCCTATTGCACTCAGTATTTCTTTCGCCTTGTCCACGCTGGTAGCATAAGCATTTCTCACTTCACAGGTTAATAAAGTCAGTCCCTTTCTTAATTCCTTTCTTGAGCTTGTTGCCAGACTCTCAGTAATCTTCTAGGCAGGAGCACGTCTCTGAACCTTCACTGTCCTTGGGACAGGAGACTGAAGTATATCTGCAACTCACTTCTTTCTTCTTAATAAGTGTCTCAGTCTGGCTATCAGTGGGGCACAGCTCTGACCAGGCTGAGGTGATCTGGCTCACCTTTACTGGACTCCACTTTCTGAACTGCACACAGACTGCACTTAGCTCTGCTGCTGACTGACTCACTGTCCGAGGACAGGAAACTGACTGAACGACTCTCTGAATGCTGCATGTGACTAGACTTTATATATACCTGTGGGCGTGTCTAAGTGTGTGTTGAAATGAATGTTCATTGAGCATTAAACTGCTATCTCTCCACACATCCTCCAGGGTACTGCGTGTGCCTTAACACCAGGGCTACACACAATCACTGTGTGCCGGGCAGTGCAGCCACTGAGACAGGAGCTGGGAGCAGCGCAGGCACGGGGAGAGGTGAGGATTGTGGTTTTTTTTTAATATATCAGTGAGTACTGGACTGTGGGGCCATTCTGCGGGGGGAGATGTGGGCTGTGCTATATACTATGTGGGCTGTGCTTTATACCATGTGGGCTGTGCTATATACTATGTGGCTGTGCTATATACTATGTGGGCTGTGCTATATACTATGTGGACTGTGTTATATACCATGTGGGCTGTGCGATATACTATGTGGGCTGTGATATATATTATATGGGCTGTGCTATATGCAATGTAGCTGTGCTATATACTCTGTGGGCTGTGCTATATACTATGTGGGCTGTGTATATACTATGTGGCTATGCAATATACTATGTGGGCTGTGCTATATACTATGTGGGCTGTGCTATATACTCTGTGGGCTGTGCTATATACTATGTGGGCTGTGTATATACTATGTGGCTATGCAATATACTATGTGGGCTGTGCTATATACTATGTGGGCTGTGCTATATACTATGTGGACTGTGTATATACCATGTGGGCTGTGCGATATACCATGTGGGCTGTGCTATATTCTATGTGGCTGTCATATATACTATGTGGGCTGTGCTATATACTATGTGGGCTGTGTATATACTATGTGGGCTGTGCTATATACCATGTGGGCTGTGCTATATACTATGTGGGCTGTGCTATATACTATGTGGCTGTCATATATACTATGTGGGCTGTGATATATACTATGTGGGCTGTGATATATACTATGTAGGCTGTGCAATATACCATGTCGGCTGTGATATATATACTATGTGGCTGTGCTATATACTATGTGGGCTGTGCTATATACTATGTGGCTGTGAAATATACTATGTGGGCTGTGCAATATACTACATGGGCTGTGCTATATACTATGTGGACTGTGTTATATACCATGTGGGCTGTGCAATATACCATGTGGGCTGTGCTATATACTATGTGGCTGTGCTATATACTATGTGGGCTGTGCTATATACTATGTGGGCTGTGCAATATACTATGTGGGCTGTGCAATATACTATGTGGGCTGTGCTATATATTATATGGACTGTGCTATAGGCTATGTGGCTGTGCTATATACTCTGTGGGCTTTGCTATATACTATTTGGCTGTGCTATATACTATGCGATCTGTGATATATACTATGTGTGCTGTGATATATACTATGTGGACTGCGTTATATACCATGTGGGCTGTGAAATATACCATGTGGGCTGTGCTATATACTATTTGGCTGTGCAATATACTATGTGGTCTGTGCTATATACTATGTGGGCTGTGCTATATACCATGTGAGCTGTGATATATACTATGTGGCTGTGCTATATACTATGTGGGCTGTGCTATATACTATATGGCTGTGCTATGTACTATGTGGGCTGTGCAATATACTATGTGGGCTGTGCAATTTACTATGTGGGCTGTGCTATGTATTATATGGGCTATGTGTATACTATGTGGCTGTGCTATATACTATGTGGGCTGTGCTATATACTATGTGGTCTGTGTTGTATACTATGTGGGCTGTGTTATATACTATGTGGGCAGTGCTATATACTATGTGGCTGTGAAATATACTATGTGGGCTGTGTTATATACTATGGGGGTATATTATATTCTATCTGGGAGGCTGTGTTTTATACTATGTGGCTGTGTTTTATACTATGGGGGTACATTATATATTATAATTTATGGGGAGGCTGTGTTATATACTATGGGGGGCTACATTATGTTCTATGGGGAGGTGGGCTGTATTATATTCTGTGGGGGGCTACATTATATTCTATGGTGGACTGTATTAGATTTTATGAGGGAGAATTGCATCATACTTTTTGATGGGGCTACATTATATTCTATGGTGGCTGTTTTCTATTCTATTCGGGGCTACATTATATTCTATGGGGGCTGTATTATCTACTATATAATCGTCTAATTCTGTCTGTCTGTAACGGAAATCCCACGTCGCTGATTGGTTGCTGGGGGAGTGGTGCGGGCACGCCCCTTGGATACCCGACCGCGGCCTTAGCAACGTCACATGGACTGCCACAGAACCTGTGTTAGAGAGCAAATGGAGGGGAAAATGAGCAAATGGAGGGGAAAATCATTATTGCGGCGTGATGGCACAGTGTGTGGGTGCGGCGGTGGGTGCTGACGCCGGCCTTGCATAGTTCACTCATGTTTACTAAACAAGTTCTGTCAGTCACAGTGTGATGTAGTTCAGTCACGTTTACTGGACAAGTTCTCTCAGTCACAGTGCGACATAGTTTGCTCACGTTTACTAAACACGTTCAGTCAGTCACAGTGTGACGTACTTCTGTCACGTTTACTGAATACTTTCTGTCAGTCACATTGTGACACAGTTCAGTCTCGTTCACTGAACACGTTCTGTCAGTTACAGCGCTCTGAACAGATACTTCTTTACTGTACGCTATCACGATTTACGCTTCCTGTCTTCCAATGGGTCGTAAGCGAAAATATGCCACTGAGGATGACAGAAAGCAGCAGCATCAGCAGCAAGGCAACGACAACGTCGAAAGCAAGAGACACTTCAATAAACTGCCGCCAGACAAGCCCAGGATGCTGAATCTCACAGACAACGTCGGAAACAGGAGACACCACAACAAACTGCTGCTAGGCAGGAACATGATGCAGTATCCCACAAAACATTTAGGCTAAGTTCACACATTGCGGAATTGCCGCGGAAATTTCCGCGGCAATCCCGCACTTCTCCCGCAGGAAATACGCACGTTTTTTTATGCTGATTCCCGCCAGAATAATAGCGTTTTGCAAGCGTAATTAGCTTGCAGAATGCTAGCGTTTTCCTAGCGATCTGTAGCATCGCTTGGAAAACTGATTGACAGGTTGGTCACACGAGTCACACATAGTGTTTGACACGTGTGACCAACTTTTTACTATTGATGCCGCCTATGCCGCATCAATAGTAAAAAGATCTAATGTAAAAATAATAAAAAAAATAATAAATAATGATATTCTCACCTTCCGGCGGCCCCCGCAGCCTTCCCGCCTCTCAGCGACGCTCCCGGCAACTCGCGGTCCCAGGAGTGCTTTGCGACAAATCACACCGATGACGTAGTATCTCGCGAGACCGCTACGCCATCTGGGTGATTCTCGCAAAGGACTCTTGGGACCGGAAGTTGCCGGGAGCGTCGCTGAAGGCGGGAAGGCTGCGGGGGCCGCGGGAAGGCTGCGGGGGCCGCCGGAAGGTGAGAAATATCATTATTTTTTATTTTAATTATTGTTTTACCAGGGATATGGTACCCAGGGCCTGGAGGAAAGTCTCCTCTGCTCCAGACCCTGGGTACCATCCGCACATGAACCGCTTACATTGCGCATAGTGGGCATAGCCACATGCGGAAAGTAAGCGGTTCAATGCATTCCTATGGCGGCGGAATCACCGCGGTTACGCTAAATTAATGAACATGTTGCTTTTTTTTTCCGCTAAGCGTTTTTTTCGCGGAAAAAAACGCAACATGTGTACAAAACATGCGGAATCAATTAAAACGTATAGAATGCTTAATGCTTGCGTTTTGTTCGCGGTTTAACCGCGGAAAATAGCGGAAAAAACCGCGAAAAAAACGCAATTATTCCTGATCGTGTGCACTTAGCCTTAGGCTAAGTGCACACGTTTGCAGAATGTTTGCAGAATATTCCTGAGCAAAACCGGACTTTTTTCGCGGCAAAAACGCGTGTTTTTTTTTGCGCGGATTTTGGTGCGTTTTTTGCGCGGAATTGACGCGTTTTTACCGCAATTTTTTCCTGAACTTTCTAGGTCAATAATATAGCGGGAAAAATGCTAGAATTCCGCAAAATTAATGGACATGCTGCTAGATTTTCCGCAATGCATTTTTTTTGCGGAAAAAAACGCACCATGTGCACAAAAATTGCGGAATTCATTCTAAATGATAGGATGCTTAATACATGCGTTTTTGACGCGTTTTTTTCCCGCGAAAAAACGCGAAAAAAACGCAAATATTCCTGAACGTGTGCACTTAGCCTTAATGATAATGTATATATTTTACCTGTAAAATCCTGTGTATTTATTGCATTATTCTTAAATCTTCATAAATAAACTACATACATATTCTAGAATACCCGATGCGTTAGAATCGGGCAACCATCTAGTATTATATATATATATATATATATATATATATACAGTACAGACCAAAAGTTTGGACACACCTTCTCATTTTAAGATTTTTCTGTATTTTCATGACTATGAAAATTGTAAATTCACACTGAAGGCATCAAAGCTATGAATTTACACATGAGGAATTATATACTTAACAAAAAAGTGTGTAACAGCTGAAATTATGTCTTATATTGTAGGTTCTTCAAAGTAGCCACGTTTTGCTTTGATGACTGCTTTGCACACTCTTGGCATTCTCTTGATGAGCTTCAAGAGGTACTCACCGGAAATGGTTTTCACTTCACAGGTGTGCCCTGTCAGGTTTAATAAGTGGGATTTCTGGCCTTATAAATGGGGTTGGGACCATCAGTTGTGTTGTGCAGAAGTCTGGTGGATGCACAGCTGATAATCCTACTGAATAGACTGTTAGAATTTGTATTATGGCAAGAAAAAAGGAGCTAAGTAAAGAAAAACGAGTGGCCATCATTACTTTAAGAAATGAAGGTCAGTCAGTCTGAAAAATTGGGAAAACTTTAAAAGTGTCCCCAAGTCCAGTTGCAAAAACCATCAAGCGCTACAAAGAAACTGCCTCACATGAGGACCGCCCTAGGAAATGAAGACCAAGAGTCACCTCTGCTTCTGAGAATAAGTTTATCCGAGTCACCAGCCTCATAAATCGCAGGTTTACAGCAGCTCAGATTAGAGACCAGGTCAATGCCATGCAGAGTTCTAGCAGCAGGCACATCTCTACAACAACTGTTAAGAGGAGACTTTGTGCAGCAGGCCTTCATGGTAAAATAGCTGCTAGGAAACCACTGCTAAGGACAGGCAACAAGCAGAAGAGACTTGTTTGGGCTAAAGAACACAAGGAATGGACATTAGACCAGTGGAAATCTGTGCTTTGGTCTGATGAGTGCACTTTACATATCTAGCTTGCTAATCATGCATACTCAGCAACTTTTCTAACACCATATTGAATTATTCATTTATCATTATTATAATTAATTTTAGTAATCACCTGCTTCATTCACATTTGTCATTATTATGATTATATACATTAACACATATTTAAGGTAGAATAGACAATCAATTTAGACACTTCCCCTCCCCTTTTTTTGTTTGTTTTCTTTTCCATACTAGTTACACATAATGACCAGTAGTTAGCATTCTCCATACAGGCACCCAATACACAAGGTGGAATGCCGGCATTGAGTGCGCTTGTTGATCTTGCTACCCTCGGACTGTGGCGTCTCTGGTAACCATGGCCAGGCTGACACGCATAGTGGCTGTAACTATGGCTGCCTGCGTGCTTGGGGTCCAATCACTAGAGATGACGCGTCCACTTCTGGTGAGGGCAGTCCGATGACATAGCACGCCACAACTTACGGCAGTCCTGACCACACTTGTAGGATGAAGACACTTGGCTTATTGGCCTTGCTCCTATTTAAAAGGTCCAGTGTCTCTCTTCTCCGACATGCCCTCTGAAGAAATGTGGACGAAACGCGTGTCAAAATGGGGTTGAGGGACGCGGCATGGAAAATGCATTTTTCAGAGTGATTGGCATTATATATGCATTTACCCTTCTACATCTAGATATCAACCACAATTGTGGCATTCTTTATCCCTATTTATTTACATACTCTGTTCAAACTGAGTTCCTATGTATGTTTGACCCTTTACTGGGTTATTATTAAGTGCCATATGGTTTGAGGAGTCAGTATATACAAATGCTTCTCACTAAATTAGAATATCAGTAGTGCAAGGGAAGTGAAAATCATCTAAGGTAATCAATTTCATTCAATTATTTTTATGCAAACTACAAGTGCTTCTCACTAAATTAGAATATTAAAAGTGAAACTCATATATTATATAGAGTCATTACACAGAGTGATCTATTTCACGTGTTTATTTCTGTTAATGTTGATGATTATGGCTAACAGCCAATGAAAACCCAAAAGTCATTATCTCAGTAAATTAGAATAATTAACTAAAAAAACACCTGCAAAGGCTTCCTAAGCATTTAAAAAGGTCCCTTAGTCTGTTTCAGTAGGCTCTACAATCATGGGGAAGACTGCTGGCTTGACAGATGTCCAGAAGGCAGTCATTGACACACTCCACAAGGAGGGTAAGCCACAAAAGGTCATTGCTAAAGAAGCTGGCTGTTCACAGAGTGCTGTATCCAAGCATATTAATGGAAAACTGAGTGGAAGGAAAAAGTGTGGTAGAAGAGCAACCAGGATAACCGCAGCCTTGAAAGGATTGCTAAGAAAATGACATTCAAAAATTTGGGGGAGAATCACAACAAGTGGACTGCTGCTGAAGTCATTGCTTCAAGAGCCACCACACACAGATATAACCAGGACATTTCATTTGGAAATCATGGACCCAGAGTCTGGACGAAGAGTGGAGAGGCCACATGTTGTGAATGGGTTTGAGATGAGTTCTGAGCAGAGGCTCCCTCTGGTGGTTACAAGCGGTACTAGTGAGGATTGTGAGGACTGGGAATCAGGTGTTACTGATTGGTCTTATATAAGGGAGTAATTTTCCCATCAGGGTTGCCGGTGATCAATTGTTCTGGTCTGAATCCTTCTTTCCAGTTTCCCTTGTAGCCTGCTGTGTCGTGTCTGCATCTCCTGCTTTCAGATAAGACAATTTCTTATTTTGTGTTTTTGCTATATTTTTGCATTTGGTCCTGCACTTCTGTGGGGGCCTTCTGGGTCCCCTCCGGGGGCTTTTGCCCTCTCAGTTTAGTCCAGCCACTGTGTTTTGTACTTTTGCTTTTTCCAGTTTTTTCAGTGGCTGCTGTTTTTGTTACACCAGAGAACTAATTTAGGTGGTAGAGGTCGTGTGATCTCAGGTGATTTTGAAATTAGTAGAGTTGGGTGTTTTCAGGGTTTTCTGGGATTGCAGTAAGTACCCTTCCTGTCCTTTTCTATTTAGATAGTTTGGGCCCCAGCGTTTGCTCATACTATTTTCTTTCTGTGTCAGTATTTCCTCTTGTCTAACCGCCATTACATGTTTGGGGGCTTTCTATTATCTTTGGGGTTCTGCTCCGGGGCAGATAGCTTTCCTATTTCTATCTTTAGGTGTAGTTAGTTTCTCAGGCTGTGACGAGGCATCTAGGACCAACGTAGGAACGCTCCACGGCTGCCTCTAGTTGCGGTGGTTAGTCAGGGTACTGCAATCTCATAGATTCCAACTGCTCTGGTGTATTTCCATTTTGCCTGCACTCCTCAGCTACCGTAACATAACAGTATCACCGGCCATAAAAATTGTATGGTACTCACAGAAGGGAAAAAATATTTTGAAGGAAGAAAAGTTGTCAGAGATATTTTTCTGTTTGTTGCATTTTTTTTTTTTTTCCCTCTGTATCTCTGGGTGCTGGGGAGGATCTTTTCTCCCAATGGAGTTTGCACAGTTGTCTGGCCGTGTGGATCAGCTTGCCACTGAGGTTCAGAGTATTGCTGCATATCTTGCTAGGTTGCCTGTTGTGGAACCTAGGATCCCCATGCCAGATTTGTTTTTAGGGGATCGAGCTAAGTTTCAGAATTTCAAAAATAATTGTAAATTGTTTCTTGCCTTAAAATCTAAGTCCTCAGGAAACGCAGCGCAGCAGGTTCAAATTATCATCTCTCTCCTGCGCGGCGATCCTCAGGATTGGGCTTTTTCCCTGATACCTGGGGATCCTGTTTTGAGTGATGTTGATGCATTTTTTCAGGCTTTGGGGTTATTGTACGATGAACCTAATGTCACTGATCAAGCTGAAAAAGCCTTGTTGGCATTAAATCAGGGGCTTGATGACGCTGAGTTATACTGTCAGAGATTCCGTAGGTGGGCAGTCCTGACCAAATGGAATGACGACGCTTTGGCGGCCCTTTTCCGGAAGGGTCTGTCGGATAATGTAAAGGATGTTATGGTGGGATTCCCTGTCCCCTCTGGTCTCAATGATTCTATGTCATTAGCGATTCAAATTGACAGACGTTTGCGTGAGCGGAGAAGTATGCGTGGAGTGGTGTTGCCTTGTGAGCCAGCTGCTGAGCCCATGCAGTGTGATGGAGTGGTGTCTGGGGCACAGCGTCATGAGTTTCGAAAGCGCAATGGGTTATGTTTCTACTGTGGTGATGCCTCTCATGCTATTTCAGTCTGCCCTAAGCGGGGAAGACGTTTTGCACGCTCAGTTGTCTTGGGTAGTGTTCAGACTAAGTTTTTATTAACTGTCACTCTGATATGACTCTCTGTCCTCATTTTCTGCTCAGGCTTTCGTTGATTCTGGAGCAGCTATTAACCTGATGGATTATGATTTTGCTAAACGTTTGTGGGTTTTCCTTGATACCCCTACAGAAGTCTATTCCTTTACTGGGGATCGATTCTACCCCTTTGGCTGAGAATAAACCCCAGTTTTCTACTCAGGTGATAATGAGGGTTGAACCTGATCACCAGGAGTGCTGCAAATTTTTGGTTCTATATAATCTGCATGACATTATAGTGCTGGGTTTCCCTTGGTTACAGTCTCATAATCCTGTTTTGGATTGGAAATCTGTGTCTGTAACCAGTTGGGGCTGCCAATGTGTTAGTGCCAACACTCCTGTTTTTTCTGCCTCCCCCCAGGCTGAGGATGTTCCTGACTTTTTGTTTGATTTTTCTGATGTGTTTAGCGAAAGTAAATCTGCATCCTTACCTCCCCATAGGAGCTATGACTGCGCTATTGAATTAGTGCCAGGTAGTAAATTCCCTAAAGGTCGCCTTTTTAACTTGTCTGTACCTGAACATGACGCTATGCGGTCTTATATCAAGGAATCATTGGAGAAGGGTCATATCAGACCATCCTCTTCACCCTTAGGTGCCGGTTTTTTCTTTGTGGCCAAAAAAGATGGTTCATTAAGGCCGTGTATTGATTATCGTCTCTTGAACAATATTACTGTGAAATATCAATACCCGTTACCCTTGATTTCTGACCTGTTTTCCAGGGTGAAAAACGCTACTTGGTTTACCAAGCTTGACCTCAGGGGGGCGTATAACCTTATTCGCATTAAGCACGGGGATGAATGGAAGACGGCATTTAACACCCCTGAAGGGCATTTTGAGTACCTTGTGATGCCCTTTGGGCTCACTAATGCTCCTTCCGTCTTCCAGTCCTTCATGAATGACATTTTCAGGGATTTTGTGGACAAGTTTCTGATTGTTTATTTGGATGA
This sequence comes from Oophaga sylvatica, assembly GCA_033576555.1. Taxonomy (NCBI): domain Eukaryota; kingdom Metazoa; phylum Chordata; class Amphibia; order Anura; family Dendrobatidae; genus Oophaga; species Oophaga sylvatica. Next base: position 968,718,512 of record JARQOD010000001.1, on the reverse strand, counting down.
TATCTTGATTTTTTCTAATGACTGGGACTCTCATGTGAAACATGTTCGAACTGTATTCCAGATTTTGAGAGAGAATGCTCTGTATGTGAAGGGATCAAAGTGTCTTTTTGGCGTACAGAAGATCTCATTTCTGGGATTCATTTTGTCCCCATCTGTTATTGAAATGGACCCGGTCAAGGTTCAGGCCATCTGTGATTGGGTCCAACCTACTTCATTAAAGGCTCTTCAGAGATTTTTGGGTTTTGCCAATTTTTATCGTAAATTTATTGGTAATTTCTCTGTTATTGTTAAACCATTAACTGATTTGACCAGAAAGGGTTCTGATGTGGTGAATTGGCCCCCTGAGGCAGTCTCTGCGTTTCAGGAACTTAAGCAGAGATTCACTTCTGCTCCTGTTCTACGGCAGCCTGATGTTTCTCTGCCATTTCAGGTGGAGGTTGATGCCTCTGAAATTGGGGCAGGTGCCGTTTTGTCCCAAAGGGATCCAGAGACCTCTAAAAGTAACCCTTGTGCCTTTTTCTCTCGAAAATTTTCTCCTACTGAACGTAATTATGACGTGGGTAATCGGGAGTTATTGGCCATGAAGTGGGCTTTTGAGGAGTGGAGACATTGGCTGGAGGGAGCCAAACATCAGGTGGTGGTCCTTACGGACCATAAGAATCTGGTCTATCTGGAATCTGCCAAGCGACTCAATCCTAGACAGGCCAGGTGGGCCTTGTTTTTCACACGTTTTAATTTTGTGGTTTCCTTTCTTCCTGGCACTAAGAATGTTAAGGCGGATGCCCTCTCGAGGAGTTTCCTTGCGGACTCTCCTGAGCTATCTGATCCCTCTGTTATTTTGAAGGAGGGTGTAGTTCTTTCCGCCATCTCGCCCAATTTGAGACTTGCTCTGGAGGGGTGTCAGGAGGATAGGCCCGAGCGCTGCCCTGTTGGAAAATTGTTTGTCCCGGACCAATGGAAAAAGAGTGTGATGTCTGAGATTCATTGTTCGCATTGGCTGGGCATCCCGGAATTTTTGGTACCAGAGACTTGGTTAGTCGGTCCTTTTGGTGGCCTACCTTGTCTCGCGATGTCAGGGAATTTGTGCAGTCCTGCGGGACTTGCTCTCGCTCCAAGCCTTGCTCTCGCTCTAGTGGTTTGTTGATGCCATTGCCTGTGCCCAAGAGACCATGGACCCATATCTCTATGGATTTCATTTCCGATCTTCCTGTTTCTCAGAGAATGACCACCATCTGGGTAATTTGTGATAGGTTTTCCAAAATGATACATCTTGTGCCATTACCTAAGTTGCCTTCCTCCTCTGAATTGGTGCCGTTGTTCCTTCACACGTGGTTCGTTTACACGGCATTCCTGAGAACATTGTGTCTGACAGAGGAGTCCAGTTTGTTTCCAGATTTTGGAGGACTTTTTGTTCTAAACTGGGTGTTCAATTGTCTTTCTCCTCGGCATTTCATCCTCAGACCAATGGTCAAACTGAGAGAACAAACCAGACATTGGAGACTTATCTAAGATGCTTTGTGTCTGCTGATCAGGATGACTGGGTCTCTTTTTTGCCTTTGGCTGAGTTTGCTCTTAATAATAGGGCTAGCTCTGCCACTTTGATGTCTCCGTTTTTCTGTAATTCTGGGATTCACCCTCGATTTTCTTCAGGACAGACGGAGGCTTCTGTCTGTCCAGGTGTTGACTCTGTTGTTGAGCGTATGCAGCAGATTTGGGACCAGGTAGTGGAGAGGTTGTCCCTCTCTCAGGAGAAGGCCCAGCGTTTGCTAACCGGCATAGGACTGATGGTCCTCGGTTTGGAGTGGGGGACTTGGTCTGGTTGTCCTCAAAGAATATTCCTATGAGAGTAGCATCTCCTAAATTTAAGCCTAGGTTCATTGGACCTTATAAGATCATGGAGATTATTAATCCTGTTTCTTTTCGTTTGCTTCTTCCAGGGACATTTAAGATCCATAACGTGTTTCACAAGTCCTTGTTGAAGAGGTTTGTTGAGCCAGTGGTTCCTGCTGCTGTGCCTCCTGACCCTGTTTTGGTTGAGGGCAATCTGGAGTATGTGGTTGAGAAAATATTGGATTCTCGTTTTTCTAGATGAAGACTCCAGTATTTGGTTAAATGGAGAGGTTATGGTCAGGAAGACAATTCTTGGGTGTTTGCTTCGGACATCCATGCTAGGAGACTTATCCGTGCGTATCATAGAACTCATCCTGACCGACCTGGTTGCTCAAATGAGGGCTCGGTGACCCCTCCTCAAGGGGGGGGTACTGTTGTGAATGGGTTTGAGATGAGTTCTGAGCAGAGGCTCCCTCTGGTGGTTACAAGCGGTACTAGTGAGGATTGTGAGGACTGGGAATCAGGTGTTACTGATTGGTCTTATATAAGGGATAATTTTCCCATCAGGGTTGCCGGTGATCAATTGTTCTGGTCTGAATCCTTCTTTCCAGTTTCCCTTGTAGCCTGCTGTGTCGTGTCTGCATCTCCTGCTTTCAGATAAGACAATTTCTTATTTTGTGTTTTTGCTATATTTTTGCATTTGGTCCTGCACTTCTGTGGGGGCCTTCTGGGTCCCCTCCGGGGGCTTTTGCCCTCTCAGTTTAGTCCAGCCACTGTGTTTTGTACTTTTGCTTTTTCCAAGTTTTTCAGTGGCTGCTGTTTTTGTTACACCAGAGAACTAATTTAGGTGGTAGAGGTCGTGTGATCTCAGGTGATTTTGAAATTAGTAGAGTTGGTGTTTTTCAGGGTTTTCTGGGATTGCAGTAAGTACCCTTCCTGTCCTTTTCTATTTAGATAGTTTGGGCCCCAGCGTTTGCTCATACTATTTTCTTTCTGTGTCAGTATTTCCTCTTGTCTAACCGCCATTACATGTTTGGGGGCTTTCTATTATCTTTGGGGTTCTGCTCCGGGGCAGATAGCTTTCCTATTTCTATCTTTAGGTGTAGTTAGTTTCTCAGGCTGTGACGAGGCGTCTAGGACCAACGTAGGAACGCTCCACGGCTGCCTCTAGTTGCGGTGGTTAGTCAGGGTACTGCAATCTCATAGATTCCAACTGCTCTGGTGTATTTCCATTTTGCCTGCACTCCTCAGCTACCGTAACATAACACCACAATCCAAGCTGCTTGAGGTCTAGTGTGAAGTTTCCACAATCAGTGATGGTTTGGGGAGCCATGTCATCTGCTGGTGTAGGTCCACTGTGTTTTATTAAGACCAAAGTCAGCGCAGCCATCTACCAGGAAATTTTAGAGCACTTAATGCTTTTCCTCTGTTGACAAGCTTTTTGGAGATGGAAATTTCATTCTCCAGCAGGACTTGGCACCTGTCCACACTAACAAAAGTACCAATACCTGGTTTAAAAACAACAGTATCACTGTGCTTGATTGGGCTGTAAACTCACCTGACCTTAACCCCATAGAGAATCTATGGGGTATTGTCAAGAGGAAGACGAGAGAAAGGGATACCAGACCGAACAATGCAGACGAGCTGAAGGCTGCTATCAATGCAACCTGGGCTTCCTTAACACCTCAGCAGTGCCACAGGCTGATTGCCTTCATGCCACGCCGCATTGATGCAGTAATTGATGCAAAAAGAACCCGAACCAAGTCATGAGGGCATTTACTGAACATACATTTCAGTAGGCCAACATTTTGGATTTTAAAATCATTTTTCAAGCTGGTGTTATAAAGTATTCTAATTAACTGAGATAATGACTTTTGGGTAGAGTTGAGCGAAACAGGTCGGTCAGATTTAAAAATCACCGACTTTCACTAAAGTTGGGTTTCGACGATCGAAACCCGACCATAGCGTGAGGTCGGCCATGCGGTCGTTGACCTGAGCGCCAAAGTCAGTTTTCCCATAATGCTTGCAGGCGCCTTTTCTCAGCCAATGAGCAAGGACGCACACTGTGGGCAACGAGATGACATGGGCAGCGGCAACCACCATCTAAGAGAAGGGCATTGCAGTGATTGGCTTGCCGACCGCCATTT
>JARQOD010000001.1:968682374-968714435 GCA_033576555.1 Oophaga sylvatica | reverse complement strand
AATGGGGACTGCAGCGGGACTGGTTCGAGACTCCCCTTGTGCAGCAGCGGGAACTCAACCCTATCAACGGCCAGCTGGGTTACTTTTTCCTTTGCCGGTGGCAGACAGGCCTTGGGAGATGGTCGGGATGGATTTTGTGGTGGGCTTACCCAAGTCTGCACCAACATCTGGGTGATAACCGACCACTTCTCCAAATGGTGCACTTGGTGCCGTTACCACGGTTACCATCTGCACGGGCCTTGGCAGCATTATTTATTAGACATATTCTCCGTTTACACGGTATGCCAGACAAAGTCGTTAGTGATCGAGGTCCCCAGTTTGCATCTCGGTTCTGGAGAGAGCTGTGTCGGCTACTCAGCATTGAGTTAAATCTCTCCTCTGCGTACCATCCCGAGACAAATGGGTTGGCAGAGAGGGCCAACCAGACCTTGGTCACATATTTGCGGCATTTTGTCTCTGCCAGGCAGGATGTATGACTGGGCATCTTTGCTACCGTGGGTTGAGTTTGCTCTCAATAATGCTGTGGCTGACTCCACCGGACAGACCCCATTCCTCTTGAACTACGGTCAGCATCCGCGGGTTCCGGTGCCCATGCCCGTGTCGTCCGCCGACTCCAGGGTGTCAGACTGGGCTGTGGAGGCACATGACATTTGGGACCGAACCCAGGATGCCATTCAGGCCTCCAAGGAGTAGCAGTGTTGGTAAGGGCACGGCTGAAATTATGGGATATGTGCTTGTCTAAGGCGGGGATGGCACATCGGGAGAAAAAGTGGTGGCTGGGGAACAAGTACCGAGGGACGGCCACCGCCATGCAGTTGCGGAAAGCTGCTGTCTCCACCAGATTAAATGGCAACATTTACAAGGCAAACAGTCTGGAAATATAGCTGCTTAATATTGTGGCCTGTGGGTGGATGACTGCATATTTACACTTGCATTCCAAGGACTGGGTTAGGGACAACCGAACGCTGCACTTGGGCAAGGATGTGGAGGTGGTTGCTGACGTTGGTTGCAAGAGTGCAATGACAGGTGTAGGGTGGGAAGCATCTCTTATATCATGGACAGGGGATGGGTGTGCATGTAGAATAGGGGAAGAGGCAGTGGTGTCACCCACAGATACTGTTTCTGGACCCTTGTATTCAGCCCAACTAATTGGGTGCTTTGCTATCATGTGCCTGAGCATGCTGGTGGTGGTCAGACTGATAGTTATGCCCCCCTGCTAATGCTGGCATGGCAGATGCTACAGTTTGCCTTTTATGGGTAAATTTGACTGTCTAAAAATGTGACAGACTCGGGAACACCTAACCCTTGGCCTGGCAACTTCACCTATGTTGGTGCTCTGGGGAACAGTTGCCCTCCTTGGGTCTCTGGCCACTCTACTGCCTTTTCCTTCCTGTTTTGGTGCTGTGTATTCTTTCCCCTGTGTGCTGCTATCCTCGCTCTGCATGTCACCTTCCCAGGTTGGGTCAGTGACTTCATCATCCACCACCTCGTCTTCCACTTCTGCACCCTGGTCCTCCTAATGACTTGCTGACTTAACAACATCACTTGTTTGCAATTGTGTCTCATCATCATCTATCTCGTGCCACAGTAATTGCATTTTCCCACCATTGCCTTCTTGTGAGCATGGTTGCTCAAATATTTGGTCATCGCTACTTGCGATCTCCTCATATCCCGCTTGAAACAGACAGGGTGAGAAGTCAGAATCTATAAATGGAAATGTGAACAACTCTTTGGAGTGTCCAAGTGTGGGATCACTTGTCTCTGGGCTTTTGGCATGGTGTTAGGAAGGAAGATCAGGGTGAGTATTATCTGGTCACAGCTACTGAGACTGGACCATGTGGAAAACAGGGTGGTGCTGGCAAAGTGACTGGAAACATTATCTGTTATCTATCCAACAATCTTTTCACACTGGTCTGGCTTCAAGAGTGGTGTTCCGCGTCCCCTTACAAAGTGGGACAGGAAGCTAGGTAGACATGATGTGTGTGTTTGTTGTGCTCCCACAGCAGGCACAATTTCACCTTGCCCACAGCCTTGGCCTTTGCCTTACCATTAGAATCACATCCACTTCCCTGTCCCTTACCATGCACCTTGCCCATTTTAAGTTATGTATTATATATCCCTTTTGAGAAAACTTTGCAGGGTTAGTATCGGAAGAAAATGTACCCACTTCAGATGGACTTGTTACAATGCAGGAGTAATATAGCAATCTATTTCTAACCAACCAACTCTGCCTTTTTTATTTTAATTCACAACTGGCGCAGTATAAATGCCATATTATATTTCTCTGCTGAAAAAAATTAGCAGGAATACTAGCGCAGGAAAATTTGCACACCTTAGATGGACTTGTTAAAGTGCATGAGCAATTAGTAATGCTATTGCTAACCAACCAATGCTGCCTTTTTTATTTTGATGCACAACTGGTGCAGTATAAATGCCATATAATATTTCCCTGCTAAAAAAAATGTTCTTGAATTACTATTGCAGAAAAATGTGCCCACCTCAGATGGACTTCTTACACTGCAGGAGCAATATAGTGATGTTATTGATAACCAACCAAGTCTGGCTATATGTTTTTGTTGCAGAACTGGCACAGTGTAAATGGTGTATAATATTTCCCTCATGAAAAAAAATTGCAGAATTAAGAGCTAAAAGAATATTATTAGCCCTGAGAACTTTTAGGATTTTTGGTATGAGTTGCAGCAGAAAGGACGTGCAATTATCCCTATCCTGTCCTACACTATCCCTTCAGCACAATCACTCCCTAAGGACTGCTATCAGCAGTATGAATATTGATTATCATTAGCCTAATAAGGGCTGTTGTTGCAGTTGAAAGACAGATTACACTTGTCTAATCCCTGCCTATACACAGCTACAACTCTCCCTACTCTGTCTGTGTTCATTGGTACTGTGGAGTAGAATTGGCGAGTTGCCAGTGGAAGGGTGTAGTGAACCCCTGGGACATCTAGTGAAGTGAATTCACTGCACACTCTTATGTTGCATTCAAATATTTTTTATTTTAAAGTACAGGTAAACATAAACTCAGATTAGGCATATAGAGTAGGTTGTAAATGTGACCTAGATGTTTCAACCCGGGCCAGGATCTTGTTCAAAGAGTCGCTCTTAATGTGCTGAGCTTGTCCAAAGTTGCTGATAGTCCCTGGAGGGGTAAAAGTAGATGGACTTCTGCTGGATTGTGTTTTCATGCTGTACGCATCTGCGCCTCTAGTGTGCATGTTGTGGTACTGTGGCTAGCATGGCGTCACGGGTCTTAGATAGACCCGTTGACACTCTGCGACCAGTTAATCACTGTAGTGCCACAACCAAGATGTCTACGGCATTACAATGACTGGCAGGCAACCCCCACATGTTTATTGGTTGTCTTAGAAGCCACAAACGGGAGGGGCACTCGAGCATGCACACGAGCATTCAAAAATAGCAGTGACGAGCATGCTCGCTCATCACTATTGTATTCCTGTTTCCTTACCATACTTTGATTTTGTGCCTAGATTGCCATCCTTGCTCTGACCAGGCTACTTTTGCTTTTCTTGCCTTTGCTTCCTTCCTCCAGCCAGCAGCCATTAATTGGAAGCAATCTAATAGAGTCCTTTGTAAGACTAGATCTCTGTAAAATGTGAAAGGCTTTAATTCCTCTGTAATCTGCTTGATGGAGTGGCTCGCACAAGTCTGTCCAAAGTAGACTTTTCAAGCCTATCGCCAATGATAGTCACTACTCTTCCACTTTACTTTCTGTATAATTATAGTGCCTGCTACAGAACCTGCAGGTTCTTTTTTTGTGCTTCTCCTGGGTAGAACTGTTTTTTCTCCATTAGTGATATATTACAGTTTATACAGTTTACGGTCATTAAATCATAGTAGTACAACAAATAGCACAAGACACAAAGTTAGCAAACACACATACAAAACAGCTAAGAAAAGCAGCTCCCAGGATTAACAGGACACTACAAAAATGCTGAAATGTACAGTACAGACCAAAAGTTTGGACACACCTTCTCATTCAAAGATTTTTCTGTATTTTCAGGACTATGAAAATTGTAGAATCAAAACTATGAAGTAACACATGTGGAATTATACATTACACTTTACAAAAAAGTGTGAAACAACTGAAAATATATCTTATATTCTAGGTTCTTCAAAGTAGCCACCTTTTGCTTTGATTACTGCTTTGCACGCAGAAAGGGTGAACGGATGGACTCTACATGCCTGGTTCCCACCGTGAAGCATGGAGGAGGTGGTGTGATGGTGTGGGGGTGCTTTGCTGGTGACACTGTTGGGGATTTATTCAAAATTGAAGGCATACTGAACCAGCATGGCTACCACAGCATCTTGCAGCGGCATGCTATTCCATCCAGTTTGCATTTAGTTGGACCATCATTTATTTTTCAACAGGACAATGACCCCAAACACACCTCCAGGCTGTGTAAGGGCTATTTGACCAAGAAGGAGAGTGATGGGGTGCTACGCCAGATGACCTGGCCTCCACAGTCACCAGACCTGAACCCAATCAAAATGGTTTGGGATGAGCTGGACCGCTCACTGCCTCAATTTTGAATAAATCCCCAACAGTGTCACCAGTAAAGCACCCCCACACCATCACACCACCTCCTCCATTCTTCACGGTGGGAACCAGGCATGTAGAGTCCATCCGTTCACCTTTTCTGCGTGCAAAGCAGTAATCAAAGCAAAAGGTGACTACTGTGAAGAACCTAGAATATAAGACATATTTTCAGTTGTTTCACTTTTTTGTAAAGTGTAATGTATAATTCCACATGTGTTAATTCATAGTTTTGATGCCTTCAGTGTGATTCTACAATTTTCATAGTCATGAAAATACAGAAAAATCTTTGAATGAGAAGGTGTGTCCAAACTTTTGGTCTGTACTGTATATAAATGCAAAAATGTATTCATTAATGTAGATTATGAAGTAAAATAAGCTCATTGAGGAAGCCATTTATAAGATTTAGAAAGATTGTAGTAAAAAAATGTAATATAAAGTTATGATCAAAAATAATATAATAATGCAAGTTGTTTTTTTTGCCATATCTGTTTTAGATATTCACTTTTGGGCTACACCAAAACCTAAACAGTAGTTTTCTATGTTATCCAAGTAAAAGTTACCTATATGTTAGGGCAGGTTAGGATAGGATATGGGTTGAACTAGATGGACTTAAAGTCTTCCTTCAACCTTAATAACTATGTTACTATGTTAGTTATATATCCAGGATGAGATGAAAAGAATAAAGTTAATTTACCTTGTATTGTTGATTCTATTACATTGTAAAACTACCAATAACATTTGTTTTTGTTCCATTTTTGCTTTTGTTACTGTAACTAAATAATGATTAAACATTAGACTTTAATGGAATACAAGTTCATTTTTTTGTTTTACATAAATTCTTTTTTTAATTTATTTTTCAACCTCCTTTCGTTACTCCTGCAGCCCTTAAATATTTTTTTTTATTCGAGTGAATAGAAAAAGGAAATTCAAGATAAACACAGCTGGCGGAAGTGAAAAGGTGAAATAGTTTATGGTCACTGTGACAAAGCAACCACAATTCTTCAAATAAAATTTGTGAAAGGCTGTTTGAAAGTCCCTAACTGAATATTGATTGCTCTATAATTTACCTTTTAAATCACAAAATGGCAAAAATGACATTTGTTATTGTAAAATTTTTTGTAAGATTCTGTATTTTTTTCACAATGAAAATACATTTAAAAGGGACCTGTCGGATCAATTGTGGCTAATTTTTGCTACTATTTTGTTCCTGCTACTCCTCTCAGTATTTCTTTAAAAAAAAAATTGCTGCACCATTCTAGAGAAAAAGGCATTTTTATTTAGCGGCAATTTTTATTATCATTTCAAGGGGGCATGACTCAAATGATAATTATGTTGATCAACCTAGTGATACGCCCCCAGATAATTCTCTGAGCCATGCCCCCTGGGAAAGACCATCAAAATTGGCACTTAAATAAAAAAGGCCCATATCTCAGGAACCATATGGCGGATTTGAAAAAAATAAAAAAGGAATGCTCATGGTGGTAAAAATAATAAAATAAGGGGAAAATTGACCATTTTGACCTGGTGATTTGGCCTCTTTAAGGCTAAGTTTTCATCCCACTTTGCACATGATTATTGCACAAATAAAGATCATGTGTAAATTTATCATTTATGCAAATGGAATAAGAGGGGCCCCACTTATTACTATGGAGTTCTGTTTGATTTTTTTTCTTTTTAGACCACAAGAAAAAAGTTCTGTATGCACAACTTTTTTTTTCTGTTTAAAAAAAAATGGAAACCATATGTAAATTGAGACTGAAGCCATAATACCTGTAATTAGTGGGACCACATTCAGGAGAAGATAAACTGAATGTAGAATGTAAGTCCGCAAGGACAGGGTCCTCTCCCCTGTGTACCAGCATGGGCGTACCCACCGTGGGGCAGGGGGGGGCAACTGCCCCCCCCCTAGAAGCAGGGGCACACAATGAAAGAGAGCAGAGAGAGCAGCACAATGCCGGCTCCCTCTGCTACAGGTTGCAGTGCCTGTCTGTGTGAGCAGAGCATGGAGCTGCTGTCTCACCAGAGGAGCTTCTTCCTTCCTGGCTGCAGCAGCTGTAGTTTCACTTTCTGCCCTGCAGGCTCTGGTTGTCTCAGCCACACTGGGTCCTAGTGCCCTCTGTGTGCAAACACTGGACACTTCCTGCTCCTGCCTCAGCCACTGCCTGCAAGCTTCATGGTAAGAGGGGATGGAATTTATTAAATTCATTCTGCTCAGGCATGTCATGGTCACTGTGGGGGAATGTGAGAGGATGGGGGTACAGTGGGGGAGGGGTACAGGGCACTGGGGTGAATGTAAGGATGGGGGTATTGTGGGGCTAGGGCACTGGGGGGTTAATGTGAGAGTATGGGGGTATTGTGGGGGAGGGGTACAGTGCACTGGGGTGAATGTAAGAGGATGGGGGTATTGTGGGGGCTAGGGCACTGGGGGTTAATGTGAGAGGATGGGGGTATTGTGGGGGAAGGGTACAGGGCACTGGGGTGAATGTAAGAGGATGGGGGTATTGTGGGGCTAGAGCACTGGGGGGGTTAATGTGAGAGGATGGGGTATTGTGGGGGCTAGGGCACTGGGGTGAATGTAAGAGGATGGGGATATTGTGGGGGCTGGCGCACAGGGGTTGATGTGAGAGGATGGGGTATTGTGAGGGAGGGTGGACAGGTCACTGGGTTGAATGTAAGAGGATGGGGGTATTGTGGGGACTGAAGTGGGGAGGGGCAACAGAGCACTGAGGGGTGCATGTGAGAGGATGGGGGTATTGTGGGGTCAGTGGGACAGAACACTAAGGGTGCATGTGAGACGATGGGCTGTTGGGGTGTGGGTGGGGGACAGGGGAGGTAGGGGGCTTTTTTACTTGTGAGCTCCTTAATACTTTAATAATAGATTAATATTTCAGTATTATTATAACAAGGGCATAGACAGACGGCCGTATAACTCATGCGAGGATCGCCCTGCAATCCTCGGACTTGCTGGTACCGCTCCTGACATGAGCGCGACTGCCATGTATAATATATGGTATATACAGTGTAGTGTCGCATACACTGCTGTATTATACAATATACAACAGTTCTAATGCTCCATACCTAATATGCAGGATAATGTACAGTGTATATGATGTAACCTGTATAAGATGCGACATTGGCTTGCCCCCCCCTAGTTTTGATCCTGGGTACGCCCATGTGTACCAGTCTGTCATTGTAAATTTGTTTACTGTAAACGATATCTATAACTTTGTATGTAACCCCTCTCATGTACAGCACCATGGAATTAATGGCGCTATATAAATAAATAATAATAATAATGTGTAAAAAAAGCCTGGGAATTCAATAATGAAATTTTACTTTTAACTTTTGTTTTTTGGTTTAGTTTTAAATATTTTGATAATTTTTGAGGAAATTACATTGACAAATGGTTCATTCAGTCTTTTAAGCATTTTACTGATATTTTCAATTACACTAGATAGATAAAAAGTTGTAAAACATTATATTAGTAAAGTAGGGGAATTCGGCTAAACACCATCTCTGTAGCCTTCTCATATATTATTGTATTGACCTGCTGTTTTATGTGTTTTATTTCATGTGAGTTGCAATTTCCTGGTTATTTAACAGTGACAGGGTTAACTGTTAATCCCAGCCCAGGTTGGGAGGAGTTAAGTGGGCATGTAGGAATTTAGTTACTATTTGATGAATAGCTATTGAAGAGATAAGAAGCATTGTTGATTAGGAGAAGGTCACAGGTTGTAAAGTGACAGACTTTTTAAAAAGGATAGCAAGTTCCAGAGCAAGTGTTCCCGCCACTGATTACCTAGCTGATTACCTAGATGACTGGAGTGCTGAGATTGGATGAGGAATAAGAAGATTCATTTCAATGTCAGTGAGTGCCAGCCATAGCAATATACAAAGTATTGGGAGTCATAATTTCCCTTGGCAGCTAGAAGGTGTAGCGCCAGTGTCCCTGCAAGATGCCCCTCCCTCTGCAGAGACGATGACTCACTCACAGCCGCGGCTCCACACTCCCTCTTTCTTCTCCTGCTGCTTCTGCCTGGGGTCTGGGCATGACACGCAGATGCTCTGGCTTTGTCCTTAGGGTGCTTACACAGTCCCACCCTCTTAAATTGCTTGGGGAACACTTATTATTTAAGGCACCTCCACGTAATGGGAAGTGCCTGTGCAATGTTGTAGTTTGTTTTTAACACGCTTGCTAGTTCTCAGTTACAAGTGCTTGTATCCCAGTATACCAGTCCTGTATATCTGCCTTGCCCATCTGCCTGCCTGTCTATCAGTCGTGCCTACCTGTTTATCAGCCATGTCTGCCTGCCTATCTATCAGCTGTGCCCACCTGCCTGTCTATCCGCCGTGCCCACCTGCCTGTCTGTTTACCAGCCATGCCCGCCAGCCTACAATCTAAACTCAGACTCATGGTAAGCCAATATTCCAATAGATATTATTGACAATTAAAATCACTCCAAAACAGCATAATGATAAGAAGGAGGACACTAGGAGTGTTTTTTATAAAAAAAATATAAAAATATACGTAGGTTTATTGAAATTTCCAAAAGACAAAAAACACTTTAAAAAGCAGACATGTGACGTCTAAAGTAGACATACAAGGTCAAGAAATAAGGATACCAACAAGTGGGATCCTGGCCAAAAAAGTAGTTCAATCAATAAATGAGTAGTAGTAACTCCATAGCTGGTCCCAAACAAATCCACAATATTTGGAATAGCACTCAAATATAATAATACAAAATATAATATGTAACATCATAGCACAAACATTAAATGAAAGTAACGGACAAAGTAATTGCTATCAAAACATTATTTCCCAAGAAAGTGTAGGGCATGTGAAGTCACCACATAAGTGAAAATGTTTTCTTACCAGCAGGTAACAGGCCAGACCCACCAAGGTCAGATAAAATTCCCCCTACGCACGTTTTGCTCTTCTGTGCTGTGGCTTTCTCAAGGGGAGGTGTATTTCACATTGCACTAGGGCCTTTTTAAGCGGCAAGGGCCCGGTCACGTGAGCGTCACTTGATCGAGCCTGATTGGCTGAGCTATAGTGGCGTACGCACACTCGGACAGCTGCCCTCCGGTCACATGACCCGGCCAGGTCCTGAAGTCAAGCGAGTAGGAACACAGCATTGCCATGGTTCCCAGTCACGCAACCAAGGACCGGGCGGCCTAGCCAGGGGCTGAGAAGAACGGGAGGCAAGGGCACGCATGCGTACAGCAGCCAAAATATCATAGCAGCAATAGCTTTAGGTGAGTGACGAATGAATAACAGAAACATTATTTATCAAAAAACAAACATATCCACAATAAGTACAATTGAGCACAAATATATATACACGTAAATGACGTAGCTGCAGATGTCCACATTCATGCTTGCAGACGGGGCCCAAATATTCAAAATATGTCAAAGAATTCCAAGGGAGTAACAGTAGGACTATCTCACCAAAAGAACTATAATAGAGAATAAAACAAAATGAAGTTAAAACAATGAGAAAAGAACACCAATTAAAATGGAATCTGAAAGGTATATGCTTTTTTACAGAAATGGGGCAGAGTTCAGGGCCTCACTAAGAACCCTAGGTTTTACTGTGTCCAGGGTGACAATCCATTTGAGTTCCCGCCTGGCAAGAAGTTTTTTAATATTTCCACCTCTAATACCTGTGCGGACCACATCAATACCCCTAACCGATGATGCCTTCGAGTCACAATTATGCACCAACTTGAAATGCCTGGGAATAGTTTTTAATTCAGAAATATTTGTCACTGTCCTGGCCGCCTTTATTTCCCGAACGTGTTCCCTCACTTGAACTCTCAACTCTCTTGAGGTTAAACCAATATATATAAGAGGACAGCTACATGTAGCGTAGTATATAACATTGGTAGTATTACAGGAGATAAACTCCCTAATCTTAAAATCTTTATGTCCATCAGAGGAAGTAAAGGAATCACTGCTGAGAATATTCATGCAGGCCAGACAATGGCCACAAGTGTGACAACCCCTAACCGGTTTAGTCATCCCAAAATAATTTCTCGGTGGTGCAACATAGTGGCTCCTGACTAGAAGATCTTTAAAATTTTTAGCCCTGCGCAGGGTCATCAATAGACGTTCAGATAAAAAGGAACCCAGAGAGGAGTCAGTGGTCAAAATCCGCCAATGATTGTCTAAGATGAACCAAATGTTGTCCCACTCATGATTATATTCTGTTATAAACCTGATGGTGTCACTAGTTCTAATTTGGAACAAAAGAAGAGAAAGGCAGTGTGTATAAAGTCACGATCAACCTCAAGAATAATAATGATAAAGTATATATGAAAAAATAATCAAATTTTATTGATACAAAAAAACACACTGAAAAACAGAATACAATTAAAAACAATTAAAAAGGACCAGGAACGGTCCATAATGAAACATGAAAAGATCCATGTAAGGATCCACTGAACAAAACTCCCAATTAACGCTGGCTAAAACAGGGACAGGTGTGTAGCACAATGAATTTGCAGGTAATAGCACAATAGAACAAATTATAAGATCATGTCAGATAGTACAGACAGTGATTTGAAGGGATACGTGTGCACAGTCACTTGTTTTGGTGCCAGAGTAAGTTCCCAAACCATACTATATATTTAATAAACTCTGCACTCAACTTGAATGATTAATTGTGTCTTTATTAAAGTTCAGTGATGTCAAACGTTTCGGTCCTATTGGACCTTCATCAGTAACTGTACAAAAAAATATAAGGAAATTTAACAGCTGTTTATGGGAACAATATCTCCCAAATTAAATTACAAAAAACAAAGTATATACATGGGGTGTAATAGATAACAATGGAAAAAGTTTCGGAAGTGGCAATATTGGTTCAATCAAAAATCTTATATTATGAGAGCAAAACCATACATACCGTGTATCACAAAATGAAAGTGTTTACTAGGTAAACAAAATATCCTATAATACCAGAAAAAATGGATAATGTTTATGGACCTTAATATAAATACCCATTGTGCACGTGTGGGCAGTGCTGACATGTGGCTTACCCTGCGGTTTTGGTGCGGTTCCTGCCGTTAATTGGTGATACTGTGGAGTGATGTCTGGGGTTAAATATAAGTATAATACCCCTTATTGTTAGCAAAAGCAATGGGAATGAAGACACATACCGTAAGTGACCAAAGAAAAGGGCATCCGCTGTATTAAGCTGTCTAATAAGTATAGACCTCTAGTGGCTAGGGTATGAAAATCAATGTCCCATACGTGTGCAGTAGATATAACTGAAGGGTTACCGCTTATAAGGCTGTTAAGTTGTTGTCCGAGCATATGCTGCGGCCTGCAAGGAGATATAGCACATATAATGTGATATCTGTGAACGCCATCAATGGATGGTCATCTAGCAATATATTGATCTTACCCGGGGGTAGCAGTAAAGCGCGGTGTCCACCGCTGTATTCGTGCAGTGTAAGCTACCTGGAATGGGTTCTTATGGGCGCCGGTGTCCCGTGTCCACGTGTATGACTTCCTGGTTCCGGTGAAGCCGGAAGTGACGTGACCGGATGTGCTTGGTGCGTTCCATATGCGTTCCAAATCCACGTAGGTGGGGGAGTGTGCTTAAGGCGGCGCATGCTCAGTGAGAAACAATGGAGTGAGATCGTAGATACAGTCTCTTAAGTGCCAGTATAAGACGAAACATTGATAGGTGATGAATATTAAGTGCCCAAACATTCTGGCGATCAATATAGGCGGCTCTGAAGAAAGAGAGAAAGCATAATTAGAAATTATTTCGATACATTAAATGAATGTTAACACATCATAATCCCTGTTGAGACCCTTGGGAGTGAGTGTTTCTAAAGTGTGAATCCAATATGATTCACGTTTCTTAAGTAGTGAGATTCGGTCGCCACCACGTCTTAGAGGGGGTACATGGTCAATAACCTGAAACTTCAGTTGTGAAATAGTATGTCCTTTTTCATGAAAATGATGTGGTACTGGGAGTAGTAGATTTGCACAGCGTATTGTGGATTTGTGCTTTGAGATTCTTTCTTTCACTGGAAGGGTGGTTTCACCAACATAGAGTAATCCGCAGGGGCACTTAATAAGATATATGACAAACGATGTGTCACATGTAAAAAATTCTTTGATGTGAAATGTCTTCCCTGTATGCGGATGGTGGAAACGATCACCTTTAAGGACATTGCTGCACTGAGCACAGTGCAGACAGGGATACGTCCCCATTTTGGGGCGAGAAATGAACCTTTGTTTAACAGGTATTAGGGGACCAATGTCGGCTCGAATTAGGCTGTCCCTAAGGTTAGATGGTCTTCTGAAACAAGGTAAGAACGGTTCTTGAAATTCTGGAATGTGAGGATGAGCCGTAGATAGGAGATGCCAATGTCGTTTGATTGTTTTATGGAGTAAATATGCAAAGGGATGATATGAATGGATAAAAGGGATACGTTTGTTCTCCCTGTTTAATCGTATTGGAGGAATATGGTTTTTTAGATTTTTCTAAGAGTGAGGATGGGTATCCCCTCTTAGAAAATTTCTGGGTCATATCCTGAAGGCGAGTTTCACGAAGAGTGTCATTCGTGACTATACGTTTAACTCGTTGGAACTGTGAGATAGGAATGGATTTCTTAACTGATGGAGGATGGAAACTGGAAAAATGTAAAATGCTATTTTTATCCGTGGATTTGACAAAAAGATCAGTAGTGATATGTCCATTGATGTCTTTCAATATCATGGTGTCCAGGAAATTAATTTTATGTAAGTCATGGGTCATGGTGAAAATGATGCCTGGCCATGTTGTATTGAGAAATGAGAAAAATTGTTGTAGAGACTCCAACGTGCCGTTCCATAGACAAAAGACGTCGTCGATATAACGTTTCCACAAGAATACATGCTGTATGAAAAGTGGATGTTTATAGATATGTGTAGCTTCAAAATCAGCCATGTATGTATTGGCATACGGGGGTGCCACGTTGGAGCCCATGGCGGTACCACGAATCTGTAGATAGAATGAATTCTGGAATAAAAAGAAGTTATTAAACAAAATAACTGTTAGTAATTCAATGACTAAGTTGATTTGATCCTCGTCCCAGCCCTCCGTGGTTAGAAAACGATGTACTGAATTAATTCCATTGATATGAGGGATCGAGGTGTAAAGATCCTTTACATCCATAGTAACAAGTATGGTATCTGATGGTATATTACCTAGTTTCTGTATTTCTTTAAGGAAACCTCCTGTATCTAGTAAAAATGAGGGAGCTTTTTGTGTGATTGGTGTTAGTATTTTTTCTAAAAACTTTGCAATTGGTGAAAGAACTGAATTGGTTGAGGCGACTATGGGTCTGCCCGGTGGATCCTGTAAGTTCTTATGGATCTTTGGGATCGTATAAAACACCGGAGTAGTGGGATTTTTACTGCGTAAGTAGTCGCTTGTTTTTGAATCTATGATCCCCAAATTGGAATATTTGGTAACGATAGTCTCTATTTTGTTTTGAATCTCACTAGTAGGGTCTCTAGGTAGTTTTTGATAAATGGAAGTGTCTGATAATTGTCGGTGTATTTCTGCTATATATTGTGATCGATCCATTATCACCAAGGCCCCACCTTTATCAGCAGGTTTAAATATGAGGGATTGATCGTTTTGGAGAGATGTTAACGCTTGTCTTTCTATTTGCGTCATGTTGGGAGGATAAAATAGTTTGCCTTGTTCAATATCCTTGCGTAATTGTTGAAATGATGATTGGACAAACTCTATAAATGTCTCGACTGCATGTGAGCCCTGGGGTGGGCGGAAACGATCTCCAAAACGATCAATCCTCATATTTAAACCTGCTGATAAAGGTGGGGCCTTGGTGGTAATGGATCGATCACAATATATAGCAGAAATAAATAATCGTCAGGCAAAAGAAAACGGATAACGGAAAGCCAATCGATATAAATTGTGCAAAAAAAAAAAATAATAAAAAAAAAAAAATAATAAATATGAATAAATATATGAATATAATATAATAATAATATAATGTTGAAATGTTTGATACATTATTTTTATTATTTATGTTTTATAATAGCCTGTAAATAATAATTCCTCATTCAGTCCTCCAGGCGCTAAGCTATTAAGTTGAAAAATCCATCTCGATTCTCTTCTCAATAATTCATTGGTGCAACAACCACCTCTGATGGTGGTATCCACCTTATCAACAACTAGAACTTGTAAATGCTGGGTAGAGCTGTTGTGAGTAGAAAAGAAATGATTGGCCAGTGAAGTAACTGGCTTTCCTGAGGCCTTGTCCCTACGTGCACAAGAAATGTCAGAGATGTGATGTTGAATGCGTCTGCGAAGTTCCTGACCTGTTTGTCCCACATAAACCTTAGGACAACTGCAGACTATAATATAAACAACATTTTTTGTACGGCAATTCGCATAGTAACGTGTCCGTACTTGTTCCAAAGGACCTGGGAGGGCAATGGTGTGATCGGCAATCACAAAGGGGCAGATGGTACAACTGCCACATGGGTATGTGCCAATGAGTTTAAAGCCTCTACCCAAAGTTTGAGTTGGACGTTTAAAATGGCTGGAACATAAAACATCTCTGAGATTCTTGGCACGTTTAGCAATTAGCTTGGGTTTTTCAGTGACAAAAGGCAAGACCCTGGGTTCACTTAATAAGATATTCCAATTCTTACGCAAAATACTATAGATTTCAGTCCAATGGTTATTATATGATGTGATGATATTGGTTGTCGAAAATTCTTTTTTATGTCTCGGTTGCAAAAGTTCATTACGTTCCTTTTGTCTTGAAGCCTGATATGCCTGTGAAATGATCCGTTTGGGATAACCCCTCCCTCTGAAGCGTGATGTCAGTGATCTTGCTTCCTTGTAGAAGGAGTCCTGTTCACTGCAGTTTCGTTTAATACGGTAGAACTGTCCTCGTGGGATGCCATTTCGAACATGGGGCGGATGAAAGCTTCTGTAGTGAAGCAAGCTATTTGAAGCAGTGGTTTTCCGAAAAAGTGATGTGCAGATACTGTCCCCTCTCTTAGTGATCTTTAAATCCAGGAAGTCAACAGTGTCCATTGATATGCTGGAAGTAAGAGAAATGTTCCATGGATTATTATTGAGTTCATCAATGAATCTAACACAATCCTCACGTGAACCAGACCAAAAAAAGAGCACATCATCTATGTACCGATGCCACCGTGTGACATGCGTTTGAAAAGAAGGAAGTAAACGCACATGAGTCTCCTCCCACCAGCCCAAAAAAAGATTTGCGTAGGAGGGCGCACATCTGGCACCCATGGCGGTGCCCGAGATCTGTTTATAGAAAGTGCGGTCAAATACAAAATAATGGTTTTCCAACACAAATTTCAAAAGATCAAGTACAAAGGAGTCATGTTGTCGATCCCCCGTAGTTTTAGAATTCAAAAAGAAAGACACTGCCCTTAAGCCCAAAGAGTGCTCTATGCAGGTATAGAGGGATTCAACATCCATAGTTACCATAAAAGTTTGTTCCTTGGTTTTGAAATCATCCAATTGGTTGACAAGATGTGAAGAATCCCTTACATAAGAGTCTAAGGACAAGACAAAAGGTTGAAGATAAAAATCAAGATACATACAAGGGCGTTCAAAAAGGCTACCGATGCCAGAGACAATGGGTCTGCCCGGCGGTTCTTGTAAGGACTTGTGCACCTTGGGGAGCATATAGAAGGTGGGCACCACAGGATGTTTTGTGGCTAGAAAATCACATTCCTTCTTATTAATTATGCCCAACTCCAATGCCCGTTTGATAAGCCCATCAATTTTAGATTTAAACACCTGTGTAGGGTCAGTGGGTAAGACTCTATAACAGGAGACATTATTCAACTGTCTGTGTGCCTCTTTGGTGTACAAATCCACAGGCCAAAGGACAACATTTCCCCCTTTGTTCCCCTTTGGTCTGGTTCACGTGAGGATTGTGTTAGATTCATTGATGAACTCAATAATAATCCATGGAACATTTCTCTTACTTCCAGCATATCAATGGACACTGTTGACTTCCTGGATTTAAAGATCACTAAGAGAGGGGACAGTATCTGCACATCACTTTTTCGGAAAACCACTGCTTCAAATAGCTTGCTTCACTACAGAAGCTTTCATCCGCCCCATGTTCGAAATGGCATCCCACGAGGACAGTTCTACCGTATTAAACGAAACTGCAGTGAACAGGACTCCTTCTACAAGGAAGCAAGATCACTGACATCACGCTTCAGAGGGAGGGGTTATCCCAAACGGATCATTTCACAGGCATATCAGGCTTCAAGACAAAAGGAACGTAATGAACTTTTGCAACCGAGACATAAAAAAGAATTTTCGACAACCAATATCATCACATCATATAATAACCATTGGACTGAAATCTATAGTATTTTGCGTAAGAATTGGAATATCTTATTAAGTGAACCCAGGGTCTTGCCTTTTGTCACTGAAAAACCCAAGCTAATTGCTAAACGTGCCAAGAATCTCAGAGATGTTTTATGTTCCAGCCATTTTAAACGTCCAACTCAAACTTTGGGTAGAGGCTTTAAACTCATTGGCACATACCCATGTGGCAGTTGTACCATCTGCCCCTTTGTGATTGCCGATCACACCATTGCCCTCCCAGGTCCTTTGGAACAAGTACGGACACGTTACTATGCGAATTGCCGTACAAAAAATGTTGTTTATATTATAGTCTGCAGTTGTCCTAAGGTTTATGTGGGACAAACAGGTCAGGAACTTCGCAGATGCATTCAACATCACATCTCTTACATTTCTTGTGCACGTAGGGACAAGGCCTCAGGAAAGCCAGTTACTTCACTGGCCAATCATTTCTTTTCTACTCACAACAGCTCTACCCAGCATTTACAAGTTCTAGTTGTTGATAAGGTGGATACCTCCATTAGAGGTGGTTGTTGCACCAATGAATTATTGAGAAGAAAATCGAGATGGATTTTTCAACTTAATAGCTTAGCGCCTGGAGGACTGAATGAGGAATTATTATTTACAGGCTATTATAAAACATAAATAATAAAAATAATGTATCAAACATTTCAACATTATATTATTATTATATTATATTCATATATTTATTCATATTTATTGTTGTTTTTTTTTTTTTTTTGCACAATTTATATCGATTGGCTTTCCGTTATCCGTTTTCTTTTGCCTGACGATTATTTATAGTGTGGATTTTTTTCACATTTAATGGCCTTCTGTTTTCCGTTTCCTTTTGCCATTTTATTTTTGGTCGTGTTTAACATGTAACTTCTGTTTATTATTCATTGAATTGGCACATTTATGTCATTGTATATAATCATTATTATACATGTGCTTATTCACCTTTTCTCTTCCCCCCCCCCTTTTTTACATTCAATGGCCTTCTTTTTGCCTTTTCCTTTTGCCATCTGATTTTTGTGCTCAACATCCAATTTTTGTTTATTATTCATTGAATTGGCACATTTATGCACAGTGTGCAGCTGTTCATATTTAATGGTTTTTTTGTTTACTGTTTTCTTTTTGCCTTTATTCATGAATGTGTCCAACATTGCATTTAATTCTTTTGTATCCATTGAATTGGCATATGTTTGTTATTATGTTATTGTATATGTATCTTCATATATCTCTTATTCATAACATGGAGCTGTTCACATTCATGGTTTTCAAATCAGTTTCCTAATTGCCTGCTTACTCATATTGCGCATGCGCCGCCTTTTTGTTGTATCCATGGAGACGCTCGTGGTTGCGGCGTTCGGCTGATAGGCAGCTGCGCACGCGCGGCTGCCACTTCCGGACGCCGTCTCACCGAGCACCAGGCGGGAGTGTAAGTCATTTATTACTAATTATTTTGGGTATAAGAGGACACACCGTCTCACAGGTTACTCACTTTCCCCTGAGGAAGCCACGCCCCCAAGTGGCGATACGTGTGGGGCACAATCTCCCAGTCTTATTTTATGCTGGTTACAGGTTTATTTTTCCTGTCTTAGCTGCATATTTATTTCTTTGCGGCTTTTTCACCTAGGTTAATTGTTACATTCAATTCTTATTTACTATGAGTTTTTGTTATTCATGCATCTCTGTTATCGGTATTTATCATTGGTACTTCTGTTGCATATACAATTGATCTGGGTGGTTTCATGTGTTCAAGTTTCACTGTCTGTACTATCTGACATGATCTTATAATTTGCTCTATTGTGCTATTACCTGCAAATTCATTGTGCTACACACCTGTCCCTGTTTTAGCCAGCGTTAATTGGGAGTTTTGTTCAGTGGATCCTTACATGGATCTTTTCGTGTTTCATTATGGACCGTTCCTGGTCCTTTTTAATTGTTTTTAATTGTATTCTGTTTTTCAGTGTGTTTTTTTGTATCAATAAAATTTGATTATTTTTTCATATATACTTTATCATTATTATTCTTGAGGTTGATCGTGACTTTATACACACTGCCTTTCTCTTCTTTTGTTCCATATGTGCATTACAGTGTGTCGTCATAGATCCCTTCTAAAACATTTTTTTGTGGTGCCCTCAAATCCTTTTTTTGCAGCACTAGTTCTAATTTGGTTGCTTTTATCATATAGAAGGCAATCTCACTGAGTTGATTTCGCTCTATTATACCCATACCGAACACACCGCTAACTATAACCTGGTTGTTCAAATCTGGTTCTCAAATCCTTGGCCTGTGTAACGAATGGAAGCGAGTCAGAGATGGTGAAGTTCACATTCATTTTTTATTTTTAAAGTGGAACCTCGGGACCACGGTCTGGGGGGCTCCAAAGGGGGCGTAACTAGTGAGCCCTGGGAACCTGTAGTAAGGCCCCTCGAACAGGACCAGAATGGAATATCCGGAGGACACAGGTGCTACCTCCAGTTAGACCCCGGACATGTGGCAGCTGTCCCAGCGAGACAAAAAGGGATAACAGATATAATGGAAGAGACCGTAGAGAGGTAGACACAGGTGAGGAAGGTCCTGGTTCCGGGTAGATGGTAGCAAGCTGGTTCCAGTAACCTTGTCACAGTCCACAGATTCGGATGGCTGTTGGCGGAACCGGATGACACTTGCACAAGTGATTGCAGAGGTTGTCAGGGATAGCAGGATACAGGATACCGATACTCTGTGAAGACAAATAGTATGAGCAAGTGCACAGAGACTGCTAACGCAGTGCAGACAGGTCAGAGACAGAACCGGAGGTAGCAATGGTAGATACTCGTTGCTCGGTGCTCTCCCTATGGAGGAGAGACCAGAAATAGTTATCAGTGCGCTGCCATTAGATAATTACCAAATTCAAAAAATGCAAGTTGTCCCTTTAAGAAACCAGAGGAGTGCGCGCTCGCATCCTAATAGCTTTCCCAGAAGATCTGCTGACAGCACGCCAGGAATGGGGGAGGGAGCAGGATGCTGAGAAGCAGAGAGAGCATGAGACCCAGACAGGGAGCTCGCTACTGCACAGGGACAGCTTGAAGAGCAGGAGGTGAGTGACCAGAACGGAATGCAGAGCCAGCACGGGGACCGGGTGTAACAGCCTGAATTTCACATTTCTGATTGATCGAGCAGATCCACCTCATCCTCAGGAACTGTCCAACTGGGACGGCTCTAATGGTTGCTTGACTGTGCCCAGATGTGGCATGAATTAAAGAATTAACAGAAGTAGTTTTACGAAAAACATCATTCTGGATGAGTGACGTATGATCCACTTCCAGGCTGATGTCTAAAAAAATCAATCTTGTACTTATCAAATCTGTAAGTCAGTTTAATATTGAATGCATTTGAGTTGAGCACAGCCATAAAATTCTTAAGTTGCTGTACCACCCAAGCCAAAAAACAAAATATCATCTATATAGCGTAGCCAAACTAGCACATGGTCAACGGCCACCCGCATCACCAAAAACCAACCTCTCCCATGCCCGCCAGCCTGCCTATAGGTCTTGCCGATCTGCCTGTGTATCAGCCGTGCCCGCCAGCTCCTGCCTGTCTGTATATCATCCGTGCCCACCTACCTGGATACCAGTCAGTGCCCATCACTACCTGCCTGCCTATGTGTCTGTCGTTCCAGTCACTATACCAACCGTGCCAGCCATGACTTGCTAAGTCAACCATTCCTTGCCGTTCCTGCCTCCTGTCCCTTAAAGGTCAGCTGCCATCTACCCGAGGTCAGTCCTGGTGTAGCTCCTGGTCCCATCTCCCTCATCCCGCTTTGGATTGCGGTATTGCCAGTGCCATGCATCCCAGGTTGGACTTGGTGAGGCACCTAGCTAAACCCCTCCACGCTCTCCTCAGATCATAGCACAGTGGTTCCACCACCCAGTCTGTTACAGTTTGCACAGGCTATGGAATCCGCTGGCTCTCAGGCTTCCTCCATCTCTGACATATACCTGGAAGTCTCCAGCCAGAAAGAGCAACAGGACAAGATCCTATCCTACCTGTGGACAGTAAACACCCATCTTGACACGCTGACAACTCCAGCCACATCAGCATCTATCCAAGCTGCAACAACGTCAGATGTGCCTCAACAGTCTGCCAGCTACATACTCTGGCTTTGGACCCCATCTGCCTCCTCATCCATGCTATGGTCGTGACCCTGCTCTATATCAGGGGTTAATTAATCAGTGCATGCTACACTTCAAACTCTTGGCTTATCAGTTCGTCTCTGAGCCAACGTGGACTTTATCATGTCTTACCTCACTGGCAAAGCATTAGCGCAGCTTAAACCTCTATGGGAGATAGGGGATCCTCTAATGTCAAACCTTCAGTCCTTTCTAGAGGCCTTCCATTAACCCGGCTGAGCATCATCAGCAGCATCTTCTCTCCTCTGACTGCGTCAAGAAAACCATTCAGTGGGCCAGTACGCTGTACATTTTTGCACTCTGTTGTCTGAACTTGCCTGGAATAATGATGCTTGGGTAGCCATCTTCTGTAAAGGCATGTCTGGGCGAATCAAGGACGAGCAGGACGGTCGTGATATACTCACCTCACTAGATGACCTGGTATCTCTAGCAGCACAGATAGACATCAGGTTTTCAGGAGCATTCCAAGGAGTGAGCCACGAGAGAAGACCTGTATGTCTGGCTCCTACCTTTAAAAGATTGATCATGCAACATACCTAAGCTCCGGCATCCTCTCCTGAGTCCATGCAGGTAGACCAGATGAATATTAGAGATGAGCTAACCTTTCTAGGTTCATTTTGGTTGGGAATCAGCAAATGTCCCGATGTTTGGCAAACAGTTCGTCGAACATATCCAAACCCCGTAGAATTCAATGGGAGGCAAAAACAAAAATATAGACAACACCTTCAAGGGGGCCAAAAAGCTGCCAAAACAACTCAAATTAAGAGCAGACACCAGGAAAAGTGGCATCAATTGACCCACAGTAGAAATTTGATAATGGCACAACAGCAATCAGCCATGATGACCCATGTATGAGGTATCAGGGTCTGGGCCAGCATTTATATCTTTTAATTTAAGTTTAAATTAAGACGAGGTGGGTGAGGGATGAGTGTCAGCCTGCTGTTCTGGGAGCCCTGATACCACAGTATTAGCCCAAGCAATTTATATTAGGTAATGTGGTCTGGTGCCTACACCACATTATTAGCACAAAGGATTTAGATTATTAAATGTAGCCTGATGCCTGCACAACGGTATTAGCACAAACGATTTAGAAAAGGAAATGTTGCCTGGTGCCTGCATCACAGTATTAGAGCAAATGATTTAGATTTTGAAATGTGGCCTTGCGCCTGCATCACATTATTAGCCCAAGCAATTTAGATTAGGAAATGTGGCTTGGTGCCTGCACCACAGTGTTAGCAGAAATCATATAAATTATGAAATGTGGCCTGGTGCCTGCACCACAGTATTAGCCCAAAGGATTTAAACTTTGGAAACTTAGGTAAGATAGTGAAAGAACTGGGAGCACAGGTGGTTATCTCTTCCATCCTCCCAGTGGATGGCCATGGAACAAGGAGGTGGAATAAGATTCTGCTGCTGAACAACTGGTACATCCATGGTGCCGTCAGCAAGGATTTGGATTTCTGGATCACGGAGTGAATTACCTATACGATGGACTACTTGCTAGAGATGGGGTGCACCTTACGAACACTGGAAAACATGTATTTGGAAGTCACCTTGCTACACTCATAAGGAGAGCTTTAAACTAGAACAATGTGGGAAGGGAAGCAAAAGGCCAGAAAAAGCCATACACCCAACCAATACTATTGAGAATTCTGCTATTAGAAGTGGAAAGGAAGAACAAAGACAAAAAATCTAAATAATAATAATAAAAATATTGGAGAAAGAGAAACCAATCACAAACTAAAATGTTTCTATACGAATGGACAAAGCATGGGCAACAAACAAGGAGAACTGGAACTACTAACGCAGGAAAATAAATATAATGTCATTGGAATCACTGAAACTTGGTGGGATGATACACATGATTGGAATACAAGGCTAGAAGGATACAACTTATTTGCAAGAAACAGACTTGATAAACGAGGAGGAGGTGTCGCATTGTATGTTAGAAAAGCTTATATCTGCACAGAGATTGAAGCTTCAGAGACTGGGAGTTCTGTGGAAACTGTTTGGGTAAAGGGTATGCCACACTAAGCGAGATCGCTAGCGAGATAGCTAACGAGATCGCTGCTGCGTCACCATTTATGATGCAGTAGCGATCTCGTTAGCGACTTAGCTGTGTGTGACATGTAGCAGCGATGTGGCCCCTGCTGAGATGTCATTGATCGCTTATGAACGTTCTGAGCCGTTTTTTGGTCGTTGGTGTCCCGCTGGTGAGCCTGAATCGCTGAGTGTGACACCCTTTATGAACGACTTCACCAGCGTCGCAGGTGGGACTAGGTTTTCCCAACGACCGCAGAGGTCGTTATACAGATCGCTGATGAGTTGTGTTTGGAATCACAGATCGCTGATGAGTTGTGTTTGGAATCTAACTAGCGATCACACAGCGATCGCACTAGCGATCTCGCCAGGTTAAGTCGTTATCATGATCGCTAGTGCGATCGCTAAGTGTGGCAATGCCTTTAGAATACAAGGGCAGAACAATGGAAAGGACACCATTGTAGGCAATTACTACAGGCCGCCTGTTGAAGCTGAAGATAAGGATGAACTCTTTATGCATCAAATGGCCAAGTTCTCCAATAAATATGACATAGTTGTCATGGGAGATTTCAACTATCCAGACATTTGTTGGGAATCTCTCTCAGGCAACACTAACAGTTCAAGGAAATTCTTATCCTCTCTTGCTGATAACTTTATCTTCCAAAAGGTAGGGGAGAAAACAAGGGGATCTGCTACCTTGGATCTAATCCTTATAAACAGGGAGGAAATGGTTGAGGAGGTAAGAGTGGCTGGGACCCTAGGAGGTAGCGATCATGCTATTTTAGAATTTTGGATAACTAGAGGAGGAAGACCTGTGAAGACTCAGACGTCATGGTTAGATTTCAGAAAGGCAGACTTTAAGGGACTCCGAAAGAGAATTGGAGGGATCCAATGGCTGGATATCCTTAAGGACAAAAATGTCCAGGAAGGATGGGAAATCTTGAAAAAATGAGATTCTCAAAGTACAATCTTTAACAATTCCGAAAAGAGGGAAGAATAGGAAGCCTTTAAGGAAACCAGGATGGATGATCACAGAACTTAAACCCATGCTAAAAAAGGAAGAAAGAAATGTTTATCAAATGTAGAGAGGGAGGCATATCTAAAGAAGAATATAATGCTGTCTGCAGAACCTGCAGGGCACAAATCAGATTAGATAAAGCTGACAATGAATTAAGGCTTGCAAGAGATGTCAAAAGCAATAAAAAAGGATTTTGGGCATATGTCAAAAGTAAAAGAAAAGTCAAAGATGCTATAGAATTTTTACAGGATGAAAATGATGAAATGGTAAGACAGGATGTTGAGAAGGCTGAACTTTTAAATTCCTATTTTGCATCAGTTTTCTCTCAGAAAAGAAATGTAACATCAACTGATCTTCATTGTCCTATTAAGGGAAAAGAAGAATCCAGGATATCTATAAACTGAAAAATAGTGAGGAAACACTTAGCTAACCTAAATGAATTCAACTCTCCAGGTCCAGATGAATTACACAGTACTGAAGGAGATAGCAGATGAAATTTTTGAACCACTGTCCATAATCTTTGAAAATTCTTGGAGAACAGGAATAGTCCCAGATGACTGGAGAAGAGCAAATTTTGTTCCTATCTATCTTCAAAAAGGAGAAGAAGGTGGACCCAGGGAACTATAGGCCTGTGAGTCTGACTTCTATACCAGGAAAGATCTTTGAAAAAATTATTAAACAACATGTATGTAAGTACCTGGATAAGACTGAAGTGATTTAACGGAGTCAGCATGGGTTTGTAACTAATAAGTCATGTCAGACTAACTTAATTTCCTTCTATGACAGAATCACTGACTGGGTGGATCAGGAAAATGCTGTAGATATAGTATATATTGAGTTCAGCAAAGCATTTGACAAAGTATCTCACACAATCCTTATTGAAAAAATGACTAAGTATGGAATGGACAAGGCAATAATTGTTAGGTGGATTCATAACTGGCTTAGTGATCGGACCCAAAGAGTGGTCGGAAATGGCTGCACATCCAGTTGGAAGAATGTCTCAAGTGGTGTACCACAGGGCTCTGTCCTGGGCCCTGTATTGCTCAACATCTTTATCAATGATTTAGATGAAGGAATTGAGGGTAAACTGATTAAATTTGCTGATCACACAAAGCTAGGAGGGATAGCTAATGCTAGAGAAGAGAGAAAAAGGATTCAAAAAGATATAAATAAACTGAAGCAGTGGGCAGCAACTAACAGAATGGTTTTTAACAGGGAAAATGCAAAGTACTACATCTGGGCAATAAAAATGAAAAAAGCATATACAGAATAGGAGGAATAGGGCTAAGCAACAGCACATGTGAAAAAGACTTGGGTTTACTAATAGATCACAGACTGAACATGAGTCAACAGTGTGATGCAGCAGCAAAAAAGGCAAATACAATTCTAGGATGTATTAACAGAAGCATACAGTCTAGATCACGTGAAGTCATTATTGCCCTCTACTCCTCTTTGATCAGACCTCATCTGGAATACTGTGTCCAGTTTTGGGCACCACATTTTAAAAAAGACATCAACAAACTGAAGCAAGTTCAGAGAAGAGTGACCAGAATGGTGACCGGTCTGCATATCATGTCCTATGATGAACAGTTGCAGGATTTGGGAATGTTTAGCTTGCAAAAGAGAAGGCTGAGAGGAGACTTAATAGCTGTATACAAATATCTTAATTGCTGTCACATTGTAGAAGGATAATCTTTAGTCTCATTTGCACAAGGAAAGACTAGAAGCAATGGGATGAAACTGAATGGGAGGAGACACAGATTAGATATTAGAAAAAACTTTTTGACAGTTAGGGTGATCAATGAGTGGAACAGGCTGCCATGAGAGGTGGTGAGTTCTCCTTCAATGGAAGTCTTCAAACAGAGGCTGGACAGACATCTGTCTGGGATGATTTAGTGAATCCTGTTTGAGCAGGGGGTTAGACCAGATGTCCCAGGAGGTCCTTTCCAACGCTACCATTCTATGATTCTCTGATTCTATGAAATGTCGCCTGGTGCCTGTACTACAGTATTAGCACACAGGATATAGATTATGAAATGTGGCCTGGTACCTGCACCAAAGAATTAGCACACAGGATTTAGATTATGAAATGTGGCATGGTGCCTGCACCACAGTATTAGCCCAAATGATTTAATTTAGAAAATGTGGCCTGATGACTGCACCACAGTATTAGCACAAATGAGGTAGGTTAGGAAATATGGCCTCCTGCCTGTGCCACAGTATTAACCCAAATGATTTAGATCATGAAATGTGGCCTGGTGTCTGCACCACAGTATTATCCCAAACGACTTACATTATGAAATGTGGATTGGTGCCTGCATCACAGTATTAGCACAAAGGATTGAGATTAGGAAATATGGCCTGGTACCTGCTACACAGTAATAGCCATGACTCTTAAGCTGTGTGACTGCAATCCCCAAGGCATATTAATTTGAAGAATGCCTGATTACAGTGAGCCATGGCTACACAGTACGGAGGTGGGGGGATACTATCTGCACTGTGGTAATGCCTGTCAGATTAAGGGAGAAGTTGAGGGCACAGTTGGAGGCCCTAGAGGAGGTGGAGAAGCCAGAAGCAGTGGAGGAACTGTTAGATGCAGAGGTTTGTCCCGCATGTTTTGGGGAATCAAAGACTTGTGGAGCAGCCCCTTCATCGCTGAATCTCGAGCCATCCCTGCTGCAGTCTCCCATCCGTTTCTGGCCGCAGTGGACTCTGCTCAGCAGAGACGTCGGTAGCTAGTACTGGTTAGCGGCGAGCAGACGTCTTTAGGACTAAGTCCTGTGTTTCCCCTTCTGAGCATGCCCAGGGTAAGATCTCTCATTGGAGATCAGGGGTCACATGCTCAGGTACTGCAGCAGCTCCTATTGGTCCGCTAGGAAGGTCCTGAAACTACATGTGTTCTGGAATAGTTTCTTATTGGTCCTTTTCTGACAGGCCCTGTAGTTGCTGCTATAAAATGGTTGTATGACCATGCTCTAGTATCAATTGCTGTATGTGCTTTGCGCCAGTGTGATTTTGCACGCATGTGTTAGGGCTCGGCTTATTTCAGCCCCTAGAATACCGGCACCTCCGGTGAGGAGACTTGTATGCACGTGTTTAGGGCTTGGCTGATATAAGCCCCTAGAATACCGGCTTCTCCGGTGAGGAGATTGTCTGATTGCGTTACTACGGACTGCTGTCCGCACAGCAGTTGTCTGTCCATCCCTGTGGAGTTGACAGGACACAGTCCATATCTCTGCGTCTCTACCTTAGCGACTGTGGTGTAACAGAGTTCGCTTATACCGCCATATAATGCCACAGTATCTATAGTTGCGACTCTGTGAAGTAACAGAGTTCGCCTTACCACCATCTTACTAGAAGCAGGCTCTGCCTGCACGGTGGACCCCGGGCTGCGAACGCACCTACTATTTATATTTATTTTGTGCGTTCCGCCAGCCCTAACACACAGGTTTATCACTAACTATTTGGATTAGCAAATGGGGCCTCCTCCACATAGTTTTTTGGACAATCTACTTCGATGTTTGAAGATTGATTTCCCACAGGACAGGATCTTATCTATTTAACTGACAAGTTCACTTTCAGCACCAGCAGTAGCGCAGGAGCGACCTCTCTGCACTGTGACACTGAGACAAAAGTTTTCTAAACACATTCGCTCATCTCTAGTCGGCACGTGACTGCATGTATGGAAAATACTTGTAACGCGCCTGCTGCTCCTGGTGCCGCAGAATTCTTACAGTATGCACTGAGTGAGCGATGTGAGGATTCACAAGACTGCAGTAACACAGATTAACTGCACACTTGTCCTCCAAGGCCGTACAACCCCTTTAACTCTTAAAACAAGCAAGTAACTTATGCAAATAAATCCAAAGTTGCAGCTTCTGTTCTAAAAAGTACCCACTTTGACCAGCCTAAAGAAAACGGATTTTGATGTGAGTCTTCCTCTTCTGTTTGCTGTGCTGTAAAACCATTGTCCCAAAGTCATTTAACGCTTTAAAAGCACCAGATACTTACACAAATCTGTGAAATTTGTCTGTCTGCTAACTTCGATGCCAACTCTGATTCCCAGAACCCATTTGGGCCAGGGTGGATTGACCTTCGTTTTTTTGTAACTGTGAGATCAATGACCCAAAGTAATTTATCCCTTAACAAGCACCAGCTACTTATTTAATCTCAGAGGGAATCATGTGACACGTCACTTGATACATAGGGTGGTGGAGGGGTGCACCTCCTTTACACTTACCGTGACCCTGGCTTTTCTTAATACACCCCTGACGGCCACTGATTTGCTACAGTGGTCAGATGTCTGTGCAGTTGGAACAATACTGTATGTACAGAGCCAGACCCTGGATTTGGTAACGTGAGAATTCTTTATTTTTTTATTTTTAGGCATGATGGATGATGAAGGGGTTGACAACTTTTATAAAGCAGGGCCTATTTTATTGTATTGTTAACAAGGGAGCCACCACTTTTATGTATGCTTTCTCTGAATGTTGATATTTGTTAGGGTGAGTTTCCACGGTCAGGAAACGCTGCGTGTTTGGCGCTGTGCGCTGGCGCAGCGCCGAACACGCAGCGTCCAGATGTTACAGCATAGTGGAGGGGATTTCAAGAAATCCCGTCTCCACTATGCGTAACAATACGCAGGTGGCAGACCTGCGTAAACGGACATGCGGCGTGTCTTTTCAGACCGCAGCATGTCCTCGCGTATTGCGGCGACGGTGCGTCGCCGCAACAGAATTTAACACAGGGCTATGTAGCCCTGCGTTCTTTCCGGAGGTGTTCCAGAGGTGTCCTGAACACCTCCGGAAAGAGCGCGCGTCAGAAAGGGGGCGGGGCTTAGACGGAGCCGAATTTCCGCTCCGTCCAAAGCGCTGTGGTTCCGGACCGTGGAACCACAGCCTTAGACTTATGATACACCTCTCTTAGTTCTTCATTTGATGTAATTTTAACTGCTTTCCTGTATGTGACACAATCTTACATCACAGGTCGGGTCCCTGTGTATTGTGCAGGCCCAAGAGCTGAGCCCTCAACGAACCTGGAAAATGCCGGATGGTAGTTGTACTTAGTCAACATCTTCCTGTAACAGCAGCGGCATGAGTGAGCTCAGATCACTGCTGCCTAACTTTCTAAATGCTGCTGTGTGCATTGGCTCCCATTATCCCCTGCATCACGATTGTGGAGAACCAATAGATTGTCATGTCACCCAGTGGCTGCTGAAGGCCCAAAAAGTATCCTTGTTTTCCTGTGAAGCTCAGCACCTGAGGTGGCTGGACTTCATATGAAAACCTTATTTTAACATTCAGGTGAAAGTAAAAAAAAAATAATATTGATTTATCAAATAAAGAAACAGAAAATTCAAATCATCCCACTTTTCCTATTAAAAATAGAAAAATAATAAGTAAATATATGTGGCATTATTACATAAAAGTTCAATCTATCAAATTAAAAAAAAGATTAACCAATCGGTAAATGCCAAAATGAGAAAAAATTGAAACGCCATGATTAAGGTATTTGGGTCGCAACAACACTGAAACAAATATTAAAGCTGACCAAGCAGAAAGAAAAAACAAGCCCATACACCTCTTTATCGAAGGAAAAGCAAAACTGGCAACACATACAAATTTTCTCAAAATTCCTCAAAATTTTCCAATACCTAAATAATAAAATAAATTATACTAGTTTGATGTTGCCTTAGCCATACTGACCTGGAGAATCATACTACTAGGTGACATTTATAGCACAATGAGAGCCATAAAAATAAAACTGTGGAATTGTGTTTTTGTTTTTTTTTGCAGTTTCACCACACTTGGTATTTTTTCCTGTTGTCCATTTCCATGACATTTAATGGTAAAATAAATGGTGTCATTCAAAACTATAATTCATCCCACAAAAAACAAAGCCCTATTTCAGCTGAAAAATAAAGTCATGGCTTGTGAAAAAAGAAAGGAAGTTAAAAAAAGGAAGTGCCAGAATGGAAAATGACCATTCAGGAACGAGTTAAAAATTCTTAAATATGTTTCGCAATTGAGAAACCAAAATCCGTCCTTCAAAGAATACTGAACACATGTTTTTAATTTGTGCTTAGTAGTTGTTAAAGGTTAACAAACAAACGTGTTTACATTACATGTTACATAATATCTACAATAGATGTAAATGTCTTAATCTGAATTTTCTCAATATCAGCCAAGATTTTGAGTTACGTGGTAAATATTCCCATCTGTACCCATCCAGATTTTATGAATATCATATTAATGTTCTATGCCTAATGCAGTTTTAGAATGAAAATTACAGATTCAGATTTAGAATTGCAGTTATGTAATATTTGATTGACAGCTCACAGGGGCGGGAAATTTTCAGTTAGAGCGTCACATGCTATGATCCATAATAGTGTATATAGGATCCAGTTAGTCCAGGACTATGAATGAAATTCAGTCCTGGCATTTGAAAGCACACAGTCCCCCTTCGCTTCATCAGATAGAGTCTCTGTTACAAATATGGCCCTGTCTGGTGGAAATCAAGATTTACTACAAGACCAATATTTCCAATAATATCGCTACGCCAGGACTACATACCACCACATAGGGACTAATGAGAATAATAGAGAATGATGCCATCATGCTGATCATTAAAGGAGTTGCAACAATTTTTGACAAGTAGTAGTACAACCTTCAGGATACTAACAGTTAGTAATATACTCACGGTTAGGATTTAGGTATGGTTGTCGGTTCCAGCAGCTGTTATGTGAACACTAGTAGACGATTTGAATATTTGTGGTTAGGAGCCGAATAGAACCTCAGTTGTTCTATTCTAGTCGGCAATTGACTACAATTATGCCCATATGATCACGTGACAATTAGAGATAAACTAACCCAAACTTAAAAGTCAAAATTTTGCGTTTTCATGCGGTCACCACATCGTCAAATCACCGCATGTGGACGCATCTGCATACAACGCATGTCCCTGCATACCCAATGATAAAAATAAGTACCCAGGGAAACACAGGACGCATACAGAAGTAGGCGGAGAGTGGGCGGAGCTTCAGGGAGGAAGAAAGGAGGAAGTAGGCAGCCATCTGCAGCCCTCCTGAACGCAAATGTTGACCCAAAAAATAATCGAAGGGTAACACCTATATGAAATTAGGAATTTTAAAGCAATTCATAAAAACGGGGTCAAATCAAAGCATATTTTAAAAAAAATTCTCAACAGGTATCGAAAAATAAATTTTTTTTGTTAAGTTGGTTTCCTTTTAACCCCTTAACCCGCCGAACGCCTTTTTAAAGGGGTCATTAAAGGGGGACTTAAACCACAGCGCCGTTAATTTAAAGGGGCTGTGGAAAAAATGAATAGCGCCCCCCAAGGCGCATTTTCTGTGGGGTCTCGGTACCCCGGGGGACCGAGCCCCAAGAACTGAATCGGGGCGTTTTTACCCACCCGATGTTCGATCGCCGTTTTTAACCCTATAAAGGCGACCGCAAACAAAAAAAAAAAAACTGATGTGCCCCTTTTAATTTTCTGTCCCCTATGTCAGCATCAGGGGAAAAGGGAAAAAGGGGCCCCAGGACCCCCTGTACCCCCGATCCAGTCCATGTGGCCCCCGGGCCCTCCGTTGCCCCCGGGGCCGGCCGTTAAAAAAATGGAGGGGGATGTCAAAGGGGCCCCCCCGCTAGGCCGCTGTGCGGGGGGGATGGGGAAAATTCTCTGGGGTCCGGGTACCGGGGGAGCCGGACCCCAGAGAACTGATCCCGGGGCGGGTTTTCCCCATCCCGGTGTTGCGATCGGGCTATGCAAGCA
Source organism: Oophaga sylvatica (assembly GCA_033576555.1). Classification (NCBI taxonomy): domain Eukaryota; kingdom Metazoa; phylum Chordata; class Amphibia; order Anura; family Dendrobatidae; genus Oophaga; species Oophaga sylvatica. The sequence goes on along the minus strand of JARQOD010000001.1, from coordinate 968,682,434 downwards.
AGCCGGATCGCAAAAAAAAAAAAAAAAAAAAAATGATTTCTCCCCCCTGATGTGATCGCA
>JARQOD010000001.1:968587982-968681572 GCA_033576555.1 Oophaga sylvatica | reverse complement strand
GATAAATGGGGCCCATCTTACACTGGAGCACCATATGGGGCCCATTATATATGGCGCATTATATAGGCCCATCATACACTGGAGCATCATAGAATCATAGAATCATAGAATGGTAGAGTTGGAAGGGACCTACAGGGTCATCTGCTCCAACCCCCTGCTCAAAGCAGGATTCACTTAATCATCCCAGACAGATGTCTGTCCAGTCTCTGTTTGAAGACTTCCATTGAAGGAGAATTCACAACCTCTTGTGGCAGCCTGTTCCACTCATTGATCACTCTGTCAAAAAGGTTTTTCTAATATCTAATCTGTGTCTCCTCCCATTCAGTTTCATCCCATTGCTGCTAGTCTTTCCTTGTGCAAATGAGAATAAAGATAATCCTTCTACAATGTGACAGCCCTTGAGATATTTGTAGACAGCTATTAAGTCTCCTCTCAGTCTTCTTTTTTGTATGCTAAACATTCCCAAATCCTGCAACCGTTCCTCATAGGACATGGTTTCCAGACCGGTCACCATTCTGATGGCTCTTCTCTGAACTTGCTCCAGTTTGTTGATGTCTTTTTTAAAATGTGGTGCCCAAAACTGGACACAGTATTCCAGATGAGGTCTGACCAAAGAGGAGTAGAGGGCAATAATGACTTCACGTGATCTAGACTGTATGCTTCTGTTAATACATCCCAGAATTGTATTTGCCTTTTTTGCTGCTGCATCACACTGTTGACTTATGTTCAGTCTGTGATCTATTAGTATACCCAAGTCTTTTTCACAAGTGCTGTTGCTTAGCCCTATTCCTCCCATTCTGTATACGCTTTTTTCATTTTTATTTCCCAGATGTAGTACTTTGCATTTTTCCCTGTTAAAAACCATTCTGTTAGTTGCTGCCCACTGCTCCAGCTTATTTATATCTTTTTGAATCCTCTCTCTTCTCTAGTATTAGCTATCCTTCCTAGCTTTGTGTCATCAGCAAATTTAATCAGTTTACCCTCAATTCCTTCATCTAAATCATTGATAAAGATGTTGAACAATACAGGGCCTAAGACAGAGCCCTGTGGTACCCCAATTGATACATTCTTCAAGCTGGATGTGCAACCATTTACTACTACTCTTTGGGTCCTATCACTAAGCCAGTTATGAATCCACCTAACAGTTGCCTTGTCCATTCCATACTTAGTCATTTTTTCAATAAGGATTGTGTGAGATACTTTGTCAAATGTTTTGCTGAAGTCAAGATATAATATATCTACAGCATTTCCCTGATCCACCCAGTCAGTGATTCTGTCATAGAAGGAAATTAAACTAGTCTGACATGACTTATTAGTTACAAACCCATGCTGACTCTGGTTAAGCACTTCATTCTTGTCCAGGTACTTACATACATGTTGTTTAATAATTTGTTCAAAGATCTTTCCTGGTATAGATGTCAGACTCACCGGACTATAGTTCCCTGGGTCCACCTTCTTCCCCTTTTGGAAGATAGGAACAACATTTGCTCTTCTCCAGTTTTCTGGGACTTCTCCTGTTCTCCAAGAATTTTCAAAGATTATGGAGAGTGGTTCAGAAATTTCTTCTGCTATCTCTTTCAGTACTCTGGGGTGTAATTCATCTGGACCTGGAGACTTGAATTCATTTATGTTAGCTAAGTGTTTCCTCACTATTTTTCTGTTTATAGATATCCTGGATTCTTCTATTCCCTTAATAGGACAGTGAAGATCAGTTGATGTTACATTTCCTTTCTGAGAGAAAACAGATGCAAAATAGGAATTTAAAAGTTTGGCCTTCTCAACATCCTTTCTTACCATTTCATAATTTTCATCCTGTAAAAATCCTATAGCATCTTTGACTTTTCTTTTACTGTTGACATATCCCCAAAATCCTTTTTTATTGCTTTTGACATCTCTTGCAAGCCTTAATTCATTGTCAGCTTTAGCTAATCTGATTCTTGCCCTGTAGGTTCTGCAGACATCATTATATTCTTCTTTAGATATGCCTCCCTCTTTCCATTTGATAAACATTTCTTTCTTCCTTTTTAGCATGTGTTTAAGTTCTGTGTTCATCCATCCTGGTTTCCTTAAATGCTTCCTATTCTTCCCTCTTTTTGGAATTGTTAATGATTGTGCTTTGAGAATCTAATTTTTTAAGATTTCCCATCATTCATGGACATTTTTGTCCTTAAGGATATCCAGCAATTGGATCCCTCCGATTCTCTTTCTGAGTCCCTTAAAATCTGCCTTTCTGAAATCTAACCTTGAAGTCTGAGTCTTCACAGGTCTTCCTCCTCTAGTTATCCAAAATTTTAAAATAGCATGGTCGCTACCTCCTAGGGTCCCAGCCACTCTTACCTTCTCAACCATTTCTTCCCTGTTTATAAGGATTAGATCCAAGGTAGCAGATCCCCTTGTTTTCTCCCCTACCTTTTGGAAGATAAAGTTGTCAGCAAGAGAGGATAAGAATTTCCTGGACCTGTTAGTTTTGCCTGAGAGAGATTCCCAACAAATGTCTGGATAGTTGAAATCTCCCATGACCACTATGTCATATTTTTTGGAGAACTTGGCCATTTGATGCATAAAGAGTTCATCCATATATTAAGCTTGCATAGACGGCCTGTAGTAAATGCCTACAATGGTGTCCTTTCCATTGTTTGCTCCTTGTATTCTTACTCAAACAGTTTCCACAGAACTCCCAGTCTCTGAAGCTTCAATCTCTGTGCAGATATATGCTTTTCTAACATACAATGCAACACCTCCTCCTCGTTTATCAATTCTGTTTCTTGCAAATAAGTTGTATCCTTCTAGCCTTGAATTCCAATCATGTGTATCGTTCCACCAAGTTTCAGTGATTCCAATGACATCACATTTCTTTTCCTGCGTTAGTAGTTCCAATTCTCCTTGTTTGTTGCCCATGCTTTGTGCATTTGTATAGAAACATTTTAGTTTGTGATTGGTTTCTCTTCCTTCAATATTTTAATTATTTAGATTTTTTTGTTTTCATTCTTCCTTTCCACTTCTAATAGCAGAGTTTTCAATAGTATTTGTCAGGTGTATGGATTTTTCTGGCCTTTTGCTTCCCTTCCCACGTTATTCTAGTTTAAAGCTCTCCTGATGAGTGCAGCAAGGCGACTTCCAAATACATGTTTTCCAGTCTTCGTAAGGTGCACCCCATCTCTAGCAAGTAGTCCATCGTATAGGTAATTCACTCCGTGATCCAGAAATCCAAATCCTTGCTGACGGCACCATCGACGTAGCCAGTTATTCACCTGCAGAATTTTATTCCACCTCCTTGTTCCATGACCATCCACTGGAAGGATGGATGAGAAGACCACCTGCACCCCAGTTCTTTCACTTTCTTGCCTAAGTTTTCAAAGTCACTGCAGATGGTTTCCAGGTCACTTCTTGTGGTGTCATTTGTCTCCACATGTATTAGCAGGAATGGGTAGTCATCTTTAGGTCTGAAGAGTCCTGATATCCTGTCAGACACATCTGTCATCCATGGGGCCCATAATATACTGGAATATCATATGGGGCCCATTATATATGGAGCATTATATAGGCCCATCATACACTGGAGCATCATCCATGGGGCCCATCATCATATACTGGAGCATCATATGGGGCCCATCATATACTAGAGCATCACATGGGGTTCATTATTTATGGGGCATCACATGGAGCCCATTATATATGGAGCATTATAAATGGGGCCCATCATACACTGGAGCATCATATACGGGGCCCATTATACACTGGAGCATCATATGGGGCCCATTATATATTGAGCACTATATGGGCCCATCATAGACTGGAGCATCATCCATGGGGCCCATCATATACTGGAGCATCATATGGGGCCCATCATATACTAGAGCATCATATGGGGTTCTTTATTTATGGGGCATCATATAGGGCCCTTTATATATGGAGCATCATATGGAGCACATATGGGGTCTATTCTGTATGCAGTATTATATGGAGCCCTTTCTGCGTGGCGCACTATGTGGTGGCCATAATACTGTATGGAGGACTATACTGTCCGGTTTTTGAGCTATTGTAGAATTTACAATAGATATCACTCATGTAATGTAAGAAGTGAAGTACAGTTATATGTAAAAGTTTGGGCACCCCTATTAATCTTAAGCTTAATGTTTTATAAAAATTGGTGTTTTTACAACAGCTATTTCAGTTTGATATATCTAATAACTGTTGGACACAGTAATGTTTCTGCCTTGAAATGAGGTTTATTGTGCTAACAGAAAATGTGCAATCTGCATCCAAACAAAATTTGACAGGTGCATAAGTATGGGCACCTCACCAGAAAAGTGATAATAGTAAAAATCTGGCACTCAACTTGAGTTTATGAATTTTATTATATCCCAAGAACAAGGGTGACAGCAATCAGCAAAACGTTTCGGTCCACAACCGGACCTTCGTCAGTTGCGTTTATAGATAGCTGTATCGATCTTAGAGCCAAAATTGAGGCAATGAAAGAAGATAACCGCTAGGGATGAAGAGGACTGTTTAAATGACGCAGCCTGTGTGGCTTTTCTCTATTAGAGCCGACAGTGCCCAGTGGAATATTCAAAAGTCACAATCGCTGGGGTGACGCTGAGTATAGCTGACCCACGGAGTTTGCAGCCTAGAAGGAGAACTGCCGACGCGGTATCCACCGCTAGTCTCAGACTAGCCAGATTTTTACCATTATCACTTTTCTGGTGAGGGGCCTATACTTATGCACCTGTCAAATTTTGTTTGGATGCAGATTGCACATTTTCTGTTAGCACTGTTGGCTCTAATAGAGAAAAGCCACACAGGCTGCGTCATTTAAACAGTCCTCTTCATCCCCAGCGGTTATCTTCTTTCATTGCCTCAATTTTGGCTCTAAGATCGATACAGCTATCTATAAACGCAACCGACGAAGGTCCGGTTGTGGACCGAAACGTTTTGCTGATTGCTGTCACCCTTGTTCTTTGGATATAATAAAATTCATAAACTCAAGTTGAGTGCCAGATTTTTACTATTATCATTATTATGGTTTTGGAACCTATCTCGGCACCAGTTCATTAAATAAGTCGCTGTGCACACGGTTTTCTCCCTGGTATACCTCACTAGAAAAGTGACATTAATATTTAGTAGATCCTCCTTTTGCAAAAATAACAGCCTCTAGTCGCTTCCTGTAGCTTTTAATGAGTTCCTGGATCCTGGATGAAGGTATTTTTGACCATTCCTCTTTACAAAACAATTCCAGTTCAGTTAAGTTTGATGGTTGCCGAGCATGGACAGCCCTCTTCAAATGATCCCACAGATGTTCAATGATATTCAGGTCTGGGGACTGGGATGGCCATTCCAGAACATTGTAATTGTTCCTCTGCATGAATGCCTGAGTAGATTTGGAGCGGTGTTTTGGATCATTGTCTTGCTGAAAGATCCATCCCCTGCGTAACTTCAACTTTGTCACTGATTCTTGAACATTATTGTCAAGAATCTGCTGATACTGAGTGGAATCCATGCGTCCCTCAACTTTAACAAGATTCCAGGTGCCGGCATTGGCCACACAGCCCCAAAGCATGATGGACCCTCCACCAAATTTTACTGTGGGTAGCAAGTGTTTTTTCTTGGAATGCTGTGTTTTTTTGACACCATGCATAACGCCTTTTTGTAAGACCAAACAACTCAATCTTGGTTTCATCAGTCCACAGGACCTTCTTCCAAAAAGAAATTGGCTTCTCCAAATGTGCTTTTGCATACCTCAGCCGACTCTGTTTGTGGCGTGCTTGCAGAAACGGCTTCTTTCGCACCACTCTCCCATACAGCTTCTCCTTTTGCAAAGTGCGTTGTATAGTTGACAGATGCACAGTGACACCATCTGCAGCAAGTTGATGCTGCAGCTCTCTGGAGGTGGTCTGAGGATTGTCCTTGACTGATCTCACCATTCTTCTTCTCTGCCTTTCTGATGTTTTTCTTGGCCTGCCACTTCTGGCCTTAACAAGAACTGTCCCTGTGTTCTTCCATTTCCTTACTATGTTCCTCACAGTGGAAACTGACAGGTTAAATCTCTGAGACAGCTTTTTGTATCCTTCCCCTGAACAACTATGTTGAATAATCTCTGTTTTCAGATCATTTGACAGTTGTTTTGAGGAGCCCCATGATGCCACTCTTCAGAGGAGATTCAAACAGGAGAACAACTTGCAAGTGGCCACTTTAAATAGCTTTTCTCATGATTGCATACACCTGGCTATGAAGTTCAAAGCTCAATGAGGTTACAAAACCAAAAAAAGTACTTTAGTAAGTCAGTAAAAAGTAGGTAGGAGTATTTAAAACAAGAAAATGATAAGGATAGCCATTAGTGTTGAGCGATACTGCTCGATATCTAAAAAATATCGGATCGGAATGGTATCGCCGATATCACTAAATATCGGCGATATCCGATTCCGATACCGGAAGTCCCATGTAAGTCTATGGGAACAAAATATCGCAACTAAAAAAAACCTTTATTTCCTTGTAAACACTAAATATACACACATAGAATACATATATATATATATATACATGTCATTGTGACATATATATATATACATATATGTATAGTTTATAACACTTCTACATAGTAAAATATCCTCTGATTCAATTGCCGGGTAAAGCCAGCTTCTGTGAAAAGACAGAAGCACCCGACATGAAATGACACTTGGTGTACATAGGGTTAACCATGTCTTTTCATGTCGTTTGCAATCTGATTTGCACAAACAATTACATCAGTCTATGTGTGCAAAATTTCACACCTGTAGGGGTTAATTAAAGGTGTAAATTCGTTGTAAAAAAAACGGACTTTTTTGCTACGAATTTACACCTTTAATTAACCCCTACAGGTGTGAAATTTTGCACACATAGACTGATGTAATTGTTTGTGCAAATCAGATAGCAAAGGACATGAAAGACATGGTTAACCCTATGTACACCAAGTGTCATTTCATGTCGGGTTCTGCATTTTCACAAAAGCCGTCAATTGAATTAGCGGCTATTATACTATGTAGAAGTGTATGAACTATAAATATAAATATATATATATGTGTCACAAATTCAATGACATGTATATATATATATATATATATATATATATATATGAGGTGTAAAATTGTTTAAAAAAAATGCGTGGGCTCCCACCCTATTTCGCAACCAGACAGACAAAGCCAGCGAATGGGGGCAGATAATAATAGCCCAGAGAGGGACCATTATTTTTGGCCCCCCCTGGCTACTAACATCTGCCCCCAGACACCCCAGAAAAGACAAATCTATAATTAGATTCGCCCTTTCTGGCACTTTGCCCGTCTATTCCCATTGCCCTGTAGCGGTGGCGAATGGGTTAATATGGGGTTAAAGCCACATTGCAATTGAAAGGTGACCTTAAGCCAGGTTAATAATTGAGAGCTGTCAATTAGACAACTATCAATTATTAATCCTATTGCATGAAATAAAAATAAAACACACACACTTTAATTAAAAATCATTTTAATGAAATAAAGACACATGTTTTTGACCATCTTTTATTTGACTGCAAAAAACATTTCCTGTAATAAAAATAAATAAAAAAGCAAAATTATTCTTACCTATCCCATGCACAGTCAGGTCCCATGGTGTAATCCTTCAGAAAGGGTTAATGTTTACTACAGGGACCGCAGCTAATGCTGCAGCCTCACAGTAAACCCCCAAATGAATGAGCTCCTCTCCTGGCTGACAGGAGAGGAAGTGGAAAGCTTAATTGATTGCTTTCCACTTTCACTTCAGGTCAGCCAGGGACACAATCAGTGACGTCAGAGGGAACTGATTAACAAAAATAGGGGTTCCCTTCGAATAAAAAATGGCGTCGGGTCCCCCCTATTTTTGTTAACCAGCCTGATGAAGCAGACCGCTGAGGCCTGGATTTTCAGGCTGTTAAGGAGCCAAGATCCATGGACCTTGCCAGCCTGATAATACCAGGCCACAGCAGTCTGCATATCTTGGCTGATTAACAAAAATAGGGGATCCCCTCGAAAAAAATTGGCGTGGGGTCCCCCCTATTTTTGTTAACCAGCCAGATGAAGCAGACCGCTGAGGCCTCGATTTTCAGGCTGTTAAGGAGCCAAGATCCATGGACCTTGCCAGCCTGATAATACCAGGCCACAGCAGTCTGCATATCTTGGCTGATTAACAAAAATAGGGGATCCCCTCGAAAAAAATTGGCGTGGGGTCCCCCCTATTTTTGTTAACCAGCCAGATGAAGCAGACCGCTGAGGCCTGGATTTTCAGGCTGTTAAGGAGCCAAGATCCATGGACCTTGCCAGCCTGATAATACCAGGCCACAGCAGTCTGCATATCTTGGCTGATTAACAAAAATAGGGGATCCCCTCGAAAAAAATTGGCGTGGGGTCCCCCCTATTTTTGTTAACCAGCCAGATGAAGCAGACCGCTGAGGCCTGGTTTTTCAGGCTGGTAAGGATCCAATATCCATGGACCTTGCAAGCCTGATAATACCAGGCCACAGCAGTCTGCTTAGCTTGGCTGGTTAACAAAAATAGGGGATCCCCTCGAAAAAAAAACGGCGTAGGGGTCCCCCTATTTTTGTTAACCAGCCAAGTAAAATGCAGACTGCTGCGGCCTGGTATTAAAAGACTGTCAAGGCCCATGGATTTTGGCCCTCAACAGCCTGATAATACCAGGCTACAGCAGCCCCACATTTGGCGCATCAAAAGATGTGCCAATTGTGGCACTTTACCCGGCTCTTCCCACTGCCCTGTAGCGGTGGCAAGTGGGGTAATAAGGGGTTAATGTCACCGTTGATTGCACGGTGACAATAAGCCCGGTTAATAATGGAGAGGTGTCAATAAGACACCGATCCATTATTAATCCCAAAGTTATTAAATGTATAAAAAAAAGACAAAGCAAGAAAAAAGTCTTTTAACCCCTTCACCCCCAAGGGTGGTTTGCACGTTAATGACCGGGCCAATTTTTACAATTCTGACCACTGTCTCTTTATGAGGTTATAACTCTGGAACGTTTCAATGGATCTTCGCGATTCTGAGATAGTTTTCTCGTGACATATTGTACTTCACGTTAGTGGTAAAATTTCTTCGATATACCTTGCGTTTATTTTTGAAAAAACGCAAATATGGCGAAAATTTTGCAATTTTCAAACTTTGAATTTTTTTTCCCTTAAAACAGAGAGATATGTCACACAAAATAGTTAATAAATAACATTTCCCACATGTCTACTTTACATCAGCACAATTTTGGAACCAAAATTTTTTTTGTTAGGAAATTATAAGGATTAAAAGTTGACCAGTGATTTCTCATTTTTACAACAAAATTTACAAAGCCATTTTTTTAGAGACCACCTCACATTTGAAGTCACTTTGAGGGGTCTATATGGCAGAAAATACCCAAAAGTGACACCATTCTAAAAACTGCACCCCCCAAGGTACTCAAAACCACATTCAAGAAGTTTAATAACCCTTCAAGTACTTCACAGGAGCTGAAGCAACGTGGAAGGAAAAAATTAATATTTAACTTTTTAGCCACAAAAATGATCTTTTACAAACGTTTTTTTATTTTCACAAGGGTAAAAGGAGAAAATGGGCAGATAAAGTTGTTGTGCAATTTCTCCTGAGTACGCCAATACCCCATATGTGGGGGAAAACCACTGTTTGGGCACACGGCAGAGCTCGTAAGGGAAGGAGCGCCGTTTGACTTTTTCAAACTAAAATTGGCTGGAATTGAGATTAGACGCCATGTCGCGTTTGGAGAGCCCCTGATATGCCTAAACAGTGGAAACCCCCCACAAGTGACACCATTTTGGAAACTAGACCCCCTAAGGAACTTATCTAGATCTGTTTTGAGCACTTTGAACACAAAGTGTTTCACAAAAGTTTATAATGCCTGGGTGTGAAAAAAAAAAAAACAATTTTCAACAAAAATGATATTTTAGTCCCAAATTTTTGATTTTTCCCAAGGAAATTGGACCCCAAAAGTTGTTTTCCAATTTGTCCTGAGTACGCTGATACCCCATATGTGGGGGGGGGGAAACTGTTTGGGCACACGGCAGGGCTTGGAAAGGAAGCAGTAACGTTTTGGAATGCAAACATTGATGGGGGTCATGTTCCATTTGTAGTGCCCCAGATGAGCCTAAACAGTGGAAACCCCCACAAGTGACCCCATTTTGGAAGCTAGACCCCCTAAGGAACTTATCTAGATCTTTGGTGAGCACTTTGAACCCCCAAGTGCTTCACACAAGTTTATAATGCCCGAGCATGAAAATAAAAAATCCTATTTTTTTCCCACAAAAATTATCTCTTAGTCACTAATTTTTTATTTTCCCAAGGGTAACAGGAGAAATTGGACCACAAAATTTGTTGTCCAATTTGTCCTGAGTACGCTGATACCCCATATGTGGGGGGGAACCACTGTTTGGGCGCATGGCAGAGCTCGGAATGGAAGTAGCACCATTTGACTGTTTCCAACCAAAATTGGCTGGAATTGAGATTGGACGCCATGTTGCATTTGGAGAGTCCCTGATGTGCCTAAACAGTGGAAACCCCCCACAAGTGACCCCATTTGGGAAACTAGACCCCTAAGGAACTTATCTAGATCTTTGGTGAGCAATTTGAACCCCCAAGTGCTTCACACAAGTTTATAACGTAGAGCCGTAAAATTAAAAAAATCATATTTTTTCCACAAAATTGATTTTTTCACCCCAATTTTTATTTTCCCAAGGGTAACAAGACTCCAAAAGTTATTGTGCAATTTGTCCTGAGTGCGCTGATACCCCATATGTGGGAGTAAACCACTGTTTGGGTGCATGGCAGAGTTTGGAAGGAAGGAGCGCCGTTTGACTTTTTCAACGCAGAATTGGCTGGATGCCATGTCGTGTTTGGAGAGCTCCTGATATGCCTAAACAGTGGAAACCCCCCACAAATGACACCATTTTGGAAACTAGACCCCTCAAGGAACTTATCTAGATGTGTGGTGAGCACTTTGAACCCCAAAGTGCTTCACAGAAGTTTATAACGTACAGCGGTAAAATAAAAAATCCTTTTTTTTTTTTTACAAAAATGATTTTTTCACCCTCAATATTTTATTTTCACAAGGGTAACAGGAGAAATTGGACCCCAAAAGTTGTTGTCCAATTTGTCCTGAGTACGCTGATACCCAATATGTGGGAGTAAACTACTATATGGGCGCACGTCGGGGCTCGGAAGGGAAGTAGTGACGTTTTGGATTGCAGACTTTGATGGAATGGTCTGGGGGAGTCATGTCGCATTTGGAGAGCCCCTGATGCGTCTAAACAGTGGAAACCCCCCACAAGTGACCCCATTTTGGAAAATAGACCCCACAAGGAACTTATCTAGATGTGTGGTGAGCACTTTGAACCCCGAAGTGCTTCACAGAAGTTTATAACGTACAGCCGTAAAAATAAAAAATCCTTTTTTTTTTTTTTACAAAAATGATTTTTTCGCCCCCAATATTTTATTTTCACAATGGTAACAGGAGAAATTGGACCCAAAAAGTTGTTGTCCAATTTGTCCTGAGTATGCTGATACCCAATATGTGAGAGTAAACTACTGTATGGGCGCACGTCGGGGCTCGGAAGGGAAATAGTGACGTTTTGGATTGCAGACTTTGATGGAATGGTCTGGGGGAGTCATGTTGCATTTGGAGAGCCCCTGATGAATCTAAACAGTGAAAACCCCCCACAAGTGACCCCATTTTGGAAAATAGACCCCACAAGGAACTTATCTAGATGTGTGGTGGGCACTTTGAACCCCAAAGTGCTTCACAGAAGTTTATAACGTACAGCCGTAAAATAAAAAATCCTTTTTTTTTTTTACAAAAATGATTTTTTTCGCCCTCAATATCTTATTTTCACAAGGGTAACAGGAGAAATTGGACCCCAAAAGTTGTTGTCCAATTTGTCCTGAGTACGCTGATACCCAATATGTGGGAGTAAACTACTATATGGGCGCACGTCGGGGCTCGGAAGGGAAGTAGTGACGTTTTGGATTGCAGACTTTGATGGAATGGTCTGGGGGAGTCATGTCGCATTTGGAGAGCCCCTGATGCGTCTAAACAGTGGAAACCCCCCACAAGTGACCCCATTTTGGAAAATAGACCCCACAAGGAACTTATCTAGATGTGTGGTGAGCACTTGAACCCCGAAGTGCTTCACAGAAGTTTATAACGTACAGCCGTAAAAATAAAAAAATCCTTTTTTTTTTTTTTACAAAAATGATTTTTTCGCCCCCAATATTTTATTTTCACAAGGGTAACAGGAGAAATTGGACCCCAAAAGTTGTTGTCCAATTTGTCCTGAGTATGCTTATACCCAATATGTGGGAGTAAACTACTGTATGGGCGCACGTCGGGGCTCGGAAGGGAAGTAGTGACATTTTGGATTGCAGACTTTGATGGAATGGTCTGGGGGCGTCATGTCGCATTTGGAGAGCCCCTGATGCGCCTAAACAGTGGAAACCCCCCACAAGTGACCCCATTTTGGAAAATAGACCCCACAAGGAACTTATCTAGATGTGTGGTGAGCACTTTGAACCCCAAAATGCTTCACAGAAGTTTATAACGTACAGCCGTAAAATAAAAAATCCTTTTTTTTTTTTACAAAAATGATTTTTTTCGCCCTCAATATCTTATTTTCACAAGGGTAACAGGAGAAATTGGACCCCAAAAGTTGTTGTCCAATTTGTCCTGAGTATGCTGATACCCAATATGTGGGAGTAAACTACTGTATGGGCGCACGTCGGGGCTCGGAAGGGAAGTAGTGACGTTTTGGATTGCAGACTTTGATGGAATGGTCTGGGGGGTCATGTCGCATTTGGAGAGCCCCTGATGCGTCTAAACAGTGGAAACCCCCCACAAGTGACCCCATTTTGGAAAATAGACCCCACAAGGAACTTATCTAGATGTGTGGTGAGCACTTTGAACCCCGAAGTGCTTCACAGAAGTTTATAACGTACAGCCGTAAAAATAAAAAATCCATTTTTTTTTTTTTTACAAAATGATTTTTTCGCCCCCAATATTTTATTTTCACAAGGGTAACAGGAGAAATTGGACCCCAAAAGTTGTTGTCCAATTTGTCCTGAGTATGCTGATACCCAATATGTGGGAGTAAACTACTGTATGGGCGCACGTCGGGGCTCGGAAGGGAAGTAGTGACGTTTTGGATTGCAGACTTTGATGGAATGGTCTGGGGGCGTCATGTCGCATTTGGAGAGCCCCTGATGCGCCTAAACAGTGGAAACCCCCCACAAGTGACCCCATTTTGGAAAATAGACCCCACAAGGAACTTATCTAGAAGTGTGGTGAGCGCTATGAAGCTCCAAGTGCTTCACAGAAGTTTTATAACCTACAGCCGTAAAAACAAAAAAATCATTTTTTTTTTACAAAAATGATTTTGTCGCCCCCAGTTTTTTATTTTCCCAAGGGTAACAGTAGAAATAGGACAAATTGCACAATAACTCTTGTGGTCCAGAGTACGCTGATACCCCATATGCGGGAGTAAACTACTGTTTGGCGCATGGCAGAGCTCAGAAGTGAAGGAGCACCGTTTGACTTTTTCAACGCAGAATTGGCTGGAATTGAGATCAGACGCCATGTCACATTTGGAGAGCCCCTGATGTGCCTAAACAGCGGAAACCCCCCAATTCTAACTCCAACCCTAACCCCAACACACCCCTAACCCTAATCCCAACCATAACCACAAACCTAACCCTAACATACCCCTATCCCTAATCCCAACCCTAATCCTAATCCTAACGTTAGCGCCAACCCTAACCCTAACTTTAGCCGCAACCCTAACCCTAACGGGAAAATGGAAATAAATACATTTTTTTAATTTTATTATTTTTCCCTAACTAAGGTGGTGATAAAGGGGGGTTTGATTTACTATTTATAGCGGGTTTTTATGATTGGCAGCTGTCACGCTAAAAGACGCTTTTTATTGCAAAAAATAGTTTTTTGCATCACCACATTTTGAGAGCTATAATTTTTGCATATTTTGGCCCACAGAGTCATGTGAGGTCTTATTTTTTGCGGGACGAGGTGACGTTTTTATTTGTACCATTTTTGAGCACGTGACATTTTTTGATCGCTTTTTATTTCGATTTTTGGGAGGTTAGAATGAACAAAAATCAGCAATTCATGAATTTCTTTTGGGGGCGGCGTTTGTACCGTTCCGCGTGTGGTAAAATTGATAAAGCAGTTTTATTCTTCGGGTCAGTACGATTACGCGATACCTCATTTATATCATTTTTTTTATGTTTTGGCGCTTTTATAGAATAAAAACAATTTTATATAAAAAATCATTATTTTTGCATCGCTTTATTCTGCGAGCTATAACTTTTTTATTTTTTTGCTTATGATGCTGGATGATGCTGTATGATGGCTCGTTTTTTGCGGGACAAGATGACGTTTTCAGCGGTACCATGTTTATTTATATCCGTCTTTTTGATCGCGTGTTATTCCACTTTTTGTTCAGCGGTATGATGATAAAGCATTGATTTTTTGCTTCGTTTTCTTTTTTTTTTTTTAAGGGGTTTATTAAAGGGGTTAACTAGTGGGACACTTTTATAGGGGGGGTCGTTACGGACGTGGCGATACCAAATATGTGTACTTTTATTGTTTTGTTTTTTTATTTACAGGAAAGAATGAATTTATTGGGGAATATTTTTTTTTTTTTATGATTTTTTTTACCACTTTTTATTTTTATTTTTTTTACTTTTATACTTTGTCCCAGGGTGGGACATCACTGTATTTTAGCAGATCGCTGGTGTGACAGTGTGCACAGCACTCTGTCACACCAGCGATCGCTCTGGCACTGCTGCAGGCTTCCCCAGCGCCTGCTCTCAGCAGGCACTGAGGAAGCCGCCTCCCTGCAGGACCCCGGCGCCATCTTGGATCCGGGGACCTGGAGGGAGGACGGACCCTCGGAACAGCGCGACACATCGCGCTGCTCTGAGGGTCTCAGGGGAGCGCGCAGGGAGCCCCCTGCCTGCGCGATCCTCCCCTGTGCCCCGGGTACACCGCGATCATGTTTGATCGCGGTGTGCCAGGGGTTAATGTGCCGGGAGCGGTCCGTGACCGCTCCTGACACACAGTCACGGGTGTCAGCTGTGATAATCAGCTGACACCCGGCGGCCCATGACGTACTATTCCGTCCATGGGAATAAGGTCCAGGGTCACATGGACGGAATAGTACGTCTGATGGCAGAGAGGGGTTGATGAAATAAAAGAGACAACACAGTTTTCATTATTTTATTATACACTCATTCCTGCGACGCCATCGATCTCCTGTAAAAAAAGAAAAAAAAAAACCAACAGTATACCACCTGTCCGACGCAGTCCATAGTAACGACAGTCCCACGACGATCCAGCTCTGCTACATCGCAATGACAGGCAGAGCCTGTCATCGCAACGCAGCACAGCTGATTACCTGCTTCCCCGGCGGTGACGTCATCGGACTGACTGCTTTACGGCCGGGATTACCCAGCAGTCACTGCAGTTATCGCGAGAAACTGCATGTGACTGCCGGGGAAAGATGATGGCGGCCATGAAGCAGTCCAGCCCGTGACCGCCGGAGATCTTCTGCCAGGTAAGTGCCGCTGACTCCTGACAGACCCGACCGACGGACACTGACAGTGACAGTGACAAATCCGATTCCGGTATCCGATATGACGAAAATATCGGTACTCGGAATCGAAAGCCCGATACAGCTAATATCGGCCGATACCCGATATTTGCAGTATCGTATCGCTCAACACTAATAGCCATACTTATGCACCTGTCAAATTTTGTTTGAATGCAGATTGCACATTTTCTGCTAGTACAATAAACCTCATTTCAAGGCAGAAACATTACTGTGTCCAATAGTTATTAGATATATCAAACTGAAAAAGCTGTTGCAAAAACACCAATTTTTATAAAACATTAAGCTTAAGATTAATAGGGGTGCCCAAACTTTTTCATATAACTGTATTTGGCATTGTACTATTGTGTGGCCCAGCTGCGCTTGGTACACATGTTCCAGGAGTATGTACTGAAAGGTAATTGCAAAAACTGATATTCATTCACACTCACACTTCCCTAGATTACCACTAGAGGGAACCTTAGACTATTTAAGGGTTTGAGATAGGTAGCAGTTCAGTTCAGTTCAGAGGGGAGTTCATTAGTCATTCCAGACTGGAAGGAGTTGGAGGTAGTCTGAGGACGAAGATTTCCTGTTAGAGACATTCTAGTCAGAGACAGAAGGGAGAGATTGCAAGCTGCTATCTCAGAACACCTAGACTGTTAGTACCCTATGCATGTGGAAAGTGACTCTCGGAGCAAGCGTGTATTCAGTCTGACGGAACGTCCTGAGAGCTGCTCTGGACAGAGTATTTGAAGGAAAGAAGGAAGGGGACTACAGTTTGCAGAACATCGAGTTAACTGAGAATCAGTCAGCGAGCTTTGGAAAGAAGGAAGAAAGCTAACAACGGAACCCACTGCTGCCTGGTGCTTATGTTAAGGATGAGAGTAGGGCGACGGGCAAGTGGTAACCCAAGAAAGGAGTGACTTCGGTAACAGATCTCCTTCACTCGACTAACCGGACACCGGGGTCCGAAGTATTGCTAGAACCTTTACGGCTAGTGAGAGAAACACCGGAATCCTTGCTGGACTTCAAGTCACAGAAGGTAGCCCTAAGTGCCGATACGTAACCGGGGTCAGGAGAACAGGAGTCTGGCAGTGCACTGCAGATATAGACTTAGTTCTTTCCACAAGAAGACTTCCACCACAATGTTGGCCGGGCGTAGCTGTTCTATTCAGAGTTAAACCTGACTTCACGCAGGTTAAGACTCATACACTTTAAGGGGAAAGGAGGCCTTAAACCTACTTTAGCGATTACCTGGATGTACATACTCCACCCTGAGCAGCTTCCCGGGACATACCTGCAACCTTCACAAGTAAAGGTATGGAAAGAGAACAACTTGTGTGTGACTGACTTATTATCCGCAACACCATTGACTTTGAGGGAACAGTCCCACCTGTGGGGGACTTAACATCTTGCTGCCCAATAACATCCCCTCAGAAGATTAACCTTGCAGCGCTGGTCTACCTGATCAGAAACCACAGGTGGCGTCACAAACAATTCCTAAAATCCCCTGTAAATATCCCCCTTTGTATGAGCGCCCAGGGCCACGGACCGAGCTGTGCTACTTGTGACATTCCCCATAGACTTCAACGGGCTCGGTGCCGAGTATCCCATAAGCCCTGGTACTGTACGTGCGACTCACTATACCTATATTTCTCTTCCGTATCGGAGCATCATGAATTGTGGTATGTGTTAAAGGGGCCCACTGAGACTCTTTCGCCCGGGGCCCACGAAAACCTGGAGCCAGCCCTGCCCCCCCACAACTTTAGCCAAATAACCCCCAGTTTTCAATGCGTTACTCTTATTATAAAGTAAATTAAGGTTGACAAGCTTAAGTAATAAGAATTGATGTAGTTGGCATTGAAATGGGCACTGTAGGTGTGTTTACTGTCCACCACTCCCTGCCGACTTTGCTTCCCCATTGACTTGCATTGGGGTCGGATTTTCGACTCTGACTCGACTTTTTCCGATAGTCAGCCGATTTCGTCCGACTCGACTTTTGCGAAAGTCGGGTGGTCCGAAACCCGACTCGACCCTCCCGGAGGCAAAGTCGCTCATCTCTAGTATACAGTATGTTCATGTATACCCCCAGGGTTAAATATCTGTTAGCCCATACACTTAGTGCATGGGTGTAGCGCCCGCGTCCCTGCCTGCTGCCAGACAGAGACGTCGCTCTCCTCACCTGTCCTCGGCGCCCTCCTTCCGCCCTGCTGGTCCCGCGCGCTCCTTCCCTGCTACTGGCCTTAGGGCGCGCGCCCGCACCCTCCCCCGCTCTTAAAGGAGCCGCGCGCATTTTCCAAATCAGTCTCCAGCCAATGCTGGAGGACTCCACCCTATATTAAGGGCTTCCTCCTTAATGTAGGTGCCCGAGCAATGTTGTTCCTGTGCAGTCTAACTCTGTTTCAGCCATCAGCTCCTGATTCCAGTTTCCTGCCTGTTACCTGTCAGCCTGCCTGTCTGCCATCCGTCTGCAGTTCCATCCAGAGGTTCGGACGTCATCTGCAGAGATCCCCGGCTCTTGCCTGCTCACCTAGGAGCGATCATCTGCCATCCGACTGCAGCTCCATCCGGAAGTTCGGACATCATCTGCAGAGATCCCCGGCTCTTGCCTGCTCACCTGGGAGCGATCATCTGCCATCCGACTGCAGCTCCATCCGGAAGTTCGGACATCATCTGCAGAGATCCCCGGCTCTTGCCTGCTCACCTGGGAGCGATCATCTGCCATCCGACTGCAGCCTACCTGGAGGCTCCACCATATCAGGTCGTATATACCTGCCTGTCTAGAGTCTGCCTGGTCACTTGCTGTGACAACCTGCCTGTTCCAGAGACTGCCTGGTCACTTGCCATGTCAACCTGCCTGTCCAGAGACTGCCTGGTCACTTGCCGTGACAACCTGCCTGTCCCAGAGACTTCCTGGTCACTTGCCGTGACAACCTGCCTGTCCCAGAGACTGCCTTGGTCACTTGCCGTGACAACCTGCCTGTCCCAGAGACTGCCTGGTCACTTGCCGTGACAACCTGCCTGTCCCAGAGACTGCCTGGTCACTTGCCGTGACAACCTGCCTGTCCCAGAGACTGCCTTGGTCACTTGCCGTGACAACCTGCCTGTCCCAGAGACTGCCTTGGTCACTTGCCGTGACAACCTGCCTGTCCCAGAGACTGCCTTGGTCACTTGCCGTGACAACCTGCCTGTCCAGAGACTGCCTCGGTTACTTACCGTTACAACCTGCCTGCCCAGAGACTTCCTTGGTCACTTGCTGTGACAAACCTGCCTGTCCAGAAACTAAATATATCTCCTGCCGTGAATCCCTGCCCTTTTCCCAGGTGCCACCCGCTCTCTTACAAGTAAACTCTCTTGTATAATAAAGCTTTGTGGTTCCACCAACCTGACCTGTCTCGTCAGTAGTTCCACCCACCAGACCCGTTACAGTTTGCTCGGGCCATGGAACCCGGTGGCACCCAAACCTCTTCACTCCCGGAACTGTGTCATGAGCTGTCTCGCCAGAGGTCTCAACAGGAGGCCATCCTGGGTCACCTGCGGAACGTCAAATCCCGTCTGGACACTCTGAAATCATCAATAGCAACCATCGCTGGAGCCATGACTCATAATCCGTCAGTCCCGCTGATTCCCAATTCCGTGGTTTCCATTCCCGGACCCCGACTGTCAGCTCCTCCTAGGTTTGGAGGCGATCCTGCTCTGGCTCGGGGTTTCATTAATCTGTGCACCCTGCATTTTGAACTCCTGGCACACCAGTTTAACTCTGACTGGGCCAAAGTTGCCTTCATCATGTCCCATCTCACTGGAGAGGCCCTGGCCTGGCTTAACCCTCTCTGGAGAGAGAGGATCCTCTGGTGTCTGACCTGCCTGCGTTTCTCTCGGCCTTCCGGAAGGTATTCGACGAACCTGGACGGAAGACTTCCTCTGCATCATCTCTGCTGCGTCTCCGTCAGGAGAGTTTCACCGTTGGTCAATATGCCATACGGTTCCGGACTTTAGCCTCAGAACTAGCTTGGGACAATGAAGCTCTAATTTCGGTCTTCTGGGAGGGTCTGTCCGGCCGTATTAAAGACGAACTTGCCGGTCGGGACATTCCAACCTCGCTTGATGATTTAATAAATCTTGCCAATCGAATTGATCTACGGTTCCAGGAACGAGCCAAAGAGATCACCCGTAAAAAAGAGTTTTCCCATCTTGCACCCTCGTGTCAGAGATCTATAACCTCTTCCGTTTCTCCTCAGGTGCACCCTGCTGAGCCTATGCAGGTCGACCAGACCAAGATGGTCAAAGCCCGTCAGGACTCACGTCGTGCCGAGAAAAGTTGCTTCTACTGCGGCAGTAAGGAGCACTGGATCCAAACCTGTCCGGAGAAGTCGGGAAAACGCCTGTGTCTAGGTTCGCTCGGAGAGGTCAATCTAGACAAAAATAAATCCTCTTCATCCCTGCTGCTGTCGGTTTCAATTCTGATCGGTAAGAACCGCCACTTCGAAATGGCCCAACTTGATTCTGGAGCAGCTGGGAATCTCGTGTCACAGGCTCTAGTAGAGAAGTATCACATTCCCACCAAACCTCTTGTTGAACCTGTATCTGTTGCTGCTGTGGATGGGGGCCTCCTACCTCGTCCCATCCGACTTATCACCGAAGTCATAACCCTGCAGGTGGGAATGTTGCATTCTGAGAGCATCTCGTTTCATGTTTTACCTGGACTCTCTCATGCTCTCTTACTAGGTCTGCCTTGGCTCCAAAAACATGCACCTGTGCTCGACTGGCAGAATGGAGAGGTTCTTCGCTGGGGACAGGACTGTCATAAAACATGTCTGGTGCCTGTTCATCCTGTCTATTCTTCTCCTACACCTGCTAATCTACCTGGACTCCCGATTCCATATTGGTCATTTGCTGATGTCTTCAATAAAAAGGAAGCAGAGACATTACCCCCGCATAGACCATATGATTGCCCGATTGACCTGTTGCCCGGTACTACGCCTCCCCGTGGGCGTATTTACCCGTTGTCTGCTGCTGAGACCAGGTCGATGTCCGAATATATCGAGGAGAACTTAGCAAAGGGATTCATCCGGAAATCTACCTCCCCAGCGGGAGCAGGTTTCTTCTTCGTTAAAAAGAAAGACGGATCTCTCCGTCCCTGTATTGACTACAGAGGCCTAAATTCGATCACGGTGAAGAATAAGTACCCTCTTCCGCTCATTCCAGAACTGTTTGATCGTCTTAGAGGGGCTAGAGTCTTCACCAAACTAGATCTTCGTGGAGCATACAACCTGGTTCGTATCCGTCGAGGAGATGAATGGAAGACGGCATTCAACACCCGGGACGGCCACTACGAGTACTTGGTGATGCCCTTTGGTCTCTGTAATGCTCCAGCAGTCTTTCAGGAGTTGGTCAACGACATCTTCCGGGACCTCCTCTATTCCTGCGTTGTGGTGTACCTTGACGACATCTTGGTCTTCTCTTCGGATCTTCAGTCTCACCGGAGGGATGTTCGTCAGGTTCTGCTCAGGCTCAGGCAGAATCACCTCTTCGCCAAATATGAGAAGTGCCTCTTTGAGCAGACATCGCTTCCGTTTCTGGGCTACATCATTTCTCAGACAGGCCTACGAATGGATCCGGAGAAATTGTCTGCCATCGAGAAGTGGCCCCGACCGGAGGGGTTGAAGGCCATTCAGCGGTTCCTGGGATTTGCCAACTATTACCGTCTCTTCATACCGCACTTCTCTTCCAGGACTGCTCCAATCTCAGCGCTCACTCGCAAGGATGCTAACCCCAAACAGTGGACGCCCGAAGCAGAGGAGGCCTTCCTTTCTCTGAAACAGGCCTTCTCTTCCGCTCCAGTGCTGCATCGCCCGGATGGCAACAAGCAGTTCTTCCTGGAGGTGGACGCTTCCTCTGCTGGAGCCGGAGCGGTTCTTACCCAAAAATCGCCATCCGGGAGGATGGTATCCTGCGGTTTCTTCTCCAAACTCTTCTCCTCCTCCGAGCGCAACTACTCCATAGGAGATCGAGAGCTATTGGCCATTAAGTTGGCATTGGAGGAGTGGCGTTACCTACTCGAAGGGGCTCTTCATCCGGTAATCATCTACACGGACCACAAAAATCTGGCATACCTCCAGCAGGCACAGAGACTTAATCCTCGTCAAGCCCGGTGGTCCTTGTTTTTTGCCCGCTTCGATTTTCTTTTGCATTTTCGCCCAGCTGACAAAAACGTCAAGGCGGATGCCTTGTCTCGGTCTTTCCTGGTGTCGGATCTCGAAGATGAGCCTAAACATATCATCGATCCCGCCAGAGTGATGCAGGTGGCTCCCGTGAGTCTAAATCGTCTCCCTCCTGGTAAGACGTTCGTATCAGAAACCGATCGGAAGAGAATCCTACATTGGGGTCACTCGTCTAAACTCGCTGGCCACGCTGGTCAAAGAAAGACCCTCCAACTCATTACCCGCATTATTGGTGGCCTACTCTGCACAAAGACGTAATAGACTTTGTTTCTGCCTGTGTTTCCTGTGCCCGCAACAAAGTTCCGAGACACCTGCCTACCGGCCGTCTTCTTCCGCTTCCTATACCCGCTGCCCCCTGGCAGCATATAGCCATGGACTTCATAACAGATCTGCCCGTCTCTGCCGGTTGTACGGTCATTTGGGTGGTCGCTGACCGCTTTTCCAAGATGGCTCACTTCATTCCTCTGCCAGGTCTCCCGTCTGCACCCGAGTTGGCTAAAGACTTTATCCGCCACATCTTCCGTCTTCATGGTCTGCCTCGTCACATTGTGTCGGATCGTGGGGTTCAGTTCACCTCACGTTTCTGGAGAGCCACTTGTAAGTTGCTAGACGTCACCCTGGATTTTTCCTCCACTTACCACCCACAGTCCAATGGACAAGTTGAACGAATAAATCAGAATTTGACCAGTTATCTTCGACATTTCGTTAATGCCCACCATTCTGACTGGGTGGAGCTCCTGCCTTGGGCCGAATTCTCCTACAATAATCATGAGAGCGAATCTTCCACCAAGTCTCCGTTTTTTGTAGTCTTCGGTCAGCACCCTCGGATCCCTGTCCCTGTTTCCATCTCTGTGGACAATCCAGCTGCGGAATCTCTAGTTAGAGAATTCTCCTCCATCTGGGAGAGTACCCGGTCCGCACTCATTCAGTCTTCCGAGCGCATGAAAAGACATGCTGACAAAAAACGTCTGGATCCTCCTCAATTCCGTCCTGGGGACAAAGTCTGGCTTTCGTCCAAATATGTTCGACTCAAAATTCCGTCCTACAAGTTAGGTCCTCGGTTCATCGGTCCTTTTGAGATCATCAGTCAGATCAATCCGGTGTCCTATAAATTGAAACTCCCGGCCAATTTGAGAATTCCTAATTCTTTTCATGTATCTCTCCTCAAACCTGTGGTTCTTAACTCTTTTTTTAAGTCTACAGGTACACCTCCTGCTCCAGTGTCTGCTGATGATGAATTTGAGGTAGAGAACATTCTGGCCACAAAAAGGGTAGGAAGAAAGACTTATTTTTTGGTGGATTGGAAGGGGTTTGGTCCTGAGGAGAGAACCTGGGAGCCTCGGGAGAACATCCATGCCCCTCTTATCCTAGCTAAATTTCTTTCTGGCCTAAAGAGGGGGGGCCTAGAGGGGGGGGTACTGTAGCGCCCGCGTCCCTGCCTGCTGCCAGACAGAGACGTCGCTCTCCTCACCTGTCCTCGGCGCCCTCCTTCCGCCCTGCTGGTCCCGCGCGCTCCTTCCCTGCTACTGGCCTTAGGGCGCGCGCCCGCACCCTCCCCCGCTCTTAAAGGAGCCGCGCGCATTTTCCAAATCAGTCTCCAGCCAATGCTGGAGGACTCCACCCTATATTAAGGGCTTCCTCCTTAATGTAGGTGCCCGAGCAATGTTGTTCCTGTGCAGTCTAACTCTGTTTCAGCCATCAGCTCCTGATTCCAGTTTCCTGCCTGTTACCTGTCGGCTTGCCTGTCTGCCATCCGTCTGCAGTTCCATCCAGAGGTTCGGACGTCATCTGCAGAGATCCCCGGCTCTTGCCTGCTCACCTAGGAGCGATCATCTGCCATCCGACTGCAGCTCCATCCGGAAGTTCGGACATCATCTGCAGAGATCCCCGGCTCTTGCCTGCTCACCTGGGAGCGATCATCTGCCATCCGACTGCAGCTCCATCCGGAAGTTCGGACATCATCTGCAGAGATCCCCGGCTCTTGCCTGCTCACCTGGGAGCGATCATCTGCCATCCGACTGCAGCCTACCTGGAGGCTCCACCATATCAGGTCGTATATACCTGCCTGTCTAGAGTCTGCCTGGTCACTTGCTGTGACAACCTGCCTGTTCCAGAGACTGCCTGGTCACTTGCCATGTCAACCTGCCTGTCCAGAGACTGCCTGGTCACTTGCCGTGACAACCTGCCTGTCCCAGAGACTTCCTGGTCACTTGCCGTGACAACCTGCCTGTCCCAGAGACTGCCTTGGTCACTTGCCGTGACAACCTGCCTGTCCCAGAGACTGCCTGGTCACTTGCCGTGACAACCTGCCTGTCCCAGAGACTGCCTGGTCACTTGCCGTGACAACCTGCCTGTCCCAGAGACTGCCTTGGTCACTTGCCGTGACAACCTGCCTGTCCCAGAGACTGCCTTGGTCACTTGCCGTGACAACCTGCCTGTCCAGAGACTGCCTCGGTTACTTACCGTTACAACCTGCCTGCCCAGAGACTTCCTTGGTCACTTGCTGTGACAAACCTGCCTGTCCAGAAACTAAATATATCTCCTGCCGTGAATCCCTGCCCTTTTCCCAGGTGCCACCCGCTCTCTTACAAGTAAACTCTCTTGTATAATAAAGCTTTGTGGTTCCACCAACCTGACCTGTCTCGTCAGTAGTTCCACCCACCAGACCCGTTACAGTGGGTATTACAAGTATTGGAGACTCGCTCCTTTCTAATGGGAACATTTTTTAATGAGGACCTCCTCCACGTCTCTACCAAGGGGCATTGTAGTACACCCAAATTTTTGGCAGCTGTTGCATTCACTGAATAGGCAAACAGTATGGTAGAAGCACTTCCTAATAATGGGAACATTGGTTTCAGGAGGCCCTCCTGTACGTCTCTTCAAAGGGGTATTGGGTACGTCTAAATTTTGTCCAGGCAAGCCTTGCATTCACTGCATAGGCAAACAGTATGGGAGAACTACTTCCTAATAATGGGAACATTGTTTTCAGGAGGCCCTCCTGTACGTCTCTTCAAAGGGGTATTGGGGTGCGTCCAAATTTTGGGCAGCTCTGCCACTCACTGCATACGCAACAATAGTATAGGAGACCCACTGTTTAATAATGGGAACAACAAAGCACAGCCAGCTGATGGCTCTCTAAGAATAATGAGGGCCGACTGCTGGCCCTTTAAGAATAGTAAAGGCCGCATAATGGCCCTCTAAAAATAGGCTTTGTGACATTCAGAGTCACTCCTTCATAAATGAAACAGGATGTTTCTGATGATGTGTCACACACCACATGGCCAGATAAGATTGTAAAATGTTAAAATTACATTTCCCAGTGAATTCATTTGTCTTGGTTGAAAGCAATGCTAAAGTTAAAAAATGCATCAAAAATGCTACGTGTGAACATAGCCCAAGGTGTGGAGGAGCATTTTTGTTTTTGGTTATTTATTTTGCTTTATATGCAAGTCATTGCGTTTACAGACAGTGAGTCTGTAAAAGTGGCGTAAGACTCTGACAACATTGTTCACGGCAGTGAACTGGGAGTCAGAAATGCTTCCAGGGGTCTTCCACATGCTGTTCCCATGTCATTTAAGCACTGTTCCCATTGATTTCCACAATTTCTAGTCCCTCTGCAGACCGCCGGGTGGTGCCGTCGGAAAAATGCTCGGTTTTCCCATAGACTTATATTGGGCTCATTGCTCGGGTCGAGCACCCAAGTATTCAAATTTGCTCGACCCGAGCAACGAGCACCCAAGAATTTAAGTGTTTGCCCATTACTAGTATAATCTAATCATTCATTAAACGAGCTAGCCAAATTAATATTACATAGAAGCAAAACTTAATGTACACTAGGGTCTTCTTGCATGTAGCTGGACAGTGGGCCCCAAGAATCAATGTTAATGGTGGGCCTTTGCCAAACCAGTCTGACAAAGCACACGTTGTGTCTTTTTTCCTCTTCTTCAAGAGTTGGGAGGTATGTACAGTATCTCTCATGTATTTTAAAGCTACACATTTTCATCATTTTGCCTACTGTCTTTTTATGCCTAAATATTAAATGCAGATTGATTTTTAGCATGAAATAAAACAAAGGAACATACGCAAAAATGTGAACACCTACAAACAAAACAACAAAGTGCAAACATGTCAGCATGGCCCCATATTTCAAAGTGACTTTTATCGCTGGAGAGACCATAGAAGATTAAGAATGTGAAATGAGACATGAATCATATTGATCTAGTACACAGCACTGCAGGTTTGATGTAAAATGAGAGAACTGTGCTGAAAGCAGGAGCTGCAAGGAGGCCGACTGACACATTTACCTAGGATTAGATATTCTTACGTGAAATATCCTGTAAACCCGCGCTAGAGGCTACAAGCTTACAAGATCTACTGCTTCCACAGATCTCTGCAGAGGAAAACCAACCGCACACTTATAACTCTCATGCAGTGGTGCCGAATTAGGGATATCAAGTGTCAGTGTGTACGAAAATATGAGTATGTCAATATTCTGGACCCCAAATGTCACTATCGTTGTCCTGTGCCCCGACATTGAATGAAGTACAGTTATATTTACTTACAGCTGATATTTTTTCTGACAAAGTCTTTTCCTCCTGGCCCAGACCGAAGTGGATACAGTTTACAACACAGACACATATAACCTGTCCAATTTTCAGAACCGTCTCCATTTATTTCCAGCCTACACAATCTCCCCATCATGCTGGTACCCTCAAACTGAGCAAGCCAGGCTTGTCTCATCCGTAACGGGCCCAGAACCGTCGGCTCTGGCACCTCAGTTACAGGGGGGAGCGCTTAGAGTAACAAGATGTTCCCTGTGCTTGAGAAAAGAGGGCATGGCTAAGCAGACAGAAAATGCACGTGCAGAAATTAAAACTGTGGAGGCGGGAACGCTGAGGGCGCGTCAGTCGTGTGAGGTAATTTTAGCTGTGAGGCGAGGGGGGCCGGAGACGAGAGGATACGCTGACAGGGGCTGACCGACGGGGTCCCGCTGACAGGTCGCATGTACCGCTGTCCCCGCTACCATCGCCGTCCCCGACTACATCAAGGACCTTGACGAGACTGCAAACTCGGCCGACGACACTGACACAACTGCCACGACCGACGGTACTGACAGGGGAAGGCAAGGTTTGTGTGAAGGATACCGGTGCTCAACGGTACAACTCAGCAGACCAAACAGGCCACCGTGAACTGTTTCAGGATCGTGTCCCAGGTCCCAATAGTACAAGGATTCTCACCACTGAGGGAAGAGTCTACCCCTCCTTCTTCCCTGCATCCGGGCCAGTGCCTGTGCTAGAACCCCGGGCAATCACCGCCAGCGACAGGATTGAAAATAAGACACCGTCAGGATCACAAGAGGACATTCTCAAGCCAGAAAAGCTTCCCCCATTGTCCACAGGGCTGTGACAGATCCCCGTTGTGGCTCATTCCAAGTAGCCCCATTTAAAGAGAGGGGCACATCTGTGACTGGAGCGCAAAATGATAGGTGCATCGTTTACATTATCTTCCCCTATTAGTTAAAACTCCCTTAGAAGTGTTCTTTGTATTAGGGAAGAACTCTCCCCCTCATTTAAATATCTCCCTGCGAGGAGTAACCTCCTGTCAATTAAACCCCTTGTTAACCCTTGGTCTGCCTCTGGTCCGTTACTGCATCCCGCTACCTGCATACACAGTAACTGTCCTCCTCTTAGTCCTTAACATAATAATAATAATGCCAACCCCTGTGCCTTTTACTTAGCAATTCCCCTACTGTCTTCTAGCAGTGAAATAGTCCCATGAAAATACTAATACGCTCTATGAGCACTGTAGAAAATAATAGTGCCCTCTTTTTTATGATTCAGAGAGTAAAAATGTAAATGTCAGCTATATGATCTTTTGATGGATCTAATACCACATGTGACCATATAAAGTAATAATGGCCCTTAAGGTCCCATTTAAAAATTAATATTGCTCCTGGAGTGTCCTAAAAAAAATAATGTCCCTCTTAGTGCTCCTTTAGAAATAATGTGCCCCCACTGAGTAATAATGGCCTCTCAATGCTTCACAAAAAGTAATAGTACCACCAAGTTCCCAACTATTGCTACTAATAGTGTTGAGCGATACTGCTCGATATCTAAAAATATCGTATCGGAATGGTATCGCCGATATCACTAAATATCGTCGATATCCGATTCCGATACCGGAAGTCCCATGTAAGTCTATGGGAACAAAATATCGCAACAAAAAAAACCCTTTCTTTCGTTGTAAACACAAAATATACACACATAGAATACATATAAATATATATATATATATATATACATGTCATTGTGACATATATATATACATATATTTATAGTTTATACACTTCTACATAGTAAAATAGACTCTGATTCAATTGCCGGGTAAAGCCGTGACATACCCCATAGAAGTCGACGGGCTCGGTGCCGAGTACCCCCAAAACCTCTGGCTCTGTGTGACTCAACTTGGGCGTCACGAACAGGATTCTGTAGCTCGCTATAAGCGAGTCCTGTGTGCCTGAATTGAACTGGTTTTGTGCTTGAGAATTGCTAAAATAATCAGAGAATGTATTTGCCATTTTTCCGCCATATCTGCGTCACGACGAGGCACTGGTGAAGAAGAAGGGCGTGCTCTTCGTGGGTGTACACTCACTCAGTGGCGCGAAAACGATGGCCGACCACTCTAAATGGTACTGCAATGTAAGATCGTGCCCCACAGCTCTTGAGTTCCGCCTCCTCATCCTCCTCAGTGTGCGGAAACTAACACGAAGGTCCCGCCTTACTACAAAAGAGGGGCCCTTTCCAGATGCTAATGACACATGTGACTTGGCAGAGATGGCTAATGGACACGAGCAGAAGTGTGAAGGGATGGAGCAGTCAGAGCTCTCCCCCACGGAAGCGACCCGATCGCCACGGAACCACCGTTGGGCACCCGGCCTGGAAACTCTCCTACGCTGCAAGAAGCGGAGGATACCCTAAGAGGCCTGGCCCGGCACGGGAGGAGGTCGCCAGGATGGAAGCCAGCTGGCGTGCCCTAAAACTAAACTTGGAGCGGCGCCAATCCCTCTTACCTGAAGTGTCTGTACCGGAAGGTGAGGCACCCGTTCTAGTAGAGGAGTCCGTGCGGGCATCCCAGCCCTTGAAATGTGATCCGGTTGACGTTGTCGCAGTGGAGGCACTTGTTCCTGCAAAAAACGCTGCACCGGCAGCACCCCAGATCCCGCTGTCTGCCCCCGTCGCTGAGACAGAAGAAGCGACACCCGTCCTCATGGAGGAGACCGTGCAGGCACCAGAGGTCTACCTGTCTGTACCGGAGCCCCGACTGTCATCTGTTCCAGAGCCGGCTGCTTCCTCCGCAGGTGAGCGCCGCCAGGACTGTCGGGCGCCAGGAGAGCTGCCGCAAACCGGACATCGTAAGCTGCAGTTTGATGGTGGAGACATGGAGATGCTGGTGGAGGAGAATTACAACCGGTGTCAGGAGGAAGAGTGGAGACGTCGGGAGAGAGAAGCCGAGCGACAAAGGGAGCAGCGCGAATCCCAGAAGCTTCGCCAACGTCACATCGAGAAGGACCGGGCAGATAAGGACCGGATGAGAAAAGATAAAGGAACCCTGAGGGAGCCGCGGCGTAAGGGTGCAGTATGGAGCTTTAAATTGAAAGCTGGTTGGGGCTTCATCCAGGAGCCTGGACTTTATTTAGAAGTGTTTGTGACCCGGCGGGACGTGGAGACTCACCTCCCAGAAGGACACCCGGGGAGGGACCTGTTGCCAGGAGACTTGGTAACTTACACCCGACACTGGGGTTACAATGGATGGTATGCCCTAAATGTCACCAGGTGCGACCCCTGGTCCCCAGAGTGTCAGGAACCTGTGAGACCCTCGGAGCCTTCAGCCTCCCACATCCAGGCCTCTGCACAAGTGCCCACCCCACGCCGTAAATCTCCCCAGCCTCCCTCAGTGGTCTCCTCAGCAGCCCCAGCTATGGACATGATAATGATATCTGGCCCGTACCCGGCGCCTGTTAGGCCCCCTGGGGTTCGTTCAGTCCGGGACATAGGGCTCCAGACCGAGGATGAAAGAGGTGGCCACACAGACACAGATAGCGGGTCACGACTTGACTGTACAGGCCACACGACGTCATCAGGTCCTGGTGGTCCTTGGTGTCTCGGTTGTTTGGCAAGCATCAGAAGAGTACCAGGTGGTACCTGGAACACCCCTGCCAAAGAATTATAAATAACCCGGACAGGGTCCCTGTATGTAAATAGTTAAATTGTTGATGTACCCGGATGGGTGAATGTTCATAAAAAAGTTTTTTAATTTAATAAAAAAAACAACACAGTTTTCATTACTTTTATTACAGTCTCATCCTGCGACGCCATCGATCTCCTGTAAAAAAATGAAAAAAAAAAAACAGCAGTATACCACCTGACCGACGCAGTCCATAGTAACGAGTGTCCCACGACGATCCAGCTCTGCTACATCAGAATGACATCAGAGGCAGGCAGGCAGGCAGAGCCTGTCATCCTGGCGCAGCACAGCTGATTACCTGCTTCCCCGGCGGTGACGTCATCGGACTGACTGCTTTACGGCCGGGATTACCCAGCAGTCACTGCAGTTATCGCGAAAAACTGCATGTGACCGCCAGGGAGAAGATAATGGCGGCCATCAAGCAGTCCAGGACGTGACCGCCGGAGATCTTCTGCCAGGTAAGTGCCGCTGACTCCTGACAGACCCACCGACGGACACTCACAGTGACAGTGACAAATCCGATTCCGGTATCCAATATGACGAAAATATCGGTACTCGGAATCGAAAGCCCGATACAGCTAATATCGGCCAATACACGATATTTGCAGTATCGTATCGCTCAACACTAGCTACTAATAATAATAATAATAATAACAATCCCGTTCTGCAGTATATCACTCCTATCAAGTATAAACTGCTCCATTGAGCAGTATGTCACTCCTTTCAACCCCAAACTGCAGTACACCACTCCTCTCAGCTGTCTTTATGCAGCTCCATCCTGCAGTACATCAATCTTCTCCTCTATACATAACTCCATTCTATAGTACATCGCTCCTCCATATTCTGTCCCATTCTGAAATAAAATCCCTCATCTCCTGCATGCACAAACTCTTCCTGCAGTGCATCACTCTTTTACCGTACATATAGTGCCATCCTGCTGAACATCACTCCTGTCTTGTATATACAATCTCACAGTGCATCACTCCTTTAATCTATACACAGCTGCTTCCTGCAATGCACTAATCCTCTCCTGTATGTACAGTTCCATTCTGCAGTATATCACTCCTGCCCTTAATATGCAGCCCCTTTCTTCAGAACATTACTTCTCTTATCTACAGTACAGACCAAAAGTTTGGACACACCTTCTCATTCAAAGATTTTTATGTATTTTCATGAGTATGAAAATTGTACATTCACACTGAAGGCATCAAAACTATGAATTAACACATGTGGAATTATATACTTAACAAAAAAGTGTGAAACAACTGAAAATATGTCTTATATTCTAGGTTCTTCAAAGTAGCCACCTTTTGCTTTGATGACTGCTTTGCACACTCTTGGCATTCTCTTGATGAGCTTCAAGGGTAGTCACCGGAAATGGTCTTCCAACAGTCTTGAAGGAGTTCCCAGAGATGCTTAGCACTTTTTGACCCTTTTGCCTTCATTCTGCAGTCCAGCTCACCCCAAACCATCTCAATTGGGTTCAGGTCTGGTGACTGTGGAGGCCAGGTCATCTGGCGTAGCACCCCATCATTCTCCTTCTTGGTCAAATAGCCCTTACACAGCCTGGAGGTGTGTTTGGGGTCATTGTCCTGTTGAAAAATAAATGATGGTCCAACTAAACGCAAACCGGATGGAATAGCATGCTGCTGCATGATGCTGTGGTAGCCATGCTGGTTCAGTATGCCTTCAATTTTGAATAAATCCCCAACAGTGTCACCAGCAAAGTACCCCCACACCATCACACCTCCTCCTCCATGCTTCACGGTGGGAACCAGGCATGTAGAGTCCATCCGTTCACCTTTTCTGCGTCGCACAAAGACACTGTGGTTGAAACCAAAGATCTCAAATTTGGACTCATCAGACCAAAGCACAGATTTACACTGGTCTAATGTCCATTCCTTGTGTTCTTTAGCACAAACAAGTCTCTTCTGCTTGTTGCCTGTCCTTAGCAGTGGTTTCCTAGCAGCTATTTTACCATGAAGGCCTGCTGCACAAAGTCTCCTCTTAACAGTTGTTGTAGAGATGTGTCTGCTGCTAGAACTCTCTGTGTCATTGACCTGATCTCTAATCTGAGCTGCGATTTCTGAGGCTGGTGACTCGGATAAATTTATCCTCAGAAGCAGAGGTGACTCTTGGTCTTCCTTTCCTGGGGCAGTCCTCATGTGAGCCAGTTTCTTTGTAGCGCTTGATGGTTTTTGCAATTGCACTTGGGGACACTTTCAAAGTTTTCCCAATTTTTCAGACTCACTGACCTTCATTTCTTAAAGTAATGATGGCCACTCGTTTTTCTTTACTTGGCTGCTTTTTTCTTGCCATAATACAAATTCTAACAGTCTATTCAGTAGGACTATCTCCTGGGTATCCACCAGACTTCTGCACAACACAACTGATTGTCCCAACCCCATTTATAAGGCCAGAAATCCCACTTATTAAACCTGACAGGGCACACCTGTGAAGTGAAAACCATTTCCATTGACAACCTCTTGAAGCTCATCAAGAGAATGCCAAGAGTGTGCAAAGCAGTCATCAAAGCAAAGGGGGCTACTTTGAAGACCCTAGAATATAAGAAATATTTTCACTAGTTTCACATTTCTTTGTTAAGTATATACAGTACTTCCACATGTGTTAATTCAGCCTTCAGTGTGAATTTACAATTTTCATAGTCATGAAAATACAGAAACATCTTTAAATGAGAAGGTGTGTCCAAACTTTTGGTCTGTACTGTATATAAATGCAGGCAATTTGCAAACTGTTGCATAGGGGTTGATTATCTTTTTAAATGATCCTGTCCCTTTGACTATCAGAATAACTAAATTTAGAGGTGGGTAGGGGATCACATTGGTGACATCTTAAACACCTTTAGGAAGCCAATGGATTTACAGATTCAACAGCATTAAGTTTCTTGGACTTAACAATCATCTTCAGTTTGGCTATTTTTCATAGAAACTGTCTCAGAGAACCATTCTTGTGCTATTATCTTGACATAAAATTAATGATATACTCCCATAGTTCTCCCTCCTGCCACATTGCCCACTGACCCTGATGGATGCTGGCAAATATGAGCTTACTAGGGATGAGTAAACATGCTTAAGCGATACTCGGATAACACTTGTGTATCTAGGTGCTCGGGTGTGCTCAGCACTCTACAAACATTGGCTCTTGCTCAAAATTGAAGCTCGTATCCCCACCACGCATGTTTGGCGCCTTTTACACAACCAATAAGAATACGGGAATAACATATCAGTCACTGTTATCTTGGTAGTAGCATCATTGTGATTGGCTGGCCGCATTACCCCATCAAAGATTATAAAAGTACAGGCGCCACTATGCTCAACTCACTGATGCTATTGCACAGCTCAGGGACAATTCTGATTAGAGGGAGAGAGCAGCTATCCAGGCCTGTGTGTGCACAGTTTAACTAATCAGAGACCTCTAGTACTGATACTGGTGCTGATGCTAAACTATCATACTAACAGGCCTTCTAAGGGCTAATCTTGGGCTTTGCTGTTTGTATCAGATACATTCTGCATTTAGCCTAAAGGTACTGCCACACTAAACGTTCCCGCTAACGATCACGATAACGACGCTATCATTGGTGTGATAGTTTTAAGGTCGCTAGTAGCAGCCAAACTGGACGATCTCATTAATGACGCATCAGCGGTTAGCGATCTCTTTAACGACTTTTGCGGTCGTTGGGACGTGCCACACTGCATGTACTGTGAAAGATCACGACCTCGATAGGCGTGACTGAGCGCAACCTTTTGCACGCCCCTCATCACAGATTGGTGGTCACTATTTATCTCATAGATATTTATCACAGCTCTCCCGCTTTGTGATTGGATGACCGCGTCATAAAAGACGACGTATCAGCACTCCTCTCCATTGCTCTCGAGCAGAAGCGGTTCTTTCAAATCTCCAGCATCGTTCCAGTGTGTCCTGCTAGCCTTTGTAGCTACTGCGATCCAGTTTGCGCCACTATTGCGGTTGCTGCGTTCCAGTCTACGGCGTTGGGTTTTTTGCGATCCAGTCTGTGGCGTTATATCCTCTGCGATCCAGTTTGTGACGCTATTTTGTTTCCCTATTTTCTTTTTTTTTCAAAAAAAGATCCAGTGATCCCACAATAGGACACTTCAAGGAGCTTTGTACATCATCATTTTTGATTGTGGTCTTTCACCCTGCATGTTCCAAGAGAGACAGGAGGACATGCTGTTTAGTGATGAAGAAAACTGAGAGCAGCCATGGCCACAGAAAGATGACAGTGAATGGCAAATTTTATCTAAGGAGGTAGATGATGATAAGACACAGTTGCCAATAAGTCAGGTTACTGTTAAGGCACCAAGTCAGGAGGACCAGGGTACGGTGGTGGAAGACAAGGTGGTGGATGACGAAGTCACCGACCCAACCTAGCAGCGTTGAGGGTGAGGGATCAGCAGCACCAAAACAGGCAGGAAGAGACAGTGTGGTGGCCAGAGGGTGAAGGAGGGAAACTGTTCCACAGACCACCAACACTCGGAAATTTCTCTGTCAAAGATTTATGTGTTCCCCAGTCTGAGAGTTTTTTAAAGAGAGTTCTGAGTGAAAAAAAAAGTTCATTTGCAACCTGTGCAATGTCAAGATCGGCAGGGGCCTATCTACCACCTGCATGAACAGGCACATGTCATCTAAGCACAAAACTCGGTGAACCGAACGTTTGGGTCCACGATTGGTGCCAGTGGGTGACACCACTGCCTTTTCTCTGTTCTAGATGCTTTCCAATCCCCTGTCCATGACACTGGCACATATTGCTCCCTCCCTGCACCTGTCCTTGCACATTCTGAGGCACCATTATCAGGCAATTCCAAATCCTTGTCCCTGCACAGAGTTCAGCTGTCCCCCCCAAGAAAAACAAAGTTCCTAGCCACCCACCCACAGGCCCAAACAATAAACGGGCACAATTACAAGCTGCTTGCTGTGAAAACGTTGCCATTTTGGCTGGTAGACACAGAGGATTCGCTGCAGGCGTCCATCAGTACTCAGTCCCCAGCCACCACTTTTTCTCCTGGTATGGTCTCCCCGCCTTGTACCAGCACGTGTCCAGGAACATCTTAAAGACAGACACGTGGACATGCGCTTATGGCGAGAGCAGCTATATTCCCTGACGATAAACTGGGTGAACATTGTGGAGGCCAGGGATGAGTCCCACCCTGGACGGCACTTATGCCACCTCATATAGCAGTTCCTGCACCCACATCTACTTCTCCTCATCCTCCATCTTTGATTTGTTATCTCAGAGCACATCGTCCATATCAGATGGAAGCTCTGCAGCATTGTCTCGGCGAAGTGGCAACAGGCACTGCTAAAGTTAATTTGTCTAGCAGACAAACTACACACCATGGCAGAGTTATGGAAAGGAATAGCAGACCAGACAGATCGGTGGCTCTCATTACTGAACCTCCAACCATGGTCGTGTGTGATAATGGCCATAACCTGGTGGCGGCTGTGAATATTGGCAAAATCACACACATAACATGCTTGCCCCACATGCTCAAATTGGTGATTCAGCAGTTTCTGAAAACCTACCCAGATTTGCAAGAGCTTCTGGTCAAGGTATGCCGCATTAGCGCCCATTTTCGCAAGTTGGCTACCGCTGCCGCTGCTCTGGCACTGCTGCTGCAGCGCATGCAAGTGTCAGCTCACCGACCGGTGTGAGACATCACTACGAACAGGAACTCCACTCTGCACATGAGGGCAAGGTTTTGTCAGTAGCAGAGGCTAGTTGTGGAATACCAGCTCCAACACGCCCGTCGGTATTCTCATCAGCTGCCACACATAACAACGGAAGAGTTGTCATGGATGTCTGACGTATGTGCGGTTCTCCAAGACTTTAAGGACTCCAGAAAGATGGCAAGTGGCGATGACATTATAATCAGATTCTGTGCCTTCTTAAACAGTCATTGATCATAATTAAAGGTCAGCTTTGTATGTGAAGCAGGTGGAGGTGGAAAAAGACATGAGACAGGGAGCTACTACCCACCCAAGCCTAATCTCTTCTGCACATCGAGGATTGGATAACAATGGAAGAGGAAGAGATGGAGGATGGGGAAGAAATGGAGAGTAGTCATCATGGTGGAGACAGGAAAGTGTTAACTGTAGGGAGCTTGGCACATATGGCCGACTTTATGTACTGCTGCCATTCCCGTGACCTTTACGTTACATTCATCTTAGCAAAAAAGAGTAATGGTTATTCACTCTTGCATCTCTCCTTCCTGAGGCAGAGGGGTCTACTAAAATGGAGCTATACCAGAAGGCCATTGTGGAAAATATTTTGAAAAAATTCCCATTAGACAACACTAGCAGCAGGGGCAAGCTTCCTTGCCCAACCAAGGAGGAGAGGCAAGTGAGACACACAAGGTTCAGCAGAGGCAAGGGTAGACTGTCAAAGACCTAGGCCAATTTCATGACACCCTCCCAGCGTCTAGACACTGATGATTGAATATTTTTGACATGGAGGGAAACGTGTTATGATTTGGTAGCTGAGGAGAGCAAGCAAAAACGGCAATACACCAGAGAGGTTGGAATCTACTGGATTGCAGTACCCTGACTAACCACCACAACTAAAGGCAGCCGTGGAGCGTACCTACGTTGGTCCTAGACGCCTCGTCACAGCCTGAGAGGTTAACTACACCTAAAGATAGAAAGAGGAAAAGCTATCTGCCCCGGAGCAGATCCCCAAAGAACATAGAAAGCCCCCAAACATGTAATGGCGGTTAGACAAGAGGAAATACAGACACAGACAGAAAATAGTATGAGCAAACGTTGGGGCCCAATCTTCCTAGACAGAAAAGGATAGGAAGGACGCTTACTGCAATCCCAAAAAAACCCTAAAAAGTACCAACTCTACTAATTGCAAAAACACCTGAGATCACACGACCTCTACCACCTAAATTAGTTCTCTGGTGTAACAAAACTAAGCCGCAGCCACTGAAGAAAAACTGGAAAAGGCAAATGAACAAACAACAGTGGCTCAGACAAACTGAGAGGAGCACAAGCCCCCGGAGGGGACCTGGCTGACCTCCACAAAAGTGCAGGAAACAATGCAAAAAGCAAGCACAAAAATAAAAACAGAAAATGTCTTATCTGAGAGCAGGAGAAGAGGCAAGATTCAGCAAGCTTCCAAGTGAACCAGGAACCACAGTTGAGACAAGAACAATTGATCACCGGCAACCCTGATGGGAGGGAACCTAACCTTATATAGGACCAGTCTGTAACTCCTGATTGCCAATCTTCACTAAATGGTTCAGCACTGTCTGCAACCACCAGAGGGAGCTTCTGCTCAGAACTCATTTCTAACACATTCACAACAGAAACGTTTTTAAAGATGGTCAAGCAATACCATGGGAAAAAATGTATTTAGTCAGCCACCAATTGTGCAAGTTCTCCAACTTTGAGAGAGGCCTGTAATTGACATCATAGGTAGACCACAACTATGAGAGTCAAAATGACAAAACAAATCCAGAAAATCGCCTTGTCTGATTTCACAAGATTTATTTTGCAAATTATGGTGGAAAATAAGTATTTGGTCATTAACAAAAGTTCATCTCAATATTCTGTTATATATCCTTTGTTGGCAGTGACAGAGGTCAAACGCTTTCTGTAAGTGTTCACAGGGTTGGCACACACTGTTGGTGGTATGTTGGCCCATTCCTCCATGCAGATCTCCTCTGATGTTTTTCGCCTGTCGCTGGGCAACACGGACTTTCAAATCCCTCCAAAGGTTTTCTATGGGGTTGAGATCTGGAGACTGGCTAGACCACTCCAGGACCTTCATATGCTTCTTATGAAGCCTCTCCTTTGTTGCCCTGGCGGTGTGCTTGGGATCATTATCATGCTGAAAGACCCATCCACGTTTCATCTTCATTGCCCTAGCTGATGGAAGGAAGTTTGCACTCAAAATCTCATGATTCATGGCCCCATTCATTCCTTCATGTACACGGATCAGTCGTCCTGGTCCCTTTGCAGAGAAACAGCCCCAAAGCATGATGTTGCCACCCCAATGCTTCACAGTAGGTATGGTGTTCTTTGGATGCAACACAGCATTCTGTCTACTCCAAACACGATGAGTTTTGTTTCTCCAAAACAATTCTACTTTGGTTTCATCACACCATATGACATTCTCCCAATAATATTCTGGATAATCCAAATGCTCTCTAGCAAACTTGAGATGGGCCTGGACAGCGTCGGACTGGAGCACCTTGGGCCCACCAGAGAAAATCATTCTTGGGGCCCACTATGTAGCTACATAGAAATAAATACAAGACCACCAATTGTGTGGTAAAACGCGCTAATATCAGGGTATAATATAAGGTAGTACACTGTTATGATTTGGTAGCCGAGGAGTACAGTAGCAAAAATAGCCAAGGTAGCCAGTCACCCAGAGAGGTTGGTAACTAATGGATTGCAGACCTCTAAACTCACCGCACAACTAGAAGCAGCCTTGGGACGTACCTACGATGACCTAGACACCTCATCACAGCCGGAGAGTTAGCTAACTCTAAAGATAGAAAAGGGAAAGCTAGCTGCCCCGGAGTAGCGCCCCAAAGGAATAGGTAGCGCCCACACATATATTGGCAGTGAGACAAGATGAAATACAAACGCAGGCAGAAAATAGAGTAAGCAAACACTGGGGCCCAAAACTGTCTAGATAGGACAGGACAGAAAAGAATACTTTCTGCAATCCAGCAAAACCCTAGGAAAATTTCCAACACTTCTGATTCAAAAAAAATACTGAGACCACACAATCTTTCCCCGCTATATCAGAACTCTTGTGTGAACAGGTAGCTACCCAGCAGCCACTGAAATAACAGGGACTGAGCAAATAAACAGAGATACTGTAAGGTTCTATGTATATATTCCTGAAACGCAGTTTGTTCGTCAGCCATTTTACTTTCTGTCTTGCTGCAGCTATCTTGCCCTCAGTCAAAATGGAGTTTCCAGCTTGCATGTTCCCGCCCTGATTCTCTCCTTTGCTTCTTAAGCAGCCACAGCTGAGCAATCAGTGCTTCAGAATCTAGCCTGCAGTGAACCTGTGACTTGACTCCTGTAAGCCTTGGACCTTGTACTCCAGCTATTCCTACTGAGGAACTCTGAAGCACTTGTGGACTCTGAACCCTGCTCTTTGAAAGACCCACGTTTGCATGGACTTACGGTAACAGAGAAGAAGATCCTGAATCTGTATTGGAGAGTGATTGCTGAGCTTGGATTACTCTGGCCTGCTGTGTCTCCTGTTTCTGTGTCTGCAAACTGTGTGACTATTTCTGCCAACTTGTATGAAGTAATACAGGACTTTTCTATATCAAACCTGTGACTCCTGTGTTTTCATCGCACCCAAGCACAAGACGCTATATGAACTGTACTACATACATTACAAGATTCTGAAGCCAAAACGTTAGTGTCTGCTGGGTCTGGAAGGCTGTGTCTGCTGTACTGTGGATATCAGACGTCCGGTTGTACTTTCTGTGATGACAGTGGTTGTGACTTCTCACAACCATTCCAAGTGAGCAATTCCCTTAAGTTTTTTCTTTTTGCAGTGTTACCACAGGTAAACACTATTGTTTTTTTTGTTTTTTTTTTCTCCTTTCTTTTCTCTTTTTTGTCTGCTGTAACTCTGGATATCAGATGTCTGGTTGAAACTTTCTGTGATGATAGTGGTTGTGACTTCTCACAACCATTCCAGGTGAGCAGTTCCCTTAATTTTTTTTTTCTCTCTGCAGTGTTGCCACAGGTGAACACTATTGTTTTTTTTTCTCTCCTCTTCTTCCAGTAATCCTGTCTTAAAAGATCTGGAAAATGCAGGCCCGCATAAAGGAACTTTGCGGAGTGACTGATAATATCCTTGCAGATTTGCAGAATATAAAGACCCGTTTTACAAATCTACAGGACCTCAATAATCACAATTTGCAAGTGGTTGGACAGACTACCCAGGATTTGCGAGCCAGGATTGAGGTTCTAGAGGGGCGAGTCCAGGCTCCTGCCGTAGCCCCGAGTGCTGGGATTCCCAAGTTGCCCCCTTTTCGTTTTGGCGGTGAACGTGAGAAATTCAGGGGATTTATTAATCAATGCAATCTTTTTTTTTCTGCACATGCTTCACAATTTCCCACTGAACGATCTAAGGTGCTTACTATAATTATGTTGCTTACCAACAAGGCTTTAATGTGGGCAAACCCTCTGATTGAGACTGAGGATGATTGTTTGAATCACCTTGATGATTTTATTTCAGCCATGGGGCAGGTGTTTGATGACCCCAATCGAGGTGCAACAGCTGAAGCAGCCATGTTAGCTTTGCGCCAAGGTAAGCACTCGGTAGCTGAATATGCCTTGGATTTCAGGAGATGGGCCCTTGATACCACCTGGGACAGTTCCGCCAAAAAATCTATTTTTCGAAAGGGGTTATCTCCACTGATTAAGGATGAACTTGCTTGTGCCGACCCTCCCACTGCGTTAGGTGACTTTATTAACTACTGCATCCGTATTGATACTCGTCTGACTGAACGCAGGCAAGAGAGATGGTTCGAAAGCAATCGTACTAACCTTTTTCTACCTTCCTCTCCAGCTAAGGAACCTTTGAGTAGGATTACACGGGAACCTGAACCTGAACCCATGCAGGTAGACTCTTTACAACGACGGGTTAGTGATGCACGCAAGGAACATCGTTTTAAGGAGAATCTATGTTTCTATTGTGGTAAGTCAGGGCACTTCATTATAAACTGCCCCAGCCGTTCTCGTAAGACTACTGCAGCACTCATTCATTGTGAGTGTTGCGAGAGGGGATCTGTCAGGTCCGAGCCTCAGGCTCCAGAGAGATCTGCAGCAACAGATCTTGATTTCTCGGACTTAAACTCCGTTACCTCTGAGGACGTTGACTGTGTAAACGCTGCCATTTTTCAAGTTTCCTCAGCGGTGTCCCAGCTGAGTTGTAAGAAAAACAATTCTCATTGCTTTCTTTCCATCAAACTCTGGGTTGACTCAGCTTGGGTGTCTAGCTCTGCTATGATCGACTCAGGGCAAGTGGAAATTTTATGGATGTCTCCTTTGCTCTGAAACAGGGAATACGTTCAGTGAAGAAGGCTACTCCAGTACAGATGGAAACTGTGGATGGCTCCCTGCTGACCTCTGGACCAGTGGAT
The DNA here is from genome assembly GCA_033576555.1 of Oophaga sylvatica. Lineage (NCBI taxonomy): Eukaryota > Metazoa > Chordata > Amphibia > Anura > Dendrobatidae > Oophaga > Oophaga sylvatica. The sequence continues at coordinate 968,640,290 of JARQOD010000001.1, read as the reverse complement.
CAGGAAACAGAGCCTTTGAGGGTTCTTATGGGTAAAGATCATCAAGAGAAACTGTCCTTTATGCTTATCTCTTCTCCCCACTTTCCCATTATTCTAGGGCTACCATGGCTGCAGGCTCAGAATCCTACCATTAACTGGGAGACCAAGGAATTACACTTTCCAGAGAAACAGATGAGTCCAAAAGTTTCAGCTTGCTCTGTTCCTAAAGGAATCATGTCAGTCCCTGAACTACCAGCTGTATACCAGGACTATGTGGATTTATGTGACAAGAAGAACGCTGACCAGCTTCCTCCTCACCGTCCATATGATTGTCCAATTGAATTATTGCCTGGAGCAGAGATACCTTTTGGTAAGATCTACCCCTGGCGGGGCCGAGCTAAAGGCTTTAAAGGATTACATAGATGAAAATCTAGCCAAGGGCTTCATACGCCCCTCTTCATCTCCTGCAGGTGCACCCATCTTCTTTGTAAAGAAGAAAGATGGATCTCTGAGACCATGCGTAGACTATAGGGAACTCAATAAGGTTACTATTAGAAACCGTTATCCATTGCCTTTAATCCCTGAGTTATTGGAGAGAGTGCGACATGCCAAAATTTTTTCTAAACTAGATCTTCGTGGGGCCTATAACTTAGTCCGTATTAGACCTGGGGATGAATGGAAGACTGCATTCAGGTCACGCTATGGACACTTTGAATATCTAGTTATGCCTTTTGGTCTGAGTACCGCCCCAGCCACTTTCCAACACTTGGTGAATGACATCTTCAGGGATCTCCTAGATACATTCGTGGTAATTTATTTGGATGATATTCTAATTTTTTCTAACTCCACAGAGGAACATCATGGACATGTGAGAATGGTCTTGGAACGTCTAAGACAAAATCATCTTTACATCAAACTTGAAAAGTGTGAATTCCATAGGACCGAAATTCAATTTCTGGGGTATGTACTGTCTACACAAGGAATTAGTATGGATGGAAGCAAAACCCAAGCCATCAAGGATTGGCCAAGTCCTAGAAATGTGAAGGAGGTACAGCGCTTCATCGGGTTTGCCAACTTCTATAGACGTTTCATTAGAAATTTCTCTGAGGTAGTGTCACCTATCACTCAACTTACCCGGAAAGAGTCTAGGTTTTCCTGGACTCCCCAAGCCCAGGAAGCATTTTCCCGTCTAAAAGATAAATTTACCACTGCACCTATCCTAGTACATCCCAACCCCGAGCTTGCCTTCATAATAGAGGTGGATGCTTCAGACTGTGCCGTTGGAGCTATACTCTCTCAGAGAACAGGTGAGAAGAATGTCTTGCATCCCTGTGCCTTCTTTTCCCAGCAGTTGTCTTCGGCTGAGAGGAACTACGATGTGGGCAATAGAGAGTTGTTGGCCATTATTGCCGCCTTCAAAGAATGGAGACACCTTCTTCAGGGAGCTGCACAGCAAATAGTCGTCCTGACAGACCATCGTAACCTTGAGTTTATCAGGTCGGCTAAGTGCCTGACTCCTCGCCAGGCTCGCTGGAATCTTTTCTTAAACCAATTTAATTTTATCATCTCTTATAGACCAGGATCGCGCAATGGAAAGGCTGATGCACTCTCTAGGATTTACTCAGCAGAGACACGTCCAATTACTCCTCCTAAGACTATTCTTCCTGACTCTAGATTCCTAGGAGTAATTCATAATCAAGACCTACTTAAGGACATCAAGGAAGCATACCATGCGGATTCCTTTTTGGCACAACCCCCAAGGGACGTAAGTCTTGTCTTTAAGAATGGTGTGTGGATTCAGGGACAACGTCTGTATATTCCTGAAACAGTCAGATTAAGAGTATTGCAACTCATTCACGATTCCAAGATAGCCGGGCATAGAGGAATTCTAAAGACACAGGAATTTCTTTCTCGTTTCTTTTGGTGGCCTACTTGCAGGAAGGATGTTTTGAATTATGTCACTTCATGTGAGGTCTGTGCAAGATGCAAAACACCTCGCTCCTCACCAACTGGTCTGTTACAGCCTCTTCCCACCCCGTCCCGCCCGTGGGGATCCATTTCTATGGACTTCATTGTGGAGTTACCAACCTCTCAAGGGAAGAACACCATTCTAGTGGTGGTTGACCGTCTAACAAAGGCAGCTCATTTTATCCCTTGTGTCGGCTTACCCACTGCAAAACAGACATCAGATTTGATGATTAAAGATGTGTTTCGCTTACATGGAGTACCGGATGAGGTTATTTCGGATCGAGGGGTGCAATTCACTTCTAGGTTTTGGCAAAATTTCTGTGCAGCATTGGACATTAAAGTAAACCTTTCTTCTGCTTTTCATCCCCAGACTAATGGACAGACCGAACGAACCAATCAAACCCTGGAGCAGTATCTCCGCTGCTTTATCTGCCACCTACAGGATGATTGGGTGGATCTACTTCCATTAGCTGAGTTCTCGTATAACAACTCTCAGAGTGCCTCCACTAAACAGTCTCCTTTTTACTCTAATCTAGGTTATCATCCTAACATTCTACCACGATTTCCCATAGAAACGCCTTTACCAGCAGTGGCTGAAAGAATCACGTCTTTACAGAAGAATATAGATCTTCTAAAGGAAAATCTGGAATCGGCTCAAGAAAGGTACAAGAAAGCAGCAGATAAATTTCGTAAACCTGCACCAGCTTTCAAGGTAGGAGACTTGGTCTGGCTGTCAACCAGAAATCTTAAGTTAAGGATTCCATCGTCTAAGTTGGGACATAAGTACATTGGACCCTATAAAATCAGTAAAATTATAAGTGCCGTTGCTTGTCGTCTTCAACTGCCCAGAACTATGAGAATCCACCCTGTCTTTCATGTATCCCTACTAAAGGCTGCGACACCCAATACGTTTCCTGGACGTTCCTCTCCTTGCCCTGACCCAGTGCTAGTCGATGGTCAGGAAGAATTTGTGGTGGAAAGGATTTTAGATTCCAGGTTGTATAGAAATCAGTTACAATATCTGATTAAATGGCAGGGCTACCCAGTGGAGGACAACTCATGGGAACCGGTCAATAACGTTAATGCTCCTCGCTTGCTCCGTCAGTTTCATCAGAGGTACCCACACAAGCCTGGTCTGAGGTCATCCGGAGGTTGTCCTTAAGGGGGGAGTAATGTAAGGTTCTATGTATATATTCCTGAAACTCAGTTTGTTCGTCAGCCATTTTACTTTCTGTCTTGCTGCAGCTATCTTGCCCTCAGTCAAAATGGAGTTTCCAGCTTGCATGTTCCCGCCCTGATTCTCTCCTTTGCTTCTTAAGCAGCCACAGCTGAGCAATCAGTGCTTCAGAATCTAGCCTGCAGTGAACCTGTGACTTGACTCCTGTAAGCCTTGGACCTTGTACTCCAGCTATTCCTACTGAGGAACTCTGAAGCACTTGTGGACTCTGAACCCTGCTCTTTGAAAGACCCACGTTTGCATGGACTTACGGTAACAGAGAAGAAGATCCTGAATCTGTATTGGAGAGTGATTGCTGAGCTTGGATTACTCTGGCCTGCTGTGTCTCCTGTTTCTGTGTCTGCAAACTGTGTGACTATTTCTGCCAACTTGTATGAAGTAATACAGGACTTTTCTATATCAAACCTGTGACTCCTGTGTTTTCATCGCACCCAAGCACAAGACGCTATATGAACTGTACTACATACATTACAATAACTGAGATACAGAGACCAGCGCAGGCCCCAGCAGGGGGACCCAGCTGACCTCACTCAGAAGGCAGAAAAAACAAAAGAAAACAAAACCACAGAAACAAGCAGAAAATGACTTATCTGAAAGTTGCAGGAGACAGCAGAAAGCTGGCTTCCAAACTGGACCAGGAAGAGACAATTAATCACCGGTGAGGATCATGGGAAAGTTACTCCTTAAATCTCCCCAGTCATCACTCCCAGATTGCCAATTGTCCGCAGCTGGATCCTCAGCTGAAGGGGATCTGTCCGTCAAGGCAGCTTCATTAATATCAACAGCCACCAGAGGGAGCCTCAACTCAGAATCCAGAGGATTCACAACAGTACACGTCTTAATTATGTAGCAGGGGTTGGGGTAGAATCATAAAATCATAGAGGGGTAGCCCCCTCATAGAGTATAATGTAGCCCCCTCATAGAATATAATGTAGCCCCCCCTCATAAAATATAATGCAGTCCTCTCTCATAGAATATAATGCAGCACACCACAAAATATAATGCAACCCCCTCATAAGGTATAACACAGTCCCCACCATAGAATATAATGTAGCACCCTCATAGGGTATAATACATCCCCCTCATATAGTATAATGCAGCCCACCACAGAATATAATGCAGCCCCCCATAGAGTATACTATAGCCCCCTCATAGAGCATAATGCTGCCCCCCCTCATATAGTATGATATAGCCCCCTGAGAATCTGGAAACAAATTGGACTCCTCTGTCAGACATAATGTTCTCGGAATGCTGTGCAATCGAACCACCTGCTGAAAAAACAAGGGCACCAACTCGGAAGAGGATGGCAACTTCGGCAGTGGCACAAGATGGATCATCTTGGAAAATCTGTCACAGATCACCCAGATAACGGTTATTCTCTGAGAGACAGGGAGGTCCGAAATAAAATCCATAGAGATATGGGTCCATGGCCTCCTGGGCACAGGCAATGGCATTAACAATCCACTAGAGCGAGAGCAAGGTTTGGACTGAGAACAAGTCCCACAGGACTGCACAAAATTCCTGACATCACGAGATAAAGTAGGCCACCAAAAGGACCGACTCACCAAATCTCTAGTACCAAAAATTCCGGGATGACCAGCCAACGCAGAGCAATGAACTTCAGACATAACTTTCTTCCTCCATTCGTCTGGGACATACAATTTCCCCGCCGGGCAACGTTCAGGTTTGTCCCCCTGAAATTGCTCCAGGGCCAGTCTCAAATCGGGTGAGATAGCGGAAAGAACCACACCCTCCTTCAGAATGGCTGTAGGCTCAGTCACATCAAGAGAATCTGCACGGAAATTCCTAGAGAGGGCATCCGCCTTAACATTCTTAGTACACGGGAGAAAGGAGACCACAAAGTTAAAACGCGTGAAAAACAAAGCCCACCTGGCCTGTCTAGAATTCAATCGCTTGGCTGATTCGAGATGGATCAAGTATTTGTGGTCAGTGAGGACCACAACTTGATGTTTGGCTCCCTCTAACCAATGTCTCCACTGTTGAAATGCCCACTTCATAGCCAATAATTCCCGATTTCCCACATCATAATTACGTTCAGCTGGGGAAAACTTTCAGGAGAAGAAGGCACAAGGGTTAATCTTAGAGGTTACAGGATCCCTTTGGGACAAAACGGCTCCTGCCCTAATCTCAGAAGCATCTATTTTCACCTGAAATGGGAGAGAAACATCAGGTTGCCGCAGAAGTGAATCTCCGCTTAAGCTCCTGAAAAGCCAAAACTGCCTCTAGAGACCAATTTACCACATCAGAGCCCTTTTTGGTCAAATCAGTCAGTGGTTTCACAATACCAGAAAAATTACTTATAAATTTACGGTAAAAATTAGCAAAACCCAAAAATCTGAAGAGCCTTCAATGAAGTGGGCTGAACCCAATCAGAAATGGCCTGAACCTTGACTGGGTCCATTTCAATAGCAGACGGAGATAGAAAGAATCCCAAAAACGAAACCTTCTGCACACCAAAGAGACATTTTGATCCCTTGACATATAAAGCATTTTCTCTCAAAATACGGAACACCATCCAAACAGGCTCCACATGAGAATCCCAGTCATTAGAAAAAAATCAAAATATCGTCCAAATAGGCGATCAGAAACGTATCCACAAAATCCCGGAAAATATAGTTCGTGAAAGATTGGAAGCCCAAAAGGCATCACTAGGTACTCAAAATGCCCCTCAGGGGTAGTAAACACCGTCTTCCATTCATCCCCGTGCTTAATACGAATAAGATTATACGCCCCTCCTAAGGTCAAGCTTGGTAAACCAACTAGTGACTTACTTGCATTAAACACATCAGAATAATCAACCAAATAGCCGGGGATCTCCTGAGGCTGGGGAGAGGTAGAAAACACAGGAGTGTCACCATGAACACATTGACAACCCCAACTGGCCACAGACACAGACTTCCAATCCAAAACAGGATTATGGGAAAACCCAGCACAATAATGTCATGCAAATTATGCAAAACTAAAAATTTACAATTCTCTTGGTGGTCTGGGGCTACCCGCATTATCACCTGGGTCCAAAACTGGGGTTTATTCTCCGACAAAGGGGCTGAATCAATGCCCAGCAGGGAATAGGTGTCCGCAGGAGTACCATGGGAAAACCACAACGTTTGGAAAAATCTAAATCCATCAGGTTCAGGGCTGCTCCTGAATCCACAAAAGCCTGAGCAGAAAATGTGGACAAGGAGCAGATCAAGGAAATTGTCAAGAGAAATTTAGACTGTACATTGCCCAAAACAAATGAGCGCGAAAAACGTCTTCCTCACATAGGGCAGACAGAAATAGTATGAGAAGCGTCTCCACAATAAAAACACAGCTTATTACGCTTCTGAAATTCTCGACGCTGAGCCCCAGAAACAACCCCATTACACTGCATGGGCTCAGGGGCCCGTTCGAAAGGCAACACAACCTCTCGCATAGTTTTACGTTCACGCAAGCGTCGGTCAATTTGAATAGCTAATGACATAGAATCGTTGAGCACCGAGGGGACAGGAAACCCCACCATAACATCTTTTACGGTCTCTGCCAGCCCTTTCTGAAAAAGAGCCGCGAGTGCATCATCATTCCATTTAGTAAGAACTGCACATTTTCTGAATTTCTGACAATATAACTCTGCTGTTTCCTGACCCTGGTTCAATGCCAATAAGGTTTTCTCAGCTTGATCAATCACGTTAGGTTCATCATACAATAAGCCAGAGCCTGAAAAACGCATCAACATTAGCCAAAACAGGATCCCCAGGTGTCAGAGAAAACGCCCAATCCTGAGGGTCACCACTCAACAGGGAGATGACAATTTTAACCTGCTGCACCGAGTTCCCTGAGGAATTAGGTTTCAAGACAAAAAACAATTTACAGTTATTCTTAAAGTTCAAGAATTTAGACCGTTCCCCAAAAAATAAATCAGGAATAGGGATCTTAGGTTCTGCAGCAACCGAGTGAGATAGGTAGAAATACTCCGAACTTCAGCAGCAAGCTGCTCAACACGATCAGACAAATGCTTAATTTCCAATGAAGAAAAAGTCCTCCTACGGCCCCCAGAGAAAAAAATATTAAAAAAAATTCTAACAACCCTTTTTGCTCCTTCTTTTGAGTACCCTAGGATTATGGTTAGGCTGGTGATTCTGTTATGATTTGGTAGCCGAGGAGGGCATGGGGAAGTGTGAATATTCATTTCGCTTTAGCAGAGGGGACACAATAGCCACTGGCAGGGGGCCCCTGGAGCAGTGGGGGCCCTTGTAGCAGTGAGGGCCCTAGGTAGGTGCTGGCCAGTATGCCAGCAGGTGTCAGTGCCTGGGTCCACAGGACCGGTGGGCCAGTCCGAGCCTGGGCCTGGACATGAACTGGCTTAAGCAGGGGGACACGTCTGGCACGGCAGGATCTGAGTTCCTGGTGGCATAGTGTGTTACTGATGGTAGCCTTTGTAACAATGGTCCCAGCTCTATGCAGGTCATTCACTAGGTCCCTGTGAGGGATCTCACAGGGGAAGGGGGGTCAAATTCGCTCACCTCGGGGGGAGGGGAGAGAAGGATCTAGCAGGGGTCTGCTCTCTGGCGCCACCACTTGCCCAAGGTCATTCAGGGAACTTCACCAAGGGCAAATAGTCGCCGGAAAGGCTTCCCTTAGAGGTACAAGTTAGTGAGGCGCTCCCAGTGAGGGAGGATATATATCACCAGTCCAGGCTGGGGATATGTATATAAACCTCCAGACCATCACTGCCAGAGTTCCTCACCAAAACAATACAGTATTCTGCTACCAGTTCCTCATTTGAAATAAGCCCTGTCAGACAGCAGGCTAATATCGGGTCACGAACCCACCCGGGTAGCGTATCATATAGCCAACCGAGCGTGCGAACGTGGGGATTCGTGGATCGAGATAAAAGAGCAGCCCAAGATTAATTTTATATTTAATCGCCTAAAAGGTGCACTAGAAATATGCAAGCATATATTTACAGAACAATATACAAGTATCCAGTCGGGAGTGTAGTACAAATGATAGGGTATAGATAGGTTGCAATTATCGTGTTATGTAGCATGTGACCACAAGGAGGCGCTGATGGATCACAGGTCCAAATCTTAGTTACAGGCTTTCTTAGCTCTGTCTGATAAAGGATCCTCCTGCCAGAAGAAACACTGAGCTCCAAATGAGGAGCTGACACTTATCTTCTTGGCTGCTCCTCCCACACTCTGCACCCGCCCCTAGGCTTGTGCAGCCTCTCTCCTCCCATCTCTGAGAGTATGATTTTCAGTCAAGAACTGTGAATGGCCCACAACTTTCCACCCGAAGCTCTGAATGGAATGGCAGCAGTGCCACTGGATTTGGCTGGATTTTATCTGCGCATAAAGTCCAAATATGCCTAACGTATGTATTTCCTAGTGCCTAAGCTTTTTAACTCCATAGCACAGAGTGCTACAATTGGCTGCCGGGCATGGGCGTATGGGGAAGGAACGCCGATTCGTATGATGTGCTCGGCTATACTCAGAGATATTGCATTCTGTTATTATAGGTCATTTTCCAGATTCAATAACTCATAGCCTTGTTGTACGATGAGGTATATCCATGTGCTTCAAGTCAGAAAAAAGACTTCAGTTTGCCTGTAGCTTGCAGGGGATTTTGCACCTTAATGTTATGAGCTTCAAAGGGCTTGTTCTTGGTTTCTAATTAAAGATAAACACTGCATGGCTTTTTATGACCTTGGTGGATGCAAAGGTGGGGGCACATTTCAAGAGGGGAGAGACCTGCACTTCATGCCTCACACCTTCCCACTAGAGGGCATCACACCTGGTCTCCTGGCATCCCGGGTGGGGGACATCCTGACCTGGGGCCTTACCTGGTAGCTCAACTTCTCCTGTGACAGCCCCAACCCCATTGGCACATTCCCCTTCCTGCAGCTGCGCAGAACACAGCCGTTTGGACTCATCTAGGGCCCCTACAATCCCTGCGGCTGCCCCTCCCACCAACTCTGGTTCTGGCCTTGCAGTTGCCTGCTCCCCACCTCTCCTGAGTCCAGAGCACACTGTCTTATCACACCTGGGGGCATTCTCACATCTTCCTGTGTATTCTGGCTCTGTCTCATCTGCGCGCGCTTCATGTGTCCTGTCAGCACAGGAGTGTCTCTCAGCTCCCACCTCTCCCCTTGATGCAGAGGGAAGAGGCAACACACCTACAACATTTTTAGCAGTAGACAAATCAAGACACAGTGGGGGACCAGGACTTGGGGTCTCAGTAGCCACTTACTGTGACACTAGTCGCCCTAAATCTGTCCCAAGTAAAACGCTTGCGGGAATATTCGCAGACACTCCCACCTCCCTTATGCGTCCCAGTCCAGATGAACCCTGGCGACGGGCAGTTCCGGTTCGACGCCTCCAATCCCGGAAACGGCGAGATTTTTTCCAGGTAATAAGTCCTGGGGGGACACCTTCTCTGCCCTCACGAGGGTCATCTCAGCGCCAGTGTCCCGCAGTCCCATAGCAGCGGCATGGTTTACGGTGACGGGCTGGTAATTGTCATGGTTCCTCCCACCACCCACACACATGACAGGGGACGATGTAGGAATGAGGACGGGGCCTTGTGACGCTGGGGACACATAGCTCTGAAGTGTCCAGGTTGGATGCAGAGGTGACACCTCCTGGGTTCTACCCCTCCCCTGGAGAGGGAAACAAGGGGGGGCGCCCCTTGCATTCTTGGGGCTGGGGAAACAGGGGCAGGATGAGTCTTACCTCCCTCTCCAGGTGCTGTGGGCGGCCCACTTGGCTTCAGGGCCCCAGTTATTGGCATAATCATCTGCCAGGGCGGCTGTAGCAGTGGCTCCTTTTTTGTTTCTGGTCATGGAAGTATTGCTGAAGATCCACATGAATTGTTCCGTGACAAACGCCTCCTGGATCTCCTGGCAGGTGGTGAACTCCAGGCCCAGTGCTTTGCATCTCTCATAAGGGCCCGCATGTGGTCAGCCCACGTGTCTTTGGGGCCTTTTTGCAGGCTCCAGGACTTCCTGCGGTAAGACTCCGGGGTGAGGTTGAACTGCTGGATCAGAGCCTATTTGATGCTCTCATAGTCCTGTACCGCCCTGGCAGGTAAGTCTCCCAAAATTTCCAGGGACAAACCCCTCAAACAGGGGGTCAAATACTTGGCCCACTGATCCGAGGTCAGATGGTGCTGTCGGCAGGTCCGTTCAAAAAGGAGTCCAGGTCTCCATTCTTCTCTAGCAAGGGGAAGTCCTCGGCTCGGACCTTAGCTGTCTTGGGTTCCAGAGGTGCTGTGGTGGGCCATAGGTGACCCTGTCGAGCCAAATCCAGCTGATGCTGTACCTCTGCAGCTTCACAGTGTTCCACCATCTCATGCTCTGCTTGTGCCACCTCTCAATCTGCCTGGCACTCTGCCGCTTTCAGGAGGGCTGCGTAGGCTTCCTCGTGCCCCACTTCGAGGCTTGCCAGGGCAGCTTGAAAGAGGACCTCCGATCTGAGCTGTCCAGAGAGAAGGGCAGTAGCAGGGCGTTCTCCTGCAGGGTAGTGCACTGGCAGCGATACGCTTGGGGAGCCCGGGCAGGACCCCCCTGGTTCACCCCTTCTTCAGTACCAGTACAGTCATTCTCCACACTATGGGCTAGCTCATCGGCCATCTTTTTGTCCAGCTTTGAGTGCTTGCAGCCAGTCTTTTCAGTCCTCGGTCATGGACACCGCGGCAACCCGGGCACCCAGACCTCTACAGTACTTGCACTTGGACTGTCTAGTGCTGAGCTGATCTTAAGACCCCAGCAGCAAAAGTTACTGCTGTTAGTCCTTAGTGTCTGGGAGTAGGGATCCCATGAACACTATTATCTCAATCCCACCAATCTGTGAGGGATCTCACAGGGGAAGGGGGGGGTCGACTTCGCTCACCTCGGTGGAAGGGGAGAGAAGGACCTAGCAGGGGTCAGCTCTCTGGCACCATCACTAGCCCCAGTTCAATACCTCATAGCCTTGCTGTGCCTTGTTGTACGATGAGGTATATCCATGTGCTTCAAGTCAGACAAAAGACTTCAGTTTGCCTGTAGCTTGCAGGGGATTTTGCACCTTTGTGTTATGAGCTTCAAAGGGCTCGTTCTTGGTTTTTAATTAAAGATAAACACTGCATGGCTTCTTATGACCTTGGTGGATGCAAGGGTGGGGGCACATTTCAAGAGGGGAGAGACCTGCACTTTGTCCCTCACAGTCCCCCCGTGTGGTTCTGAGATTTTTGCTCACTGCTCTTGTGATCATTTTGATCCCACAGGGTGAAATCTTGAATGGAGCCCCAGTTCAAAGGAGATTATCAGTGGTCTTGAATGTCTTCCATTTTCTTATTATTGCTCCCACAGTTGATTTCATCATGCCAAGCTGCTTGCCTATTGCAGATTCAATCTTCCCAGGCTGGTGCAGGGCTACAATTTTGTTTCTGGTGTCCTTCAACAGCTCTTTTGTCTTCACCATAGTGGAGTTTGGAGTGTGACTGTTTAAGGTTGTGGACAGGTGTCTTTTATACTGATAACAAATTCAAACAGGTGCCATTACTACAGGAAATGAGTGGAGGACAGAGGAGCCTCTTAAAGAAGAAGTTACAGGTCTGTGAGAGCCAGAAATCTTGCATGTTTTTAGGTGACCAAATACTTATTTTCCACCATAATTTGCTAAATACATATTGTTAAATCAGACAAGGTGATTTTCTGGATTTGTTTTCTCATTTTGACTCCCATAGTTGTGATCTACCTATGATGTCAATTACAGGCCTCTCTCTTCTTTTTAAGTGGGAGAACTTGCATAATTGGTGGCTGATTAAATACATTTTTTCTCCACTTTACCTGGCCTACAATACCAGCATACTCCCTAATTCCTCTGCGACCAAAACTTGACACCAGGCATGAGCTGTCCTTCTATGCCTTGGAGGTGTTGTGCTGCCCTGCTGCTACTATAACAGGAACAGAAAATGCTTTGCCTTCAGATCGGCACCTCCACAATGTCACCATGGTGCGGGATCATTACCATGGTGACCGGGGGACATCATGACAATCCCAAGGTCACCAAGCTACAGAAAGTTGCTTAGACCATGCTCAGAGCAAACTCAGAGCATGGTCTTAGAAACATTCTGTAAAGATACAGCTCTGGCAAAAATTAAGAGACCACTGCAAAATTTTCAGTTTGATTTTTCTCTTTATAGGTATATTTTTGAGTAAAATGTAAATTGCTCTTTTATTCTATAAACTACTGACAACATGTCTGCGAATTTCCAAGCAAGAAATTTTGTATTTATTTTCAGAAAATGAGAAATGGTCAAAATAACAAAACAATCCAGTGCTTGCAGACCTCAAATAATGCTAAGAAAACAAGTGCATAATCATTTAGAAACAACAATACTAATGTTTTAACTCAGGAAGAGTTCAGAAATCAATATTTTATGGAATAATGATTTTTATTAACACAGCTTTCATGCGTCTTGGCATGCTTTCCACCAGTTTTTCACACTGCTTTTGGGTGACCGCATGCCACTCCTGGTCCAAAATTTTAAGAAGCTTTTCTTTGTTTGATGGCTTGTGACTATCCATCTTCCTCTTGATTACATTCCAGAGGTTTTCAATGGGGTTCAGGTCTGGAGATTGGGCTGGCCATGAAAAGGATTTGATGTGGTAGTCCTTCATCCTCACATTGATTGACCTAGCTGTGTGGCATGACGCATTGTCCTGCTGGAAAAAACAATCCTCTGAGTTGAAGAACATTGCCTGAGCAGAAGGAAACAACTGTTTTTCCAGAATAACCTTGTATGCAGCTTGATTCATACATCCTTTGCAAAGAATAACTGCCCAATTCCAGCCTTGCTGAAGCATCCCCAGATCATCACCGATTCTCCACCAAATTTCACAGTGGGTGCAAGACACTGTGGCTTGTACGCCTATCCAGGTCTCCGTCTAACCATTAGATGACCAGGTGTTGGGCAAAGCTGAAAATTAGACTCATCAGAGAAGATTAAGTTACTCCAGTCCTCTATGGTCCAATCCTTATGGTCTTTGGCAAACTTCAGCCTGGCTTTTTTGCGTCTCATTGATGAAAGGCTTTTTTCTAGCTTTACATGACTTGAGCCCTGCCTCAAGGTGCCTGTTACGAACTGTTCTTGCCATGCACTTCACCCCAGCTGCCATTTGCCATTCCTTTTGTAGGTCACTTGATGTCATCCTGCGGTTACCGAGTGACATTCGAATAAGATGACGGTCATTCCGATCAGTGGAGAGTCGTTTTCGCCCTCTGCCGATCTGTAGCTTTCTTGTCCTCAATAACTGCTGCTTGACCTTGTTGTAATGGACTGCCGTCTTAGAAATTTTAAGGATGGAGGCAACATGACGCTCAATGTATCCCTCTGCTAGTAAAGCCAGAATTGAGCCCTTCTTTTCCTCACTCAAGACTTTTCTTTTCAACTCCTTTGGCATGGTTAAAATTTATATTACTAGCACTTATTTTGCCATCCAGCTTGTCCTATTGCAAGAGGATTGTGAACACCACAGCAATGTTTTTTATACTTTCCTTCATTAAAGGGAATGTGCCATCCAAAAAATATTTTTTTCTTCAAAATCAGATCTAAATAATATGTTTTTGTTTTCAGTACAATGTTTGCTCTGTCTAAAAACATTTCAAGATTAGAAATATAACTTAAAAAAAATATCTAGAGATTTATCACTAGGGGGAGCATTTTCCTGTCTAGACATCAATCTGCTATAGTAAGACTTACTAGTAGGGTTGAGCATTCCGATACCGAAACCCGGTTCCGATACCTGAAATCCAATGTAAGTCTATGGGAACAAAATATCGGAATTAAAAATATTCCGATATTTTGTTCCCATAGACTTACATTGGATTTCAGGTATCGGAACCGGGTTTCGGTATCGGAATGCTCAACCCTACTTACTAGGATTACGTTAGCTGTAAAATATGGGCAGTAACTTGTGACATCACTATTTTCCTCCCCTTTTGGATATTTACCAACACCCAAAAGAGGAGTGTGAATAATAAATACAGGAATCAGAGTGCAGCGCCATTTTGTTGGAAACTGCACTGTGATCTGGCCGTGAATCTGGTGCAGAGGAGCAGTGAAGGTGCTGCACATACCATTGGAGCAGCAGGAGATCAGAACAGGATACAGGACGAGCAGGGAGCAGCTCCTAGGGTCTTTTTCAAACAGCAGCTTGTCGGGTCTCCAGGAGCTCGTCCTGTATCCTGTCCTGATCTCCTGCAGCTCCAAAGGTATGTGCAGCATGAACATGTAAGACATGTTATGCCGGAAGTTAACAGTACAGCATCCGGCATAGCAGGGCTTGCAATAGAGTGTAAATGGAGCTAAATGGATAGCACTGGGCTCTAATAAAATGGCGCCTTGCCACACCTACAGCTGTGAATTGAGTTGCCCACAGAGGCGTGCCAAGTTCACAACTGATGCTGCTGCAATGATAGAGATAGGGTCGGCATCCGACCGCTGTCTCCTATGCCCAGGGACTGCCGTATTTGAGGATGGAAAGTGTCGTTCAGCAGCCATAACAGACCTGCAAGGTAAAATGGCAGCCCCCAGTGGCTGCATTAAAACGGTAAAAAAAAAACATAAACACCACTGAGTCAAGCTTAGGTGACAATATCTTTTATACAATTTTCTTTTTTACATTAAGTTATCAAAAAACACGGCACCTTCCCTTTAATCAGTGTCTTCTCCAGGTTTTCGTGGGCCTGGGGTGAAAGAGTCTCATTGGGCCCCTTTAACACATAGCACAATTCATGATGCACAGATACAGCAGAGAAATATAGGTGTAGTACAATGCCAAATACTTCACTTCTTACATTACATGAGTGATATCTATTGTAAATTCTACAATAGCTCAAAAGACAAACAGTATACTCATCCATACAGTATTATGGGCACCACATAGTGCTCCATACAGAATAATGAGCCCCATATATTGCTCCATACAGTATAATGAGCTCCATATATTGCTTCATACACAATTATGGGCACCACATAGAGCTCCATACAGAATAATGAGCTCCATATAATGCTCCATACATAATGGGCCCCATATATGATGCTCCAGTGTATGATGGGCCCCATCTAATGCTCCATATATGATGCTCCAATGTATGATGGGCCCCATATATGATGCTCCAATGTATGATGGGTCCCATATATGATACTCCAGTGTATGATGGGTCCCATATATGATACTCCAGTGTATGATGGGTCCCATATATGATACTGCAGTGTATGATGGGCCCCATATGATGGTCTCCATATATTTCACCATACATAAAAAAAATAAAAAATGAACTACTCACCTCTCCTCGCTGGCAGCTGCTCTGCTCGAGGCACTGGCCCCCAGTATTGGCACAGGCACCGGCCCCCCATAGCATGCCGGTGTCCCCGACTGTGAGTGGGCCCCCCTGCCTGCTCAGGGCCCCCGCACTTGCCCTGGTGTTCCGGGTGCTGACGCCGGCCCTGCCTTTAATTAAGATTTGGTTCAGGTGATCACCTAATCAGAAGCACATTAAGTAGAATGAGGTGAACTGTGGTTGGAATTCAACTGACACTGGAATGGAATGACTGTCAGACATGTAGAGAAGCTGATTTTTATAAAACTGTGCAGTGGTCTCTTAATTTTTGACAGAGCAGAATAATGCATTGCTGTGCTGGTACTTTGCAATGAATTATACCTGTGATCAAAGTAAAAAGAAGTCGCATAGAGGGGCAAAGTAAAAAAAAAAGTTAAAATATTTTTAAAAAATTACACAATAAAGAACAAAATAAAATTACACTAATAATGTAAGATGGCACATTCACATTTTCGAGCAAGATGGTGCACCACCACATTATGGGTGTGAGCTCCGAGCTTTCCTACATGAACACATGAACAGTTTCCTGTAAAGTGGATTGATGGTCGTGGGCTAGTTGAATGGCCATCAAGGTCTCCCGATCTGAGCCCCTTAGACTTTTATTTTTGGGGTCATCTGAAGGCAATTGTCTATACTGTGTCAGATATGAGATGTGCAGCATCTGAAACAACAGATACTGGAAGCCTGTGCTCTCATTTCTTCTGCGGTGTTGCTATCAGTGTGTCAAGAGTGGGAGAAGAGGGTTGCATTGACAAACCAACACAATGGGCAGCACCTCTGAACACATTTTAAAAGTGGTCATAAACTTGTAAATAACTAATGAAAGAATAAAGTTACATTAAAACCAATCACACCATTGTTTTGCTTGTGAAATTCTCAATAAGTTTGATGTGTCACATGACCCTCTTCCCATTGAAAAAAATAAAGTTGGATCCAAAATGGCCGACTTCAAAATGGCACCATGGTCGCCACCCATCTTGAAAAGTTTTCCCCCTCCCATATACTAATGTGCCACAAACAGGAAGTTGATATCACCAACCATTCCCATTTTATTTAGGTGTATCCATATAAATGGCCCACCCTGTAGCTCTCAAAATATGGTGATGCAAAAAATAGTTTTTGCAAAAAAAGCATCTTTTAGTGTGTGACAGCAGCCAAACAAAAAAACCTGGTATTCATCTGGTATCGCTGTAATCACACCGACCCGAAGAGTAAAGTCACCTAATCACTTATACCGCACGGAGAACGGCACAAAAATAAAAATGAAACCAATTCTTTACCTGCTGTTGATTTTTTCATTATATCTCACGAACATCGCAGTAAGGCTTAGCGCACATTTATCCTGCGCACCGAGGTTTCCATTTAAATCTATGAAATGCGTGATTCAGATGGAACCCCCGGCAGAAGATTTCCTATAATGAGGCAGATGGAGGAACTGTGGACGCTATCTGGCCTATGATCTGGCTATGTCCGTCTTTTTAGGCGTGCATAAAAGTGATGTAAACCACAGTTATGTGCACTTCTGAAAAAAAGGACACCACAGAACAGAGGCCAGACAGAGTCCAGAGTAACTTTGCTGCCTCATTCTAGTGAATGGCCATCACGTCATTTGAAGAACTAGAAGGAAACCCCAAAGTGCTCAGCACAGAACGCAAGATAAATGTGATCCCAAATGTTATGTAAAATGTTCCCAACAAAAGTTCCACTCATTCCACAAAAAAGGCAAGTTCCCTCTTAGGTCCGTCATCTGTCAAAGGAAATATAGAGGCTTCCACGTTACTGGTAATACAAAGGGCTATGGTTCCTCATCCCCAAAAGAAATTCAGCAAATTCTGAGCTCCCAAATCTAAATGCCCCCTCCCTTCTGAGCCTCACAGTGTTCCTAAATCACATTTAGCATCCACATATTTGGCAGGGGTATAATTTCCAAAATGGGGTCACTTGCGGGGGGGGGGGTATTCTGCTCTTCCAGGACTTAGGGGCTCTGTATATGGAGTCCACAAACTATTTTAGGAAAATATGAGCTCCAGAAGGCAAATAGCAATGGCATCAGTCGAACATCCCTTCAGCGGATATTAGCTACTCACAAATGGCACCCTTACAAAATCCAGCTGCTGCAGCATCTCAAAGAGGATGATCCAGATCTCGTCTCCTGAGACCTCCGGCGGCCATTTTCCTGGAGACCAACGGATCTCCAAAAATGCCACGCATCAGCCTGGGATGGATGTGTGGGGGCTCCAGGATTTCACAAAATATCAGCGGAACCCCTGCACCACTGAGCATCTGCAAAGCTGCCGCGCATCAGCCTAGGATGTTTCTCCTGGTAAGTACATCCGGACTATAAGACGCACCCCCATTTTCCTTCAAAATTTTTGGATAAAAAGTGCGTCTTATAGTCCGAAAAATACGGTACATACTGTATATTCCATGTGTTAGAATCGGAGGTGTATATGCCATACACTCACTGTTAGTTCCCCAATAACCGGCCTATTAGTGGAAGCAGCCTGTGGCCTCCTCCATTAATCATCACTAAATCAAGTAACTGTCCAGACAATATGAGCCAGAAGAGAGCTGTTTGACACAAAGTTCAGAGCGGGTGGGATTCTGAGTGACCCCTCCAGTGTCACCTCCTTGACAGCCACTAAATCATTCTCTCCAGCTGCTTGGGCTGAAAAAAAATTAAGCAAATTCTTAATCTCTCATATCTACCAGACTATTAGTTCTGCTGGGCCCAAAGCTCTCTGAGCTGAGATGGGTCCCCATTAGGGCCCCTGTGCTGTTGAACCAGCAGGACCCATTATATGCACATCCTTGATCAGAACTGAAGTGAAGCATGTCAGCAATCGCCTATCAACTTCCACAAAGAAAATGTGTTGAGCATCTCTCTATGAAAACAGAAAGAGCGAGAATGAAAATCGGTATAATTACAATATGTGAAAGCGAAAATACTCATCATGGATAAAAAAATATATATATATACAGTATGTGACTGTCAGAAAGATAGATTAAAACTAATAGACTGTCAAGAAACGCTGAAGAACGAGGAGCCCTATCGAATGGTGTATAATTATTAGAAATCTCATCTCCAGCTGAAGAATATAGAAATATTAAGAGCAAAAAAATCAAGTGTCAAAGGAATAATTGGGATAAAAGATGCTACATTATACAAAGTTACAATTCTGAAATAATATCTTCATAAATCCAGCCTCATATTTGTCGTTAAACAGTTGATGTGACTTCATTAAAATCAGAACAGAGGAAAAAAAAAACTAATTATCATAAAAATAATAGAAAACCAATGCAATTATATTATAATAAATCCATGAAGCTTATATAGTGCTGCTAGGATGTTTGTGAACCTTTTACCAATTTATAACAAGGGTTTAGAGATGAGAGACGACGGATTCACAGCGGACCAAGTTCCAGTAGAATTTCCTGAAAATCGCGTGAATTTGAACACTTGGAGACTTGATTGGCAATAAAAAAAAAGTTTCTCGGTACCATTTTCCATACTGCTAAAGCATCAGAGAGCGGGCTTTTATGGAATATTGTTTTGCCCAAATGATAGTGCCCAGCGGGTATGATATCACACCTAAACTTATCAAGCAGATTTTCATACCTGGCGCAGTGTTGAATAGTACACCACTTAGATCATCAGAGATCAGCAGTTCCCAGTGGAGCACAGTCAAGCAATAGACTGGTTGTATATATAACAGTTTGAATCCTTCCAGATTCACTAGGTATGCAGATCAGATGTTTCATAGATTTTTTTGCACTAGTGACTTGTATAGAGGTCAAACTAGGTTCTCGTCATGGGCATCTACGCTTCTTTTAATGCATCCCGTAAATATATTTGCCTTGGCGGCAGCTGCCTAGTACTGGTCACTAAAGTTGAGCTTTCTTTAGTTTCTACACCTACTCCAAATTCTTTTACACTGACAGTTTTACCTAATGTTGTATCATTTCCTACATAATTACATTATACAGTTTATTTCCTCCTACCAAACATATGATCTTACCTTTATCTACATTAAACTTCAATTGCCATTTCTCACCCCAAGCCTCCAATTTACATACATACCTCTATACAACTAAATTGTCCTCATCTGTGTTGATTACCTTGCACAGTTAGTATCATCTTCAGATATTGAAATTGTACTCTTTATGCCGTCTACTAGGTCATTAATTAAATAGTTAAAAAGAAAAGGGCCCAATGCTGACACCTGCTGCACCCCACTGTTAACTGTGACTTAGTCCGAGTTTGTTTCACTAATAATCATCCTCTGTTTCTGTTAACCCAGCTACAAATATTTATCCATAGACCTATTTGCTCTAATTCTATGTACCAACCTTTTAGGAGACACCATATCAAACGTCTTCGAAATTTCCAGTCAGAGGACTTCCACGACCTTACTCAGGTCTAGTCTGGAACTTACCTCCTCAAAGAAGCTGATCAGATTTGTTTGACAGGACCAATCCCTCAAAAACCCATTTTTGATAATGGGTCATGAGTTTTTTCATTGAGATTAGCATTTCTTAGAAAATACTCAAAAACGTTGCACATAGCAGAGGTTAAACTTACTGTCCGATAATTTCCCAGCTCAGCTTTTGTCCCTTAGTTGAATCATAGAATAATAGAATCATAGAATGGTAGAGTTGGAAGGGAACTTCTGGGCCATCTGGTCCAACCCCCTGGTCAAAGCAGGATTCTCTAAATCATCCCAGACAGATATCTGTCCAGCCTCTGTTATTGGCGCCACATTTGCTATGGACAGTCCTTTGGCACAGACCCTGTTCTTATGGCTTCCTTAAATATCAGAAATAATGGTCTGTCTATCACGGAACTTAATTGCCATCTGGACCAGTTCATTTGTATACTTTAGAATTTTGACGTAACTGCTTAGAGGTCTCTCTCACCTTCTCCCCTTTCCAATACTGAGATCCCTATGAACTTATTTATTGCAAATCAAATATTTAGGAAAATTGAGTAAATCTAGTGAATTTGAAAAGATCATCTAATATGTATAATAAATAATAAGAACTCAATAAACCAAATACATGGTCTTGGCCAAAGCAGAAGGACTTGTTGGCTAGAGATGAGCAGATAGATCCACAGAGGATTGAGTTTCAGTTAAATTTCCTGAATTCCTAAATTTCCTGAAATTTGCAGTTTCATGTGAATTTAAACAAATTGAGATTAGTTTTGGACCATTACCCACACTGTTGAAGCACCAGAGAGTGGACTTGCGTCATTTTGCATTGCTGTGCTGGCATCCCCATAATGCCCTGCAGCTATGACATCTAGCGAATTGTCATACCTCTTACAGTGGTGGTGAGTACCTGGGCCATTGCAGATCAGCAGTGTGCAGTGGAGTACAGTTTGTACAGCAGAGTAATTTTCAATCTCAGGGTTGCTGCTTTTATTTGATTCTTTTGTAGAGGGTAAGCTTTTTATGGTCAGCGGAGTCTTCTCTTTCTCTCCTGCAGAGTCCAAGCTCTTACAGTCAGCAGGGACCTCTCTTCTATAGTGTAAGATCTTATGGCCAGCATCATCCCATATCTCTCTTTCCTCCCCCCCTGATTTTTTTTCCAAGCAATTATAATTTTTTCAGTATTGAAAAATACACAAATGTATTCACTGCAAATCAATTATTTTGGAGAAAATTCAGTGAAGCCAGGGAATATGAATTTCAAAAGATTCGCTCATCTCTATTGTTGTCACCTAGCATACAATATTCACAGAATACACTAACTACAGTATACCGGCCTCCACTATGCCCCTGAATAATGAGAAAGCTCTCTATGATCTGACGTCCTGAAAAGTTTGTGATGGGCTTGTGCTTGTACTCAGTAGTCATTTGGGACAATCAGAGATACAGTGTGAAGCATGGATGAGAAACACAGCAGCAACTTTTGGTGAGACAAGAGGTGGATTTCAGTTTACATCAAATAGTCGACAGTTTCTCTAAAAAGGCATAGTCATATCCAATTCTTACAAAGTTTGGTTTTGTGGTATGAATATAAGGTGCAGAAAAAGGAAAAGCAATTTTTGCCTACTAATAAAAACATAAACTTCAAAATATTGAGTATTACAAATGACAACTTTCTTGATTTTGACTCTAGTGGTAAGATTTATGGAATAAAAATATTTTGCTTTTTCTGGAAACCAACAGTAAGCTGCTGTCGACAGATTTTTGAAAATAAGCAGAGGGTATTGTGGAATATATGGGACACCACTCATCTGAGTCACAGCAGGATGATGTCTCCTCTGACAGCGACAGCATCAGTTTAAGTCAGTGTTCTGCAAAGAACAGTCAGTTTGATTACAAAGCTCTAAAAGGGATAATTTTTTTTATCTTTTTTCCTTTTAAAAAACTTGAAAAGTCTATCAGTGCAATGTAATAATTAGAGATGGGCGGACTCCTGGATGTTGGGGTCCGGCGGGTTCGGCTGAACAGTTACAAAAAGTTCGGGTTCGGATACCAGAACAGTACCCGAACCTGAACCCGGACCCCATTCACTTGGATGGGGGGCCCAAACATCCAGAGTTTGCCACACTGTCATGTGCATGACAGCGTGGCAAGCACCATTTCTAATCGGCGGTGAAATCATCCCTGCTGGTCAGACAGGCGCGGTTCCAACGCTGTTAAAAGACAGCGTGAGCTCTCAGCTGTGATCGGAGGTATAAAGTTTACCTCACTGGTGTTGTCAAAAATGGGGGGGACCCCAAGCTGTTTTTTTAAATTATTTATTTAAATAATGAAAAATATTTAAAAAAAATAGCTTGGGGACCCCTCTGTTCTTGACAACTAGCCTTGCTAAAGCTGACAGCTGAGGGTTGCAGTCCCCAGCTGTGAGTTTTGCTTGGCTGGTTAGCAAAAATACAGGGGAACACGCCTTTTTTTAAAATTATTTATTCACAGTGCTGGAGCGGCTGATGAATACTCCCATCAGCCACTCCTGCGCTCACTGTTATTAGCTGCTGCAGGTGTCGCATGATGGGAGCAGTAGTCCCATCAGCTGACACCAGTGACTGGAGATAAACTTTATACCCCAGATCACAGCTGAGCACTCACGCTGTCTTTTGACAGCATAGGAACCGCGGCTCTCTGACTGGCGGGGATGATTTCACTGCCGATCAGAACCAGTGTTTGCCCCACCGTCATGCACATGACAGCGCGACAGCCGAACCCGAACAGTAACACGGACTTCCTGGTAAAGTCCATGTTTGTGTCAGTGCCCGAACAGTAGGTGTTCGGTATGGATGCCGAACTTTACTGTTTGGGTTCGCCCATCTCTAGTAATAATAAATAAGATGTTGGTTACTACTGAGTTACTATCCATTTCTATGGAGAAGTCACTTTGAAATCACTAAGGCTGAGCTTGTGTTATGAACTTATAGGTAATGTCTTTCGTTGTGGAAAGTGACATACCTGATGTGGTGAGTGAGGAGTCTTATAGACTAAAGGTACTGTCACACTAAGTGAGATTGCTAGCGAGATCGCTTAAGCGTCAGCGATTTTATGACGCAGCAGCAACCTCGCTAGCGACGTCGCTGTGTGTGACATGTAGCGGCGATGTGGCCCCTGCTGCGATGTCGCTGATTGTTCATGAACGTTCTGAGCCATTTTATGGTCGTTGGTGTCCCGCTGGTGAGCCTGAATCGCTGAGTGTGACACCCTTTATGAACGACTTTACCAGCGTCGCAGGCGGGACTAGGTTTTCCCAACGACCACAGAGGTCGTTATACAGATCGCTGATCTCTGATGAGATCTTTGTGTTTGGAAGCAACTAGCGACCATATAGCGATCGCACCAACGATCTCGCCAGGTCGTGTCGTTGTCGTGATCGCTGGTGCGATAGCTAAGTGTGACAGTACCTTAAGGAGTATTCTTCTGGGCAAATTAAATATGCAAACTGTCTTTTCAGACAAGTAAAGGACTAGGACTCTAGTGCAAACTATTGGAAATGGCAATCCTAAAAGTCAATATTAACCCTTTAACAAGTCTTGGTAAACTCCCCGAAAAATATGTCTGCAAATAGAATGTCTGGTTTGGCTTTTATCCTAAGCCATATGGCAAGACTTGTTAGGGGTTGAAATTGACTTTAACCCCTTTACAATATTAGACGTATAGTTACATCTAGGGTGGCATCCCCCTGTTTGCTGCGGGCTCCGGTGATGAGACAGCAACTTTTCCGGCACATGTCAGCTGATTTCATGGTGATCCACCTGAAGCTGTTAACAAGCTAAATGCTTCTGTCAATCTCTAACACCAGCATTTAACACAATTGCACCAGAAACACGTCACATGACCACGGGTTGCTGATGGGTTGGCATGACAACCTGGGGTCTGCAGCAGACCCCTGTGGTTGTCATTGCAGGATACCTATGAGAAGAGATGAGCGAATTTGTTACGATCGAACTTGAATATTGTTTTTGCAATATTCGTCAAACACAGCCGAACGTCATTAGAGTCAATGGGAGTAGAAATCACCGAATATGTTCGGAACCGATCATAAGACATACATTCGGCATGAATAGTGTTAGAATATGGCCTGAATATGTCAAAATCAGATTCGGGGCCAAAATCAGAACACATTCGCTCATCTCTACCTATGAGTGCCACACAGTGGCAAGTGAGCATTTCTGCTACACCGAGCAGTTCTGAAGCCATGCTCTGTCTAGCACAAGCGATCGGATGATCACAGGTTTTAGTCTCCCATGAAGGCTATTGAAGCAAGTAAAAAACTAAAAAAAGGTTTTTAAAAATATAAAAAATATAAAAAAATATATAAAAGTTCAAATCACCCACCACTTGCCCCATTCAAAATCAAGCAATAAAAAAATACACATATTTGGTGTTCAGAATCGCCCAATCTATCAATATATAAAAATAATTAATCCAATCGGTATATGGCGCAACTAGAAAAAAAATCTAAATGCCAGAATTACTTTTTTTTGGTCACCACATTAAAATGCAATAACGGGCAATAAAAAGATTATATCTTCACTAAAATGGTATAAATAAAGACAGCAGCTCAGCACACAAACGATAAGCTTTCACCCAGCCCCAGATCACGAAAAATGGAGGCACTACGGATCTTGGAAAATGGCACCTTTTTTTTATTTTTTTTTAGAAACTTTGTTTTTTTTCATGACTTAAATAAGAAAGAACCTATACATGTTTGGTTTCTGCGAACTCATAATGACCTGGAGAATCATAATGGCAGGTCAGTTTTAGCATTTAGTGAACATGGTAAAAAAAACAAAAAAACAATTGTGGAATTGCACTTTTTTTTGCAATTTCACCGCACTTTTTTTTCACATTTTCCAATACACTGTATGGCAAAACCGATGGTGTCACTCAAAAGTGCGACTCATCCTGCAAACAATAAGCCCTCACATGGCCATATTGATTGAAAAATAAAAAAAAGTTATGGCTATGGGAAGAAGGGGAGCAAAAAAACAGTAACTCAAAAATGGAAAAAAACAAGGTGATGAAGGGGTTATGGATTGTTACTTTCTATGGGTGGCACTGGAGTTCAAGTCGTTTACATGTTCAATAACTTGGAAGAATTTGGTTAGACACTGTCCTAGGAGACCTCAGAATGTTACAGTCTATAAGGGCATTTGGAGGCTTTATTGTATTCCCATTCATGGTAAATTGATTTATTGTGAAATTAAATTTTGGAAAAATTTGATGAACCTGGCAAAATCTGATTTGAAAAGATTTGGTTATCTCTAATAAAGAGACTTATTGTTGATTACAGTAGAATTTAGGTTAATTTCAACTATGGTTACAGTCGCTCTTTAAAAAATGTTCATAATTACATTGCCATGAAAAATGAGAAACAAGAAACATTGTTTCATTGATTTTCCCAATACATGAGAAAAAATAATAAGGGAAACATTACCCATGGAATAAGAACGGCTTTGTTTTTTGTTTATTTCTCAGTCCTGAGGTTTTTCTTTTTCATCAGGAAATAAAAGGATCAGTAAGTTCTGAAAGGCTTCTTGGTGCTTATTAAAATATTTCCAGCTCTGAGCTCAGCGTGTGTTTTTCTTTTGTCGTAAAGTGAAAAGGAATCCTAAATATAGAGTTAAAAATTTCAACTTTCTATCGTTCCTGTAGCTGACTTCACACTTCCCATGACCATTTCTAGATACCTATATGGCATTCCTCTTTTATTGTTATTCGGATCATTTTAAATGCAAGGTTTTTGGGAGATTATCTATGATATTGGTCTGTGCCTATTGTGATTCATTTTTATTCTCTCCGGCTCAGAAGATCTACAGTTCACCAAGCACACCAAAAACGCACACTAGATATTCATGTTTGGTCATCCCTAGGTTGTTTTGTGGACGTCAGAGAATTCAGACACATTCTACTCCTGACTTTAAGGATGAAAGAAACAGTTTAACTTCAGTCTTAACAAAGTCATTGAAGAATAACCCTGGAAATGTCCATCTGATGTGCAGAAACCATGGAATTTATGGAAATTTACTCAAGTGGATGGCCACTGGAGAACTAGTGATAGACTGAGCTCTAACCAGATAGACTGGTACGATCCTGTGCTCACTCATCTACAAGAAGAAGGAAGAATTCTGCTCATCAAATACCATTTATATCTGCATATGAGCATTTCATGAAGTCTACCTGCTCCTCACTATTATTACACTAAGGGAATGTCTATTCAAATATGTATGCAAGAGTATTACTCCGAATGCCAATGAGAAAGACTAAAAAAATGTTTTTCCCATATATGCTATTTTTTACATAGGCTCACGCTTGACTCATCTTAAAAGGAATGTGCAATCAGAAAAGTTGTTTCATGTGACTTTTCCAAAATCCTGGACTCTACTGGAGACTCAGAGAGATAGCCAAAAACAGAGCTCGGCTATCTCAGTCAATCCCATGCAATACAGAGTTTAAAGGAGTTTTCAACTTTTGCAAAACCGCTCTCACCTGATTGGAAAAAAATACTGGACTTTACTTCTCATTGCTTTCCTATGTCTGTTATTGCCTTCAGTGCTGATGTCACTTCGACAGCGCTGCAGCCTATCAGTGAGTTCAGTGCTTCTGAACATTTCGTACCTTCAACCAGGGCAGAGCCGCTGAGATCAGTTGTTGGCTTGCAACGCTGTTGATGCGACAATAAAAGGCACAGCTGCAGACAATATCATACACTGGGAGCAACGGCGGAGATTCAGCGCTGGACCGGGGAAAGGTAAGTAGTGATAAAGACAGTATGGCTACAGACGACTGTAGATTCTCTCATCCGAGAAAATCGGGCCGACAATGCAAGTCACACTCTACTCAGAGTTTTATCAGAGTGTGAGTTTAGTGTGCTTCAATTCTCTTGGATGAGAAGAAGATAGAAGAAAAAATTTCTCCATCTTCCCCTTTGTGACAGTCCGTGGAAATTGAATTGCTCTCAAATATAATTGGAGTGCAGTCCGATGTTTTCCATGGACTCGTTGACTTGCATGACTGAGTGTAATCTGAATATTCAATCAAACTCGGGCATGTTACGATTTTTTCCCCAGACCTGCTCTGTTCATGGAAAAAATCTGACATGTCCACGGCCCCATAGAAGGCCAAGTGCAATCCGATATTTTCTCAGATTGCATTTGCAACGAAAATACGCTCTTCTGCACCTTCCCTGAAGGGAACCTATCAGTTGCTTCAAGCTCTCCAAACCCATGTTTTTTTTTTTTTTTCGAAAATACTGTGTTATTTCATTGAAGATATAGCTAGAAAATTTAACCTGAAACATAAAAAAAGATGATCCCAAAAGCATCTACCCACCTTGCTTGGCTTGGATGACTTTTAATCAAGTCGGCAACAACAGGACACCAGAGGATACTTATTCCTCTTTCCGACTTGATCTCCAATGTCCATTTTCTTTGACATGCCACAAAACAATGGTAGTGATGGAGCCTTTCTGGATTTAATTTTTCTCATAGTTCAGGTGACATAACACTGCTGAAAAAGGTTTGTTTCGGAATATCAAACTTTGTTCATATGTATTATATTTTTCATGGACTGATATTCATCACAGTCACTGCATTGGAAATCTATGCTTAGACTTGGCTTCCTAAGGTGATCACAGCAAGAACCGAGCTACATGCATTGCCGCATTATTATTGTCATCAAATGTGACGTTACGATCAATGGAAGTGTGAAAAGAGTCGTTCATGTTTCCATACTAGGCGTTAAACGTATCTTTTCAACTTAATATCTTGGACCTCAGACCTTTTAAATGTGACATGGGTGGAGGGGGATTTTGGGTTTAAATGTAGGTGTACAATAATAAATTATATTGTGGTACCGTGTTAGCCAGAAAAATCTATGTGAATACTTTTCCATCCAATTATGACAAGAGCATTCTTAAAGTGATACCTTTATTGGCTAACCAGAAAATTATATGTTCTCAAGCTTTCAGAGCTCAAAGGCTCCTTCTTCAGGCAAGATTACATTTGGAATAATAAGAAAAACACATTAGATGCTTAATTCGATTTCCTTTGCTTATCTTTTGAAGGCATCACACCTCCCAGGTCTTGAACAAATTTCCTACTATAGTAAGCATCTAATGTGTCTTTCTTATTATTCCAAATGTAATCTTGCCTGAAGAAGGAGCCTTTGAGCTCTGAAAGCTTGAGAACATATAATTTTCTGGTTAGCCAATAAAGGTATCACTTTAAGAATGCTCTTGTCATAATTGGACGGAAAAGTATTCACATGGGTTTAAATGTAGAAACTCCAAAGTTTTTATGTTTTGCTTTATTCAAGCTTTATTTACAGATATGGAAATGAAAGGCTACAGCTCAATGATGACTTGTGATATGTGTTAGGTGATGGGTTTCTTTCTCTGTGATTTACTTTGTGATATGTAGAATAAATTAATGTTCCATCATCAATTAGAGAACATGTGTAGTAAGAATTACTATATGTTATATACTGTAGGTTTTTTAAAATAATTTTCATTCTGAGGTCACTAATGATGGATGATATGACCTAATTCATAATCATAATTTATAATAAAAACTATTTTTTAGAACACTGATGTATATATATTTAAAGAGTCCAAAAAGCAAATATGAAAATGCTACCCTCTTTTGGTGATGTGTTTTGACCCTTAACCACCAGAATATAAATTTGCCCCTGATAAGGTGTCTAGATTAGGGATGAGCGATATTGCCCGAAATCGTATCGGAATTCCGATTTCCGATATTGGAAAAATATCGGATATCGGAATTTCCGATTTCCGATATCAATGCAAGTCAATGGAGAAAAAATTGGAATTACAAAATGACCACTACAGTGCTATATAATGGATAAAATGGAGGGGAAACACCTCAGGATAATGGGGAAGGAGTATGCAGAGGCAGAGGAGCAAAAAAATCGCTAGAAAAATGCACAGAGCGAAAACTGTAGCAGGAAAACTGGTCGCCATCTTCTTAACAGCGGTGTTTTTTCTTTGGGTTAGGATTAGTTGGGGTAGGGTTAGGGTTTATGGTTAGTAGGGTAAGGGTTAGGGTTAGAGCGAGCGTTGTCGAAACACGTTTTGGAGAAGGAGGTACCCGTGCCCTTGGGCACTCCCGAGAACCAGCTGGCGATGCTGGAACTTGGTTTACCCTTTGGGGGAGGCACCTGTGTCCGCACTTCACTGCCACGAAACAGCCGGTGTGGCTGGATCCCGTCTCTTGTGCTTCTGCCTATAGGTGTTTGGCATCTGTCGTCCTTTTTTTACACTTTGGTCTAACGAGGTACAGCTGGCGGTACTGTTGCCCAGAAACACAGCATGCTGTGAAAGTGGCAGTCATGGAAATGGGCACTAGCTGGCGGTACTAGAGCCCAGAAACACGGCATGCTGTGAAAGTGGCAGTCATGGAAATGGGCACTAGCTGGCGGTACTAGAGCCCAGAAATAAGGCATGCTGTGAAAGTGGCAGTCACAGAAATGGGCACTAGCTGGTGGTACTAGAGCCCATAAACAAGGCATGCTGTGAAAGTGGCAGTCACAGAAATGGGCACTAGCTGGCGGTACTAGAGCCAATGGAAAACAGTATGAGGTGAAAGAGTCAGTCACAGAACCAGGTGCTACCTAGTAGAGGCCAGAGCACGGGCATAACAGATTACGCTGTGTGCAACATAGGCACATGACAGAGCATGCATACTGCTACCAGCCATGCATGTAACCTGTGTACTGTGGCCCAGGGCAGCAAAAGTCACCAGAAATCCAGGCCTGGTTCATTTTTAGGAATGTAAGCCGGTCCACATTTGCAGCGGATAGTCTGGTACGTTGATCTGTTAGTACATTGCCAGCTGCAGTAAAGATGCGTTCAGAAATCACACTGGCACCAGGACAAGCCAGGACCTCCAAGGCATACTGGCTAAGCTCGGGCCATGTATCCAACTTGGAGACCCAAAACTTGAAGGGGCAGATCCATCCTGAAGCACACTGACAGGGTGAAGAGGTATTGTGCCACCATGTCACGGTAACATTGCCTCCTAGTGCGTTGCACCGTCTGTGCTGATGGTGCCCGAACTGTTTGCGGGTTCAGAAACCGTTGGAACAGGTTGGGTATACTGAACCTGTCAGTAGCAAATGTACTGCTTCTGCTACCGGCTTCTGAACGGATTCCGCTGGGCCCAGGACGCACTGAGGTGCCTGCTAGTGCACGCGCATCACTGCTAGCGGTGGAAAAGAGTACGTGAGTGAATTAACCAGTGCTTCTTGGTACTCCTGCATTTTACGGCCTGGTTCAATGGTGTAATTAGGCTTTCAAGGCTGTCCCGGTAATGAGGATCTAAGAGGGTGGCCACCCAGTAGTCATTTGTGTGGAGAATATGAGCCACACGTGGGTCTTTTCTCAGACACTGCAGCATGAAGTCACTCATGTGCTGAAGGCTGCCAACTGGCCATGCATCGCTGTCACCAGCTGGAGGAATGTGCTCTTGCTGATCTGCATCACCCCATCCACGCTCTATCTGGTGACTACTAGTAGAGCGCTGTGTACTTTCCTCCTCTAGCTCATCCTCATAGTCCTCCTCATCCACCTCGCTTGCTGTGTCCTGCCTGGACCTTTGTGAGGCACCCACAGAGCTTTGCACCAACTGGGCCGATGAAGATTGCCTGGTTGGTGCAAGTGTCTCATCATACTCCTCCTCCTTCTGAGAAACCTCATCCTTAGTCCTTTAAGTGATGATTCTATAAGGCATATAAGGAGAATAGTCAGGCTGAGTAGGGCAGCATCTGCGTTCACCATCAGAGTGGAGTCCTCGAAGCACTTCAAAATGGTGCATATGTCCTTCATGGTTGCCCACTCTGTGGTTGTAAAGTGGGAGGGCTGAGATGTGTGTCGCCTACTTTGCGCCTGCTGCAGCTGCAACACCATAATTGCAGGTTTCTGCTCACACAACCTCCGCAGCATATGCAAAGTCGAATTCCACCTGGTGGGGAGGTCAACAATGATGCGGTGCTCAGGCAGGCCCAATCTGCGCTGCATGGCTGAAAGGCGCGATGCAGCCATGCTTGAGCGCCACAAATGAGAGCACTCGTATCTGACTTTGTGCAGCAGCTCCTCAAGGTCAGGATAGTTCCTAAGCAATCTCTGCACCACCAATTTTAGGACATGGGCAAGGCATCGAATGTGAGTCAGACCACCTAGGCCCAGAGCTGCGACCAGGTTTCGGCCATTGTCACACACCACCATACCTGGCTGGAGGTTGAGCGGCGCAAGCCACATGTTGCTCTGCTCCTTGAGCGTGTTCCACAGCTCGGTTGCGGTGTGGCTAACATTACCCAGATAAACCAATTTCAACACGGCCTGTTGATGTTTGGCCGATGCAGTGCTGAAATCAGTTGTTGTGGTACGTCTGGGTGCAGGCGAGTCTGACGAGGAGTATGAGGAGGAGTCAATTTGTACAGAGGAGAGGCCTGCAATCCGTGGAGTTGGCATGACCCACGCACTTGCACTGTCTACTTCAGTTCCAGGCTCAACTACATTTACCCAATGGCGGGGATGAAACTGTAGCGTCCCTGGCCATGCAGACTGGTCCACGCGTCGGTGGTCAGGTGGACCTTGCTACTAACTGCATTTTGTAGCGCATGCTTAATTTTACGCTCCACATGCTGTTGCAGGGCGGGGACGGCTTGCCTGCTGAAGTAGAAGCGACTGGGAATGCTGTATTGTGGGATTGCAAACCCCAACATATCGATAAAGGCTGGTTGCTCACCAGCCAGAATGGTAGCATTTCCCACTGCAAGAGTTTGGCAATGCGAGAATTCATGCCCTGTGCTTGTGGGTGGTTTGCCGAGTACGGCCGCCTTTTCTCTAGAGAAGAGAAGAGAGAGAGAGGTTCAAAAAGATATAAATAAACTGGAGCAGTGGGCAGCAACTAACAGAATGGATTTTAACAGGAAAATGCAAAGTACTACATCTGGGCAATAAAAATGAAAAAGCATATACAAAATGGAAGGAATAGGGCTAACTAACAGCACATGTGAAAAAGACTTGGGTATACTAATTGATCACACACTGAACATGAGTCAACAGTGTGATGCAGCAGCAAAAAAGGCAAATGCAATTCTAGGATGTATCAACAGAAGCATACAGTCTAGATAACGTGAGGTCATTATTGCCCTCTACTCCTCTTTGGCAGACCTCATCTGCAATACTGTGTCCAGTTTTGGGCACCACATTTTAAAATAGACATCAACAAACTGGAGCAAGTTCAGAGAAGAGCCACCAGAATGGTGACCGGTCTGCAAACCATGTCCTATGAGGAACGGTTGCAGGATTTGGGAATGTTTAGCTTGCAAAAAAGAAGTCTGAGAGGAGACTTAATAGCTGTCTACAAATATCTCAAGGGCTGTCACATTGTAGAAGGATCATCTTTATTCTCATTTGCACAAGGAAAGACTAGAAGCAATGGGATGAAACTGAATGGGAGGAGACACCGATTAGATATTAGAAAAAACTTTTTGACAGTTAGGGTGATCAATGAGTGGAACAGGCTCCCACGAGAGGTGGTGAGCTCTCTTCAATGGAAGTCTTCAAACAGAGGCTTGACAGACATCTATCTGGGATGATTTAGAGAATCCTGCTTTGAGCAGGGGGTTGGACCAGATGGCCCAGGAGGTCCCTTCCAACTCTACTATTCTATGATTCTATATTCTCCCCACCTGTGTGACAGATGGCTGCACACTGGATTGGAATGTGAGGATGCCAGCGATTGGGATGCTGATGCTGACGGAGTACAGACAGTGTGCCGACCGTACAACACTGCCTGCAGATGCACCCTGGCATTCTGGCGAGGAAGCGGGAGCAGCTGTTTGCGAGCTGGAGGAAGAGGTGGCTGAAGAGATGGAAGGTGGGGGACCAGCTGCAGGTGGCGAATCATCTTGGGTGTGATGCTGCCACTCCACAGGGTGCCTCTTCCTGACATGCGTCAACATATTGGTATTAAGGTTGCTGACGTTCTTCCCTCTCCGCACAGTTTGTCGACAAAGCTTGCATCTGACTACTGTAACGTCATCTGCAACTTGGTCGAAAAAGGCCCATGCACCACAACTCTTGGGCGCACCCCTTGTGCTCTTTAAAAGAGCCCTGCTCCTAACGGGTGCTGAAGCTGAGGGAGCAGACAACAAATTTTTCCCTCTTCCTCTCCCACGTGGACGGTCATGCTGCGCCACACCTGCAAGCTCTTCCTCTGAGCTATCCCTACTTGCTTGCTGGCCCTCAGCATGCCATGATGGGTCAAGAACCTCGTCATCCAATACACTTATATAAGCAGAAACTTGCAGCTGAGTTTCATCATCATCTGCTGACTGGGGTCTGGTCACTGTGGGCACAGGCCCACCCTCCACTTCTTCCTCAGACGCACACAGTGGTTGCGCATCTGTGCACACTACCTCTACTTCAGCTGCAGGAATGCTGTCTGGCTGGCACACATATTCCAAGCCAACAGATTCTGAGAAGAGAATTAAGGTTGGCTCCTGGCCTTCTGAATGTCTGGGCAATTTAGTGGGCGATGAAGAAGCAGATGGGTGCTGCTCTTCAGTGGCCTGACCCGATGTGGTGTAGAGGTCCTGGGAGGATGCTGCGCTCATTGAAGTGGCTGCCTCAGCTGCCATCCAACCAACAACGGTTTCTACTTGATCCTCTCTTATCAGCCTATGGCCCTGTGCTCCTAACAAGCTGCGCATAAATGACTGCTGCCGGGTGAAAGTAGGTGCTGAGTGACTTGGGCCTGCTGCTTGCTCTGGATGTGCACCATGTCTAGCTGCTGATGCACCTCTTCCGCGGCCGCCACGGGGACGTCCCTTACTCCCTGCCTTTATCTCTATTGACGGATTCAGAACGGCAATTTCACTACAAGATTTGAGATCTCTCCCAATCTCCAACAGCAACCTATCCCTATCTGCTTTCACAGTAGAGTGAGGCTAAAATGGCAGGCGCAGCCTTTTATACTGCTTGATCACACCATCCAGCCTGCCAATCGCAGCACAGCCCCTAGCTACCAAGCTTAGGGGAGTTACACAATGTTGTCAGCAATTCTTCAGCTCCTGATTGGCTCCACGGAGCGCTCAGAGGCTGAAGGATTATGGGATTTCCGATGTGAAAAAAATATCGGAATCGGAAATCGGAATTCCGATATAGCAAATATCAGGCCGATTTCCGATATTGCAATATCGGAAAGCTCATCCCTAGTTCCGATC
Organism: Oophaga sylvatica; assembly: GCA_033576555.1. Taxonomy (NCBI): domain Eukaryota; kingdom Metazoa; phylum Chordata; class Amphibia; order Anura; family Dendrobatidae; genus Oophaga; species Oophaga sylvatica. The sequence goes on along the minus strand of JARQOD010000001.1, from coordinate 968,605,989 downwards.
TTCACCTACAAGCTCCTGTCCCGGGAAAATGCTTTTCAAGTTTGTGTTCAACACAGTAGTGTATATACTGTAGTGCTCCCCAACTTCAGTCCTCAAGAGCCACCTACAGATCATGTTTTCAGGATTTCCTTAGTATTGCAAAGGTGATAGAATTCTTGCCTGTCAAGTTGATGCAATTATAACCTTGGCAATATTAAGAAACTCCTGAAAACATGACCTGTTGGTGGACTGGATTTAATTTCAATATCTTTGCTAACCTGCATCTCTATAGATTGAGAAATCGACTGGCTTAGATATGCAGTCAGCCAGCCCTTTAAAAGGAACCTTTTAGTTTGAAAATGCAGCCCAATCTGCAGGCAACATATTATAGAATGTAATTAGCAACAAGTGTATATACCACTATGGATCACAAGAACAAGATTCGTAGCAAAAGTGGTCATAAAACTTAACTTTCAATATGAGTAATGTATATCTTAAAAATGCCCAAATAATAGAATGTGCAAAATAGTGCAGCGGCGCACTCACAAAACATATACAGTGAATAGTCAGCACTGACCAACCAAATAGAACCATTTAGATCCTGGCAGTGTTTGACTATATATATAAAGTTCAAAGTTAGACTGTGTACCAACATGTGTCAATCAGTACAAAATCCAATCTTTATCCCCATTGGGTAACCATAATATGCAACAATCACGTTATAGAAAGCAATTTGGAACAGTCTCACCCAAACAGGCAGGAGAAGAGACTATCAATTCATATGGTGATGGGCAAAGTTCTGTAGAAAACATAGGTACTAGAGATGAGCGACTTTGCCTCTGGGAGGGTCGAGTCGGGTTTTGGACCATCCGACTTTACCAAAAGTCGAGTCGAACGAAATTGGCCAACGATCGGCAAAAGTCGGAACTCCGATCGAAACACGACCCCAATGCAAGTCAATGGGGAATAAAAGTAGGCAGTGAGTGGAGGACAGTAAACACACCTACAGTGCCCATTTCAATGCCAACGACATCAATTCTTATTACCTAAGCTTGTCAACCTTAATTTACTTTATAATAATAGCAACACATTGAAAACTGGGTTATTTGGCTAAAGTTGTGGGGGGGTACAGCCCAGTTAGGGAGGTGGAAAAACTGGCATATGTTGAGGTGGACTGGGGTCTACGGGCGAGCGACGGATGTGCAAGCACAGTCTTCGCACCTTATGGAGCAGGGCTGGTAACTCCGGATAATTATTTATGAAGCACTACACCACCAGGTTCAAGGTGTGAGCCAGGCAAGGTATGTGTCTGAGTTTTGCCAGGGCTATGGCCGCCACAAAATAACGGCCGTTATCACTGACTACCTTGCCTGGTTCAAGATGCAGACTGCCCAGCCATGACTCAGTTTCTCACTGCAAGTAGTCGGCCAGTACCTCCGCGGTGTGTCTGTTGTCGCCCAAAGACATCATCTGTAAAACAGCCTGCTGACGCTTACCACTAGCTATTCGATTGTGGGACACCTCGTGTGCAACACTGGCAGCTGCGGATGGAGTTCTCGTGCGACTGCGCTCTGTCGATGATCTTTCGCTTCTGGAGGAGGAGGAGGGTCGAACGCCTACAGCCAACTGTTGCCTATACCGTGGGCTAGGCAGCACTGTCCCACCGCCGCTGTCCCCTGTGAACCCTGCATCCACCACATTCACCCAGTGCGCAGTGATGGACACGTAATGGCCCTGGCCATGCCTACTGACCCATGCATCTGTTGTGAGGTGCACCTTTCCACTCACTGATTGTTTGAGTGCATGGACAATGCGGTCTTTCACATGCAGGTGGAGGGCAGGGATGGCTTTTCTAGAAAAGAAGTGCCAACTGGGTAGGTCATAGCATGGGACAGGTTAGGCCATGAGCTCTCGGAACGCTGCGCTTTCAACCAAATGGTGATTGTGATGGTGGTGGTGATGGCCTAGATGCAGTCTTTCGTTGGAAAAACATTGTGATTCCCTAACTGCTTTGGCCTTGCGACGACACCTCAACATTTCTTGCTGGTGGTGTGCTAACCGGTGGGCTTACAGTGGGGGAAGTGATGTAGCGTTGCTGGCTACCTTCATTCGGAGCAGGTGCACGTGTGCTACCTGAGGTTTTGTAGTCCGTCCACGCTTGCAAGTGCATGGTGTTTACATGTCTAAGCATGCAACTGGTATTCAAATTTCGGAGATTTTTCCCTCGGCTAAAGGTCCTTCCACACTTCTTACAGATAACCTTTGCCTCATCAATAGGATTTTGGTTTAAAAAAGTGCCACACTGCACTCTTCCTACTATGGGAAAACTTTTCAGGGCTTGCACGCTGTGCTAATGTGACCGTCTGGCCAAGCTGTCCTGCAACTCTTTGTTTTTTTTTACACTTTTTTGCACTGCTACAGGCCTGCCAGATAACCGCAGCTGCGATGTCGATGCCTGCTGCGGATCCTCCTCCTCTTCTGAGCTATTGCCAGCCGCACCCTCTTCCCCCAATGGATGCCAATCCGGGTCAACAACTGCGTCATCCATCACCTTCTCTTCAATTTCATTTGCATCTTCCTCTGTTTCACCGTGTAAGGTGGTATAGTATGCAGGAAGGGGCACCTGAGTTTCATCAGGGTCAGAATCTGGCTTTGTAGACTGCAAGGGCTTTGTAGTGCTCTGGGTGAATGTACCAGCAGAATCATATAGCACTGGCTGTGCATCAGTGCACTCCATGTCATATTCATCTTGGACTGGTGAATTCAGGATTTCACTTGAAAACTTAGGCATTGTATGTGAAAAGAGCTCCAGGGAGTAATCTGAAGTGTGGCTTGCCGCGTCCTTCACTTTTGGTGGGGGTGAAGGACACAAGGAAAGGTGTTGTTCCTGACCAGTTTTTGAAACTTCAGAAGAGGAGGCGATAGAGCTGGAGGCTGTTTCAGCAATGTAAGCCAAAAAAATGCTCTGGCTTTAAAAGCGGTTTACCTACTCCCAGAAAAGGGAGCCTTCCAGGCCTTCTGGAGCCAGACGATGATGCAGGCTCAACACCTCCTGCCTTAGGTGCTATTGTGCTTTTGGCACTACCAGCAGATGCACCACCACCATCATCAGTACCAGCTGGCCCCCCCCGCCCACGTCCGCGGTCTCTTCCACCATACTTCCTCATGTTTGGGGAAATGTACCAAAAATACAAGAATATATACGGTACTGTATGAGAAGCGTACAGCTGTATACGGTGTAGGGGAACATTTAAATCTCCGTATTTATTTCTGGAGTCACACACAGACTCTCTCTCAGTATGGATTTGACCGTAATACAAACAGCAGATATACGATACTGTATGAGGAGTGTACAGCTGTATACGGTGTACAGGAAAATTTAAATCTCTGTATTTATTTCCGGAGTCACACACAGACTCTCTCTCAGTATGGATTTGACCGTAATACAAACAGCAGATATACGGTACTGTATGAGGAGCGTACAGCTGTATACGGTGTAGGGGAAAAATTTAAATCTCCGTATTTATTTCCAGAGTCACACACAGATGCTCTCTCAGTATGGATTTGACCGTAATACAAACAGCAGATATACGGTACTGTATGAGGAGCGTACAGCTCTATACGGTGTAGGGAAAAATTTTAATCTCCGCATATATTTCTGGAGTCACACACAGACGCTCACTCAGCATGTATTTGACCGTAATACAAACAGCAGATATACGGTACTGTATAAGGAGCGTACAGCTGTATACGGTGTAGGGGAAAATTTAAATCTCCGTATTGTAAGGTTTCACTCACTCGGCTGCTTCTGAGGTAAATCAGGAGACTCGATCTTATGCAAAAAGTCCTTAGGTTTATTACATCATAAACCATATGGTAACATATAATACAGCTCTTCAATGCTTCAGCTCCTGCCTGGAGCCTCGCTCTTCAGTCACAGAGACCTCTCTGTAATGTCCTGCCTTGGACACATGGAAGCCTGTCCACACTGGCAGACTCCCACACACTCTCTCACAGGTGCAAAACAAACTCCATTACATAGGTGTAACCCCACCCATAGGTGAGGTCAGGATCACATGGTTAGGTCACCTGATCATGACCTCATCACAGGTCCTTTTGATACACATAACATAGGTGAGGTCAGGATCACATGGTTAGGTCACCCGATCATGACCTCATCACAGGTCCTTCACCACAACACAAACCATGCTTCCATGCATGCCTCGAGGAGCATACATAGTGCCCCCTAGCTGCATCAGGTGTCACTACACCACATACCTCCCCCCTCTGTTCAAACTTGTGGAGTTGAACACTTATTACCCGACCAGAGATCCTTCTCGGTCGTCTCTGCCAGTCAAACCGTCTGGCTAAGTCGGGCCCTCTGTCAGACCACCCGCCTCCCCAGCGGTCAGTACGGCGTCGCAATTCATTTGCACCCATACGTCCTGTCTGGTCTGCGTCCTTTTTCCACTATAGGTTCTCCTGCTTAAGTCACTCATCACTGAGCTAACTGAGGCATCACTACTTTTATCTCTTCTCCTCTCAATACCACGGGTTGAAGGTGGAGGCCATCTTCTTTCTATTTTCTGCAGGTTCCTGTTGACCTGGTCCCTCTCAAGTCGTAGTTGCTCTACTTCTCTCAGGTAGGACACACGATACTCCAGGAGCATCCGGATATTCCCAAGGCTCTCCCTGGATCCGACAACGAGGAACGTACCATCCCGTCTTCACCCACGACCTGGACTTCGTCATCAGCCGGAATACTGACTCTCGTCACACCGGACTTATTCACCATCTCCTGCATCATTTTCCCAAGTCTTCCGATGACTTTCTTCACCAGACCTCTGGGCACTTGAATGATGTCCTCCATTAATCCAAGCTGACTTTGAGCCTTTCTTGCTTGCTCCAAACTGTGGTGTTGTTGTGCAGATGAAGGGAACTCCAGAAGGCCACACAGAGATGCTGGATGGTAGGTTTAAACAGCCATACTTTATTTTCGTTCGTCTCTCCTGCCCCCCTTACCCAGGACTTCCTGCTCCTGCCTAGTTTCCTCCTCCCAATTACATCATTGTTACTAGGCAGAAACTGAAACAAGAATAACAGCAAGCCAATCACAGATATAGTAACAACATCACATCTCTCCTCTTCTCACCAAACAAAACAACATTATAACTGGATAACGGTCCAAAAGTTCACATTAGTAGGAAGGATTTTTTTTTTTCTTTTTACTGCAGAACATAGTCCAAGAGGTGGGCTTGCGGTCTACGATTTGCCCTCGCTGGATAGCGGTGAGACATCACAGTCCCAGATGAACTTTCTGAGTCCCCTGAGGTATCCTCCCTTGGAACTGCTGAGCTCTGGGGATCCGGCAGGACGTCATCGCTATCTGCCTCGTCTGTTTCTGGGACATAGTCGCAAAGTTTTTTAAAATGGGACACGTTCCTTGTGACCTGGCGACCGTGATCTTGAGCAGTAACCATGGTGCCTTTGACTTGTGTGACCTGAAGGGTTCAGGATAGTATTGTGATGCAAACTTGTCTCTAGGTCTTAGCCTTTTTACCAGGACCCAATCTCCCACCAATACTTCCGGTGGCTTGCAACGATGACTGCTCTTATCTGCATACCTCTTCATCTTCTGTTTGGATATGGCATCCTTAGTAGCAATGGGGTTTGAACAGGGCTCTGCGGAACGCTCGGGAGTTTGACACGCATAGGCCTGTTGAACAGCGCAGTGGCAGGTGGTATCCCAGTAGTAGAATGGGGTGTAGCTCTGTACTGTCTAAGAAATCTGTGTAACTCTTGCTGTAAGTCCTTGTGCTCCATGGTAGCGATCCTCAAAGTTTTGTTGATTGATTGCATGAACCGTTCCACTTCACCATTGGCCTGAGGCCAGTAAGGAGTTATTTTCCTGTGAGTGAAACCAAGATAGGATGCGAATGATCGAAAGTCTGTGCTATTAAAAGGTGGTCCATTGTCGGACTTCACTGTTTCCGGTATGCCATATGCTGAGAAGATCTTGTCTAATTTTGGTATAACAGCCCTGGCAGAGGTTGTCGAAACATGTTCAATGACTGGGAACCTCGAATAGTCATCCATGACAACCAGCAGATAGGAGTGATCCGGTAAAACACAGAAATCAACACTAACAGCAGACCACGGGCCCTCTGGCAGGGGTGTCATTTGTAAGGGTGCGCGTCTATGGTCAATTGTAGTTGCTTGGCAAGGTATGCAATTTTCAATGAGTGCCTCTACTTTTTTGTCTAGTCCTGGAAACCAGACTTTCTCTCTCAGTAATTGATTTGTTTTCACCACCCCTTGATGAGCCTCGTGGGCCAGATCCAGTACTCTGCTTTGAAGTTTCTGGGGTATCACCAACCGATTGTTACGCAACAGTAGATTTGAATCAGACACGGAGAGATCATGTCGTGCATTAAAGAAGGCTGTCAAGTAGGTTGTTTGATCCGGTGTTTGGAGGCGGGCTTCAGCAAGAAAATTGCTCCAATTTTTAGATCGAACAGTCTCTATAACTAACTGAAGTTGGTGATCAGAATCCACCGTTTGTTGTATTTCCTCCATAGTCATAGCTTTTGGCACAGAATGTGCAACAATAAAATTGATATGTTCCTCTGCAAGGATAGTTGCTGGGATATCGTCCTTGGTAGTTTGTGGTGTTGGGTGTCTCGAAAAGTAGTCAGCCGGATTACCAGCTCCTGCCTCGTATCTCAACCGAAACTGGTAGTTCTGTAGGCGGAGCAACCAGCGTTCAAGTCGTGGGGGAGGCTTTGAAGAATGTTTGTTGAAAAGCGGAATGAGCGGTTTGTGGTCGCTTATCACTGTGAATTTATGTCCCATAAGGTACAGATGAAAATGAAGGCATCCCCACACAACCGCAAGAGCTTCCCTTTCAGTTTGTGAATAGCGTTGTTCTGTCTCTGTTAAGGCTTTGCTTGCATAGGAAATGGTAGAAACGTCGCCTTCTTTGGACACTTGTGTGAGAATTGCACCCAGGCCCACCGGACTAGCGTCCACGATCAGCTCTGTGGACTTTAGAGGGTCAAAATAGGCCATGACGGTGTCGCCAGTCAGACCGGACTTCATGGAATCGAATGCTGCTTGGTGTTCAGTAGTCCATGTCCAAGGAGTGTCTTTTTTCGTGAGTAGTCGCAGGGGTTCGGAGATCGTGGCCAGATCAGGCATAAATCGCCCACAGTACGTGACTAGTCCTAGAAAACTGCAAACCTCTGACACATTTTGAGGTTGGCTAGCTGACTTTATGGCAGCAACTTTCTGAGGATCTGCTGAAACTCCTTGCTCCGAAAAGATATATCCAAAGAAGCTTAATGACTTTTGGTTAAACTCACATTTTGACGGATTGACAGTTAGATTGCAGGCTTGCAGTCTCTGAAACACTTGCTCTAAGTGACTGTCATGCTCCTCTTGGGTTGTACCATATATAAGAATGTCATCACTGACGTTTAGAACTCCTGCTATTCCAGATAGAACCTGACTGATAACGTTCTGAAATATTTCTGCCGCAGATGAGATACCAAAGTTTAACCTCTTGAATCGTCGTAAGCCCACATGGGTACTAAAAGTTGTAATGTACCTGGAATCTGGATGCAACTCAAGTTGATGATAACCTGATTTTAAATCAATTTTAGAAAATACTTTTGCACCATTCAGGTCTGTGATAATGTCATCAATAGTGGGCGTGATGTGCCTTTCTCTTTGAATAGCCAAATTGGCATGCCGCATATCCACACATAGCCGGATTTTACCAGGCTGCTTTGGTTTTGGTGCAACAACAATGGGCGATACCCAAGGAGTCGGGCCTTCAACTCGTTCAACAACATCAGACGCTTCCAGATCCTGCAGTTCTTGCTCCACAAGTTTGCGGACATGAAATGGGATGCGCCTGTGAGGTTGAACAGACGGCTGTATTGACTGGTCAATATGCAATTTTATCTGAACGTCTTTTAGCTTACCAAGACCTTTAAAGAGATTGGGGTATCTCTGCATGATGTGTTGGGCCGAAGGAGCTGTGACGCTATTGACCAGGTTGACCAGACCCAGAGATATAGCACTCCTGCAGCTGAGAAGCGTGTCTGCGGAGCACTCTACTACATATACAGTGTCAGTGATGGACTTCCCATCAGCTGCAAGTTCTGACTGAAATTTGCCACACAGGGGTAGTGCAGATGCTGAACCATAAGGAAAAATCTTTAGGCTAGTGCTTTGTAGAGCAGGTCTGTTCGGGAGTTGGCTATAGACTGCACGGCTGATGACGTTTACTGATGCCCCCGTGTCTACTAGGGCTTCCACCGGACTACCATTTATCAGGATAAGTCGCCTTGGACTGGTAAGTGCGTGCAGTGTTTGAGATCCCTCTGCAGTCACTGAGAATAGATAAGTACTGTGAGGCTCGTCAGTAAGCTGCAGCGTTTGGATTTTCTGTGACCTGGGTTGTATTGTGGAATGAGGGGATTGTGGTTTGGATCTACACACTTTTGCAAAATGGTTTTGTTTTCCACAATTATGGCAGGTCCCCCTTTTGCTGGGCAGACATTCTGGTGAGGATACGACCCTCCGCAGTTGTAGCAAGTTGCCCCTGCATACGAGGCACAGGCGGTCTCTGTGTCAGCTTTGCTATACAAGATGGTGCTTCCGCCTCGCACTCAATTTTCTCTATGAGTTTAGCTTGTTTTTCGGCGGTATCATTTACACGTGCTGTTTCAAGCAGTTTTGCTAAAGTCATGGTGGGATCTCTGAGTGCTTGTCTCCGTAACTTAGAGGAGATGCAGCCTTGTAAAATCTGCATTTGGATCTCTTTGTCGACATCTGTAAATTCACAGTAAGCTGCAAGGTGCCGTAGTCGGACATGATATTCATCAATGCTTTCTGTTGCTGACTGCTTTAATTGTCTAAACTTGAAGATTTCAAATGCTGCATTTCTGTGTGGGGAGAATTACTTGCTTAATGCTGCCTTACTGAGCTCATAGTCTTTATCTTCTCCTGTATTAGGCAGAGTAGTGAAGATATCATAGACTTGTTCCCCTGCATAATGTAATAGCATGGCTTTCTTCCTGGTATCTTTCTGATATGTTCATGGCTTGTAGGAATATATCAAAACGCTTCAGCCATTTTTCCCAACATGCTGCTAGGTTAGCTGGGGACTGATGCACATCAAAAGCAGGGAAGGCAGGTAAACAGGCCATTGTTGTAGAGCTGAAATACCTTTAGCTGATGTGAACGCTTCCTCGTCGCCAGTTGTGGTGTTGTTGTGCAGATGAAGGGAACTCCAGAAGGCCACCAGAGATGCTGGATGGTAGGTTTAAACAGCCATACTTTATTTTCGTTCGTCTCTCCTGCTCCCCTTACCCAGACTTCTGCTCCTGCCTAGTCTCCTCCTCCCATTACATCATTGTTTAGGAAAGAAACTGAAACAAGAATAACAGCAAGCCAATCACAGTATAGTAACAACATCACACAAACGTCGAGTGGCTTCGTGATTTCTCAACAGGATCAGTTGCTTTGTGCGGAGACAATGTAGGTGCAAGTCTTCAGGACAGCCACTCGCTTCAGTGTGACTTGCTTAGTCGACAGTATGACTAACTGTTTCATCTCTGCACCCAGTTCACACTACATGCTTCTACGCTTTTCTAAAGGCCTCATGTACATCCTCACTGACCTGCTCTCAGTTAGCTCGTCATTGTAACACTGTTGTAGTTCCCTTCCTTCTTTCCTTCAAAGACTCTGTCCAGAGCAGCTCTCAGGACATTCCGTCAGACTGAATACACGCTTGCTCCGAGAGTCACTTTCCACGTTCATAGGGAACACAGCAATAGCCTGTTCTGAGGTAACAGCTTCAATCTCTCTCCTCCTGTCTCTGACAGGAATCACTTCAGCTCTCACTGAGCTCTGACAGGAACTGATCTCCTGCTCTATTGAATGGCTACTGCTACGTCTCACTAACCTTATATATTCTAAGATTCCCTCTAGTGGTAGTGTTGGAAAATGTGTGAGATGTGAATGAATATCAGGTTTTGCAATTACCTTCCTGTGCATCCTCCTGGAGACATGTGTACCAAGCGCAGCTGGGCCACACATCCCCCCTAGTTATCATCAGCACTCCCGGGCTGAAACAGAAAAGAAAAATATTTTTATATATAACATCAACAATATAACTCATCCCTTGCGGGAGGTAAGGACTCTTTAACGTTGCAATGTATACATGGGCAAGTAGAAAAATATCAAAACATTTTCCACATAAATATATATAAGACAGATTCTTGTGGAGGACCCGCACCAAAAACCTCCCACGTGGGTCCTGGGTGGGCTGCAGGACTTCATCGCTGCAGACCTCACTCTAGGCCACACCATACGGGTTTTTCTTCAGAGGTAGTAAGGCTTTATGTAAAACCAAGATGGGGCACCGAAGTGCGAACTATTTACAATGAAAGTTTTTGGGCTGGCACAGTCCTCAGCCACGCAGTCTTTGGATAAAACATTTCAAATTTAGAAAATCACATTAACTCCTTTTACCCAACTGGGGTATTCTATTTCAAGATTTATGCTAATTATGCAAACATTTATCACATATAATAAAAGACAATAAAGTGCAATTTCTTCTTTAAACGTTTCTTCAACTTTATACAGGTGCAGTATTATTATTATTATTATTATTATTATTATTGTTTATTTCTATAGCACCATTGATTCCATGGTGCTGTACATGAGAAGGGGTTACATACAAATTACAGGTATCACTTACAGTAAACAAACTAACAATGACAGACTGATACAGAGGGGAGAGGACCCTGCCCTTTCGGGCTTACATTCTACAGGATTGTGAGGCAGGAGACAGTAGGTCGGGGGGTTGCAGCAGTTCCGGTGTTGGTTGAGGCAATATCTCCGGTAGTGGTGAGGAGGTAGCAGGGTCATTGCAGGCTGTAGGCTTTCCTGAAGAGGTGGGTTTTCAGGTTCCATCTGAAGGATCCGAATGTGTTTGATAGTCGGACGTGTTGGGGCAAAGAATTCCAGAGGATGGGGGATATTCGGGAGAAGTCTTGGAGGCGGTTGGGTGAGGAGCGAATAAGTGTGGAGGAGAGAAGGATGTCTTGGGAGGATCGGAGATTACGTGAGGGAAGATATCGGGAGATTAGTTCAGAGATATAAGGAGGAGACAGATTATAGATGGCCTTGTAGGTCAGTATTAGTAATTTGAACTGGATACGCTGAGGGAATGGGAGCCAGTGAAGAGATTTGCAGAGGGGAGAAGCGGAGTAGTAGCGAGGAGAGAGGTGAATTAGTCGTGCAGCAGAGTTAAGGATGGACTGGAGAGGTGCGAGGGTGTTAGCAGGGAGGCCAGAGAAAAGGGTGTTGCAGTAGTCGAGGCGGGAGATGATGAGGGCGTGCACAATCATTTTAGTAGATTGAGGGTTGAGGAAAGGATGGATTCTTGAAATATTTTGAGCTGAAGGCGACAGGAGGTAGAAAGAGCTTGGATGTGCGGTTTGAAGGACAGGGCAGAGTCAAGGGTTACTCCGAGGCAGCGGACTTCTGGTACGGGGGAAAGCGTGATGTCGTTAATTGTGATAGATAGGTCAGGTAAGGAAGATCTGTGGGATGGGGGAAAGATTATGAGTTCAGATTTGTCCACATTGAGTTTGAGGAAGCGGGAGGAGAAGAAGGAGGATATGGCTGATAGACACTCTGGGATTCTGGATAGCAGAGAGGTGATGTCTGGGCCAGAGAGGTAGATCTGAGTGTCATCAGCGTAAAGGTGGTACTGGAATCCGTGGGACTTTATGAGTTGCCCCAGGCCAAGTGTATAGATTGAGAAGAGTAGGGGTCCTAGAACAGATCCTTGGGGGACTCCAACGGAGAGAGGGTGGGACGAGGAGGTAGTGTGTGAGTGGGAGACGCTGAATGTGCGGTTGGAAAGGTATGAGGAGATCCAGGATAGGGCGAGGTCTTTGACGCCAAAGGAGGAAAGAATCTGTAGTAGAAGGCAGTGGTCAACTGTGTCAAAAGCAGAGGACAGGTCAAGAAGCAGGAGTATAGAGTATTGTCTGTTCGCTTTGGCTGTAAGTAGGTCATTAGTAATTTTGGTCAGGGCTGTCTCAGTGGAGTGATGGGGGCGGAAACCAGATTGTAGAGTGTCAAAGAGCAAGTTAGAAGAGAAGTGGTAGGAAAGCTCAGCGTGGACATGCAGCTCCAGGAGTTTGGAAGCGAATGGGAGCAGCGATATTGGGCGATAGCTGGACATAGCGGTTGGGTCGAGGGTTGGCTTTTTAAGAATAGGCGTGATTGTGGCATGCTTGAAAGCAGAAGGGAAGGTACCGGAAGTTAGTGATAGGTTGAAGAGGTGGGTTAGGGATGGAATAATAGTGGTGGTGAGGTTGGGGAGGAGGTGGGTTGGGATGGGGTCAAGTGCACAGGTTGTGAGGTGCGATTTGGAGAGAAGACAATTAAGCTCCCCTTCAGTTATGTTGGAGAGGGAGGTTATGGGGTTGGGGCATTGGTCTGGTATACAAAGTGGTTGAGGTGGTTGAACAATGAAGACTTGTAAACCCTGTCTGGGTCCTACTGGTCTTCTTCTTTACAGATTGTAGCGACATCTTCCACTCCTGGGGCTGGAAGTATGCGATGTCCTCTGGAGCTCATTACCAGAAGGTCATGGCCTGTGATCTGTGTTTGAGTGGCCACAGTTCGCATTGCACTGGAGCGATTTTCTTGGGACCCCACGGGTGCCTCATGCAGGTACAAACCTTCCATTGAAGACGCAGACTTGTGCTGCGATCTAACTGAGGACGCACCATCCGGTTGCGTTTCAGTATAAGATGCTGTGTACGATGCAGGCTTACGTAGTGGCTCAATCGAAGTCGCATCAGGCTTTTGGGATGTGGAGCAGAACTCAGGATTTGATGCAGAGTAGGGCGCAGTAGATGGGCAGGGCGCGATGCTGGTGCGTGGCCTGGCGCTGTTGATAATGGGACTCGGGACATTGCGGCACGATTCTCTTCACCGGCATCGGGGATGGGGTCACTGACACGGGACACATTTAAGGCATACCATCCTTTTAGACCCAGTGACGCGTATAGCTGACGATGTCCCGTTTATGAGATCCCTTCCCGGGTGGCCAATGGGCAGATGAGACTCCACATCTCTGCGGCTGACAAATACCCCTTGGTACAGGCCTGGCTCATGGATGAATCCCCAGCCTTTGCGGAGTTTAAAATCACTAACGCACCCCTGGCGCCGCGGTTCCCGGAGCGTACCTTTATTCCTCCGGACATTCTCCTTGTCGGCGAGGAACTCTTCCTGGTACCGCTGATGGAACTGCTGCACCTCTCTCTGCTCCTGCTGTCGTCGCTGCTCTTGCTCGCGGCGTCGCATTTCGTTCTCTACCTGGGCGGCGTATTCCACGTCGTCCAGGTACTCCATTTCCTCCCAGTCGACCTCCAACACGGACGGCTGGATCTCCTCCGGTGTCCCTACCGGGGATCGGCATTCCGCTGCGGCCTCCAGGCCTGGCTGGCACTCCGGAACGGACAGGGCCTCCTCAGCCTCCGTCCCTCCGACCATATCATCGGTGGAGTCGGGATCAGCTTTTTCGGGGCCGGCCTCCGGTTTCTCATCAGCCGCTGGCTGTGGTGGCACAGGGAGCACAGGTAATGGCTTCGTTCCTGGGGGAGAGAGTATTGCGTCCCACAGCAGCCGCTGTTTCCGGGCACGCCAGCTTCTCTCCATCTCGTCCATCTCTTCACGGCGCTGGATCATGTCCCTGAGCACCGCATTCACCTCCTCTAATTCCAGCATGATTTGGTCGGTGTCCCGACCTGGGGACGGCTCAGGCACAGGCGACAGCTCTTCTGGGGAACGGGGCCTGAGCGCCGCCGCTCCTCCACACAGCGTCTCCTGTCCTTCCGCCATCTCTCTCCAGGCCAGACTGTGCTTTCCATCAGGAACAATCTGGTCTTTTCCGTGGGGGCGGGATTTGCGCTTCCTCTTTTTGGCATAGAGGATGAAGAGGAGGCGGACCTCCCTAGCAGTTGGGCAGGCTCTTGTATTGTAATAACATTTAGAGGGGGCGCCCATTGCTTTCGCGCCACAAGGGGGGGTACGCCCACGAAGGCACACCCTTCTTCACCAGCGCCTCAGGTGTTATGTTTCGGTAGCTGAGGAGTGCAGGTAAAAAAGGCAGTACACCAGAGCAGTTGGAATCTATGAGATTGCAGTACCCTGACTAACCACCACAACTAGAGGCAGCCGTGGAGCGTTCCTACGTTGGTCCTAGACGCCTCGTCACAGCCTGAGAAACTAACTACACCTAAAGATAGAAATAGGAAAGCTATCTGCCCCGGAGCAGAACCCAAAGATAATAGAAAGCCCCAAACATGTAATGGCGGTTAGACAAGATGAAATACTGACACAGAAAAAAAACAGTATGAGCAAACGCTGGGGCCCAAACTAACTAAATAGAAAAGGATAGGAAGGGTACTTACTGCAATCCCAGAAAACCCTGAAAGGCACCAACTCTACTAATTTCAAAAACACCTGAGATCACACGACCTCTTCCACCTAAATTAGTTCTCTGGTGTAACAAAATCAAAACAGCAGCCACTGAAAATACTGGAAAAAGCAAAAGTACAAACATCAGTGGCTGAACAAAACTGAGAGGGCAGAAGCCCCGGAGGGGACCTGAAGGCCCCCACAGAAGTGTAGGACAAAATGCAAAAATATAGCACAAACACAAAAGAAGAAAATGTCTTATCTGTTAGCAGGAGATGCAGAAACGACACAGCAGGCTACAAGGGAAACTGGAATAAAGGATTCAGACCAGAACAATTGATCACCGGCAACCCTGATGGGAAGGTGACTCCCTTATATAAGACCAGTCAGTAACACCTGATTCCCAGTCCTCACAATCTTCACTGGACAGACTAGCACCGCTTGTAACCACCAGAGGGAGCCTCTGCTCAGAACTCATCTCAAACCCATTCACAACAGTACCCCCCCCTTGAGGAGGGGTCACCGAACCCTCATTTGAGCAACCAGGTCGGTCAGGATGAGTTCTATGATACGCACGGATAAGTCTCCTAGCATGGATGTCCGAAGCAAACACCCAAGAATTGTCTTCCTGACCATAACCTCTCCATTTAACCAAATACTGGAGTTTCCGTCTAGAAAAACGAGAATCTAATATTTTCTCAACCACATACTCCAGATTGCCCTCAACCAAAACAGGGTCAGGAGGCACAGCAGCAGGAACCACTGGCTCAACAAACCTCTTCAACAAGGACTTGTGGAACACGTTATGGATCTTAAATGTCCCTGGAAGAAGCAAACGAAAAGAAACAGGATTAATAATCTCCATGATCTTATAAGGTCCAATGAACCTAGGCTTAAATTTAGGAGATGCTACTCTCATAGGAATATTCTTTGAGGACAACCAGACCAAGTCCCCCACTTTAAACCGAGGACCATCAGTCCTATGCCGGTTAGCAAACCGCTGGGCCCTCTCCTGAGAGAGGGACAACCTCTCCACTACCTGGTCCCAAATCAGTTGCATACGCTCCACAACAGAGTCAACACCTGGACAGACAGAAGCCTCCGTCTGTCCTGAAGAAAATCGAGGGTGAAACCCAGAATTACAGAAAAACGGAGACATCAAAGTAGCAGAGCTAGCCCTATTATTAAGAGCAAACTCAGCCAAAGGCAAAAAAGAGACCCAGTCATCCTGATCAGCAGACACAAAGCATCTTAGATAAGTCTCCAATGTCTGGTTTGTTCTCTCAGTTTGACCATTGGTCTGAGGATGAAATGCCGAGGAGAAAGACAATTGAACACCCAGTTTAGAACAAAAAGTCCTCCAAAATCTGGAAACAAACTGGACTCCTCTGTCAGACACAATGTTCTCAGGAATGCCGTGTAAACGAACCACGTGCTGAAGGAACAACGGCACCAATTCAGAGGAGGAAGGCAACTTAGGTAATGGCACAAGATGTATCATCTTGGAAAACCTATCACAAATTACCCAGATGGTGGTCATTCTCTGAGAAACAGGAAGGTCGGAAATGAAATCCATAGAGATATGGGTCCATGGTCTCTTGGGCACAGGCAATGGCATCAACAAACCACTAGAGCGAGAGCAAGGCTTGGAGCGAGAGCAAGTCCCGCAGGACTGCACAAATTCCCTGACATCACGAGACAAGGTAGGCCACCAAAAGGACCGACTAACCAAGTCTCTGGTACCACAAATTCCGGGATGCCGAGCCAACGCGGAACAATGAATCTCAGACATCACACTCTTTTTCCACTGGTCCGGGACAAACAATTTTCCAACAGGGCAGCACTCGGGCCTATCCTCCTGACACCCCTCCAGAGCAAGTCTCAAATTGGGCGAGATGGCGGAAAGAACTACACCCTCTTTCAAAATAACAGAAGGATCAGATAACTCAGGAGAGTCCGCAAGGAAACTCCTCGAGAGGGCATCCGCCTTAACATTCTTAGTGCCAGGAAGAAAGGAAACCACAAAATTAAAACGTGTGAAAAACAAGGCCCACCTGGCCTGTCTAGGATTGAGTCGCTTGGCAGATTCCAGATAGACCAGATTTTTATGGTCCGTAAGGACCACCACCTGATGTTTGGCTCCCTCCAGCCAATGTCTCCAATCTTCAAAAGCCCACTTCATGGCCAATAACTCCCGATTACCCACGTCATAATTACGTTCAGTAGGAGAAAATTTTCGAGAGAAAAAGGCACAAGAGTTACTTTTAGAGGTCTCTGGATCTTTTTGGGACAAAACGGCACCTGCCCCAATTTCAGAGGCATCAACCTCCACCTGAAATGGCAGAGAAACATCAGGCTGCCATAGAACAGGAGCAGAAGTGAATCTCTGCTTAAGTTCCTGAAATGCAGAGACTGCCTCAGGAGGCCAATTCACCACATCAGAACCCTTTCTGGTCAAATCAGTTAATGGTTTAACAATAACCGAGAAATTACCAATAAATTTACGATAAAAATTGGCAAAACCCAAAAATCTCTGAAGAGCCTTTAATGAAGTAGGTTGGACCCAATCACAGATGGCCTGAACCTTGACCGGGTCCATTTCAATAACAGATGGGGACAAAATGAATCCCAGAAATGAGATCCTCTGTACGCCAAAAAGACACTTTGATCCCTTCACATACAGAGCATTCTCTCTCAAAATCTGGAATACAGTTCGAACATGTTTCACATGAGAGTCCCAGTCATTAGAAAAAATCAAGATATCATCCAAATAAACAATCAGAAATTTGTCCACAAAATCCCTGAAAATGTCATTCATGAAGGACTGGAAGACGGAAGGAGCATTAGTGAGCCCAAAGGGCATCACCAGGTACTCAAAATGCCCTTCAGGGGTATTGAATGCCATCTTCCATTCATCCCCGTGCTTAATGTGAATAAGGTTATACGCCCCCCTGAGGTCAAGCTTGGTAAACCAAGTAGCGTTTTTCACCCTGGAAAACAGGTCAGAAATCAAGGGTAACGGGTATTGATATTTCACAGTAATATTGTTCAAGAGACGATAATCAATACACGGCCTTAATGAACCATCCTTTTTGGCCACAAAGAAAAAATCGGCACCTAAGGGTGAAGAGGATGGTCTGATATGACCCTTCTCCAATGATTCCTTGATATAAGACCGCATAGCGTCATGTTCAGGTACAGACAAGTTAAAAAGGCGACCTTTAGGGAATTTACTACCCGGCACTAATTCAATAGCGCAGTCATAGCTCCTATGGGGAGGCAAGGATGCAGATTTACTTTCGCTAAACACATCAGAAAAATCAATCAAAAAGTCAGGAACATCCTGAGCCTGGGGGGAGGCAGAAAAAACAGGAGTGTTGGTATTAACACATTGGCAGCCCCAACTGGTTACAGACACAGATTTCCAATCCAAAACAGGATTATGAGACTGTAACCAAGGGAAACCCAGTACGATAATATCATGCAGATTATACAGAACCAAAAATTTGCAGCA
>JARQOD010000001.1:968569785-968587882 GCA_033576555.1 Oophaga sylvatica | reverse complement strand
TCTGGAACAAATGAAAACAAAGTATTGAGATTATCAGTCTGGAAAAGGTGATAAAGCCATTTTAAAAAGCTTTGGATCCAAACCCGTGGAGCCTTACCAAATGGCAAAAACAGGAAAATGGTGAACCTCCATGGGGGGCCAGGAACAAAATTCCCCTTGAGAGCAGTGATGATCATCAACGTTCCAAAGGCCCCACAAAACATCCAAAGTACTGCAGGCCTCACTTGCCTCAATAAATCACATACATAACTCTTCTGTAAGAAAGAGAGTGGGCAAAAAGGCCTGCATGCAGAGTTCCAAATGAAAACCAGCTGAGCAGTAAGATAAAAGGGGGGCTTTCTCAGTTTTGCCAAAAACATTTTGATGATCCTAAAATTTTGGGAAGAATACTTGGGAGATAAAAGTTGAACTTATTGGAAGGTGTACATTGTGCTCAAAAGTTTCCTTCCCCCCTGCAGAATTTTTGCTTTCTTGGCCTTTTTTTCAGAGAATTAAATGATAACACCAAACCTTTTTTCCCACCATGGTTAGTGGTTGGATTAAGCCATTTTTGTCAAACTATGTTTTCTTTTTTAAATCATAACGAAAAAACCCAAAACATCCAAATCCCTGACAAAAGTTACATCCCCATTTCTTAAGCCGTGTTTTGCCCCCTCAAACTCAAGACAGTTTAAGTCTTTTGTGGTAGTTTGGATGAGGTTCTTTATTTTCTCAAATATAAAGCTGCCCATCTTCTTGGCAAAAAAGGTTCAGTTTCTGTAAATTCCAGGCGTCTGCATGAACTGCCCGCTTGAGAATCCCCAGAGTGGTCAATGATATTGAGTCAGGAGACGAGATGGCCACTCCAGAACCTTCACTTTGTTCCTTTTAGCCAATGACAGGCGACTTCATCATGTGTTTTGGATCGTTTCATGTTGGAACGTCCTTAGTCACATCCGTTTCCGGATGAGATTGCAAATTGCCTCCAGTATTATCTGATAATATGCTGCATTCATCTTTCTCAACTTTGCCAATTTCCTTTGCCTTTGTAGCTACCCCTCCCAAAAATATCAGCGATCCACCTATGGTAATGTATGTGTACAGTTCATTACGTCTTTCTTGGGTGCGATGAAAATCTAGACACAGGTTTGATATAGAAAGTCTTGTATTACTTCATCAAGTTGGCAAAATTCACACAGTTTTGCAGACACAGAAGCAGGAACACAGCAGGCCAGGTAATCTAAGTCAGCAATCACTTCCCACAACGGTTCAGGATCTTTTCTTGTTACCGTAAGCCATGCAAACGTGGGCTTTCAAAGGCAGGGTTCAGAGTCCCAAGGCTTCAGAGGTTCCTCAGTAGGAAAGATGGATACAAGGTCCAAGGCTTTGGGTAGGAAAGGTTCACTGCAGGCTAGATTTCTGAAGCCTGATTGCTCAGCTGTGGTGCTTAAGAAGCAAAAGGAGAAATAAAGGGCGGGAACATGCAAGCTGGAAACTCCATTTTGACGAGGGCAAGATGCTGCAGCAAGACGAAGAAAATGGCGCGAACAAACTGAGTTTCAGGAACATGTACACAGAACCTTACATTACTCCCCCCTTAGGGACAAACCTCCGGATGACCTCAGGCCAGGTTGTAGGGACCTTGATGAAACGACGGAGCAAGGAGGACTTTAACGTTATTGACGGTTTCCCATGAGTTGTCCTCCATGGGTAGCCCTGCCTTTAATCAATATTGTAAATGTTTCATACAACCTGGAATCTAAAACCTTTTCAACCCAAATTCTTCCTGACCATCGATAGCACTGGGTCAGGGCAAGGAGAAAAAACGTCAGGAAACATTGGGTGTCGCAGCCTTTAGTAGGGTAATGAAAAAGGGGATTCTCATAGTTCTGGGCAGTTGAAGACGACAAGCAACGGCATTTAATTTTCTAATTTTATAGGGTTTTCCCAAAGTACTTATCCCAATTGACATGGAACCTTAACTTAAGATTTCTGGTTGACAGCCAGACCAATCTCCTACTTGAAAGTGGTGAGGTTTACGAAATTTATCGCTGCTTTCTTGTACCTTTCCTGCCCCATTCCAATTCTCCTTTAGAAGATCCAATTTTCTGAAAGACTGTTCTTTTGCACTGCCTGGTAAAGGGTTTCTATGGGAAATGGGTAGAATGTTAGGTGATAACCTAGATTA
This sequence comes from Oophaga sylvatica, assembly GCA_033576555.1. Classification (NCBI taxonomy): domain Eukaryota; kingdom Metazoa; phylum Chordata; class Amphibia; order Anura; family Dendrobatidae; genus Oophaga; species Oophaga sylvatica. The sequence continues at coordinate 968,585,715 of JARQOD010000001.1, read as the reverse complement.
GATAAAAAGGAGATGCTTAGGGGCACTCTGGAGTTTTATAGAGAACTCAGCTAATGGAAGTGTCCCCCAACATCCGTAGGTGGCAGAAAAAAGCAGCAGATAGCTCCGGGTTTGATTGGTTCGTTCGTCTGTCCATTAGTCTGGGGATGAAAAGCGAAGAAAGGTTTACTTTAATGTCCAATGCTGTACAGAAATTTTGCCAAACTAGAAGTAATTGCACCCCTCGATCCAAATAACCTCATCCGGTACTCCATGTAAGCGAAAACATCTTTAATCACAAATTGATGTCGTTTTGCAGGGGTAAGCCGACAAAAGGATAAAATAGCTGCCTTTGTAGACGGTCAACCACCACTAGAATGGTGTTCTTCCTTGAGAGGTTGGTAAACTCACAATGAAGTCCATAGAAAAGGATCCCCCGGGCGGGCGGGGGTGGGGAAGAGGCTGTAACGACCATTGGTGAGGAGCGAGGTGTTTTGCATCTTGCAAGACTTCCAAGAAGGCATAGTTTAAAACATCCTTCCTGCAATGGGCCACCAAAAGAAACGAGAGAAAATTCCTGTGTCTTTAGAATTCCTCTATGCCCAGCTATCTTGGAATCGTGGATGGATTCAATATCTCAATCTGACTGTTTAGGAATATACAGGGTTTCCTATCCACACACCCATTTTAAAGACAAGACTTACGTCCTTGGGGGTTTGCCAAAAAAGGAATCCGCATGGTATGCTTCCTTGATGTCCTTAAGTGGTCTTGATTATAATTACCTAGGAATCTAGTGTCAGGAAGAATAGTCTTAGGAGGAGAAATTGGAGTTTCTCGCTGAGTAAATCCTAGAGAGTGCATCAGCCTTTCCATTCGCAATCCTGGTCTTTAAGAAAGATAAAATTTAAATTGGTTTAAAAAAGTTTTCCAGCGGCCGGCAGGGAGTAGGTTGCCGAGATTAAAACTCAAGGTTCGATGGTCTGTCAGGACGACTATTTGCTGTGCAGCTCCCTGAAGAAGGTGTTCCATTCTTTGAAGGCGGCAATAATGGCCAACAACTCTCTATTGCCCACATCGTAGTTCCTCTCAGCGAGAGAAACTGCTGGAAAGAAGGGCACAGGGATGCAAGACATTCTTCTCACCTGTTCTCTGAGAGAGTTAGCTCCAACGGCACAGTCTGAAGCATCAACTTATTATGAAGGCAAGTCGGGATTGGGATGTACTAAGATAGGTGCGGTGGTAAATTTATCTTTTAGACGGGAAAATGCTTCCTGGGCTTGGGGAGTCCAGGAGAACCTAGACTCTTTCCGGGTAAAGTTGGGTGATAGGTGACACTACTCAGGAAATTTCTAATGAAACGTCTATAGAAGTTGGCAAACCCGATGAAGCGCTGTACCTCCTTCACATTTCTAGGACTGGCCAATCCTTGATGCTTGGGTTTGCTTCCATCCATACTAATTCCTTGTGTAGACAGTACATACCCCAGAAATTGAATTTCGGTCCTATGGAATTACACTTTTCAAGTTTGATGTAAAGATGATTTTGTCTTAGACGTTCCAAGACCATTTCTCACATGTCCATGATGTTCCTCTGTGGAGTTAGAAAAAATTAGAATATCATCCAAATAAATTACCACGAATGTATCTAGGAGATCCCTGAAGATGTCATTCACCAAGTGTTGGAAAGTGGCTGGGGCGGGGTACTCAGACCAAAAGGCATAACTAGATATTCAAAGTGTCCATAGCGTGACCTGAATGCAGTCTTCATTCATCCCCAGGTCTAATACGGACTAAGTTATAGGCCCACGAAGATCTAGTTTAGAGAAAATTTTGGCATGTCGCACTCTCTCCAATAATCAGGGATTAAAGGCAATGGATAACGGTTCTAAAAGTAACCTTATTGAGTTCCCTATAGTCTACGCATGGTCTCAAGATCCATCTTTCTTCTTTACAAAGAAGATGGGTGCACCTGCAGGAGATGAAGAGGGGCGTATGAAGCCCTTGGCTAGATTTTCGTCTATGTATATCCTTTTAAGCCTTTAGCTCGGGCCCGCCGGGGGGTAGATCTTACCAAAAGGTATCTCTGCTCCAGGCAATAATTCAATTGGACAAATCATATGGACGGTGAGGAGGAAGTGGTCAGCGTTCTTCTTGTACATAAATCCACATAGTCCTGGTATACAGCTGGTAGTTCAGGGACTGACATGTTCCTTTAGGAACAGAGCAAGCTGAAACTTTTGGACTCATCTGTTTCTCGGGGAAAGTGTAATTCCTTGGTCTCCCAGTTAATGGTAGAATCGAGCCTGCAGCCATGGTAGCCCTAGAATAATGGGAAAGTGGGGAGAAGAGATAAGCATAAAGGACAGTTTCTCTTGATGATCTTTACCCATAAGAACCCTCAAAGGCTCTGTTTCCTGATCCACTGGTCCAGAGGTCAGCAGGGAGCCATCCACAGTTTCCATCTGTACTGGAGTAGCCTTCTTCACTGAACGTATCCCTGTTTCAGAGCAAAGGAGACATCCATAAAATTTCCACTTGCCCTGAGTCGATCATAGCAGAGCTAGACACCCCAAACTGAGTCAACCCAGAGTTTGATGGAAAGAAAACAATGAGAATTGTTTTTCTTACAACTCAGTGGGACACCGCTGAGGAAACTTGAAAAATGGCAGCGTTTACACAGTCAAAAGTCCTCAGAGGTAACGGAGTTTAAGTCCGAGAAATCAAGATCTGTTGCTGCAGATCTCTCTGGGGCCTGAGGCTCGGACCTGACAGATCCCCTCTCGCAACACTCACAATGAATGAGTGCTGCAGTAGTCTTACGAGAACGGCTGGGGCAGTTTATAATGAAGTGCCTGACTTACCACAAAAGAAACATAGATCTCCTTAAAACGATGTTCCTTGCGTGCATCACTAACCGTCGTTGTAAAGAGTCTACCTGCATGGGTTCAGGTTCAGGTTCCCGTGTAATCCTACTCAAAGGTTCCTTAGCTGGAGAGGAAGGTAGGAAAAGGTTAGTGCGATGCTTTCGAACCATCTCTCTTGCCTGCGTTCAGTCAGACGAGTATCAATCGGATGCAGTAGTTAATAAAGTCACCTAACGCAGTGGGAGGGTCGGCACGAGCAAGTTCATCCTTAATCAGTGGAGATAACCCCTTTCGAAAAATAGATTTTTTGGGGGAACTGTCCCAGGTGGTATCAAGGGCCATCTCCTGAAATCCAAGGCATATTCAGCTACCGAGTTGCTTACCTTGGCGCAAAGCTAAATGGCTGCTTCAGCTGTTGCACCTCGATTGGGGTCATCAAACACCTGCCCCATGGCTGAAATAAAATCATCAAGGTGATTCAAACAATCATCCTCAGTCTCAATCAAGGGTTTGCCCACATCAAAACCTTGTTGGTAAGCAAATTAATTTAGTAAGCACCTTAGATCGTTCAGTGGGAAATTGTGAAGCATGTGCAGAAAAAAAAGATTGCATTGATTAATAAATCCCCTGAATTTTTTTACGTTCACCGCCAAAACGAAAAAGGGGGGAACTTGGGAATCCCAGAACTCGGGGCTACGGCAGGAGCCCCGGACTCGCTCTTCTAGAACCTCAATCCTGGCTCGCAAATCCTGGGCAGTCTGTCCAAACACTTGCAAATTGTGATTAGTGAGGTCCTGTAGGCTTGAAAAACGGGTCTTTATATTCTGCAAATCTGCAAGGATATTATCAGTCACTCCGCAAAGTTCCTTTATGCGGGCCTCCATTTTCCAGATCTTTTAAGACAGGAGTACTGGAAGAAGAGGAGAGGAGAAAAAAAAAACAATAGTGTTTACCTGTGGTAACACTGCAGAGAGAAAAAAAATTAAGGGAACTGCTCACCTGGAATGGTTGTGAGAAGTCACAACCACTATCATCACAGAAAGTTCACCCGGACATCTGATATCCACAGTTACAGCAGACAAAAAAGAGAAAAGAAAAAAAAAAAAAACAATAGTGTTTACCTGTGGTAACACTGCAGAAAAAAAAACACTTAAGGGAATTGCTCACCTGGAATGGTTGTGAGAAGTCACAACCACTGTCATCACAGAAAGTACAACCGGACATCCGATATCCACAGTTATAGCAGACACAGTCTTTCCAGACCAGCAGACACTAACGTTTTGGCTTCAGAATCTTGTAATGTATGTAGTACAGTTCATATAGCGTCTTGTGCTTGGGTGCGATGAAAATACATGAGACACAGGTTTGATATAGAAAGTCTTGTATTACTTCATACAAGTTGGCAAAAATAGTCACACAGTTTGCAGACACAGAAGCAGGAGACACAGCAGGCCAGAGTAATCTAAGCTCAGCAATCACTCTCCACAACAGGTTCAGGATCTTCTTCTCTGTTACCGTAAGTCCATGCAAACGTGGGTCTTTCAAAGAGCAGGGTTCAGAGTCCACAAGTGCTTCAGAGTTCCTCAGTAGGAATAACTGGAGTACAAGGTCCAAGGCTTTAGGAGTCAGGTCACAGGTTCACTGCAGGCTAGATTCTGAAGCACTGATTGCTCAGCTGTGGCTGCTTAAGAAGCAAAAGGAGAGAATCAGGGCGGGAACATGCAAGCTGGAAACTCCATTTTGACTGAGGGCAAGATAGCTGCAGCAAGACAGAAAGTAAAATGGCTGACGAACAAACTGAGTTTCAGGAACATGTACACAGAACCTTACACCATGCTTTACAGTAGAATAGTGTTCCTTTCATCATAGGTCTCGATAACCTCTCTCCAAATGTAACATTTATGGTTGTGGCCAAAAAGTTTAATTTTGGTCTCATCATCACTTCAAATTACCTTGTTCCAGAAGTTTTGAAGATTGTCTCTTTGCAGTTTTGCATATTGTAGGTGAGATACTTTGTGGCACTTGCGCAGTAATGGCTTTCTTCTGGCGACTCAATCATGCAGCCCATTTTTCTTCAAGTGCCTCCTTATTTTTTCATCTTGAAAAGTCACACCGCTAGTTTTCAGAGAGTCCAGCATTTTAGCTGATGTTATTTGTGGGTTTTTCTTTGGATCCCGAACAATTTCCTGGCAGTTGTGGATGAAATTATTGTTGGTCTACCTGACTGTGGTTTTGTTTCTACAGAGCCCCTGATTTTCCATTTGTTAATCACAGTTTGAACACTGCTGACTGGCATTATCAATTCCTTATATATCTTTTTTTATCCCTTTAATGTTCTATACAGTTCAACTACCTTTTCCCGTAGATCAGTTGACAATTCTTTTGCTTTCCCCATGACTCACAATCCAGAAACGTCAGTGGCTGGATGAAAGATGCAAGAATCTGTCTGGATCCCAGAAACTCACTCAGCTTTTATGTACACACTGATTACAAGCAAAAAGGTCACAGGTGAGGATGTTACCTTTAGTAGCCATTCAAATCCATTTGTGTCAACTTCTGTGCATGTTATCAGCCAAAATCACCAGGGTATGTGAACTTTTGATCAGGGTCATTTGGAAGTTTTGGGTTGTCATTATTATTTAAAAAGAAAAACACAGTAGTTTGACAATTAATGACTTCACCCAACCACTAACCATGAGTGGAGAAAATGGTTTGGTGTTATCATTCATATTCTCTGAAAAAAGGCAAAGAAAGCAAAAATTCTGCCAGGGTATGTAAACTTTTGAGCACAGTTGGAGAATTGTGTATTCACCATACAGGAGGTTCAGTTCTTAGGTTTGCTAATGTCAGCTCATAAGATCCCAGCAGTCCTGTAATGGAACCTCTCAGAAAATTTGAAAGCATTACGCTTTTTGGGGTTTGCAAACTATTATCAGAACTGTATCCAAAACTTCTCGTCTATTGTCAAACCGCTTACTTTCATGACTAGGAAAGGTACGGACTTCTCAAGGTGGTCCGACTGTGGTCGGCCTGCATTTTCTTCTTTGAAGAGATGTTTTTCCACTGCACCAGTACTCATACTACTCGATGCTTCTAAACCATTTATTGTCAAGGTTGATGCTTCAGAGGTGGGGTCGGGCTGTATTGTCTAAAGGGTTGTTGCCTAGTAAATGGCATCCATGTGCCTTCTTCTCTAAAAGTTGCATCGGCCAAAAGAAATTATGATGTAGGCAATAAGGAACGTTTGGACATTAAGTTGGCATTTGAGGAATGGCATCATGTTTTGGAGGGGGAAGTTCACCTGATCACAGTCATAATTAATCATAGAAACTTGATGTACCTAGAATCTGCTAAATGTCTGCATCCCAAGCAAGCTAGATTGTCTTTGTTTTCCACCAGATTTAGTTACGTGGTCACTTACCTTCCTGGGATTAAGAACAACAAAGCGGATGCTTTCTCACGGAATTTCTCTGGGGGTGGTAGTACTGATGATGCTGTCACTATTCTGCAAAAAGGGGTGGTCATCTCCCCAGTGTGTTCTGAACTTGGTGACAATTTATTGAAGGTTCAGGGGGATGCCCCTGCTGGTCCCTCAGGGAAATTGTTTGTAAAAGTACATCTGCATCTCAAAAGTTTAGAGGCAAATCATAACTCGGGTATGGCTTGTCACCCAGGTAGTAATGTGACCTTGAACCTACTTGACATTGACATTTATGGTGGCCAAGGTTGCATAAGAATGTAATTGACCATGTGTCCTCTTGCAGTGTCTGTGCGTGATCTAAGACCCCGCATACTCGTCCTTCTTGGTCTTTTTTACCATTAGCAATTCCTGACTGACCATGGAATCATTTATCCATGAATTTCATCACGGATCTCCTTTGTCTTTTGGCAAAATGGTTATCTTAATTGTGGTGGATAGGTTTAGTAAAATGGCACACTTTATTGCTTTAACTGCTCTCCCTAATGCCAAGACACTGGCTCAGGTGTTTGTCACTGAGATCGTGAAGCTTCATGGGGTTCCCACCGATGAGGTGTCAGATCGGGGGACCCAGCTTGTACCTAAATTTTGGAGGGCATTTTGTTCCCGTTTAGGGATGCATCTATTCTTTTCCTCAGTGTTCCACCGTCAAACTATTGGTCAGACTGAATGCCTAAACCAAAGTTTGGAGACATACTTCAGATGTTTTGTGCCAGATAACCAGGAGGATTGGTCTTCTTTTTTACCACAGGCTGAGTTTGCATTAAATAATCATCGTAGCGAGTCCACTGGTAAGTCGCCATTTTATGGCACATAAGGCTTCAATCCTCAGTTCTGTACTTTCTTTAAAGATGAATCTTCAATGGCTTCTGAAGAGGAACAATTTGCGCCTTTGCTCTCATCTGTGTGGGAAGGGTGTCAGAATAATTTAAAGATCATATGGCTGATAAAAAAAACAAATGTCAGGTCCGGACCTGGAGGTAAATGAGTTGGTATGGCTGTTCACCAAAAATATTAAACTGAAAGTTCCTTCTTGGAAACTAGGTCCTGGGTTTAGTGGTCCTTATAAGGTGGTCGCCGTAATCAATCCTGTAACTTTTTTCTCAAGCTTCCTCCGACTCTCAAGATCCACAATGTTTTCCACAGGCCTTTACTCAAAAGATATGTTGCACTTGTGGTATCTCACATTTATCACCACTACTGGTTATTAGTGATGGCATTTTATAATTTTAGGTAGTGAAAATCATTGATTCCTGTAAGGTACCTGGTGCATTAGAAGGGGTATGGTCCTGAGGAGAGGATGTGGGTGCCGGCATCTGAGGTGTAATACCGGTAGGTTGATACGGTGCTTTCATTTGGCCAATCCAGGTAAACCCAGCCTCGAGGGTCCTTGGCCCCTCGTAGAAGGGGCGTTACTGTCACTAGTATGTCACGTCGTCCCGGGAGATTTGGGGTGTCATTCCAGTGGTGTCAGCACTCACATCCCTGGGGGTCACATGGGATTTTTTACCCAATCAGGGCTGACGTCAATGTCCCTGCCTTCGGACATATAAGTGGGAGTGGGAGCTGCTGCTAGCCGTTCACACCCTGTTGATTACTTATACGTCTGAAGACAGGGACAGTGACATCAGCACTGATTGATGCAGAGCTCATTTATCGTCATAACCTCACGTGGGCCCCTAGAAATGGGAGTGTCGACACTGCAGGAAAGGCACCTGGATGGGAGGTGAGTATTAGTGTTTTAATTTAATGCGGACAAACATTCAGAATGTGAAGGAGTTGTCCTAGTAGTGGACAACTGGTTTATATGTCTAAACAAGCTAAACATCAAAATTCTGGTTGCCTGCAACTGGGAGAGGAGTTTCCTACATAATCATTTTACCTTGAGCTAAAATAATCGAAATAAAAAGAAGGAAAAAGTAAACTATGTTCCAATCAGTGGTACGGGCATGCTGCAATAATATTCACTCTTGTTGTCTATGTGGGGGAATTGGAAATCTGCACTAAAAAAAAATACTCAAGCTGCTCTAATGATATACTAAGAAATTAATATAATAATATATTATTCACAGAATATTCCTTGAGAAATAAGTTTATATTCATCTTTCGCTTTTTTCTCTACATTATATTAAAATGAGTCCAAAAGAATAAACTATTTATAACAATCAGTAATACCTAAGAATCACAATACACTGTAAAATGTCATTAACATCTGGGAGATGCAAAATCTTCACCTCACAATAACACAGCATCAATTTTTATTTTTGATCGAACCTGCTGTCAATTAAATATTCTGCTAAGAGTCAATAAATTTTTCAAAACTGCTGTACAATCATGAATCCAGATAAAGCAGAAGATTCCCTTAAATGAGAGGTTGAGAGCACAGGTGGAGGCTCTAGAGGAGATGGAAAAGCCAGAAGCAGTGGATGAAGTGTTAGATTCAGAGCGTTGTCCCGCAAGCTTTGGGGATTCAAAGAATTGTGGAGCAGCCCTTTGACAACCTGCCCTTACAGTCACCAGAGTCACCCAGTGCCCAGTACGTGAGATGTAATGCCCTTGCCGATGTTTGCTCGTCCAGGTGTCAGTGGTGATATTGACTCTTGCAGACATAGATTTTTTTCAGGGAATGGTGATGTTGTCTGCAACATGCTGGTGTAGCACAGGCATAGCTTTCTTAGAGAAGTAAAGGTAACTGGGCAACTAGTACTGGGGACTATGATGTCCATCAACTTTCTGAAATCATCTGTATCCACCAGGTAGAAAGGCAGCATTTCCATGGCCAATAGATTGGAGATCATGGAGTTCAAGCTCTTAGATTTGTCATGTGTAAGAGGAAACATTTCTTTTTAACGTGACCACAACTGCAGGACCAAGGGCTGGCTGCTGTGCTGAGAGAAGGTGGAGTACGGAGAACAGAAAAATTGCTGGACTGTGAGTGAGGTGCAGGCAGAGATGTTATGGTGAATTGAGAAAGATGTGTTGTGCTAGGTGACACAGAAACAACAGTCATGGCCACTTACATAACAGCTGACGGGCTCTCACTCACTCCAACTGAAGTGGGTAAACAAGTGGATTTTCTGCAGCCGGAAACCTGTGTGAGAAGACTTGGCACAGTGACATAAGAGGAATAAGCAGCAGATGTGGTTGATGGGATGGGGCCAGTAGTCGTCGAGGCCCGCTAGTCCGCATTTTAGCGCAGAGAGATTCCGACTTTAAGGCATGTTTATCGTGCATGTGCCATTTCATGCACGTAATAGTCAAATTATTGAAATTTTTGCCTACACAGAGGTTTTTTTTGTAAAACCTAAAAGAAGCAAAATAAACAAACCCTTTTGTTTCTTGTAGGTTTTGTATGCGTTATGGCCAAAGTGAACATGCGTTTATGTGCTGCATGTATACCAACTTAACCCCTTAATGACCGCCGATACGCCTTTTAACGGCGGTCATTAAGGGTACTTAAACCACAGCGCCGTTAATTAACGGCGCTGTGTAAAAAGTGAATAGCGCCCCCCAGAGGCGCATTTTCTCCGGGGTCTCGGCTGCCGGGGGTAGCCGAGACCCCAGAGAACATGAATCGGGTCGGTTTTTACCTACACCGATGTTGCGATCGCCGTTATTAACCCTATAACGGCGACCGCAACAAAAAAAAAAAAAATGTGCCATTTATTTCTCTGTCCTCTGATGTCATCGGACATCAGAGGACAGAGAAAAAGGGTCCCCGGGACCCCGACTGTGGCCCCCGAACCCTCCGGTGTCCCCCGGTGCCGGCCCATGCTTTAAAATGGCGGGCGCACGAGTGCTGCGCCCGCCGCGAGGTGACGGGGGGGATGGGCGATTTTCTCTGGGGTCTCGGCTGCCTGGGGTAGCCGAGACCCCAGAGAACATAATAGGGGCCCCCCAATCACCACTCTTTTGCGATCGCCATATACTGGCGATTCGCAAAAGAGAAATCAATGCTGCGATCCCTGCCTGTACATTTCTCTCCCCTCTGATGTGATCGCACATCAGAGGGGAGAGAAATAGTGTCCCGGGACCCCCGATCTCACCCCCCCTGTACCTGGAGGGGTCCCGTGTCCTCCGATCCCCCCCCCGGTGCGGTCCGATCCTCCCCTCGCCTCCGTCTCACTGCCGTGCCGCGTCTTCTTCCAGTAAAAAAAAAATGGCGGGCGCATGCGCAGTGCGCCCGCCGAATCTGCCTGGCGGCAAATTCAAAAAAATATTCATTCATTCTCTAAAAGTACATTTTGATCACTGTGATAAACTATCACAGTGATCAAAATAAAAAAAACAGTACATAAACCCCCCCTATATCACCCCCTTGGTTAGGTACATATAATAAAATAAAGAAATTGTATTTATTTTCATTTTTCCATTAGGGTTAGGGTTAGGGGTATAATTAGGGTTATAATTAGGGTTAGGGTTATAATTAGGGTTGGAATTAGCGTTAGGGTTAGGCTGGGTTCATATTGCGTTATGGCAGTCCGTTAGACGGACTGCGTTACACCGCGGTATAACACGGTGTAACGCAGTCCGTTAACGCTGCCATTCACCCGCATTTGAGGGCGCATCGCGATGCATGCCGCTTTACGTAAAGCGGCATGCGTTCGCGACGTGCCGTCATTCAGTGACGGAGCCTCGGACACGGCCTGCAGCGTCTGGGCTCCGTCACCGCTAGCGCAAATGAATCATCGCTGATTCCTCTGCGCTAGTGAGTATAGCATAACGCGATCGCGTTATGCTATACCGTTACCAGCCCATCAACGCTATGTGTTGAATGGGCTGGTAAAACGCAATATGAACCCAGCCTTAGGGTTAGGGTTATAATTAGGGTTAGGGTTATAATTAGGGTTAGGGTTGGAATTAGGGTTAGGGTTACAACTAGGGTTAGGGTTACAATTAGGGTTAGGGTTACAATTAGGGTTAGAGTTAGAATTAGGGTTGGTATTAGGGTTAGGGTTGAGATTAGGGTTAGGGGTGTGTTGGGGTTAGGGTTGGAGCTAGAATTGAGGGTTTCCACTATTTAGGCACATGAGGGGGTCTCCAAAAACGCAGTGGCGTTCAAAAAGTCAAATGGCGCTCCCTCCCTTCCGAGTCTTGCCGTGCGCCCAAACAGTGGTTTACCCCCACATATGGGGTATCAGCGTACTCAGGACAAATTGGACAACAACTTTTGTGGTCTAATTTCCCTGTTACCCTTGGGAAAATAAAAAATTAGGGACTAAACGATCAGGTTTGTGGAAAAAATATGATTTTTTTTTTCACGCCCGGGCGTTATAAACTTCTGTGAAGCACTTGGAGGTTGAAAGTGCTCACCACACATCTAGATAAGTTCCTTAGGGGGTCTAGTTTCCAAAATGGGGTCACTTGTGGGGGGTTTCCACTGTTTAGACACATCAGGGCCACTATAAACGCGACATGGCGTCCAGCCAATTTCTGCGTTGAAAAAAGTCAAACGGTGCTCCTTCCCTTCCAAGCTCTGCCATGCACCCAAACAGTGGTTTACCCCACATATGGGGTATCAGCGTACTCAGGACAAATTTTACAAAAACTTTTGGGGTCTTGTTACCCTTGGGAAAATAAAAATTGGGGTGAAAAGATTGTTTTTGTGGAAAAAATATGATTTTTTATTTTCACGGCTCTACGTTACAAACTTCTGTGAAGCACTTGGAGGTTCAAAGTGCTCACCACACATCTAGATAAGTTCCTTAAGGGGTCTAGTTTCCAAAATGGGGTCACTTGTGGGGGGTTTCCACTGTTTAGGCACATCAGGGGCTCTCTAAACGCGACATGGCGTCCAGCCAATTCTGCATTGAAAAAGTCAAACGGCGCTCGTTCCCTTGCGACCTCTGCCGTGCACCCCAAAAAGTGGTTTACCCCCACATATGGGGTATCGGCGTATTCAGGAGAAATTGCACAACAAATTTTGTGGTTCATTTTTTCTTTGAACAGTTGTGAAAATAGAAAAAATTGGTTCCGAAGTAAAGCTTTTGCAAAAAAAGTTAAATGTTAATTTTTTCCTTCCACATTGCTTCAGTTCCTGTGAAGCACGTAAAGGGTTAATAAACTTCTTGAATGTGGTTTTGAGCACCATGAGGGGTGCAGTTTTTTAGAATGGTGTCCATTTTGGGTATTTTCTATCATATAGACCCCTCAAGTGACTTCAAATGTGAGGTGGTCCCTAAAAAAAAATGGTGTTGTAAAAATGAGAAATTGCTGGTCAACTTTTAACCCTTATAACTTCGTAACAAAAAAAATTTTGTTCACAAAATTGTGCTGATGTAAAGTAGACATGTGGGAAATGTTATTTATTAAGAAATTTGTGTGACATATCTCTCTGATTTTAGGGCATAAAAGTTGAAAAATTGAAAATTGCTAAATTTTTCAAAATTTTCGCCATGTTTCCGTTTTTTTCATAAATAAGCGCAAGTCAGATAAAAAAATTTTTTACCACTAACGTGAAGTACAATATGTCACGAAAAAACAATCTCAGAATCAGCGGGATTCGTTAAAGCGTTCCAGAGTTATAACCTCATAAAGTGACAGTGGTCAGAATTGTAAAAATTGGCCCGGTCATTAAGCTGCAAAATGGCTCTGTCACTAAGGGGTTTAAACCAAGCTCAACTTTGTTTTCTTGGGTTTGCTTTTTACTTTTTGTTTTAGCAAAATTGGCAGATAACCTGAGCTGGGTCATTCTTTTCAGTCACATAAAAGGCCCAGGCTAGGCAAACCTTGCCATCCCTAGGACCTGAACAATCATGACCGATGCAGGCCAAAGTCAGAGTTGGGGTTTTGAGGATGCAGTGCTTGTTGTGTTTGCATCACTTCGTGTCTGTGTTTGAAGCCGCAACGTAACCTCCTCGTCTTCTTCCTCCTCTGCTGAGCTACTACTGTATACCTCTGGTTTTGACACCAAATAGGATCTACAACCTCATCATCATGTGCTCTGCTCTCACACTCCTTAGGCCGGGATCACATATGCGAGGAATATGACCGAGTCTCGAATGTTAATACCAGGCAAAGCCACTGGCCTCGGGAGCGGAGCGTACGGCCGCATAGCAATACATGGAGCAGCACGCTCTGCTCCCGAGGCTGACGGCAGTGCCAGATATTAACATGCAAGACTCGGCCGTATTCCTCGCATGTGTGATCCCGGCCTTACTCTGAGAGTCACCCTTCCCCTCATCCTGCCCTGACACCACAGTACAGTCCACGTGCGCCTCTGGTATCTGAGTCTCATTAGTATCATCTTCACCCTGGTGGTTAATGTCTGGTGATGAGGGTCTGGATTCTGCTCGGACCCAAATTAGTCCGGCCCAGAATCCTAAATGAAAAAATTTTGGGCATTGGTGCAGATTATTTTCTCTTCTAAATTAGGTGAATCTTTGGAGCAGACCTGTGATCCCATGGAATAGAATGTAGGAACAGCTCTGCAAAATGGCCAATCTGTGGTTCCCCGCAGTCAGTTGGGAGTTTGGAAATTTGAGATGCTGCAGGAAGCAAGAGTGATTGGGGTGACACCTCTGAGGATTGTACTGTGTGTTATGTTAAAATGGAGGTAAAGGAGGAGAGGCCACTTGATCCCTGCTTTCCATCCACTGGAGCACATGATCTTTCTGGCCCTCATCTACAAGGTGTAACACTGTGCGGCTGCCAAAGAAAAGGAGTGGAGAAGCCCGTCCAAAAACAGGTGGTCAGTGGTTTTTGGATAGAACAAGACGGTGTTAGTTCAGTTGAGCTTTCATTAACCCTTTACACCCGAGGGTTGTTTGCACGTTAATGACCGGGCCAATTTTTACAATTCTGACCACTGTCTCTCTATGAGGTTATAACTCTGGAATGCTTCAACGGAACTTAGCGAATCTGAGATTGTTTTCTCGTGACATATTGTATTCATGATAGTGGTAAAATTTCTTAGATATAACTCGTGGTTATTAATGAAAAAAATGGAAATATGGCGAAAATTTTGAAAATTTTGCTATTTTCAAACTTTGAATTTTTATTCCCTTAAAACAGAGAAATATGTCGCACAAAATATTTACTAAATAACATTTCTCACATATCTAATTAAGGCTACTTTCACACATCCTTTTTCGCAGTCAGGCACAATCCGTCCAATATGTAAAAAGACGGATCCCGGGGTACATTGTGAAAAAAATGATGCAACGGATCCGATTTTAAGCTGGATCCGTCCTGAACTGAGAGAGATAGAGAGAAATGTGGTGGCCGGATCAGGCTAAAGACTGATCCGGTGGCCGGATTCTCCCATTGACTTGCATTGAACCCCAGAGCCGGTTGCGCCGCACCCGCTGCTATCCGTTTTTTTTTACCGTACACAAAAAACGTTACAACATGCATTGTGTCCGGCAGCCGGAAAACTAAATTTTACACGATCCGGCAAAAACAGACAAAACGCAAGCACATGCGGTGCGATCTGGCGCTTATGCAACTCAATTAGAAAAAACGGATCCGGCGGACAATAAAAACGATCAGTTTTTGCAAAGCAAGCCGATCCCGCCGGACGGCAAAAAATGGATGTGTGACAGAGGCCTTACATAAGCACAATTTTGAAATCAATTTTTTTTTTGATACGAAGTTATGAGGGTTAAAAGTTGACCAGCGATTTCTCATTTTTAAAACAAATTGAAAAAAAACTATTTTTTTTAGGGACCACCTCACATTTGAAGTCACTTTGAGGGGTCTATATGGCAGAAAATACCCAAAAGTGACATCATTCTAAAAACTAAACCCCTCAAGGTACTCAAAATCACATTCAAAAAGTTTATTAACCCTTCAGGTGCTCACAGGAGCTGAAGCAACTTGGAAGGAAAAAATTAACATTTAACTTTTTAGTCACAAAAATGATCTTTTACAAACAATTTTTTTATTTCAACAAGGGTAAAAGGAGAAAATGGACAGAAAAAGTTGTTGTGCAATTTCACCTGAGTACCAATACCCATATGTTGGGGAAAACCACTGTCTGGGCGCACGGCCGGGCTTGGAAGGGAAGGAGCGCCGTTTTGACTTTTTCAAACCAAAATTGGCTGGAATTGAGATTGTATGCCATGTCGCGTTTGGAGAGCCCCTGATGAGCCTAAACAGTGGAAATCCCCCACAAGTGACACCATTTTGGAAACTAGACCCCTAAGGAACTTATCTAGATCTGTTGTAGCACTTTGAAACACCCAAGTGTTTTACTAAAGTTTATAATGCCTGGGGTGAAAAAAAATTTGCACAAAAATGACATTTTAGTCCCCAATTTTTGATTTTTCCCAAGGGAAATTGGACCCCAAAAGTTGTCCAATTTGTCCTGAGTACGCCGATACCCCATATGTGGGGAGAATTACTGTTTGGGCGCACGCAGGGCTTGGAAAAGAAGTAATGACATTTTGTAATGCAGACTTTGATGGATGTCATGTTCAGTTTGCAGAGCCCCTGATGTGCCTAAATAGTGGAAACTCCCACAAGTGACCACATTTTGAAAACTAGACCCCCTAAGGAACTTATCTAGATCTGTGGTGAGCACTTTGAACCCCCAAATGCTTCACACAAATTTATAATGCCAGGGCATGAAAATATAAAATCATATTTTTTTCCACAAAAATTATCTTTA
>JARQOD010000001.1:968545505-968569685 GCA_033576555.1 Oophaga sylvatica | reverse complement strand
TGCACCTATGTACAAGAAATAACCACTATAATACTGCTCCTATGTACAAGATTTTAACTACTATAATACTGCTCCTATGTACAAGAATATAACTACTATAATACTGCTCCTATGTACAAGAATATAACCACTATAATACTGCACCTATGTACAAGAATATAACCACTATAATACTGCTCCTATGTACAAGATTATAACTACTATAATACTGCTCCTATGTACAAGAATATAACTACTATAATACTGCTCCTATGTACAAGAATATAACTACTATAATACTGCCCCTATGTAGAAGAATATAACTACTATAATACTGCCCCCTATGTACAAGAATATAACTACTATAATACTGCTCCTATGTACAAGAATATAACTACTATAATACTGCTCCTATATACAAGAACATAACTACTATAATGTTGCCCCTATGTACAAGAATATAACCACTATAATACTGCACCTATGTACAAGAATATGACTACTATAATACTGCCCCTATGTACAAGAATATAACTACTATAATACTGCACCTATGTACAAGAATATAACCACTATAATACTGCTCCTATGTACAAGATTATAACTACTATAATACTGCTCCTATGTACAAGAATATAACCACTATAATACTGCACCTATGTACAAGAATATAACCACTATAATACTGCTCCTATGTACAAGATTATAACTACTATAATACTGCTCCTATGTACAAGAATATAACCACTATAATATTGCACCTATGTACAAGAATATGACTACTATAATACTGCCCCTATGTACAAGAATATAACTACTATAATACTGCACCTATGTACAAGAATATAACCACTATAATACTGCTCCTATGTACAAGATTTTAACCACTATAATACTGCTCCTATGTACAAGAATATAACTACTATAATACTGCTCCTATGTACAAGAATATAACCACTATAATACTGCACCTATGTACAAGAATATAACCACTATAATACTGCTCCTATGTACAAGATTATAACTACTATAATACTGCTCCTATGTACAAGAATATAACTACTATAATACTGCTCCTATGTACAAGAATATAACTACTATAATACTGCCCCTATGTAGAAGAATATAACTACTATAATACTGCCCCTATGTGCAAGAATATAACTACTATAATACTGCTCCTATGTACAAGAATATAACTACTATAATACTGCTCCTATATACAAGAACATAACTACTATAATGTTGCCCCTATGTACAAGAATATAACCACTATAATACTGCACCTATGTACAAGAATATGACTACTATAATACTGCCCTATGTACAAGAATATAACTACTATAATACTGCACCTATGTACAAGAATATAACCACCATATAATACTGCTCCTATGTACAAGATTATAACTACTATAATACTGCTCCTATGTACAAGAATATAACCACTATAATACTGCACCTATGTACAAGAATATAACCACTATAATACTGCTCCTATGTACAAGATTATAACTACTATAATACTGCTCCTATGTACAAGAATATAACCACTATAATACTGCACCTATGTACAAGAATATGACTACTATAATACTGCCCCTATGTACAGGAATATAACTACTATAATACTGCACCTATGTACAAGAATATAACCACTATAATACTGCTCCTATGTACAAGATTATAACTACTATAATACTGCTTCTATGTGCAAGAATATAACTACTATAATACTGCTCCTATGTACAAGAATATAACCACTATAATACTGCACCTATGTACAAGAATATAACCACTATAATACTGCTCCTATGTACAAGATTATAACTACTATAATACTGCTCCTATGTACAAGAATATAACTACTATAATACTGCTCCTATGTACAAGAATATAACTACTATAATACTGCCCCTATGTACAAGAATATAACTACTATAATACTGCCCCTATGTGCAAGAATATAACTACTTTAATACTGCCCCCTATGTACAAGAATATAACTCCTATAATACTGCTTCTATGTACAAGAATATAACTACTATAATACTGCTACTATGTACAAGAATAGAACTACTATAATACTGCTCCTATATACAAGAATATAACTACTATAATACTGCTTCCTATGTACAAGAATATAACTACTATAATACTGCCCCCTATGTACAAGAATATAACTACTATAATACTGCTCCTATGTACAAGAATATAACTCCTATAATACTGCTTCTATGTACAAGAATATAACTACTATAATACTGCTACTATGTACAAGAATAGAACTACTATAATACTGCTCCTATATACAAGAATAGAACTACTATAATACTGCTTCCTATGTACAAGAATATAACTACTATAATACTGCCCCCTATGTACAAGAATATAACTGCTATAATTCTGCTCCTATTACAAGAATATATCTTCTATAATACTGCTCCTATATACAAGAATATAACTATAATACTGCTCCTATGTAGAAGAATATAAATATAATACTGCTCTTATGTAAATGTAATACTGTTAATATAAATTCTGTTCTACTGATACCCAATGTATTTGTATCTTCTTCTGTTTCTCTGGCAAATTTCAGTTCAATGCGGCAGAAATTTCTCTCTAGAAATATTGCACACTTGACATATTACCAGATAGTCAAACAGATGAAAAAAAAAAATCTGGTTTATTATCAACATTTATGAGCAGAATTTTCTGAGCTCACGGTTTGTAGGAATTATAATTTACTGGAGATTTCACTGTAAGGTTTTCAATCTGTTATAAATAATTCAATATGTTCCGCTACATTGGCAGCAGGTGCGCACAGTATACAGATCGCTTACACAATTAATCACACAATTCTTTATATCTTACAACATGATAAATCCTGAATTAAAGGGAAAAATTTTAACAGGTTTTAAAGATCCAATTAGGAAGTGGAATAAAGTTATGTGGAAAAAGCGTCTTTCTGGTGGATACGGCCCAAAACCAACCGCCAAAATAAAAAAGTGCTACAAAAATGCCCCATAAAATAAACACAATGCGCAGCAGTGTCAAAAAGACGCCCCTGGGCACTCTGGCTCATTTCATGTTTTCTAGGGTGGTTAAAAGAAGGGACATGCTCGTTTTTCCTAGCAGAAGCCTACCGCACTATATACCTGAAAACTACTGTGTAAACGATGACAGCGGCGGAGCCACAGCAAGAATGATGGCAAAACCGCCGGCAAAGCCAATTCTGGAAAATGTATGTGGGAGTTTTCCTGAAGGGGTTTCAGCTAGGAAAATTTGTTGGGTGGACTACAATCTAAAAGGCGTCTTGTACACATACCGTATAAGTGGAGAGGACTCCTCTTTAATCTGAAAGAATTTATCTAAATATACTGTCTTTTAGAAAACTGCATTTTTTTTTCTAAGCCCTATGTCCTGATTTATCAAAATTGGCATCTTGCATGCCAGTGTTGATGAAGCTTATGCCTCTTTCTGAATTTGGTGCTACTTTCCGCTGGAGTGCACAAAAGAAATGTAATCAAGCCACAAATTGCACTGTATTTGTCAATTAACGCCAATTTTTAGCCGTAAATATAATGGTGCATTTGTTGGTCGCGCGCGACTGTGTCCCCTCCAGGTGTCAACGCATCACTTTACAAACAGTTGGCGCAGCTGGCAGGTGTAAAAATTAGGTTTCATAAAATGTTTTCATGCCTACAAGTAGTGCAAAAATTGTGCATAATTTTAAACTGTTTAATGCAGGATTTTATTTATTAAGTCTGGTTGGAATGTGGCAGGAAGCATGCAAATCACATACTTACTGTCAAATGATAGGAAAAAAAATGTAGGCACAATAACAATCACCTGTCTCACTTCCTGCCTTCCATCTTGGTTGCTCTGCTGCTTAACACCGAGTACACTTTACAACAGGCATTGGACAGCAAATTGCAAAAAAGGGAGACTCCTTGTAGCAGGGTAAGGAGACAATTTTTATATTGTAAGGTGCAGATTGTCTGTTTACCATCTTATCGCTCATATGAAAGAACAGTGAATACTTAACCTACAAATAAAATTCAGCAGTATTGTATGAAGAGTAATTCTTCGATATGGACATTTAGAGTATTTCCACACAAAAAAATGTGGCAAAATTCAGACAAGTTAAATGAGTGGATATTGTGGTGGATTCTGGTTATTCCCCATCTACAGGTGGGGGATAACTTGCTGATCACTGGGAACCTGACCTCTGGGACCCCAATCAATCCTGATATCTGTGCTCTGGAACTCCAAACATGAGACTCCGCAGACAAGTGCTGCACTCCATTCATGGTCTACGGGACTGATTGAAATAGGCAAGCACTGTGCGCAGCAGTCCTACAAGCAATGTATGATGCTGCAGAAACTACATGCACAACCCCCAATTCATTCAAGACAGAGCTGCACAGCACCGTTCTCAGGATCAGGACGCCTTCAGACGCCATATAAATGAGACGGAGTTTAGAACGCAGTGCACGGATTGGCTGGCAGCTCTCCTGTCCCGAGATGGACAGCTGCACAGAACTATATGAAGCTGTCATGCTGGGGTCAGAAGAGTCACCAGCCAGTCCGTGCACCGCATATCCATCAGATATATACGGCCATCTAACAGTGCCATCAGTGTGGATCAATGTGCGTCTCAGAGGTCCTACTCCAGTGAGCAGCAAATTATTTTTGGAGAATAACCCTTTAATAGCCACACAAGAGGGCAACTTCCCTCAGGCTCCATGAAGATTTTTTTCATTTTTACACATCACAAAAATGAGGTTTAGTAAAATTGCAATCACTCTGCTGGTAACTTATAACGCTGCAGATTTTCTGCATTGTAGTTGCCCTATGCGAACATAGCCCAAGAGGGATTTATGCAGCCTATTTATTCACACATTGATAAATGCTTATTTTTTTTATCTGCTCATTGCTGCCAATTTAGAAATGTACATCGCATCACTATAACTATAAGTGATTGTGCTGGAAGGCAGGACGTGAGTAATGTGCCATCTGTTCATCGAAATCAATACGAACAACTTCTGTTATGGAGGAAATGACTCTAAATCTGCCCATAACAGGTCTTAGGGAGACCAGTAAACCTTTCTTCGTGGGTGTACAAATTTAGAAATGAACCATTCATGAGAACTTGGCAGTGTAAAAAAAACACAATTTGCAATCATGTATCAATTGGGGACATGTTGGTTTAGAAAATATATACCCCTATAGACATTGTATGGAGCTGGAGGGTGCACGTTGGACTGAGTACCCATTCAAACTTCTCGCTGCAAAGTTCTCTGGACCCTGATGCTAGTGATTAGCGAGGGTTCCAATGATGACACATTATCACCTATATTGTGGATTGGTGATAAATGTCTAATGTGAGAATATTTTTTTATTTAACCCTATAACAATAGGTAACAATGTGTCAAGTGTCAGTGTACAGAGTGGGCTCAGTAGCTGAGCCCGCACCTTACTTTGAATATGATGCCTGCTAGACTAGACAGCCAACATTCTACTGTAACAACCAAGTCCTTCCTGTACATGTCAAATATTTTGTTTGAGAGGTTTACAGCTTCCATACATCTCTGCTCATTGAGATGAATGCAGATGAGCTTAAATAAGCTTTACATTGATTTATGTCTCATTAACTCTGTGTATATTTGCAAGTAGTGTAGTGCAGTGTGTATTAATATACTGTAAGGAGGCTGTAGGGCACCTAGTGGATGGGAGATAAACCTGAAGTAAAGCTTTAGTACATATAGGACTAAAAGGGGCTAATTCACCATGACAGGTTGATTGTGAGCACCTGAAGAGTTGGGAGAGACCGCAGCTCATGATATCTCCGCCCCTGGGTGTGGTTCACATTGTAAAAAGGGACCTTTTTATCTCACTATTGGTTCTGTGTATGGAGGTGTGTAGACCTCCTGGATTGAGTGCCTTTGCTAAAGGACTAAGAAGTTGGACTCCAAACCAGGCAGGCTAACCAACATTATTGTATGGACTTGTTACTTTATGTTTCACATTGTGGCAGACAAAGGCTGTATTTAAGTTTTCCTGTGATGTGGTTTATAAGGACTGAAATAAACCAGCCATACCATAAATAGAAATGGTTCCTGTGATACCTCGGATCACTCCCGAGTAGCATTGCTACAATACTCACATATCGCTGCCTTCTCCTGTGCCATTCTGCTCGTCTTCTCAGTGACATCATCGCTTTTCAGACTAACTGTCTGACTCTATATTCATTGCATGAGATGGAAGTCTCTTTTACAATCCAAGTCTAAAAATAGACTTGTAAAAATATCTTCCGGGTCACACAAAGCAGAGAATAACCAGGAGAGTGTGCCGAGTGGTGACAACACTGAGAAGAGAAGCAGAACAGTTCTGAATGCTGAAGAAGACGGTGGTAGGTAAGTATATTAACTTACACTGCTTACATAAACATAGATTCAGCATGAAAAAAAAAATTCATGGGAGGGCTTCTTTACTGTGCATGTATACAGTACAGAGTTTAAGAACTGCCCAGAACTGTAAGTCCAGCTGGGGGTCCCAAAGCTTCCTATTTCCACATAGGAAGGCAAGAGATACAGATCGTATTGACATGTGCCTATCAGAATGTCTCCACGATAACTGCTGACCATGCAATGTTTCCTTGAAAACCGTGTTGACATAGTGACATCAGAGCCTCTCTCTGCCCAATGCAGAAGTCAGGTGTATAAAAAAAAAAAAATTCCAGTGATCCCAACTAGTGATGAGCAAACGTGCTCAGATAGCACGTTTTCCGAGCATGTTCAGGTGTTATCCAAATATGTTGGGTGTTCCTGGATAATATACTCGAGTCCCTGTGTCTGCATGTTTTGCGGTGGTAGACAGTCGCAATACATGTGGGGATTGCCAAACAGGCAATCCATGAATGTATGGCAGCTGTCTACCATCGCAAAACATGCAGACACAGGGACTCGAGTATATTATCCAGGAACACCCAAGATGCTCGGATAACACCTGAGCATGCTCGGATACCATGTTATCCCAGCACATTCGCGCATCACTAATCCCAACATATTGTTACCGCTCTATAAATCACAGGATGTGGAATACCCAACCACAAAAAGTAGTAATGGCAAACGCTAATGGTTTTCAAAATAGGGGGCTGGATAATTTCGTCAGTACACATAACATTGTGGGCTATAGATAATTTAGTGACAAAATGTACAATTGGTGGAGAAAAGTGGAACTTTTTTCAACCTATAACTACAGTGAAGGAAATCATTATTTGATCCCTTCCTGATTTTGTAAGTTTGCCCACTGACAATAGACATGATCAGTTTATAACTTTAAGGGTAGGTTAATTTTAACACTGAGACAGAATATCAAAAATTAAATCCAGAAAATCACATTGCATAAATTATATAAATATATTTGTATTTTGCAGTAAGAAATAAGTATTTGATCCCCTACCAACCATTAAGAGTTTTGGCTACTACAGATTCTGTGAGTGATTTCGAGAAGGTGCGCTGGTCAAAAGAGACAAATATTGAGCTCTTTGGCATTAACTCAACTCGCCGTGTTTGGAGGAAGAGAAATGCTGCCTATGACCAAAAGAACACCATCCCCACTGTCAAGCATGGAGGTGCAAACATGTTTTGGTGGTGTTTCTCGGCTAAGGGCACAGGAAAACTTCAACGCATCAATGGGAGAATGGATGGAGCCACGTAACATAAAATCCTGAGTGACAACCTCCTTCCCTCTGCCAGGACATTAAAAATGGGTCGTGGCTGGGTCTTCCAGCAAGACAATGACCCAAAACCTACAGCCAAGGCAACAAAGGAGTGGCTCAAAAAGAAGCACATTAAGGTCATGGAGTGGCCTAGCCAGTCTCCAGAACTTAATCCCATAGAAAACTTATGGAGGGAATTGAAGCTCTGAGACAGTCGACAGTCTCAAAATCTTAATGATTTAGAGATGATCTGCAAAGAGGAGTGCACCAAAATTCCTCCTGACATGTGCGCAAACCTCATCATCAACTACAAAAAACATCTGACTGCTGCTTGCCAACATGGGTTTTGCCACCAAGTATTAAGTCTTGTTTGCCAGAGGGATCAAATACTTATTTCTCACTGCAAAATGCAAATAAATTTATAGAATATAATGAAAAATATTTAGAATTGAGAGTCCTCAGTGGTTGATACCTTTAAAGGCTAACTGAAAAGATGGTAAATTGCGAGCTTTCGAGACTACTCAGGTCTCTTCATCAGGCTAGACTAATACAACTCAAAAAACTGACCGGCACATCCAAACATAGATTCAGTGTGAACAGGTGCTAAACCTAGAGTCACCAACTCATATACATACAAGAAAAAAAGGTAGCACACTGTAGCGCTATAGCTTGCAAACACGAAATATGAAAAATATGAAAAATGAATTGCATCATTACCTTAGAAATATGAAAAATTGAGAAGTCTTAGCGCATAAGATGGCCAAATTATGTGAGCCTGATAGCCACGTCAAGGCTCTTCTCGTATATCAGGTCCTAACTAATGCCTATCCTCGCTTAGAAAAGTCTGTCTGCATGGGAACATATGAATCCTCTCTCCAGACTAAAATCTACATCTCTGTGGAGGGGTGATGAACCTGTTGTAATTAAAAAGCCTGTGACCACCAGGTGGAGTGCTCAGGTAGAAGGTAAATGAATACATATCAAAAAACTGACCGGCACATCCAAACATAGATTCAGTGTGAACAGGTGCTAAACCTAGAGTCACCAACTCATATACATACAAGCTATAGCGCTACAGTGTGCTACCTTTTTTTCTTGTATGTATATGAGTTGGTGACTCTAGGTTTAGCACCTGTTCACACTGAATCTATGTTTGGATGTGCCGGTCAGTTTTTTGATATGTATTCATTTACCTTCTACCTGAGCACTCCACCTGGTGGTCACAGGCTTTTTAATTACAACAGGTTCATCACCCCTCCACAGAGATGTAGATTTTAGTCTGGAGAGAGGATTCATATGTTCCCATGCAGACAGACTTTTCTAAGCGAGGATAGGCATTAGTTAGGACCTGATATAGAAAGAGCCTTGACGTGGCTATCAGCTCACATAATTTGGCATCTTATGCGCTAAGACTTCTCAATTTTTCATATTTCTAAGGTAATGATGCAATTCATTTTCATATTTTTCATATATTTGTGTTTGCAAGCTATAGCGCTACAGTGTGCTACCTTTTTTTCTTGTATGTATATGAGTTGGTGACTCTAGGTTTAGCACCTGTTCACACTGAATCTATGTTTGGATGTGCCGGTCAGTTTTTTGATATGTATTCATTTACCTTCTACCTGAGCACTCCACCTGGTGGTCACAGGCTTTTTAATTACAACAGGTTCATCACCCCTCCACAGAGATGTAGATTTTAGTCTGGAGAGAGGATTCATATGTTCCCATGCAGACAGACTTTTCTAAGCGAGGATAGGCATTAGTTAGGACCTGATATACGAGAAGAGCCTTGACGTGGCTATCAGGCTCACATAATTTGGCCATCTTATGCGCTAAGACTTCTCAATTTTTCATATTTCTAAGGTAATGATGCAATTCATTTTTCATATTTTTCATATTTCGTGTTTGCAAGCTATAGCGCTACAGTGTGCTACCTTTTTTTCTTGTAGACTAATACAACATCTGAAGAATCACATATTTATACACAACACAGCACAGAATCAATGCAATAGGTAAGACAAGTGACGTGAAGCAGAACTGTCATCATGGGAGATAGAGATGAACATAAATATTGGAACAGTTCATAGATAAGGAGTGTGAAAGTTTTATTGTCCTCTGATTGGGGTCTGGTATTGTGTTGTGTGATGCCCCCAGAAGATCTGAAGAGCAAATTACTTAATTGATGTAAAAAGACATAAATCCATGCGACACATTCATTCCTGCACTGAATGTGTCAAAGGTCGTCATGAGTTTATATTCCCAAACCTTACTGTTTCTCTCAGACTTAAAGTTAGCTTTTAATACAAGTAATTTCATGTCCATCATGCTATGACCGGAGATACAAAAGTGTTTGGCCACAGGTAGATCCATTCTTTTTTCTCTTATTGTGTGGCGATGAGAATTCATCCTTGTTCTCAGTTTTTGTCTGGTCTCCCCCACATACAGACCCCCAGTTGGACATTTAGTACAAATAATTAGGTACACCACATTAGATGTGATGCAGCTGAAAGTCCCTGGGATCTTGTAGTCCTGATGTGAGTTGGGGATCTTTATCTTGTCCGTGGTCATTATAAATGGACAGGTTTTACATTTTTTCTTGTTGCAAGGAAAGGTTCCTGCAGCTGTTGGGGAGGACAGGGAGCTTCTGACAATGATGCTTCTTAGATTTTGGGGCTGCCTAAAACACAGTAGTGGGGGGTCTGGAAATATGGATTGTAATCGGGCATCTTTTTGTAGTAAAGGTTGTAGTTTCCGTGCAGCTACTCTTAGCACCGCCAGATTTGGATTGTAGGTGACCACTAGAGGCACCCGGTTATTTTCTTTAGCTTTGTAATGTAGCAGGTGATTCCTTGATATTCTGGTGGCTCTTGTATTTTGGTTTTCAATTGTTCTTGGATGGTAGCCCTGATTCAAAAAGGTCTTTTTGAGGCGACCAAGGTTTTCATCTCTATCCATGGGGTTGGAACATATACGATTGTATCTGATGGCTTGGCTGTAGACAATAGAGCTTTTTATGTGTTTTGGATTACAATGTAATTTTCTGGATTTTATTTTTGATATTCTCTCTCTCAATGTTAAAATTAACCGACCCTTAAAATTATAGAATGTTAATGTCTTTGTCATTGGGCAAACTTACAAAATCAGCAAGGGATCAAATACTTATTTCCTTCACTATATTGATTGAGAACCCCTTTAAATCAATTTCATGATAACTTAAATCATCTAATAAAACAATAAATATCCAATTGTAAAACCAACTGACTTTGGCGTTTTTACCTTTGATCTATACGATTAATAGATCAAATAAAATCAATAAATCCACAAAGTAAATTAGTCTGAATTGAATTCATTTAATTTCACACAATGAATAACATATGAATAGGATTAATATTTTTTTGTTGTTTTTTGTTTTAGTTAAGTGCTCTATACTGCTAACCTGATTTGGTAGCGGAAAAAAAAAAAAAGAGCTTTCCTTTAGAAAAAAAAAAAAAAAGTTTAAAAACCAACATCTAGGATCATGACGTAGCATGACAAGAAAGCATGCCTGATGTACCTATGCATCATATAACAGCAATTTCATATTCATTTTGTTTTTTTTTTCTCCATTTTTTTTGCTTTTAAATGTACAAAAATGCTTCATGAATAAAAACTGTTACAAAAAGAACATTTCAAACAATGTACAAGTTTCTTCTTGCCTCTATATTCAATAAAATACAAATACAATTTTTTTTTGTTCTAAAATATGTTTACATACAATCAAAGTAGAACATGCAAGTACACTTTAAAAAAGGCTTTTAAAAACCACTTATGAATACAAACTAAAAATTAGCCAGCACGACTTGTAAAACAATTTTGTGCCCCGTTCTTTTTTTTTTTTCCTTAAATATATACATATATAACATTTCATGTGCATTACTTAAGAAATAGCTTAGAAAAAAAAAGACAAAAAAAAAACAAAACAAAAAACAGCAACGTGGGACTGAAACGTAACAACCCTCTACGTTGATAGATTGGCAGCTCATTCAACTTATCGATATAATGTCTTCCTTTCCATGTAGTGTAAATATAGACTTATATGAAAAATATTAAAACTAAAGGGGAGAGGGGTGGGAAGGGCGGAGAGATGTGCTTTTGAATTGAACTGGGGTACTTTATTATATTTAATGGGTTTAACTTCAATCTATACACAGCTGAGCCTGTGAGGAAGCTACCGATGAGATCAAAAAAATCTAAAAAATTAGGTATTTGGAATTGTACACCAAAATTTAAAAAAAAAAAAAAAAAATTGAGATTTTTAGGGTCATGCAACATTACAATGAAGAAAACTTCACTGAATATATAAGGTAGCAAAACTCAAGAGCGCATTTTGTCACACTTGAGATGTAGATGCCAACTATACGAGCTGTACATTTGAGAACTTATTTTTTTCCTTTTTTGATATTACGGATATCCAGCCAGTTACTTGATCGTAACCATAAATCTTCCATATCCATTAAGCAAAACCCCTAAAAGCAATAACACTGTTTGAACCTATTTTAACTCATTAGCATGCTTATTATATACACTTAACGGAAAAAAAAAATATAATGAAATACGGTGTTTGTACTCGGCATCGAGTTGACTTTGAAGCAAAAATTTCGGAAAAAGTCTACATGCTTAAAACAGATAGGTAAAAACGCCTTAAAATAAGACATCCTTAAAGAAAATGATCACTATATGGACAATTATGGGGCCTCTGTAGTGCATACGTAGTAATAGTAACCCAAAATTAAATTACATGGATGATTTGAAGTTGGTGGTACCCAAAAGTTTTGAAAATCTAAATCTTATTTTCTTTTTAAATCTTGCACCTGAGATCGAGAAGCCACCTGTATCACAAGTGAAACATCTATTTTCTCAAAAATATTCACTATGGAACTATAGTCATGCCATGATTTATTAAATACTAAATAATCTCTATGGCCCGGAGGGCTACTGTACATTATTATTATTTATGGCTTTCAAAATGGCCCAAAAAAATAAAAAAGGTAAGTATATCACCGTCCACAAAGAATCAAAGATTTATGAGAAGAAGCCGAGTGTTCCTTTAATGAAGTAATCTCTCTTCAAAGCATCGAGAAGTAATGATCCCGCTCTCAATTTAGGTTATGACTCCGTGAAAATCAGATTACATTTCTATTATAGAGAAGAGTTTACAATATTTTCAAAAAGATAGATCTGGCAGTAATATTTTGCCTTCGCGCAGAGATGCACTGAATTTAGTATATTACTAATTTTACATTTTTTTTTTTTTAAAGCATTTGACTCCGTTCCATGACTTAAAAAAATGAGTTAATTTATAAATATGACAATAGGACTTCTAATGAGTCATCCATAAGTATGTCAAGACGAAACCACAAAACAAAACAATATATTTATGATTGGGTTTTTTTTTTTTAAAGTGCAAATTTTTAAAAACTAATTTAAGGATCATTTTTACTAATCAATTAAGGAAAGTAAGATTCTACTTTAGAAAATATGTTTAAGTAATCTATGGTCAATCAGACAAGTTGGAACTTTCATCGAAGTGGAGGAGCCATGTGTGGAGTAAGAAGAAATTTATGTAAATTTTAGAATCAATTTAGTTTGAGTTGAGAATCATTCTTTATTAAAACAAAAAAAAAAATCCATGTAAGAATCATTTTTACTAATCAATTAAGGAAGATTCTACTTTAGAAAATTTGTTTAAGTAATCTATGGTCAACTAGACAAGCTGGAACTTTCATCGAAGTGGAGGAGCTAGACGTGGAGTAAGAACTTTACGTAAATTTTAGTATCAGTTTGAGTTGAGAATTAGATTCTTTATTACCATTATTTTAGTTTTTTTCATCTTGGGTCTCAAAATCATTTCCTATATTTCAGATTGAAATTTTAAATCAAT
Organism: Oophaga sylvatica; assembly: GCA_033576555.1. Classification (NCBI taxonomy): domain Eukaryota; kingdom Metazoa; phylum Chordata; class Amphibia; order Anura; family Dendrobatidae; genus Oophaga; species Oophaga sylvatica. The sequence continues at coordinate 968,556,060 of JARQOD010000001.1, read as the reverse complement.
AGCTAAAAACAGATCAAAAGACAGATTTTGAGTCACAGCCAGTTTGTGATCATGCAGACTGAAAAATGTAATAATTACATTATGTACAACAGAAAAAAAAAACTATTAAGGCAACCATAATTGGGGTTCCTGCTACCCAATGTGGCTTAAAGTGTGAACATTTTGCAGTCATGGTATCCTATGGTTTTAAGAGAAGAACACTTGCTCCACTGTAACAACTATCAATAGGTCTGGTTTCATTGTAGACAACGTCCAGGTATACAGCCATTTCGGTAATTGCTTAACTTCTAAAAATGAGAAATTTTTAATTTTACTTAAATTAAGTTGGCAACACACTGGAACAGTTGGGTATGACATTGCCATGCTTGTCAGTTAAGGTGCAATAAAGGGGTACTGCAAAACAAAACAAAAAAATTCCTGTATGACAGATAATCTGCATAATGGTGTTTGAATTGAATAAAGTTGACTGCAGATTTGAAAAGAAAAAAAGAGAAAACCTTACTTTTTTTTTTAAATATTTCCTATGGCGCTTAGTTGCAAGTTAGAACAGGCTCATCAAAATGCATGGGAGCGAACCCACCCTCGAATAATGAAAGGGTAGAGTCATGGGAGTGAAGTATCTACATACACAGTGTAGATAATTATGATAGGAAAAAAAATGTTACACATTAATATTCTAAACCTATAGAATGGCATAGGGAATACGGGACAATTTATGAAACTTCTTTAAAAAAATTTTTTTTTGTGTACTGGCCATTTAAAAAAAATATCTTTTGCACTGCCATTGGAGGATCTGACCTTCTCTTGGGTTCCAGAATGGAGGAGAACGTATCACTACCCTGAAATGAAGATGCACATAGTCTGATTAACAAACATGGGCGGTCTTTTTCACAACTGGGTATGGTTTACCATGAAGGTACAAATTTGAAGTCTAGAGCCAAGAGATTTGCACATTAACAGTAGAACACAATGATTGTTTTGTAACCTTAGTTAAATGGGGTGGAAGGAGGAACAAAGAGAAAAAAAATAGCTGCAGCTTTTACAAGGGGTTCAACCCTTTACATTGTCAGCCTGATTATCAAATGAAACACAAGTCTGTATTGAACTCAGGGGCCATTTTCAGATCCCCCTCGTCTCTTTCTACGTCTTTTCGTCTTCACCTGCTCTTCATTTGGAAGTTTCCTCTTTCCACTTCGTGGCGCTCGAGAATTTTGAAATTCTCTTGCCATATGTATGACCGCTTCGATGGTGTCCATGACTGTGTCTTGACTTTTCTTTTCTGGTTCTTGTGAATGGATCTTTTGACCTCGTTTGTTGGGGAGGTCAACACATTTCTCCAGAACAGGCATTTGGTCTCTAAAATCATCGTCAAACAAAACAGATTGCTTCCTTGGGCGACCCCTTCTCTTCTTCACAAAGTTATTGCCCGTCTTGGATTGTCTCTGTAATCTCTTGGCCTTTAAGATTTTGTTCACGTGATCCATGTTCTTTTTGGTGGACAGAATTTTGTTGTAGTTGCACATTTTCCTCACTTCGCCCTGGATGGCTTCGATCTCACATCTCTTGAAACGATTTCGGAGTGAGGCATTGACTAAATGAAAACAGAAAAAAATATAGTTTTTTATTATTGAATCATCAATACTTAGATCAAAGAAGTTATGTAGAACTATAAAGCGATGGCATTTTCTTAGAATTCTGAAGTCATCAACATCAGATTGGTGGGGGGGGTCAACTCTCGAACCCCTACCAGTCAGGTAACTGAAAGATCTCGGGGTACCATCAAATGTCCCCTCTATATAATTTATAAGAGATACTGTATAGGAGTTAAATGATCGAAAGAAGTGCCGAGAGTCTGACCCACACCACTGATCTGATATTCATGTTGCGTCTTTAAGCTTTCAATTTTGTTATAGTCTTGACAAATTTTTAATAGTAAATTTAAAGAGATATTCCAGTCAAACTTAATGCAAAGTTTAAGAGCTCAGTCACAGGTCTGATTTTCTCATGTATTAGAAAAACAGCCCAATTATTTTGATCAGAGTTTGATTATTGTGTGGTCTGAGTGTCATGAGTTTTTCTCAAAGTTGGAGGGAAAAAAAATTCTCAGCGATCCAATTTTTTCACGAACCCATAGATTTGCATTGCATTTTGATTCCATGCATGGATCAAAACTGAACAAGTCTTTAATATCATCATCGACCACTTCGTAAGAGGAAAAAAATTCATGTGTACAACCCTATAGACTATCATGGGTACAACTGCTATCTGTGAAACCCACGAATAGCACTCGTACAAGAAAATCAGTTGTGTGAATGAGCCTTAAAAGTGGTTTTCCCCACAAACAAAAGTACATTTTAATCAACAGATCTTGGAATAGTAATAATTTTCACAATTGGATGTGTTTAAATAAGATGTTCCTGTGCAGAGATAATCTTATAAATGTTCCCCTGCTGCGTACTGTGTAATGGCTGTGCTGACCATACAGGAACATGGTCCGATCCTAACACAGTTCCTGGGCAGGGGAGGAGGCAAAACAGTATGCAGGATAGCACAGAGGGGAATAACAACTGATTCTTTTTGAGAGGTAAAACATTTCCCTGCCTGTTTTTTAACAATTTTTTACCTCAAAGAAAGAATCAGCTGCGATGCCGTGCTTTAATGTCTGTATCCTCTTTGTTGCATCCTCCCCTGCCCAGGAGCTGTGGTATGATCAGACCATGTTCCTGTACGGTCAGACACAGACATTACACAGGACACAGCAAGGGCACATTTATGATTATCTCGGCACAGGAACATTTCATTTAAATACATCAACTGTCGAAATTAATATTATTTCAAGATCTAGTGATTAAAATCAACTTTTGTTCATAGGAAAGCCCCTTTAAGTGGGAGAAGCACTAATTCTTGCTTTTTTTATTTTTAACTTTTTTTTTTCCCTAAATACTACTTCTGAATGGTTGGTAACTTTTCCTTTTAAGATAGACTGTTGAAGTGTTTTTCATGACTTTTTCACTATAATAGCTTTGACTCGTAATTTAAAATGGTACGTACTGTAGAGACACTTATGGCATACAATTGTTAACTTTGCCTTTAGGATACTTTTTCATGCAGTGCAACCACAGGCAAAATGAAGCAATACATATTTCCTATCAAAGCGATGTCTGGGTCCTCCAAAGGGAGATACACTCCTTGCATCCACTCTTCATTCTTGGTAAAGAGTCAAATCCTCTGAATAGACAAAACCTTCTCAAGAAACTCTGAATTATTCAAATCATCCAACACCTTTACTAATTGTGCCTTGTAATAAAGAGGCAGTCCCATCAAAGACCATCTTTTAAAGTACAAGCCTACATGACAATCAGATGATCCACATTTGGGATCTCCAGAATACAGTCAATTTTACCAAGGGAAGACTTATAGGTAGAGCTAAGCGAATATGTTCGGAATTGGTCCCCGAATCTGAATTTGTCATATTCATACCCTATTGGTACCTTAATCGTGCAGAATTTATGTTTGACGATCAATTCCGAACATATTCATATCAACTCCAACTGACTCCAATGATGTTCGGCGAATATCGCAAAAAAACAATATTTGCTGCCGATCGTAATCGGAACCGAATTTTGAAAAATTCGCTCAACTCTACTTATAAGGCATATGAACAAAGGTGGATCTCAGGGGCAACCCATTTAAAACCAATGTTTTAATTGTATTACTATTATTGACCACCAGGAGAGCTGTTAGGAAGAAACTAGGCAAGAGCAACTCATACATAAATAATACAATACTGCAGGCAGAGGGGAGGAGATATTTAACGCATTAATTTACATATTTTATCTAAAAACATTACTATTGTTTGTGGACAGTAATTCAATTACTAGTTAGGGCTAGAGACTCATTAATAGATTTTTATCTCCTAGTAGTGAAATCTAGAACTTACACAACTCTAAAATACAGGATTAGTCTACTGAATAAGGAAATACATTTTCCATAAGCGTACTCAAACTACCAGCATCCACACGCTACAACTACTGCATCCAGTTAGATATTAAAAGCAAAATTTGGTCTTAATTAGTTAAAACTCATTATTCAGTTTATCAGGTTGTTTTGCCTTGGGGGCATTCTGAAGGAAGGAGCTTATATTCTGAGTAACATCTGGGCTCCGACAGCAGATTTCTTCTCATGAAGATATTTTCAAAGAGATCTTCATTAATTACAGGAAACTGAGTCCAATTTCCCCATTAACAGTTTCTTGTATATTTCATCAATTTATCCCAGCATCTGGCCTGCACATAAATCCCAACATTTTTAAGTTAAAATTTAAAAAAAAAAAAAAATTCTATAAAACAGAAAATTTTATTAAAATTCCCCATGTGGATAATTTCGCACCTAGAAAATGTAGTATTGAAATAAATTGTGTAGCAAATTTACAACATGCTGAAGACCTCAAAACCCATCCTAAAAATTGCCTCAGATTTTTTATCTTTAATTTACTATTATGAGCACACACTAAAAGCTGTAGTGGACCAACCTACTAAAATAGTCAAATGTGGCACCCCAGAGTCCGGTTGCCACGGTGACATTGCCTCTCTCTACAGGGTGATGTCATGCCTGGAAGCAGGAAGAGGTCCCCATGCGGGGTAATGCACAGCATTCAACACTTGTTCTAACTCCAGACCAAAAGGGGCGGGGCTTAAGAGAGTGACAGTTGGTGGGAGGAGTTAGTGCTGAGGTAAGTAGATTGTTCTGGAAAGAGTCAGTTGGTCTGAGGTGAGGGAAGAGAGAGGAGCGGAGACAAGGGCTCTTGGAATAGCAGCTGCGTCAGAGCTGGGCTGTGCGGAAGCTGTACGCCCTGGAGGGCAGGGGACTGCAAGCTCCATGACCACACCAAACACCTGGAGGCACCACTGCAGACCAAGAGCCCAGGGCTGCCAGTGAACAGACAGTGCCTGTGATAGGCTCACGCTGTTTGCCATACAGGTTAATGCCAACACACAGGAGAGGGTCGCAGCTTAGCTACAGGCAGCAGGGACCAGAAAAGAGCGCAGCAGGAAGGCCTCTAACCCCACCTGGCAGGGTGGATCCCCTAAATGCTTCCAGGTGAGCCAGACTCCTGCTATCATCTGTAACTAGTATCCTGGATTGGATATTCATTTACCAAGAAGTAAAAGGTAAAGAAAACTGAACTTTTCCATGTCCCTTGCTTATTCTCTGCACCTCAACATTCACCATCACCTGAACAGACTATTATATCTGCCCAGGGGCCTAGCTCTACCCGTGGAGAGCAGTAACATCTCTGCTGCGTCACCATCCGCCCCAGTGTAATGGAACCGCAGCGTCGGCCATACACAGTATAGCCGAACACCACGGGTGGCGTCACAAACTAATTCCCCTACAAACTACCCCCACCATCATCTTTGACAATTTTACTGGACACCCATGGCCACGGACTGGGTCACTGCTGCTGTGACTTCCCCTTTAAGTACCCCACGACCCAGGTGGGGCGCTCCACAAACATTGTACCAACATCTAAAAAGGTCATGAAAGGAACCTTTCGACAGGTTTTTGCTACACAGAGCAGCAACATGTAGAGAGACCTCGATTACAGTGATACATCGCTTATTAGGCGGCTTGCTGTCATTTTGTTAAAATCCCCGTTTTTTCTGCTGCTGATCTACCAGTTCTCTGAAAGCGGAGCGTTGTATAACCCTGCCCCCACCACTGATTGGCAGCTTCCTGCCTATGCAGTGTGCACAGAAAGCTGCCAGCGAGTGCTGGGAGTGGGGGATATACAGAGCTCATGAATATGGAGGACTATCTGGCAAGCAGGTTTAGTAGAACTCTAGTGATAAATTCACCATTTTATCAGCAGGAAGATATCAGTACTACACTAAACAGCCCAGTAAGTGACACATCGCTGGAATCAGGGTTACTGTCTCCATATTCTGCTCCTCTCAGATTAGGTGACAAATCTGGTACCAGATTCCCTTTAAGATTTAAAAAAATAAAAATAGCACCACACTTGGCAACACTTTGAACTACACCACGATAGCACAGACGGATTCTCTTTAATGGGAGCAAAACTGCAATACCGGATACCCTGAATGGACATGTGATGGTTCTGTATCAAAGTAGCAATATTTTCCTATGCTTGTACACACACCCTTCTGTTCATATGCTGGATGTAACACATAGAACCCTTTAGTTGGTTTTCAAGAAATAATCTTGCAGCACCATAGATCCCTATAGTGGCCCAAATTTAGTCCAGAACAATTAGAGATCTAGATGTTACATCCAATATTCAGACAGTATAGTTATGGGTACAATACTCCATCCAAGTTAAACTTTTTCAGCATCATAGTATTGATTTTCGTGTTGGTCGAGTTTCTGGCTGAATCAAGGAATTTCAGTTGTAAAGACAGATTTAAAATCCATACAACATCATGTATCCCCTAAGGATTCATTCACTTTATACAGTTCATATCAAAGTAGATTTTAGTGTCTCAACTTAAACTAATCATGAACTTATTTGCAATACCAGACCTGACCACTTGGTGTGCTATTTTCTAAACAGATTCTACCTTCACCAGTAATCTCATTTCCACTTTTCTTGTAAACCTTTCTGGGCAGGATCTATTCTAGCTTTATACCAGACAGTCACAAAGACAAGTTAACAGTTATGGCTAAAAGTTTTGAGACGGATACTAAGTTTGTTTTTCACAAAGTTTGCAGATCCAATTTTTATAGAGGAAATTTGCATTAGCTCTAGATTATGAAAAGTGATCAGGTGAATTTAAAGAAAAATTGCTAAAACATGTTTTACCATGAAAATAAACTTAATCACAGAAAAGCCACAGAATTTCAACCCTAACACAAAATTACCTGCTCACCTCACTTAGATCTTAATTCAGGTGAAAGAGTTAATGAGGACAAGACAGCTGATATAATTGAATCAGAATGACAGTGTGATAAGAACAGGCTAGTTACTTTCAAAGAGGACTGGTACTTGAACTCTTCTTCTGTTAACCATGGCTACCATCAAGGAAATATGTGCTTACATCATTGATTTACATCCAGAGTGCTTTACAGGCAAGGACATTGCTACTTTTAAGACTGCCCATAAACCAACCTTCTAACAAGTCATCAAGACCTTCAGAGAGGTACAGCAGCTGGAAAGAAAATGCTTCAGTCCAGCAATGGTCAGGACAGTCTCCTAAACAGGATTCAGCAACAGGATCATTTTAACACCAGTGCAGAGGTTGCTCAGGTATGGTGACAGGCAGGTTTCAATGCCTCTTCGCACAAAGTAAAGCAAAGGCTTTTGGAGGTTGGCCAGGTGTCAAGAATTGAAGCCAATTTTCTCCAAGAAAAACATCTAGTATACACTGCAGGAAGTACAGAGTTTGGACTGCAGAGAAGTGGGGCACATTTTTTTTCTCTGATGAAGCCCCCTTTAGACTGTTTAGTGAGTACTACCCTGAGTCCTGTGTCATGCCAACAGAATAGCATCCTGAGACCATTCATGTATGGGGTCGCTTTTCATCCAAGGGACTGCTATGAATACATAATGGAATCTATAAATCCTACAAGGGGAACTTCTCCCAATAATCCAGGAGCAATTTGGTGATGCTTTTTCCAGTATTTGACACCACGTCAAAAGGCAAAAGTGATAAATAAGTGGCTCAGTGAACAAAATATTGCAACTACTCAGACCTAAATCCCATTGAGAACCTGTGGTCAACTCTCAGAAGAGCAAATGGACAAACCAAAAAACCTGCAGAAATTGTAATAATGTCCAAACACTGATTAGGGAAGAATAGGCTGTTTGGCTCAGGAAAATAAGGGTCAACATTAGTGATGAGTGAGCAGTAAACTGCTCAGGTGTTCAGTACGCGAATCAAGCACGTTGGACTGTTCGGGTGCTCGACTGGAGTACTGAGCATACCGTAAGTCAATGAAGCAGTCAAGCATTTTCCCGGGAGACCTGTACTCGACAGGTGGGAAAGAGATGAAGCAGTCTCGCAATTTACTGAGAGAAAGACACAGAGAGAGACACAGATAGAGACAGAGAGCCCTGCGCTCCTAGCAGGGGAATTACTGGCTTTAGTTCTGCACATCTGAGATTAAAATGAGGGACTTGAGCACCATGCGATAAAATATCCCATATTAAATGGATTTTGTTTCCTTTGGTGATGAAAAGGTTAATGACACTTTCTATGCTGGTCAGAAATATGCAGCTCCATTTCAGCTTCTTCTGATCTGGTCATTATCTCTCCCTATAAAACCTGGCCAGACCTTCTCTTACGTGCCAGTGAAAGCTTTGCTTCCTAGCTCCTTGGAAATGCTGTGCTGAACTGGAGATAGTTTGCTAATGGAGATTGTTGGGTGCCGTTTTTGGGTGTATGCTTTCCCATTGTCCTATTCCCTTTTGGTTGGTACATCCCTATCCTTCCATATATACCTCTCTATATTTGGTGACTGTTTTGTATGTTAGTTGCTTTTTGTTATCCTTATCTGTCTTACGTGCTGATATACGAGCATTTATGTCCCACGACTCCTGGAAGAGGGAATGGGTACAGCTTACGGTATAACAGGAGAACAGTAAAGTTGGTGGTCCAAGCCTATTTCACTTTAGAGGTACTTTTTGGGAGCAGGGATAGTTAGGGCCCCAGTCCTAGGAACAGTTCTAGGCCCCTTTCCCTAACCACGAACAGTCACAGCGTGACACCATAAAAACATTGATTATAATATCTTAAACACGGAAGCAGCATACTTTGTGAATACCAAAATTTGTGTCGGTCTCAAAACTTTGGCCACGACTGTACTACCTAGTATCTTATACTGAACATGTATTTTTTTATCCGTATAAATGCTGAACTATAAACCATTTAATGGCGAGAGAAAACAAAGAAAACTTTTTACATCAATAGCTCATACTGACCTGACTCATTGGATGATGAGAAGAAGGTTAGGAGGGGATTTGGAGGCACTGATGCAGATTCGGCTGCTGGCTTCCTTTTGGTCATATTGTTGGAAGTAGTAGTTTCATTTTTATTGTGTTGAGACAGCTGGTCAGCTTTCTGATGAGTGCTTGCTAAACCTGAAAAGATAAAGGAAAAATAAAAAATAAAGTTAATTGAATTTATTTTTTCTTAAAATTCAAGTTTATACTGTAAGTCATAATAAGTTTAGCATCCAGCTATGGATAAATCCAGTAGCCAGTAGGTATGTGGCACTCAGGCACCAAAAGATATATTTATATATTATAATATCCTGCCCCAAAAAATTAAATAACATGTTTATGAATTATTTATATAAATAAAACACATTTACAAGGTAACTGTATACTATTGGTAAGCAGTGGTACTGCAACAAAAGAACACCATTTTAGTATCTACTAATCACAATTCATTATTCTAAAAAGAGTTTCCTTACTAGACCCACTGTGCATGAGGACAAGACCTCCCCCAATGCAACAAGCACAAGACCTCCGCCCAATGCAACGAGGACTAGACCTCCCCCAATGCAACAAGGACTAGACCTCCCCAATGCAACGAGGACAAGACCTCCCCCAATAAAATGAGGACAACCTCCCTATGCAATGAGGACAAGACCTCCCCTATGCAATGAGGACAAGACCTCCGCCCTATGCATTGAGGACAAGACCTCCCCCTATGCAACGAAAACAAGACCTCCTCCCTATGCAATGAGGACAAGACCTCCCCCCTATGCAACGAGGACAAGACATCCCCCAGTGCAACGAGGACAAGACCTCCCCTATGCAACGAGGACAAGACCTCCCCCCTATGCAACGAGGACAAGACCTCCCCCCTATGCAACGAGGACTAGACCTCCACTATGCAATGAGGACAAAACCTCCCCCAATGTAGCGAGGACAAGACCTCCCCCCTATGCAACAAGGACAAGACCTCCCCTATGCAACAAGGACAAGACCTCTCCTAATGCAACGAGGACAAGACCTCTCCCAATGCAACGAGGACAAGACCTCTCCCCAATGCAACGAAGACAAGACCTCTCCCCAATGCAACGAGGACAAGACCTCCCCCCAATGCAACGAGGACAAGACCTCCCCCCAATGCAACGAGGACAAGACCTCCCCCCAATGCAACGAGGACAAGACCTTCCCCCAATGCAACGAGGACAAGACCTCCCCCCCAATGCAACAAGGACAAGACATTACCCAAATGCAACGAGGACAAGACCTCCCCCCAATGCAATAAGGAAAAGACCTCCCCCCAATGCAACGAGGACTAGACCTCCCCTATGCAACGAGGACAAGACCTCCCCTATGCAAGGAGGACAAGACCTCCCCCCTATGCAACAAGGACAAGAACTCTCCCCTATGCAACAAGGACAAGACCTCCCCCCTATGCAACGAGGACAAGACCTCTCCCCTATGCAACGAGGACAAGACCTCCCCCCTATGCAACAAGGACAAGACCTCCCCTATGCAAGGAGGCGAAAACCACACCTATGCAATGAATGAGAAGTAGACCTCCCTTATATGAGAAGACACCCACTATGAAACAAATTT
>JARQOD010000001.1:968485877-968545405 GCA_033576555.1 Oophaga sylvatica | reverse complement strand
CGAGCCAGGATATTGACTAGCGACTGTTTAGGAAAGAGTATTAAACAGGACTTCACACTGCAATCAATACATTGGTCAAAGTTAGTTTTCTACCTTTGTGCTGAATCTGCCATGATAGCACAATGCTGGATAGCAGGATAGTGGTGGTTTTGGGGGCTTAATTCTTGCTTATTTAGCAACATTGAGATGCAAAAACTCATCCAGTCCATATTAAACATTTGAGAATTTCACTTGGACAACCATTTAAAAGGGGTTGCCAAAGTTTAAAAGAAAATCTCCCTTTTTTTTCTTCCAGAAATAGGTCCACTCTTGTCCAAGAACAATGTCTTGGTTTTGCATCTCAAACTCATTAAATCACAGAAAATGAGTTGCAAAACCAAAAGCAAATAGTACCAGAGATGGGCTAATGAATTTCTGGAAGTAGGAAAAAGGGTTAAAAAGAAAAAAAAAAGTATGGTAGGTAGACTTATTTTTTTAAAAACCGCAAGTCGCAACATGACCTATTGACTCTCTTCCTTCAAGTATCCATGTAGTGCCTTGCCCTGAGGGCCTCCATCGGGAACACCACAGTGTCAGAATTCTACCAATAGAGTTTTTTGAAGCAATATCATTATAATAAAATTAGCAGAAGTTTAAATTTCTTACCTAAACCGAGTGATAAAAAAATACTTCTCTCCTTCTTGTTCATTCGAAATGACTGAATGTCTTTCTCTCTATTATGACCCAAAAACCTTCAAATGTCCGTCTTTTATTCCCATTCAAGTCTCCATCTCTTTATCACTGGATAAGCTCATTTCTACAAACAGGTCCGAAGAGTCTGATCTGCCATTGTAATCATTTCCAGAATGTCGTTTCAAACAGCTATCAGACTCATTGATTAAGTCACTTTTGTCTTTAGACTGTGTCAAGTGCTGCCCATCTGAAAGAGACAAAGAAGAAAGTGTGTCCACCTCGAAAGAGCTCTTTGGACCTCTTTGTCCAATTTCACTATGCTGGTGCTTCGGCCTTTCTTTGTGTTTGCTTTTTTCATTCACTGTGAAAAGGTCCTTACTGGAGGAGCTAAGCTTCTCATTTGACATGTGGCTTGAAAAGCTTGTGGACTTGCCTGAAAAGAGACCACTGAAATCACTGTGTCCTCCAAGGATACGGTCATCCTTATGCTTGTGCTTATGTTTGTGTTTCCTTTTGTGAAGTCGGCTGCTTGAGAGTCCAACGGCTCCAGTTTTGGAAGGAGTCATATCGCCCAAGCCCATGCCGACTGAAGTCGGCAGGTGAACTCCATGTTTTGTTTTATGCTTGGCGACAGTAGACATCTTCATATGAGATGATGAATGAAATTGTGGTGGTGGAACGGAGGGCCTCATGAATGGGGAAGTTGCCCCAAGTGTGTGAGACAGATACAAAGGAGCTGGATACTGACCATAATAACCAAGGTTCATCATAGGCATTGATGTGTAAGGCATTCCATATGGTGCATAGTAACTTCCACTGGGAATAGGGTATCCAAACCCTTGCAAAAAAGGCACCTTTGTCATGGTGTCATTGGTTTTGGCAGGTCTACCACGCTTTTTCTTTGATTTCAAGTCAGAGGTCCGGCGAAGGTAGAGCAATGGGTCATACTGGATATATGGCACTGGGTAATAGTGATCAAAATTAATTCTGAAGATACTGGGATAAGGGTTTTCATGGTAAAATGTATAATTTCTGTGAGAAATTCTAAAGACTTGAAACTTGTTAATGAGATCTTCAAGATCTGCAAGAAATTGAAGATTGTCCCTATTCGGTAACCCTTTTCTCTTTCTCTTGTGCTTTGGCTTTTTAACACTATCATGGGCAAGGAAGTTGTCAACAATGAGATGTTTCTGCCGGTGACCATGCTTGCTCTTTGTGCTGGTGTCAGATGGAGTAACCTCTGGATTGTCCAGAGTACAAAAGTCAAAGGAGTACCTTCTACGAGACTCTGAGCTCTTCTCAGCTTGATCAGAAGTGCTGTTGTTGTCTGTCCCAATTCCACTGTCACTAGGGATGGTTTCTTCACTGTGAGACTCACTTATTGGTGACAGCGTGACTTCTTTTAAGGAACTGATCTCGCATAGATGGGAGGGCGAGTGCGCCATTAATCTTGGAGGTGACAACTTCCAAGAAGTTCCATGTATTCCTTTTGGGGTTTTCGTTGGAAGAGCACTGATTGGTTGAAGATTTGGCATAGTTTTTAAATCTGAAAACATTGTATCAGTGCTGGCAGGACTAAGGTTTCCATTAGAACCTAAAAAATGAGCTGCAAAACTGTGAATAGCTGCTGGTGAAGATGCCACAAATGACTGCAAATTGGAAGGCACTGTTGGGTTTTCGGGCTGGCTAGAAACAGGCCTGGTTTGTTTAATGGCTGTTCTACGTTCAGTTTGTTGGGGAACTTGCTCTGCTCTCGGCTTCCTTCCCTTTTTTTGCCTATATAAATGGTTCCTCTCTTGCTAACATTAATCTGCTTGCCTAATCTAGCATCAAGTGTTGTGGTTACAGTTGCTATTGCATTCGTCTGTGGCTGAGATTTAGATTTCAAGGCCATGCTGTTTGAACAAAACAAAATTTGGTTTAAGATATTTTTTCTTTTCAGGGTTTTCATTTTATTAATGGTTCTTATTGTTTTTTTATCCAACATTCCAAGTTTTCCAACTTTTTTGTGAAATTCTAACTCGCCAATGGATTTTTCCATTGAAGGTGTCAACTGGACCAGATCAGCAAGACTATGTCGTCCCTTTCTCTTCTTCATACCAGGAAATTCACGATTAATGGGACTTACTGGACTAGTCGATGTGCCTTCATGTATTGTCTCCACAGTTAGTAACGGTTGTTTCTTTGGTCTACCCCTCTTCTTCTTCACTGGTGTAATCACTGTAAGGCTATCTGTATTGGTGTAGAGAGGGCTTGAGGGGGTTATTGGGTAAGCAGAGGGTGGATCAACTACAATTTTTTCAGAGAGGGAAGCAGAGTTTTCATGAGGAGTGTTATTCTTAGGTTTACCACTTGTCCATCTTTTCTTTGCTGCAAACTTAGGATGTTGTAAATTTGACACTTTAGACCGAACATTCTCAAGAGTGGCTTTAGATACAGGTGGAGTAGAAGATTTTTGTAGACGGGTCAAGCTGTTTAAAGTTTTTCCAATGCTTTCATTTACTTCTGGCAATTTGGTTACCAGTTCATGGGCACTGACTTTACTTTGCTTGATTACTTTGTTTTCCTTCTTATTAGCTTGGGTTTGTGAATTGCTCTGATTGACCATTTCATTAATCACTAAGCGCCCTGAAGGCTGGTCTGAATCAGGGGCCCTTTTGTCTATGGCTGGTTTCAAAGAGGTTTTTTTCTTGCGTTTATTAACTGGTAGATCCACTGCGGTTGATTTCACTGGAAGCATGATGCGCATGCGGCTTGAATCACTTTCATTCGGTCCAGAAGTTAATTCTTGCTGCTGTTGGGTAGCCAGAATATTCTCATTATCCTTCTTATTTTCCATATTATCATGATTTTTCGATTCTAGTGCTTTTGGACTACTTTTTGCCCGCTCTGTCTCTTTCACTTGCATTGTTTGACTTGACTCTTTTTTGCCAGATTTCTTCTTTGCATTACCCAGTGGTTGTTCTGATGGTTCAGATGAACAACTTTTTTGGTCCTCTAACTTTGAAAGCTCTTTACTCTCATTGTTAGAAGCTAAGAGAACATTGCTGCTGCCACCATTTGGCGAAGAAGCTAAACTGCTAGCAACACTTTCCTTGGAAACAGAGTTTTGACTCCAAGAACTCCCCATGTTGGATTTCTTAGATTGAGATTTGAGAAACGGAGGAGGCATCTCTGGCTTGGGACTCTTGGCGACAATGGGCGCGTCTTTTTTGACAGTGTCTGCATTCAGGAATCCGCTCTGTGCTGAAGGGCCGGAGTCAGATTTTGGTGACCAGTCAAGATGATTCTGGTTACTTTTCTGCTGGTGCTTTGGTTTTAAGGTGTTACTGGTGATGTCTGGAGGAACGCTGGAGTTATAATGAGTGCCTGAATGTTTTGGAAACTTCTCATGCACCTAAAAACAGGGAAAAAAAAAAAAGAATCTCATTAGTCCTTCTGTACAATAGTAGGGAAGCTAGAACACACTATTTTGGCAAAATTATTACATAGTTTATTACTATATATCTTATTGGGGTCCCGAATCCAAATTTATCAGTCCCTCTTTTGTGAAATTATGAAAGCAGTTAATATATCTCATGCCACATTTTCAAGAAATTGAGTGATTAACAATATGGCTGTAAATTCTTAGCATACAGTACCTTGGGTGTGCTCAAAAACTAATGCCTCGTGGCTCGTCAATAGCCGCAAGACATGCAGGGATTGCCTAACAAACAGGTAATCTCTGCATAAGCTGCTGTTCAACAGCCGCAAGACATGCATCCATGGTGACTTGAACATCGTTTTCGAGCATGCCTAAGATACTGTATAAGTACATGAGAGTGCACAGATAACACCTCACCCGAGTACGCTCGCTCATCACTAATCATGAGCCTTCAGGCCAGAAATCAATCTTGATGGAGCTTTAACAGCAGCCATATTGTCTTTCACATCAAAAATCTGTCTAAAAATAAACAGAACAAGCTGAATTTTTTTTTTTAAATAATGTCTCATTAACCCTTCTCAGAAGTTTGTATTTCACATTTGTGTTCCCCATGATCAAAGAATTCTGGGAGTACCTTTTCCTAAAGCTTTCAAATGTTCTGTTACAGAGGTGTTCCTCATGGAAATACATGAATAAATTACCACTTAGAAGTTACTATTTCCCTCGTTAATGGGGTTTGTTCCTGCACAATCTGACAGGGTCAATGCCAATTGGATGTTGTAGAAACATGCCCAATAGACAAATGAAATGGTAACATCCAGTTGCCCATTTAGGCATACATTGCCAGCAGAAATCGAGAAAGGGTAAAATATAAGAAATTTGTGTAAGAATTGTTAAAAAAGTGAATGTTAGCCGGCAAGCCAGGGGTCAAGGATGGTCAGAATTTAATTAGTGTACATAGAAATTACTGAGACATATGGCAAAGCTTCATAGAAAGTTTGTAGACAACAAGATAGCACACTCAAAATACGTAAAGCTTGGCCTCGAACCCTACAATCCATTTGGTCAATATTTTAATTTCAGAATCTACTTAAATTTTTTCGGAAGGAAACCTTGTCATATTTAGCACTCGATAACAGATTACAAGAGATAAAAATCCCAGCAGGTAGCAGGCTTCATGCTCATATTACATGCCATTCGAGACACGAACAAGTTCTTCTCAGTTCTAAGTCCCTTTACAGATTTATAGGCACTGTTGAAAAGTAATTATTGCTGTCTAATTAAAGATGATAAGTATTAATCACACAGATTTAACCTATTATATACTGCTGCAATTAATCTCTAGGACGCCACTAACACGGATTTTAATACGTCTTTATATTTTGCACTCATAAAAACGAAGAGTCATTTGGCGGATCGGTTAATTTACTCAAGTTATGGAGCTGGGGAAGTCAAAGTAGCTACAGATTTATAATCTTGGGAGAAAATCTTCCTCGATTGAGACTTGGGTGCATAGTGTCCCATATCGATACGAACTCAAAAGTTAACGTTCTACTCTAATCATATACGGTAAACCTGAACTTAAAGGCAAAACAAAATTTAACTTTGGGATCCCAATGAAAAAAAAAGCTTAGATTACGGTAAATTATGTGCATGAAAACCAGCAATTAAGTCTCAAGAACCACTCTAGAATTTGTTCACTCAGCCATATAAAAAAATAAAAAATGGGCCAGACATGTGTCTCAGATGGGCGTCTCAGTAGGGATTGAGTCCTGCTCTGCCCTTATTCAGATTGAGATAGTTTTTGACACATAGTAAGGTTTTAATAATACAGAGAGTACAGGATAATACACTCATCTGAGCAAGCCTCAAAACCTAGCAGTTTCTAATAGAAAGCGGGCAGCACGTTGGCTCAGTGATTAGCACTGCAGTCTTGCAATGCTGGGGTCCTGGGTGCAAATCCCACCAAGGACAACATCTGCAAGGAGTTTGTACGTTCTCCCCGTGTTTGCGTGGGTTTCCTCCAGGTTCTCCGGTTTCCTCCCACACTCCAAAGACATAACGATAGGAAATGTAGATTGTGAGCCCCAGATAGTGCTGATAATGTATGTAAAGTGCTGTGGAATTAATGGCGCCATATGAATGAGTAAAATAATTACAAGGGCTAGAAAAAAAAAAGTTAAACTGGTCCCTCTAGAAACAGAATTGAGTGCAGTAAAGTTGGCCATATATAATAGATAGCTACCAGCCAAAAATAATCGCTTGACCCACATCTCTCCTTCCCGTCTACTCCCTGTCGGCTCAGCCAAACAATCCTTTGTTCTCTATGAGAGCTGCTACCAGACTCCTCCAGGAAAAGTTTAGCCATTGAAAATCCAGTGGCCAGATCCTTCTCTCCCTAACATCATCATTCAGAGGAGAGCTAGGAGGCACCCCTCCACATGCGCTAGGTGGTCTGCCCATCCTGCTAACTTATCTTGTGCGTACAGGTCCTCATCCTAAGAATGAGAGGGAAAGTTGGGTGGCGATTTTCTTTTCTAAAACAACAGGGTGAGATATCCTTGGAGGCATCATGGACATACCTAAATGCCCCTCTACCCATTCTGGAAAAGTCAGTCAGTGGGAGCCATCCATCTGATGTGTATGAGGGCCACCAGGCTCCACTCCAACAGATGATGACATGAGGTAAGAATCCAACCTGATGAATTTCACACACAGTTTAACAAAGGAATAAGACGTTGGCATCAGTCTGGCTGTGACTCTCTTGCAGGACACAGGAGCTCCTATCTGGGGTAGTCGGGAGTGATAGTCATTTGGCAGACATCTCTCCAATGTGTATGGACTCTGTACTGAATATAGTTACAATACTGCACCCATGGTGATTTCTGAAGCTGCTAAATGACTGGAAATTCCCAAAAGTGTATTATAGAGGTATTCTTCAGAGGAGAATGGCTCCATATTACGGTTCCACAACAAAAAGGTATAATATGGTTGGAGACTGTTTTTAAAGCTTTAAAATTAGTGGGGTATACGTTGCCTATAATACTTAAATGGGCTTTCTAGATCTGAGGTTAAAGTCTGCAGTCACGCTATATCACTATAGACTTTTGAATCCTGATCGTGCGTGCACCAACACGCTGTCAGGATTCTTTGATGCCGGCTCCATGAGCGCACGGTCACGTGACTGCAGACTAATCCCAAACCTGGAAAACCCCTTTATAATCACATTTTAAGGCCAAAGTCTCCAATTTTAAAAAAACTAAACAAAATCCTGAAAACAATAGAATTATACTCTGGGTATAAATCAAAACGGTAAAAACAATTAAAAGAATACTAGTATAATCTGCTATATAATCGTCTAATTCTGTCTGTCTAACGGAAATCCCACGTCGCTGATTGGCCGGGCGCGACCAATCAGCGACAGGCGCAGTCCGGGCACGAATTGGCGCAGGATTTGAACCACGCACGCCACCGCTATCTAGGTCATCTCCTGCCGCATGAAGTACCCCGACCGGCTGCCTCCACATATACCCCAGCAACAGCCGCCTCTACATATACCCCAGCAGCAGCCGCCTCCACATATACCCCAGCAGCAGCCGCCTCCACATATACCCCAGCAGCAGCCGCCTCCACATATACCCCAGCAGCAGCCGCCTCCACATATACCCCAGCAGCAGCCGCATCCACATATACCCCAGCAGCAGCCGCATCCACATATACCCCAGCAGCAGCCGCCTCCACCACATACACCCCAGCAGCAGCCTCCACGTACACCCCAGCAGCAGCCGCCTCCACCACATACACCCCAGCAGCAGCCTCCACGTACACCCAGCAGCAGCCGCCTCCACCACATACACCCCAGCAGCAGCCTCCACGTATAACCCAGCAGCAGCCGCCTCCACCACATACACCCCAGCAGCAGCCTCCACGTACACCCCAGCAGCAGCCGCCTCCACATATACCCCAGCAGCAGCCGCCTCCACATATACCCCAGCAGCAGCCGCATCCACATATACCCCAGCAGCAGCTGCATCCACATATACCCCAGCAGCAGCCGCCTCCACCACATACACCCCAGCAGCAGCCTCCACGTACACCCCAGCAGCAGCCGCCTCCACCACATACACCCCAGCAGCAGCCGCCTCCACCACATACACCCCAGCAGCAGCCGCCTCCACCACATACAGCCCAGCAGCAGCCTCCACGTACACCCCAGCAGCAGCCGCCTCCACATATACCCCAGCAGCAGCCGCCTCCACATATACCCCAGCAGCAGCAGCCTCCACATATACCCCAGCAGCAGCAGCCTCCACATATACCCCAGCAGCAGCTGCCTCCACATATACCCCAGCAGCAGCTGCCTCCACATATACCCCAGCAGCAGCTGCCTCCACATATACCCCAGCAGCAGCTGCCTCCACATACACCCCAGCAGCAGCCGCCTCCACATACACCCCAGCAGCAGCCGCCTCCACATACACCCCTGCAGCAGTCGCCTCCACATACACCCCAACAGCAGCCTCTATATACACCCCAGCAGCAGCCTCTATATACACCCCAGCAGCAGCCTCTATATACTCCCCAGCAGCAGCCTCCACATACACCCCAACAGCAGCCTCTATATACACCCCAGCAGCAGCCTCTATATACACCCCAGCAGCAGGCTCTATACAGGTCCTTCTCAAAAAATTAGCATATAGTGCAAAATTTCATTATTTTCCATAATGTAATGATTACAATTAAACTTTCATATATTTTAGATTCATTACACACCAACTGAAATTTGTCAGGTCTTTTATTGTTTTAATACTGATGATTTTGGCATACAACTCCTGATAACCCAAAAAACCTGTCTCAAAAAATTAGCATATCAAGAAAAGGTTCTCTAAATGACCTATTACCCTAATCTTCTGAATCAACTAATTAACTCTAAACACATGCAAAAGATTCCTGAGGCTTTTAAAAACTCCCTGCCTGGTTCATTACTCAAAACCCCCATCATGGGTAAGACTAGCGACCTGACTGATGTCAAGAAGGCCATCATTGACACCCTCAAGCAAGAGGGTAAGACCCAGAAAGAAATTTCTCAACAAATAGGCTGTTCCCAGAGTGCTGTATCAAGGCACCTCAATGGGAAGTCTGTTGGAAGGAAACAATGTGGCAGAAAACGCTGTACAACGAGAAGAGGTGACCGGACCCTGAGGAAGATTGTGGAGAAGGACCGATTCCAGACCTTGGGGGACCTGAGGAAGCAGTGGACTGAGTCTGTTGTAGAAACATCCAGAGCCACCGTGCACAGGTGTGTGCAGGAAATGGGCTACAGGTGCCGCATTCCCCAGGTAAAGCCACTTTTGAACCATAAACAGCGGCTGAAGCGCCTGACCTGGGCTACAGAGAAGCAGCACTGGACTGTTGCTAAGTGGTCCCAAGTACTTTTTTTCTGATGAAAGCAAATTTTGCATGTCATTCGGAAATCAAGGTGCCAGAGTCTGGAGGAAGACTGGGGAGAAGGAAATGCCAAAATGCCTGAAGTCCAGTGTCAAGTACCCACAGTCAGTGATGGTGTGGGTTGCCATGTCAGCTGCTGGTGTTGGTCCACTGTGTTTCATCAAGGGCAGGGTCAATGCAGCTAGCTATCAGGAGATTTTGGAGCACTTCATGCTTCCATCGGCTGAAATGCTTTATGGAGATGAAGATTTCATTTTTCAGCACGACCTGGCACCTGCTCACAGTGCCAAAACCACTGGTAAATGGTTTACTGACCATGGTATTACTGTGCTCAATTGGCCTGCCAACTCTCCTGACCTGAACCTCATAGAGAATCTGTGGGAGATTGTGAAGAGAAAGTTGAGAGACGCAAGACCCAACACTCTGGATGAGCTTAAGGCCGCTATCGAAGCATCCTGGGCCTCCATAACACCTCAGCAGTGTCACAGGCTGATTGCCTCCATGCCACGCCGCATTGAAGCAGTCATTTCTGCAAAAGGATTCCCGACCAAGTATTGAGTGCATAACTGAACTTTATTATTTGATGGTTTTTTTGTTTGTTTTTAAAAAACACTTATTTTATTGGACGGTTGAAATATGTTAATTTTTTGAGACAGGTTTTTTGGGTTATCAGGAGTTGTATGCCAAAATCATCAGTATTAAAACAATAAAAGATCTGACAAATTTCAGTTGGTGTGTAATGAATCTAAAATATATGAAAGTTTAATTGTAATCATTACATTATGGAAAATAATGAAATTTTGCACTATATGCTAATTTTTTGAGAAGGACCTGTATACACCCCAACAGCAGCCTCTATATACACCCCAGCAGCAGCCTCTATATACACCCCAGCAGCAGCCTCGAGCAATAACATTTAATGATAATGTATATATTTTACCCGAAAAAAAACTGTGTATTCATTGCATTATTCTTAAATCTTCATAAATAAACTACATACATGTTCCAGAATACCCAATGCGTTACAATCGGGCCACCATCTAGTAAAAATATAAATGTACACACATGTATACTGTATATACACAAAAAAAGCAGGCAGCACACTATAGTACTAAAAAAGAACAAACTTAATTTGCCATGTGAGCATAAAAAAAAACAAAAAACTTTTCAGCTCCAAAGAGCCTTTGTCAAGCTTAAGAGAGCTCCGTACCTCGGAACCGAATTGTTGACACTTTTTTGCAATATTACTTGTTGTGCTGCCTCCGTTTGATGATTAAATTTAATAGTAAAAAAAAATAATATATATTTATTAGGAAATAGTATTGTTTCTCATTTAAAAAATGGACATGGAGGAAGACACATGTAGTGTCGAAACATGCCATCCAAAAGGGATTGACTATATGCAAAATTGTTATTGAAGAAACATGGAACTTTTTTTATGGATAAATAAAAGCTATATTTTACCCTACCCCCTCTCCCCCCCCACACACACACCTATATATACACTTTTTTTTTTTTAAAGAATCTCCTGTTTCCTCACGAATCAAAGCTAATTCTGGGACACCCCCTCTTTAAATCATTTGCAGATCCATCTGCCTTAATGGCTCCGCCAATGTAATTCCCTATTAAGAGGCTTTATCTGGAGAGATAAGCAGCTGGCTCTCATGTCACTAATTGCTGTCTGCTGTGATTTTAAAACATCTGCACCATTGTGCCCTTCATTTTCATATTCTAATCATCCTAAAAGTTGAAAAATAGTGCATCATTGAAGGCTTCTATGGGTTAATTACTGCGCATTATCCAAGTAGAGATCATTTTTTTTAAAAAAAGAAAAGCACACAAACTCAAATCAGTAAACTTTGTTTTTTATAGAGAGTAAAAAAATGGAATAATAAAACCAGTACAAAAGAAAAATCTAGAAGAGAAAAAAAGAAAATACTACAAAAAATAAAAAAAGATCCATTTTGGCAACTGGGAATTAATTTTGGAATATTGTAAAGACATGCCCTGAAAAGCCCAAAATCCAAACACATAGGGATATGACTGATGCATAATGTTTGTATATACAATTACTTTACAAACGATTATAAGAACCTATAAGAGCCATTTTGAATTCTTGCAAGATTACTAAAAAATTATATATATATATATATATATATATATATATATATATATATATATATATATATATATATATATATATATATATATATATATATATATATATATAATTTCCATATTTAATTTCCAGAACCACTGGAGCTCAAAAACAGATGGGTGAATTGAAATCGATAACCGTGAGTGAATGGGGATTTCATCACATGTGGTGATGAGGATCCTCCACTCCACGTAAACCTCTATCTTGGCCTCACACATGGCAAAGGCCGCACAGATTCACAGCTGTAATATCTGTTTGTTTTGTGGTTTGTAAGGGTTGATATCACATCAAAGCATTAGGCCCTTATCTCCACAGCTCACAGTTCATAACAGTTGATGGAAGATAAAGCAATATAGTCACTTATCTACTTCCCGATGACAGGCTTCAAGGTGAAATCAAAGTGACATCATCTGGTATTCGGAAACGAAAAAATAAAATGGATGCAGAGGAACCCTCGGGGAAACTAGACGCTTGTAGAAAATGTGACCTCCTGGTAGAGATAATAGTAATCATAGGCAATAGTGTCGACAGAACAAACCTGTCTATTCATTTGGACTCCCATAAGCTGCGATTTCATAAAAAATGCCGATGGGCTGTCATTAGGCTAGAAATGGTCATCTTTAGCACTTGTCTACATGAGTAGGAATGCATTTTGTATACGCTTATGGGACATCAATGGTGCCCCAATGAGGCATGGTAGCCATATTGAGAATACTGCCTCATAACGCAGTGAGGGTTTAAGTAAACTGCATAATATCTAATCCAATGTACAGATCAACAAGATCCCCAAAATATCCAGCTTTGTTTATCTTGCAATGGATGAATAGGCTTGTAAGGAGGTTGACGAGATCGCGGGTACCTGTGTGCCAGGTCCGGAACTGAAAAGGCTGCATCCTCTGTTTCCAAGGAAGTTTGAGGAGGCGGACCTTCCCTGCAGCCTGAAGAGCGGGAAGAGCCAGAAAACAGCGCGTAGCGTCAGAAGCATAAGAGGAGAAAGCGCGCGAAGCAGGGCAGTATGGCGCCGGCCGAGAGCAGTGCAGAGGGCAGCGCAGACAGCAGCGTGCGAGTGGTGAGCGGCATGCCCCGCTTCCCCCACCAGAGGGTACGGGTGTGGCGACGGGCCATTTAGAAGGTGCCCCCGTCGCCTGCAGAGCAGAGCCGTGCCAGCAGAGCAGAGCCGTACAGAACAGAGCTGAGTCGGGTGTTGCAGCAGCCAAACAGAGGAGTGCACTGTCCGGGAGTACCAGCAGCACGCAGACCAACTTCCGCCGTCAACAGCGGGGACCAGGGAGAGCGGGACGTCCAGTGTGTGTCCAGTGACGACCAGAGAACCAGGTGTCGTACACTACGTGACTGAGTACCGCACACGCGCTGCCAAGAGGGAGCGCATACGAGACTGACACTTGCGCCCTGACGTTGCCAGCTGTTAGTTGCCCTGACCCTGGTGACCTGACTTCACTAGTTAAGATAGCTAAGGAGCTTCGTTGAGCTCGTACAGGACTGTGGCCCGTGCCTTTGTTAGCCACATCAGTATATGGACTAGGGGCAGTGGAAGGTACTGGAGACCGACCACTGCTGCCGTTAGACAGACCAACGACTACAGTACAATCCTGGAGAAGGCGCTGCGCCTGCCGTTGCCGGCGCTATTGAGTTCTCAGCAGGAGCTGCAGTGTTGGGACTACCTGATATACTTGCTACCAAATTACTGTTATTTGAACCATTGTACTTTGCCTTTTATACTGTTTAACCCTTCACCTCCCTGCGTGGAGTATTCCCCTGTAAATAAACCTGTTAACTCTTGTGCTGCCTCCCATCTGTCGCTGCATCCCATGTTCCTGCGATTTCTACAAGGCTTCGAAAGTAACGAGAGTGAGAAGGTGTTCAGTTTAAATTCACAAGTACAAATTAGACTAAATTCAGCAGTTATGGAATCGCCTGATAATTTAATGCGTTTGGGAGCCATCTGAAATCTCCTCTGACATATGTTGTCAAGGGAGAAAGGGATCCAGTCTGTTCGATTTTCAATCACAGATCATTTTGCTTTCCCCTAATAAGACACTACTAGAGGAGTTTGGCAGTGGAACTCTCTAAGATAACAGGAGTGCACTGACAAGCCAAGCGATCATATACCAAGGGGAGTCAGGAGAGAAAGTGGTAGGCCTAATGGTCATTCTGCCCACAGCTATCCAAGGTGTATGGAGGCTTTAATTGAAAACTGCACTGTCCGCAGAGAATGCCAGGAGAAAGGAAGAGAGCCCCTACCTATATATCCATCTCTCTCACTCTATAAATCTCTCTCTTCCCAGCTCTCTATATATCCATCTATATATTATGGTACCCAAGTTGAAGAGAGGGGAAGGCTACCCAGGTTAGCATAAATTAGTGAGTGGTGAGAAATAGTTTATTGGTTCCCCATATACAGACTCTAAAGCTTCTCCTCTGCTATGCTAGCCCCCCAAATAGCAGATATTGTACAGACTTCAGCTTACTATAATTTTGGAAAGTTACCCTTCCTCCCCTGGCATTGTGCTCTCATTCCCTGTTCTCAGTCAGTCACCGCGACCAGAGATAACACAGCACAATATGAATATTGTTTCCTAATAATCAGGAGAGCGCTGCTGTGTTTAGCCGATGTGCCCTTTACATGTTCGGTTTTGGAAAATCCCCTCTTACACAAGTCCCATGAATTCGGCTTTGTTAGAACGACTTTGCCAGGACATGTTTATGCTATTTATCTGCCTTTAGGAACATTACGACTTTGTTTTGACAACTGAATGAAACCATCAATTAAAGTCTATGGGGGCTTTATTCGACATTTATATTGTCAAAGTTCTGTACCGCTCACCAAATGTTTCTTAAACCGACAGCATAGTTCAATATTGTGATTTTTTTTTTTAAATTATATATGCCTTTAATGCAATTTGATAAATTGGAACAGAAAGTAGCAACTTTATACTCTGGGACTGGTGCGCTAGCACTTGAATCAGAATCCAAAAAATGCAGGGAAGACAACTGCAAGTGGGGCAATCTTGGTTACTGCTCCAGCATGTTAATGTCACAGGTATCTTATAGGTTCAGAAGGAAGATCCTGAGAAAGGCTCATGATTGACACATAAAACACAACCCCGATTGGATTACTTTTTTTGGACCAGTAATGGAGAATGTATTTATGGCTTATGTCTTCCCTGCATTTATGATATTTAAGGTTTGCATTTTTCCAAATCTACTTGCGCAAACCTTCATTCCTGGCCGAAGAATTGTTCAAGATTTGTAGAATTTTATACAGAACAATGACAACATGGGTGCTAGAGTGTGTCAGACTTGAGAAGGTGCCAAGAATGAACATATGTTTATATACCAGTTTTGTTTTTTTTTTAAGTTATAGGATGCACATTTGGGTAATACTATTTTTTTTTTTTACATGGCAGCATATGCATTTCTTATAGTTGAAAACATCGGCTTTTATTCATCAAAATTTGCCAGCAATCTGTCATAAAAAGGCTTAATTTGAAAACTTTTTGAGTAATTCAAATTTGACAGCTTTTGGCGCGTTCATGTCTTTAGCCCAGCTCTGCTAAAATGGGTAGAATTTGAGTGGTACAGAACAATACAACTCATTTAATTCATGATGAGCAGTGGCGTTACTTATGCCAGAAATATTACAAATATTACCCCTGGAGTAAGATTCGTGATGAGACAGATGGAGGCACACGCCACTTTTCAGATATGCTTGATGCATAAGGAGGAATGCACCTGGTAATGAGTCCGGAGCATCTGACTCCAATATGTCCCCACATCAAGACCAGCATTGTTCATACTAATATTGCTGAATCGGGGCCATTGTGCGTCATACTCATGGCAAATGTAATCTCGCAGAAAAGCTCAAACTAGTCACAGCCAAGCCTGCCAATTTTGGCAAGACCAGCCTACAATCTAATATAATGACTGTCGGAAAGTTTTGAGGTCCCCATACACTATAAATGGTTGTCCAGTCCCACAAAGTTCAGCACGTATGGCTGATAGAGATGAGTCAACCTGAACAATAAAGTTTGGTGTCTGTACCAAACACCTACTGTTCGTGCTCTGACACTGAACACGGACTTCACCAGGAAGTCTGTTAGTGTTCGTGCTTTGCCCCCCGAGCACTGGGCATTTGTGGCGCTGTCGTCATGTGCATGACCACATGGCAAATACTGCTTCTGATCAGCGGTAAAATCATTACCATCGGTCAGCCAGACACAATTCCTGTGCTGTCAGATGACAGTGTGAGATCGCAGCTGTGATCAGAGGTAAAAAGTTTACCTCAGGTCACTGGCGTTCTAAATAGAAAAGTTAAAAAAAAAAAAAAAAAACATCATGGGTTCTCTTGTATTTTTGATAAACAGCCAGGCTAAACTGAAAGCTGGGGGCTGCAAACCTCAGCTGTCAACGTTAGCAAGGCTGGTTATCAAGAATAGCGGGGTCTTCTCCATGCTGTTTTTTTTTTAAAATTATTTAAATAATTTTTAAAAAAATGTGGTCCCCCGATTTTTTGACAACCAGCCTTGCTAAAGCAGACAGCTAGGGGTTGGTATTCTCAGGCTGGTAAGGGGCCCTGGATATTGCCCATCCCCCCTTCACACAAAATAGCAGCCTGCAGCAGCCCCGAAAAGGCGCATCTATTATTTGTAATGAGATCAAAGGAGCATCGCGTCGTTCCAGCCCCAGGAGTGGAAGACGTCATTGAAAGTTGTAAAAGTGAAGACCGGTAGGACCCAGACAGGGGTTTACCGTATCCAGGAATTGTAAAAAGTTTGAAGAAAAATTTGCCATTTTTGCACTTTATTACTGTGTATGTATAGTGTTTACATATTGAGTAGAATACCCGGCTGGGTACAAGGAAAAAGAATTTAGAAAATTAAAGAATAAATGTGATGATTGCCTAGTTGCATAGACTACCCTGGTTGGGTAAATACAGTTAAATTATAATGTGAATACTTGAAGTGTATATATCTGTTTAACCATGCCAATGGACTGAGAGGCTGTGGACTATGCCAGCCCAAGAACTTGCTTTGTAAATAGTTGCGCTACGGTGCCTTATCTTGGTTTTACATGAAACCATTACTATCAACCTCTGAAGAAAAACCCGTATGGTGTGGCCTAGAGTGAGGTCTGCAGTCAGAAGTCCTGCAGCCCACCCAGGACCCACGTGGGAGGTTTTTGGTGCGGGTCCTCCACAAGTATCCTGTATTTATGAGAATGTCTTGATATTTTGATACTTTTGTATTCTTCATTGTACAAATTGTAACGTTCAAGAAGTCGTACCTCCCGGATGGGAAGAGTTAAAATGTTGTTGTTTAATGCAAAACAAAAATGTTTTTCTTTTTCTCTTTTACAGCCCGGGAGTGCTGTGTTTTACCAAGGGGGATGTGTGGCCCAGCTACGCAGGCACACATAAAATCCAGGAGAGTGCACAGGAAGGTAACAGCAACGCTTGATATGCATTCACTGTCACTCACACTTTCAGACACACCCATCTGAGGTATAAGGGGGAGTGACACGTAGCTGAAGTAGTCGGTCAGTCAGCCAACCTAGGAGGGAGAGCAGTGGAATCTGGTTCCTGTCTTCGGACGGATCAGTTCAGTGTCAGTCCAGTCGGGACTTAGAGGATACTGAGGGCTGCTCAGCGAGCCCTAGAGAAAGCTGGCCTCGCCATTGAAAGTTACAAGTGCTTATGTTAAGAGCGTGAAGCAGGGCGAAGGGCGCAGTGGAGAAGTTAGAGAAGTGCAACAGGTATTGGATTACCTGCACTAAATTGCCGGACACCGGGGTCCGAAGCGTTGCTACAGTTTCAAGCTTAGTAACAAGAAAACTGGAGGCATCTGGACTACAGGTCGCAGAGTGCAGCCCAAAGCGTCAATACGTAACCGGAGTAAGGGAGAACGGGGACTTTGAGTCAAGTGCACGACAAAAGTAAGGACTTAGTTCTCTCAACATCTGCTAGTCAGAGATATAGAAGGCTCCACCACAATGTTGGCCGGGCATGACAGCTATTGAGAAAGCTGGAGAGTTCAGAGTTAACTTCGCTTCAGGCAAGTTGGACTCACCTACATTTGAAGTAAAGGAGGCCTCTAACCTGCTCAGCGGTTACCCGAATGTGCACTCTCCACCCCGACCAGCTCCCCGGGATCTGCTTGAACCATCTACCAGTAAAAGGTATGAAAAGAAGCTGCATTGTGTGTGACTGAATTCTTATCTACACCCTGCATCATCACCATAGACCTCCAGGGACCAGTCTCACCTGTGGGAGACTTACCACCCAGCTGCCCATAACATCCCCTGTGAAGATCCTTATAGCAGCGCTGGTACAATTGACCAGATACCACAGGTGGCGTCACGAACTACCTATCCTAATAATCCCCTGTAAATATCCCCCATTGTATGAGCGCCCAGGGCCACGGACCGAGTCCGCTGCCAGTGACAAACCCCATAGATTTCCATGGGCTCGGTGCCGAGTACCCCATTGCCCTGGTACTAAGTGCGACTCATCTTTGGCGTCACGAACAGGATACGAAAGCTTGCAATTGTGAGTCCTGTGTGCCTATATTGAACTGTTTGGTGAAAAAGACTGTTTGCTGCATTTGGCGCCAAATACCGCCATTTTACCGCCATATTGGCGCCCTGAGGCGCTGGTGAAGAAGGTGGGCGTGCATTCGTGGGCGTGTACCCCCCCTGTGGCGCGAAAGTTATGGCCGCCCTCTCCAAAGGCTACTATAATGTGCGGTCCTGCCCCACTGCTAAGAAATCCGCCTCCTCTTCATCCTCTATGCGAAGAGGAGGAGACGCAAATCCCGCCTCCACGGAAGAGACCAGATCGTTCCTGATGGAAACTACAGTCTGGCCTGGGACGAGATGGCGGAAGGACAGGAGAATCTGTGCAGAGGACCGGAGCGATACCGGCCCTGCTCCCCTGAAGATGTACGGCCTGTGCAAGAGCCGTCCCCGGATCGGGACACCGACCCCGCCATACTAGAGCTACAGAAGGAGAACGCGGAGTTGAGAAGGAAGCTCCAGAGCCATACAGATTTAAAGGAGACGGAGAGACGCTGACGGGCCCAGACACAGCGGCTGCTGTGGGACGCGGTGTTCTCTCCTACCAAGCATAACGCCGTCTCCTGATTTCCCGAAATCACTGCTGAAGAAGGCTGAGGGACGACCGAAGGATGCTACCAAAAGTGCTGTACCTGATCCCACCGATGCGGAGGTGGAAGCGAAGGAGGCTGAGGAGGTCTTGTCCGGTCCGGAGTGCCAGCCAGGCCAGGAGGCCACAGCAGAGTGTGGATCCCCAGCGAGATCACCGGAGGGGTCCCAGCCGTCACTGCCAGAAATCGACTGGGGTGAGATGGAGCGTCTGGACGACGTGACTTACGACCTCCAAACCGGAAACGCCTGGCAGCACAGCGAGAGAGTGAAACGGCAGCAGGAGGAAGAGAGAAACATCCAGCGGTCCCGACAACGGCAGCATGAGGAGTTCATCGCCGATAAGGAGACCGTCCGCAGAGACAAAGGTACCCGACGGGAACCGCGGCGGCAGGGGTGCGTCACCGAGTTTCAGCTCCGCAAGGGCTGGGGCTTTATCCGCGAGCCGGGCCTCTATGCAGGGGTCTTTGTGAGCCGCCGGGACGTGGAGTCCCACTTACCAATCGGTCATCCTGGGAGGGACCTGATAAATGGGGACATAGTGAGCTACACCCGTCACTGGGGTATGAAGTGGTGGTATGCCCTGAACGTCTCCATCGTCAGTGACCCCGTCCCCGATGCCGGTACCGAGGCGTCTCAGTCCCGAGCTCCCACCGCACCAGGCCGTGCCTCGGCATCGTCCCCTGCATCGCCAACAGCGACCTACTCTGCATCGCAATCGGCGACCTGCTCTACATCGCAATTGGCGACCTACCCAGCATCGCAATCGGCGATCTACACTGCATCACACACGGCGACCTACTCTGCATCGCCCTATTCTGCATCGCGAGTAAATGTGGCTCTTGCAGCGACGCAAACCGTGTCTTACCGCAGGGACATACCCGTTGGGTCCCCCGTTGAAACAAGAACTGTGTATACGCAAACGTTGATATCAGGCCATGACTTATTTGTAATGAGATCAAAGGAGCATCGCGTCGTTCCAGCCCCAGGAGTGGAAGACGTCATTGAAAGTTGTAAAAGTGAAGACCGGTAGGACCCAGACAGGGGTTTACCGTATCCAGGAATTGTAAAAAGTTTGAAGAAAAATTTGCCATTTTTGCACTTTATTACTGTGTATGTATAGTGTTTACATATTGAGTAGAATACCCGGCTGGGTACAAGGAAAAAGAATTTAGAAAATTAAAGAATAAATGTGATGATTGCTAGTTGCATAGACTACCCTGGTTGGGTAAATACAGTTAAATTATAATGTGAATACTTGAAGTGTATATATCTGTTTAACCATGCCAATGGACTGAGAGGCTGTGGACTGTGCCAGCCCAAGAACTTGCTTTGTAAATAGTTGCGCTACGGTGCCTTATCTTGGTTTTACATGAAACCATTACTATCAACCTCTGAAGAAAAACCCGTATGGTGTGGCCTAGAGTGAGGTCTGCAGTCAGAAGTCCTGCAGCCCACCCAGGACCCACGTGGGAGGTTTTTGGTGTGGGTCCTCCACAAGTATCCTGTATTTATGAGAATGTCTTGATATTTTGATACTTTTGTATTCTTCATTGTACAAATTGTAACGTTCAAGAAGTCGTACCTCCGGATGGGAAGAGTTAAAATGTTGTTGTTTAATGCAAAACAAAAATGTTTTTCTTTTTCTCTTTTACAGCCCGGGAGTGCTGTGTTTTACCAAGGGGGGATGTGTGGCCCAGCTACGCAGGCACACATAAAATCCAGGAGAGTGCACAGGAAGGTAACAGCAACGCTTGATATGCATTCACTGTCACTCACACTTTCAGACACACCCATCTGAGGTATAAGGGGGAGTGACACGTAGCTGAAGTAGTCGGTCAGTCAGCCAACCTAGGAGGGAGAGCAGTGGAATCTGGTTCCTGTCTTCGGACGGATCAGTTCAGTGTCAGTCCAGTCGGGACTTAGAGGATACTGAGGGCTGCTCAGCGAGCCCTAGAGAAAGCTGGCCTCGCCATTGAAAGTTACAAGTGCTTATGTTAAGAGCGTGAAGCAGGGCGAAGGGCGCAGTGGAGAAGTTAGAGAAGTGCAACAGGTATTGGATTACCTGCACTAAATTGCCGGACACCGGGGTCCGAAGCGTTGCTACAGTTTCAAGCTTAGTAACAAGAAAACCGGAGGCATCTGGACTACAGGTCGCAGAGTGCAGCCCAAAGCGTCAATACGTAACCGGAGTCAGGGAGAACGGGGACTTTGAGTCAAGTGCACGACAAAAGTAAGGACTTAGTTCTCTCAACATCTGCTAGTCAGAGATATAGAAGGCTCCACCACAATGTTGGCCGGGCATGACAGCTATTGAGAAAGCTGGAGAGTTCAGAGTTAACTTCGCTTCAGGCAAGTTGGACTCACCTACATTTGAAGTAAAGGAGGCCTCTAACCTGCTCAGCGGTTACCCGAATGTGCACTCTCCACCCCGACCAGCTCCCCGGGATCTGCTTGAACCATCTACCAGTAAAAGGTATGAAAAGAAGCTGCATTGTGTGTGACTGAATTATTACTACACCCTGCATCATCACCATAGACTTCCAGGGACCAGTCTCACCTGTGGGAGACTTACCACCCAGCTGCCCCATAACATCCCCTGTGAAGATCCTTATAGCAGCGCTGGTACAATTGACCAGATACCACAGGTGGCGTCACGAACTACCTATCCTAATAATCCCCTGTAAATATCCCCCATTGTATGAGCGCCCAGGGCCACGGACCGAGTCCCGCTGCCAGTGACAAACCCCATAGATTTCCATGGGCTCGGTGCCGAGTACCCCATTGCCCTGGTACTAAGTGCGGCTCAATGTTGCATTTGCAGTAGAAACCCTCAACAAGTAATCCCATTTTGGAAACTAGACCCCTCATTGAATTTATCTAGACATATGGTGAACACTTTGAACCCACAGGAGCTTCAGATAATTTTACAACATTGATCTGTGAAAATTAGAAAAAAATATTTTTCCACAAAATTGTTGTTTTAGCACCAATTTTTCCCATTTTCACGAGGATAGCAGGAGAAAATGGACCCAAAAAATTGTTGTGCAATTTCTTTTGAGTACAATGATACTCCATATGTTGTCGAAAACTACTTTTGGAGGTACAATGCAAAGCTCTCGACTGGTTTGAGGGTGCCATGTCACATTGGTAAAGCCTCTGAGATGCCAGGACTGCAGAATCCCACATAAGTGACTCCATTTTACAAACTACACCTCTCAATGAATTTATCTAGGGGTGCAGTGATCATATTGACACCGAAGGTGTGTCACAAAAGTTTACACTATTGAGCAGTGCAGAAAAAAAATTACATTTTTAATCACCAACACTTTGTTTTAGCCCCACATTTTACATTTTCACACTGGGAAATGGTAAAAATTGCATCAAAATTTGTCCCAAAATTTCTGCTGAATGCAGGAATACCCCCAGGGATGCAGCGAAGATTTTCCTATAACAGTTTGCAGACTCCTTATACAGAGCCCCTACATGGTTAAAGAACAGAATCCCTCCTCACGTGACCCAATTTTGGAAATTATACCCTGCTGGGAATGTATCTACAGGTGTAGTGATTATTTTTATTCCATGAGTGTTTTCCAGAAACGAGCAGCATTGGATGTTGCAGAGTGAAAATTGGAAACAGCAATTGTAGTGCCCAGTACATTGTAGTCACCAGTATGTTGTAGTGCCCAGTACATTATGCCCAGCTCGTGCTTCTAGAGACACGCACCCATAAATGAGGCAGGCTCTCATCATTATGTCTCGACCACGCACCACAATTGTGGGTTTCCAGGGCAATGGGGTACTCAGAGTCGAGCCCGTAGAAGTCTATGGGATTGTCACAGGTAGCGGTGGCTCGGTCTGTGGCCCTGGCGGTCTGGCGTATGTTGGGGGAATATTTACAGGGGATATATATATACAGTTCGTGACGCCACCTGTAGTCTTCTGGTAATTTGTACCAGCGCTGCTGTTGAGCTCTGAGGGTGTGTAGCCCTGGTACACAATACCAGGAGGATGAGTGGAGAGGTAACAGTTAAGGTCTCTTCATGACATCATGTACACTTCTGACACACCCAGCAGGGGTGTGGAAGGGAGTGATTTCTAGTCAGTCAGTTTCCTGTCCTTGGACAGAGTAGACGTGTCCAGTTTGAGCCTGTCATCAGTTCAGAACGTGGAGGCTGGTACAGGTGGTCTAATTCACCTTAGTCTAGTCAGAGCTGTGCCCCACTGGAAGAAAGACTGAACTATCTATTAAGAGTTGAGCAAATCGAAGGGCAAAGTGGAAGGAAGATTATTGGAAAAGTGCGTTTGGCTTGGAAGAGTCCTGCACATTGCTACCGGTTACTGGGGACCGAAGGATCACTATTAGCTACAAGCATAGTGAAGAGAAAACCAGAGATTTACCGGACCCTAGGTCGCGGCAAACAAGCCCCTTATAGTCAGTACGTAACTGGGGTCAGGGGAAGTGAAGACTTTGAGTCTCTGCAGGACAAAATAAGAATTCAGCTCCCTCACAGAAAGGCTCCACCACAAACCTGACTGGGAAATACAGCTTTGGATTAGCTGGAATCATAGAGGGACTACGCTTCAGGCTGGTCGTACTCATCTTCATTGGACAGTAAAGGAGGCCCCTAACTTGCTTAGCTGTTGCCTCAAAGCTCATCCTCCACCAACCCCATCAGCCTCCCTGGGACCTGCTTGAACATCTTACAAGTAAAGGTATGGAAAGACGCTGACGGTGTGAGACTGAGTTATTATTGCATGCCTGCACAATCCCTACCTAACTACCGACCTGAGGGAAGAGTCCCACCTGTAGGGGACCCGACATCTAGCTGCCTCACCATCCCCTCAGAGATCTACAGCAGCGCTGGTACTAATTACCAGAATACTACAGGTGGCGTCACGAACTGTATATAAACCTATCCCCTGTAAATATTCCCCCAACATACGCCAGACCGCCAGGGCCACAGACCGAGCCACAGCTACCTGTGACAATCCCATAGACTTCTACGGGCTCGGCTCTGAGTACCCCATTGCCCTGGTAACCCACAATTGTGGTGGCGGGTCGACACAAAAACTTGGCGTCACGAACAGGATCCGAAACTTGCAGCATTGTGAGCCCTGTGTGCCTGTGGATTGTTTTTGTGAAAAAGGACTGTTTGCATTTTTGGCGCCAAAATCGCCATTTTTGTCGCCATATTCGCGCCCTCAGGCGCTGGAGAAGAAGGAGGGCGTACCTGAAAGAGCGCGCAAAGTCTTGGACACGCCCCCGGCTCTGACTCAGCGGCAGGTCCTGCAACAGGAAGTGAACGCTCTGACATCAGAGCGCCTGCGACGAAGGTCCTGTTCCCACTGCGGTGCCTGTGAAATAGCAGCGTCTGAAACCGGTAGGCTCCGTTTAACCAAGGGGGCGCTAAGATGTCACAACAACCGGCTGACAGTGCGGCCCCGGCCGGAGGCCCCAATCCCGCACCGTCTGGTATTGTAGCGCCAGATGGGGGTGCAGGCCCTGCACCCAGTCCGGTAGTCCCGATCATGCCACTAACGCTCCCATATATGCCTGGGGCGAAATGGCTTCCCCAATACAGCGGTGGGCCAGGCACATTAGCAGGCTTCAAGCGGAAGTTATGCAGCATCCTAGAAATGTACTCCATGCCTGAGAGACAAAAAGCTGCTGTGCTAATAGGGCAGCTAACTGGCGCTGCTGAGAGGGAAGTGGAGACTTGGGATACCGTTGATCAGGAGTCGGTACCTGCGATCTTCCTGAAGCTGCATGCCATATTTGAAGACCGCACAGAAACGGATCTCCGGATGGCCTTCTATCACTGTTCACAACAGCCAGGTGACAGCATCCGGGACTATGCTTGCCGACTACAGGGAGCCCTGAGAGCCCTCAAGCAAATTAACCATTTAAATGCTATCGACGAGAATAGAATGCTGAAAGAACAATTTATACAGGGATTGAGATCCCCAGAGGAACGCAGAACTGTAAATTGGTGGTCTTTAGATCATCCGGATGCTACCTTTGATGCCCTAAAGGACATGGCAATAAAAGGGCTGCGGCCCCTGGGCAAACCTGAGGTGGCCACCCAACATCATCAGGCTGAAGTCACTCCGGAACCGGCAGTAACCCCCTTTTCCCCGCTAGTGGCTGAAGCCAAAGCGCAGGTGACACCTCCTAGTGAATTGGACTGTCTGCGCTCAGAGGTGCGCCAGCTGACTAAAAATCTGGCTGCTGTGATGAGTGCCCTGCAGCTGCGGAAAGAGGAGGAAGGGAAGATCTTGTTAGCTGACTGCCCAGAGGACGTTCCGTGGATGCACCGGAGAAGAAAGAAGACGTCGCCCCCCCGGAGGAGGACAACGCCACCCCCAGGAGCAACCTCTGATCAACACCCTCCTCGTCGAGAGATCATCTGTTATCGCTGCAACCGGAAAGGTCATCTGTCTACACAGTGTCCTTTAAACGGGCAGAACCTGGGTCCAAGGGCCAACACCCAGGAGAATACCCGTCAGGCCCCCTAGACTGGAACCGCAGGTATGTGGGCGGGCGACCCTACCTGTCTATTATTCTAGATGGTATTGCTGTTCCAGCATTGTTAGACACTGGGTCCCAGGTGACCCTAATACCTGATGCTCTATATACCAAGTACTGGTCAATGGACAGTCTTAAACCTCCGAGCCTTGACTTTACTGTGTATGCTTCAATGGTCTTCCTGTAGAAGTACTCGGAACAAAATGTGTAGATGTAAAGGTGGGCAGAGAGGAGTTGAAAGACCAAGGGCTTCTGGTAGTAAAGACTGTAAATGAGGAGAACGGTTTAAATATATTTTGGGTACTAACATTATCGGTAATTGTTTGGGAGAAGTTGTGTTCTTGCTCCAACAGCTCGCTGAGATTGCCCGACCAAGGCAGAGAGGAGTAATCCAAAGAGAGACCGGGCCCTGGTGTGTCAGCAGCAAGCGAAGCTTACCGACGGCGAAATTGGTAATGTACGGGTCACTGACTCAGATCCTATTGTGATACCCCCAATGAGTGAAATGATCATTTGGTGCAGGGCGGCCATAGGTCTGAGAGGACAGAATTACCAAGCTGTAGTAGAACCCCACCATTCAGAACATAGACCTACACTTATGACTGCTAGAGGAGTAGTAGAAGTGGTGAATGGAAGAGTACCGTACGGCTTCTCAATTGGGGAGATGATGAGGTAAATTTACCCCGTTATGCAACCATTGCTAAACTTCATGCTGTTGATAATAATTCTATTCTCCCGGCTGAGTCCTTAGACTCCTGTCAAATAGAGGAGGACAATGACCCAGCAACTCAGGTGGCGGAATGGTGTCAGCAACTCCATGTTGGGACGGACACCACTCCCGCTCACCAGAAGCAAGGGGTATTACGGGTGGTGCAAGAGTACGCCCAAGTGTTTAGCAAAAATCCACTTGATTTTGGGACAATTAAGGGAGTACAACATCATATCCCTACAGGCAGTCATCCTCCCATCAAAGAGCGGTATAGGCCCATACCTCCAGCTCATTATCAGAAGGCTAAAGAAATGTTGAAGGATATGAAGAAAGCTGGGGTGATAAGGGATAGTTGTAGCCCCTGGGCAGCCCCTCTAGTTCTGGTTAAAAAGAAAGATGGTAGTATGAGAATGTGTGTGGATTACAGGCAGGTGAACCGCATAACACACAAGGATGCATACCCGCTACCACGTATAGAGGAATCATTAGCTGCTCTGAAAACGGCTAACTACTTTTCTACCCTTGATCTGACTAGTGGTTACTGGCAAGTGGCTGTGGCTGAGGAGGATCGTGAGAAAACGGCTTTCACCACCCCAATGGGGCTCTGTGAGTTCGACAGAATGCCGTTTGGGCTCAGTAGTGCCCCAGGAACATTTCAGAGAGTGATGGAAAACTGTCTGGGACATCTCAATTTTGAAACCGTGCTGCTATACCTAGACGACGTCATCGTGTATTCCAAGACTTATGAGGACCATCTGAAGCACCTGGCAGAAGTATTCGAGTCCCTGTCCAGGTACGGGATGAAATTAAAACCCTCAAAATGCCATCTACTCAAACAGAAGGTACAATACTTGGGGCACATCGTCAGTTCGGAAGGAGTAGCGCCGGACCCAGAGAAAGTCACTGCCATCCAGAAGTGGCCGGAGCCGAAGAACCTTAAGGAAGTGCGACAGTTCCTGGGACTAACGGGTTACTACAGGAGATTCGTGAAAGATTACACGAAGAAGGCAGCTCCTTTACAGGACCTCCTGGTAGGACAATCCTTAAAGAGCAGAAACCCTCCCTTTAATTGGGGTAAAGAACAGGCTGAAGCATTCCAAAAGATGAAAGAGATCCTGACAGGTGATGAGATCTTAACCTATCCTGATTACAGCCAACCGTTCCTGTTGTACACCGACGCCAGTAATGAAGGTCTGGGAGCAGTTCTCAGTCAGAAGCAGAATGGCCAAGAAAAAGTCATCGCTTATGCTAGCAGAAAACTCAGGCCAACGGAGAGGAATCCGGAAAATTATAGCAGCTTCAAGCTGGAGTTTCTGGCGCTGGTCTGGGCCATTACTGAAAGATTTAAGCACTATCTGGCCTCCAATAAGTTCACTGCGTTTACAGATAACAACCCGTTAACGCACCTGGAAACCGCCAAGCTGGGTGCCATGGAGCAGCGATGGATGGCCCGGTTGTCCAATTACCAGTTTACTATCAAGTACCGGGCAGGTCGAAAGAATGCTAATGCTGATGCGTTGTCCCGAATGCCGCATGACTCTGATACGGAAGAAGAATCGGACGACCTGGAAGAAATTGAGCTACCTGCGTTCCATCGAAATGGGGTAGTCCACGAGCATCGAGTCCACAGAAAGCAGAATGGTGCAACATTAAATCCTTTACCCCATCATAGTTGGAAAGAGACTCAGGACAGTGATCCAGTGGTCAGCCGCATCAAGGAGTTGTTAAGACAGGAAGGCTCCTCTCTGGAAAAGGATGCACCATGTCAGCCAAGCTCCTGTGGAACGAGAAAAGCAGGTTGTTCCTATACCGTGAAAGTTGTGCAGGAGATACGTCAACCCCAGAACCCATGAGATGGTCTGGCAAATCGTGGTCCCCAAGGCAGACGTCCCAATGGTGTTGGAAGCGTACCACGATCAAGCAGGACACTTTGGCTGGAGAAAGCTGGAGACCCTGTTGAGATGCCGGTTCTACTGGGTAGGGATGCGTAGCTCCATCGAGAGGTGGTGTCGGAACTGTGGACCCTGTGGTCTCAGAAGAAAGGACTACGGAAGTCAGAAGGCCCCCTGCAACCTATCCGGACGACTCGTCCCCTGGAGATTGTGGCCCTGGACCATGTCAAATTGTCGCCAAGTAGATCTGGATACTCATACGCCCTGACCATGGTGGACCATTACTCCAGATTTCTGGTAGTTGTTCCAGTTAAGGACCAGACCGCAGTGACGGCCGCGAAGACCTTTCAAGCAAGTTTCTGCAGACCGCATGGGTATCCGGAGCAAGTATTAACCGATCAGGGACCTGCTTTTGAAGCCGATTTATTCAAGGAATTCTGTCATATGTACGGGTGCAAGAAAATTAGAACGACACCATACCACCCTCAAACCAACGGTCTTTGTGAAAAATGAACCATATTGTCCTTGACTTGTTGAGATCCATACCGTTGGAAGACAGGAATCGATGGCCGGATTTACTACCTGATTTGGTTGATTTGTATAATCATATACCTGTAAGCTCAACTAACTGCACTCCAGCCTATCTTATGAGAGCAAGGCCCGGAAAACTACCAATGGATTTAGAACTTGGAGTGGTAGAACCGGAGGCAGACGATGCCGTGGAAAACTGGGACATCAATCGGCAAGAGCAATACAGAAGAGTACAAATCTGTGTGGAGGAAAGTCTCAATAAGGCACGGGAGAAACAGGAAGATGTTTACAACCGAAATGCTCCTGCCAAGCCTTTGATGCCTGGAGAGGTAGTATTAAAAAGAAAAAGGAAAATGCACAAACTGGATAATCAGTGGGAGCAAGAACCCTACGTCATACAAGATTCTAAATATGACAACAGAAAAGTTTGTGTCGTCAGTAAGGACGGAGGAAGAACAACAACCACTGTGTCCAGAGATCATTTGAAGTTGTGTCCAGAACACTTAAAGCGTTGTGAAAAGAACCCTGTCCTCAATCAAAACGAAAAGAAAGAAGAGGTCATACACACAGATCTGGGAGATTTTCCTGCGGATTGGCCCCGACTGGGAGATGCTGTGATAATTCCAGTGTTGCAGTTTTATCAGCCACAAGAGGAAGTTTTACCTCCAGTTGTGCCTGTGGTGCCAGTTGAGCCCGCTCAGGAGTTACCCATCCCAGCAACACCTCAACCTGTGGAACCTCAAGATGGATCATCTGAAGCAGCGCCCCATACTATGGGATCTCCTGGTGAAGCTGACTCACACCGCCCAGCCATCAGTACGCTTGCCAGATCCATAGACAGATTAAGGCAGTTCTATAGTTTGCCGTTACGCAGTGCAGACAGATCGCAACTTGATATACCTGAGACTACACCACGTAGATCAGAGAGAATCACAAAAGGGAAATTACCCATTAGATATCAGCAGTAGTTATAACGAATTCATGTGAACATTGTAAAAGTCTATATATATAAATGTGTTTTCCCTATTATGTCTTCGTTTAACAATGGACTCAGAGGCTGAGGACTGAGCCAGCCCAAAAACTGTATCCTGTAAATAGTTGCACTTTGTGCCTTTTTTTTAATGGTTTCACATGAAACCTTGACTTACCTCTGAACCAAAAACCCGTGTGGTGTGGCACTGAGTGAGGTCTGCATTTGGATGTCCTGCAGCCCACCCAGGACCCACGTTGAAGGTTTGGTGCGGGTCCTTCACAAGTATATTGTATATTTATTGAATGCTATTTAATACTTTTGTATTTCTATATATGATGTTATTGTTTGCAACGTTCAAGATATCCTCACCTCCCGGATGGGACGAACCAATGTTAATTGTTTAATGTTTTCATGCATAAACAAAAATGTCTCTTTATATTTTACAGCCCGGGAGTGCTGTCGTTTACCATGGGGGAATGTGTAGCCCTGGTACACAATACCAGGAGGATGAGTGGAGAGGTAACAGTTAAGGTCTCTTCATGACATCATGTACACTTCTGACACACCCAGCAGGGGTGTGGAAGGGAGTGATTTCTAGTCAGTCAGTTTCCTGTCCTTGGACAGAGTAGACGTGTCCAGTTTGAGCCTGTCATCAGTTCAGAACGTGGAGGCTGGTACAGGTGGTCTAATTCACCTTAGTCTAGTCAGAGCTGTGCCCCACTGGAAGAAAGACTGAACTATCTATTAAGAGTTGAGCAAATCGAAGGGCAAAGTGGAAGGAAGATTATTGGAAAAGTGCGTTTGGCTTGGAAGAGTCCTGCACATTGCTACCGGTTACTGGGGACCGAAGGATCACTATTAGCTACAAGCATAGTGAAGAGAAAACCAGAGATTTACCGGACCCTAGGTCGCGGCAAACAAGCCCCTTATAGTCAGTACGTAACTGGGGTCAGGGGAAGTGAAGACTTTGAGTCTCTGCAGGACAAAATAAGAATTCAGCTCCCTCACAGAAAGGCTCCACCACAAACCTGACTGGGAAATACAGCTTTGGATTAGCTGGAATCATAGAGGGGACTACGCTTCAGGCTGGTCGTACTCATCTTCATTGGACAGTAAAGGAGGCCCCTAACTTGCTTAGCTGTTGCCTCAAAGCTCATCCTCCACCAACCCCATCAGCCTCCCTGGGACCTGCTTGAACATCTTACAAGTAAAGGTATGGAAAGACGCTGACGGTGTGAGACTGAGTTATTATTGCATGCCTGCACAATCCCTACCTAACTACCGACCTGAGGGAAGAGTCCCACCTGTAGGGGACCCGACATCTAGCTGCCTCACCATCCCCTCAGAGATCTACAGCAGCGCTGGTACTAATTACCAGAATACTACAGGTGGCGTCACGAACTGTATATAAACCTATCCCCTGTAAATATTCCCCCAACATACGCCAGACCGCCAGGGCCACAGACCGAGCCACAGCTACCTGTGACAATCCCATAGACTTCTACGGGCTCGGCTCTGAGTACCCCATTGCCCTGGTAAACCCACAATTGTGGTGGCGGGTCGACACAAGGGGATGGTGAGGCAGCTAGATGTCGGGTCCCCTACAGGTGGGACTCTTCCCTCAGGTCGATAGTAATGGGCAGGTTGTGCAGGGATGCAATCAAATAACACAGTCTCACACATCAGCGTCTTTCCATACCTTTTTACTTGCAAGATGGTTAGGCAAGTCCCAGGGAGGCTGATCCAATGGAGGATGTGTTTTGAGGTAGCAGCTGGACAAGTTAGGGGCCTCCTTTACTTTCACAAAGATGAGTCCAACCAGCATAAAGCGTAGTTCCCTCTATAACTCCAGCTTCTCCAAGCTGTACTGCCCGGTCAGTTTTTGTGGTCGGAGCCTTCCTGTGATGGAACTAGGTTCTTCTATGCTTGGCCTAGCTCAAAGTTCCTATTCCACCTGACCCCAGTTACGTACCGACGCTCCAAGGGCTGCTTGCCGCGACCTAAGGTCCGGTAAGCCTCTGGTTTTCTTACCACTATGCGTGAAGCTATAGTGATCCCTCGGTCTCCAGTGACCGGTGACAACGTGCAGGACTTCTCCAATCCTATAGCACTCAGAATTCCTACCACTGTGCCTTTCGCCTTGTCCGCGCTGGTAGCATAAGCATTCCTCACTTCAAAGGTTATAAAAGTCAGTCCCTTTCTTAACTTCTTTCTTGAGCTTGTTGCCAGAAACTCAGTAATCTTCTAGGCAGGAGCACGTCTCTGAACCTTCACTGTCCTTGGGACAGGAGACTGAAGTATATCTGTAACTCACTCCTTTCTCTTACTGCACAGACTGCACTTCCTGACTCCTTCGAGTCCAGGCTAGACTGACCGACTTCTGCTGCATGTGACTAGACTATATATACCTGTGGTCGTGTCTAAGTGTGTTGGAATGAATGTTCATTGAGCATTAAACTGCTATCTCTCCACACATCCTCCAGGGTACTGCGTGTGCCTTCACACCAGGGCTACACATTCCCCCATGGTAAACGACAGCACTCCCGGGCTGTGAAATACAAAGAAGACAGAAATTTTTGTTTTTGCAATAAACATTAACATTAACTCGTCCCATCCGGGAGGTAAGGATTTCTTGAACGTTGCAAACAAAAC
The DNA here is from genome assembly GCA_033576555.1 of Oophaga sylvatica. NCBI lineage: Eukaryota > Metazoa > Chordata > Amphibia > Anura > Dendrobatidae > Oophaga > Oophaga sylvatica. Next base: position 968,513,238 of record JARQOD010000001.1, on the reverse strand, counting down.
ATTAAATATAGAAAAATACAAAATATTAAATATACATTTTCATATATATAGACGACAATATTCTTGTGAAGGACCCGCACCAAACCTTCAACGTGGGTCCTGGGTGGGCTGCAGGACATAGGAATGCAGACCTCACTCAGTGCCACACCACACGGGTTTTATTATTCAGAGGTAGTTGTGGTGGTTTTATGTAAAACCAAGATAATGCACAAGGTGCAACTATATACAAAATCAGTTCTTGGGCTGGCTCAGTCCTCAGCCTCGAAGTCCATTGTAAAACACGATAAGAAAAAGACACAGATATAAATACATTTCTAATATGCATTAGATTTTCAATTTTTTTTTACTTTGATACCCAGCCGGGCATTCTACTCAATATAGAAAAACATAGAAATTATCTCTGGCAATAAAGTGCAAAATTGGCAAACATTCTCAAACTTTTTACAACATTACATATGGTAGACCCCTGTCTGGATCTTACCGGTTTTTCTTTTACTGTTTAATTATTTCAACTACATTTTCCACCCCGGGGGCTGGAACAATGCGATGGTCCCTAGATCCCATGACTAACAAGTCGTGAGCTGCTATTAGGGTCTGGGTCGCAACAGTCCTCGTACGAACCTCTAGGGGCGCAACGGGTACTTTCTCCTTGCGAGACACCGATTGCGTTTCAATTTGCGTTACAGTTAGCGATATCGATCGTGTCATAGATTGCGATGGAAACTGGGTCGCAAGTTGCGATGTAGAAGGATGACAAGATAATGAAGAGTATGTAGACGTTGCTTCCATTTGCGAGGAGCCTGCAGGGGGCGATGCTGGGGCACGGCCTGGTGCTGTTTGAGCTGGAGACGGGGACGCTGCGGTAGTGGTGACGTTACCAGCGTCGGGGACGGGGTCACGGACGATTGTGACATTAAGGGCATACCATCCCTTCATACCCCAGTGTCGTGTATAGGTGACAATGTCTCCATTAACTAGGTCCCTCCCGGGATGGCCTTGCGGTAGGTGGGATTCTACATCACGTCTGCTGACAAAGACCCCTGGGTAGAGGCCCGGTTCTCTGATGAAGCCCCAGCCCTTCCGGAGCTGGAACTCTGTCACACACCCCTGCCGCCGCGGTTCCCTCAGAGTACCTTTTTCTCTACGGACACTTTCCTTGTCCGCGATCAGCTCTGCATGTTGCCGCTGTCGGTTCCGCTGAGCTTCCCGCTCTTCCTCCTGCTGGCGTTGCTGCTTCTCCTCACGACGCTGCCACTCACATTCCCACTGGGCGGTGTAGGCGACGTCATCCAGGCGCGCCATCTCGTCCCAGTCAACGTCTGGTAATGACGGACAGGACCCCTCCGGTGTCCCTGCCGGGGATCGATCATCTGCTGCGGCCTCCTGGCCGGGCGGGCGTTCCGGAACTGGCGGTACCTCCTCAACCTCCTTCGCCTCCACCGCTTCACCGGTGGGATCAGGATCGGTACTTTCGGGGGCAGCCTCCGGTTGCTCCTTAGCCTTGGGCAGCAGAAGTTTTGGTAACTCCAGACGTAGGGGGTCGTCGAGGGGAGAGAACACCGCGTCCCACAGCCGCCGCTGCTCCTGGGTACGCCGGCGTCTCTCGATCTCTTCAAATCCAGATTGGTGCTGGACCATCTTTTTCAGTCGTGCATTCTCCTCTTTAATTTCCAGCAATGCTTGCTGCAGGTGCAGGACCACGGATGGTTCCGGTGCTGGTGGCAGCTTGACTGGGGAACGGGGCCTGCCTTCCTCCGCTTCCCTGCTCGGCTGCACACGTCCTGCTTCCATGATGTTCCAGAGCATTCTCTGTTCTTCCTCCAGAGACGTCCGGTCTCTTCCGTGGAGGCGGGGTTTGCGTCTCCTCCTCTTCGCAGGGAAGGTGAAGAGGAGGCGGACCTCCTTTGCTGTAGGGCAGGATCGCATATTGTAATAGCACTTTGAGAGGGCAGGCATTTTCTTCGCGCCACAGGGGGGTACAAGCCCACGAAGGTACGCCCACCTTCTTCTCCAGCGCCTGAGGGCGCGAATATGGCGACAAAGATGGCGATTTTTGGCGCCAAAAGTGCAAACAGTCCTTTTTCACAAAAACAACTCCATAGGCACACAGGACTCGCAATTTTGCGAGTCTCGCATCCTGTTCGTGACGCCAATTTGTCTCGACCACGCACCACAATTGTGGGTTTCCAGGGCAATGGGGTACTCAGAGCCGAGCCCGTAGAAGTCTATGGGATTGTCACAGGTAGCGGTGGCTCGGTCTGTGGCCCTGGCGGTCTGGCGTATGTTGGGGGAATATTTACAGGGGATATATATATACAGTTCGTGACGCCACCTGTAGTCTTCTGGTAATTTGTACCAGCGCTGCTGTTGAGCTCTGAGGGGATGGTGAGGCAGCTAGATGTCGGGTCCCCTACAGGTGGGACTCTTCCCTCAGGTCGATAGTAATGGGCAGGTTGTGCAGGGATGCAATCAAATAACACAGTCTCACACATCAGCGTCTTTCCATACCTTTTTACTTGCAAGATGGTTAGGCAAGTCCCAGGGAGGCTGATCCAATGGAGGATGTGTTTTGAGGTAGCAGCTGGACAAGTTAGGGGCCTCCTTTACTTTCACAAAGATGAGTCCAACCGGCATAAAGCGTAGTTCCCTCTATAACTCCAGCTTCTCCAAGCTGTACTGCCCGGTCAGTTTTTGTGGTCGGAGCCTTCCTGTGATGGAACTAGGTTCTTCTATGCTTGGCCTAGCTCAAAGTTCCTATTCCACCTGACCCCAGTTACGTACCGACGCTCCAAGGGCTGCTTGCCGCGACCTAAGGTCCGGTAAGCCTCTGGTTTTCTTACCACTATGCGTGAAGCTATAGTGATCCCTCGGTCTCCAGTGACCGGTGACAACGTGCAGGACTTCTCCAATCCTATAGCACTCAGAATTCCTACCACTGTGCCTTTCGCCTTGTCCGCGCTGGTAGCATAAGCATTCCTCACTTCAAAGGTTATAAAAGTCAGTCCCTTTCTTAACTTCTTTCTTGAGCTTGTTGCCAGAAACTCAGTAATCTTCTAGGCAGGAGCACGTCTCTGAACCTTCACTGTCCTTGGGACAGGAGACTGAAGTATATCTGTAACTCACTCCTTTCTCTTACTGCAGAGACTGCACTTCCTGACTCCTTCGAGTCCAGGCTAGACTGACCGACTTCTGCTGCATGTGACTAGACTATATATACCTGCGGTCGTGTCTAAGTGTGTTGGAATGAATGTTCATTGAGCATTAAACTGCTATCTCTCCACACATCCTCCAGGGTACTGCGTGTGCCTTCACACCAGGGCTACACAATTACAGAAATGCCAAACAGTGGGGCTCAGAAGGGAGAGGGACATTTGTGTTTGGGAACGCAGAGTTTGCTCAATTTCTTTTGGGGGGGCGAGGAGCCATTTCGCTTTTCCAGAGCCTTTGTACTATCAGTAATGTTGAAGCCCCCTATATTTCCACCAACAGATCATGGATACAAGTGGGAACTTTTGTGGATTGATTTGAATCTTTTAAGAACATTTTACAAAACGTTTGGGATCACATTTGTTCTGCGCACTACGCTGAGCACTTACGTTGAGGTTTCCATCTAAATCTCAGATGAAACCCCCAAGGGATTTATTCACTATTGTGAGGCAGCAGAGCTACTCTGGACTCTGTCAGCTTTGTAATTTTCAGAAGTGCACAAAACTGTGGCGGACCATGCTTTTTTTTTTTTTTTTTAAACACACCTAAAAAGATGGACACCGCCAGATCACAGGTCACACAGCGTCCACAGTGCCTTCATCTGCCTCAATATAGGGAATCTTCCATCAGGACTTCTGGCTGAATCACGTATTTCAGAGATTTACACGTAAACCACTATGTAAGCACTGAGCGTTAACGTTTTTTTATTGGTACCATTTCTGGGCAAATTGTATTTTTTTTTTATAACTTTCAATTACGATTTTTGGGAGGCAGAATGAACAAAAAACAGCAAGTCAGGATTTTTTTTTATGCAGTTCCACGTGTGGTACAAATAATGCAGCTTTATTGTTTGGGTCAGTATGATTACAGAGGCAACACATTTATATATTTTTATGTTTTGGTGCTTGTACCCAATAAATACTATTTTATAGAAAACTCTATAAAACAGCTGTTCGATTTGCAAGGCATCAGATCTGCATCTCACAGGCAGGGAGGAAGCGTGACAGCTCCTGCTCTGAGCAGGCGCTTACAGGCCACCAACCTTGGGTTACACAGTGGCCATTTTTTGGCCTGGGGTCACATGGAGGCATCATGTTGTGCCGATGGGAGCAGAGAGGGTGCTCCCTCCGTCTGCAATGCCTATCAATGTCCCTGTCATTACTAACAGTGGCATCAGAGGGGTTAAATGCCCACGATCCATGCCCACACCGATCATGGACGGAGCTGCAGGGTCTCAGCTCTCACACAGCGGACACCTTCATTTGATTGCGGCTGTCCTGAGCATGAGCCCCCACGATCGGCACGCATTATCTGTACTGCGGTTTGTGGGAACGCAGTACCGTACATATACTGAAGATATTGGGAAGGAGCTAATATTATCAGCCTTAAAGAGAATCTATAAACAGGTCTCTGCTATGTAATTTGAAGGCAGCATGATGTACGGGTTGATACAGATTTCAGTGACATGTCACTTATTAGCCTGTGTGCCATTTCAATACAATGAGTTTTATCAGCAGGAGATTATCACTGCCCAGACTGGTGATCTTATGTGGTCCGACCACGCCCCCAGCACTGATTAGCAGCTTACTGTCATTAGACAGTGTGCATAGAGAGCCTGGTGTGGGCGGGGTTAGCTTTCATAGATCTGCTTCATGCTAAATATAAAAACTCTGGTTGTATCACAACTGCTGCACCCAGTAAAGTAAGTGACACATCGCTGGATCAGGATCTCTGCCCCTACATCTTACTGCTCTTAGAAGAGGTAGCAAATTCATTGTAACAGATTTTCTTGAACTGTAACAGTGTTCAAATACCCAACAGCGCCACCACAGGAATACTGAAGAATTACAGTGGTTAAATATACCTATTTTCATATGATTTGAACGCTGTATGAAATCACGTATGTAAATGACCTTTGCATAATCTCCATGGTCTCAAAACGAGAAGGCAAAAGCTACATAAAACTGACAGGACGTCATTTGGGTCAACCGTAAAGGAGGACATTTTGTTTAAAGCCAAGCTGATCTTTGCACATATTTGGGTTTCCAGATCAAGCATTGAAAGCCATATTATTAGGGGTTAATATTTATGCCGAGTACAAAACACAGAAAACGAAATTCAGCAGAACCAGTGAAGAGTTAACGCGTGCGGACAACCCTCCGGGTCTTTAGTGCAGGCTCATCATTCAGCCGGGCTGGAAACGCGCTGGGATCCAGTGTTTGTGTTTGGATATCACAGCTATTTTCATTGCTACTGGGGAATAGTCGATAAGGGAAGTGTAAATCAATAGCCCTGTCTCATTTCAGCAAAGTAATCTACTTTGTAGTGCAAGAGCAAGGGGAAGGCCTGTATGCAAGTCATGTCCTTAGCTAAACACTAAATGATTAATGCAGAACATTGCCAGCCAGGGGAGGCTGGAGCAGGACACACAATATCCAGTTACTTTATAAGGCATTGCCATTTTTCCCCCTAACGTCAGCCTGTTTTGGCATTCTGGGTACAGACTAGTCTATCTTTTTATAGTCTCTGGCCCGCGATCTGCAGGTTGTAACTTGCGCTGATTGATTGGGAGTGTAACTAATAATTCTTACTCTAATTAAGGCTGTTGTAGGTTGGCAAGACCAGTCGGAAAACACAAGACGACGTGTCACTGCGACTCAATGCAAATGTCATCATGACTGCTCATGCCATTCCTTGGGCTATACAAAAGGAGAAAGAAGTGGTTTTTAGGGGTTGTCCATTCACTATGCGACGACAGACTTGTGAATCCTCACATCGCGCGTTGGGAGACTTTTCCGGTGCCGGGAACGGGTGATCATGTGGCCACAAGTAGGTGATTTGCAACCTTACAGCCACATTCGGACTAGACGTATCCGGTAGGGCTCAATACACTTGCATTGAGTGAGCCGCACCAAGTCTAGTCGGCATGTGACCGCATGTATGCAAATCACATACTTGGAATCAAATGCCCACAACTCCAGAAAATCTCTTTAAAAAGGAGATTTCAAGGACTAGAAAAGGTGGTTTGCTCTCTGGAAACAGTGACTCTTCTTCCCCATAGGCGATGTCTGGTTTTGCAGTTTAGTCACATTTAGAGCTGAGCAAATTTTTCAAAATTCGTTTCCGAATACAAACGGCGGCGAATATTGTTTTTGCAATATTCGCGAACACAGCCGAACGTCACTGGAGTCAATAGGAGTAGCATCGATCGTCAAACAAATTCGACAATATTCAGGTACCAATATGGCAAATTCAGATTCGGAACCCGATTCTGAACATATTGCCTCAAGTCTAGTCACATTCACTTTAAAAACTCTACAGAACAAAAAGGGGTAAAAAAGGATATGCTAGCTCAGCCCTGTCTTCTCTGTTCAGTGTCCGCTGTCTGGCTGTAAGACAACTGACTGCACCTGGAGCCTCCCCCCCCACTTTTATGCTTGGCCTACAATAGAACAAAAAAAATATTAGTAAGTCGTGCCCATTGGTTAAACAATATTTGATAAACCTTAAAGCAGATGTTGACACTATAAAGGCTTAAACTTCTGCATGCTGATTCATTATTCAGTTCAATGGGTATGTGAATTGCCTCCTGTCCAGTATTTTCATAGCTTCTTTCCCAGGTGCAATGCCTGGCAAAACATGTCAACCCAAAAAGAAAAACAGTACCACTCAGACCGGTGTGAGGTTATGTATCAAGTATAAAAGATCTGCAAGCACAAAATGACTCAAGCACAAGCGCTTGGTTCACCTTTGGTGGCCCAGGAGTTTAGTGCACCTCCTACTACTAATCTCCATCCTCCTCCTCTTTGATTGACAGCTCTGCCGTTATAGGAGCAAGAGGAGGAAGAGGAGGAAGATGGAGAAAGTTGTATTGTGTAAAAGTATTGTGGGAAGGTGCATTGGACAGATTGGCCACACCATGGGACACATTTTGGGCTGAAATCCCCTTTCTATATTAGTCTCAAGTATTTTACATAAATGCTCCATTAATATATAAATATATATATTTAATACATTATGTTATACCCCCCTTTTTGGATGGCGATAGCATTAAAGAAGGGGGGGGCAAAATTCTATCGACACACAAAGTTAGTCAAACTTATATGATCCAAAAATCTCATCCTCAACGAAACAAAAATATTTTAAGTGCTCTTTTTACATGGTCCACACATTAGGTTACAACCCCCCCCCCACCCCATTAATGTTAACAAACATCTAATCCCCAAGAGTATTACTCAATCACATTAATTAAAAGGGGAAAACTATTTGCCCAAAAGACCGAAATGCAAGCTCTCTTCTGATCTGTGTTTTTCACTTTGGAGAAGAGTTTGATTCACCTTTCAGATCTTAATCCTTTAATCCCACAAAGAATTTGCTCTTGTTTATCACACCAGCGTGGCTGAAACACAAGAAAATGATGACCTAGATGCCAAAAAATGAGGTTGGAGCAACCAATGAGGTCGAGGGGTGTTGACAGCTTCCTGTTGACCTCCTCACTTGGCCATACAAGGATCTTGCTTCTTTCACCCATACATGAAGGAACACTTGTGACATTGTGCGAGAGCAAAAGGACAAAAATTGGGTAAAATTGAGCAACAATGTCCCCAGAAAAATTACATAATTTGTAAATTCTAACCATTTTGTCTTCATTAATTTCACATGGCTTTGAGCACCGTCTTCTAGAGGTGACCTACCCTGCTCCAGTGGACTCTGACCCTGGAGCCGTTCTGCTGTGTAGTCTTTTATACCGCACAATGTTTATTTCCTACCAGTTTCCCAGAAGACATTTTCAACCAATTTGTGCATGGGAGAATTACAGTTATCATAGGCAGGTTTGACCCGTAGCAAATTCCAAACTAAATGTTCTACAAGCAGCAGCGGCGTTTTTGCAAGCTTGGCCTTTTCTTGCCTGCTGGCATCATTACGGCAGTACAGATCGATAGAACAGCAATACACAAACGTCCAACGCATAATGAGCGGCCAGGCGATATTGATGCTTTGTATGGCCACAAAGCACAAGAAAGGCATAAAAAAATGGATATAGTTTATAAGATGAGAGAGACAATTATGAATCACAAGACATCCTACACATTATCCTACAGACAACAGGAGCCAGCGCCACTCAGGTCTTCCTATAGTCATATATTACAATCTGTTTCTACGTAAGATTCAGATTACAATGTAATCTTACAGCAGATTTTAAAAGGGGGCAGTATTACAGTAGTTATATTTTTGCACATAGGAGAAGTATAGTAGTTATAGTCTTGTACACAGGGGGCAGTATTATAGTAGTTATATTCTTGTACATAGGAGCAGCATTATAGTAGTTATATTCTTGTATATAGGGGCAGTATTATAGTAGTTATATTCTTGTATATAGGGGCAGTATTATAGTAGTTATATTCTTGTACATAGGAGCAGTATTATAGTAGTTATATTCTTGTACATAGTGGCAGTATTATAGTAGTTATATTCTTGTACATAGGGGGCAGTATTATAGTAGTTATATTCTTGTACATAGGAGCAGTATTATAGTAGTTATATTCTTGTACATAGGGGGCAGTATTATAGTAGTTATATTTTTGTACATGGGGCAGTATTACAGAAGTTATATTCTTGTACATAGGGGCAGTATTATAGTAGTTATATTTTTGTACATAGGGGCAGCATTATAGTAGTTATATTCTTGTACATAGGAGCAGTATTATAGTAGTTATATTCTTGTACATAGGAGCAGTATTATAGTAGTTATATTCTTGTACATAGGAGAAGTATTATAGTAGTTATATTTTTGTACATAGGGGCAGCATTATAGTAGTTATATTCTTGTACATAGGAGCAGTATTATAGTAGTTATATTCTTGTACATAGAAGTATTATAGTAGTTATATTTTTGTACATAGGGGCAGTATTATAGTAGTTATATTCTTTTAAATAGGAGCAGTATTATAGTAGTTATATTCTTGCACATAGGGGGCAGTATTATAGTAGTTATATTCCTGTACATAGGGGCATTATTATAGTAGTTATATTCTTGTACATAGAGGCTGTATGATAGTAGTTATATTCTTGTACATAGAGGCAGTATTATAGTAGTTATATTCTTGTACATAGGAGCAGTATTATAGTAGTTATATTCTTGTACATAGAGGCAGTATTATAGTAGTTATATTCTTGTACATAGGGGCAGTATTATAGTAGTTATATTCTTGTACATAGGAGCAGTATTATAGTAGTTATATTCTTGTACATAGGGGGCAGTATTATAGTAGTTATATTCTTGTACATAGGAGCAGTATTATAGTAGTTATATTCTTGTACATAGGGGGCAGTATTATAGTAGTTATATTTTTGTACATAGAGGCAGTATTATAGTAGTTATATTCTTGTACATAGGAGGCAGTATTATAGTAGTTATATTCTTGTACATAGGAGCAGTATTATAGTAGTTATATTCTTATACATAGGAGCAGTATTATAGTAGTTATATTCTTGTACATAGGGGGCAGTATTATAGTAGTTATATTCTTGGACATAGGGGGCAGTATTATAGTAGTTATATTCTTGGACATAGGGGCAGTATTATAATAATTATATTTGTGTACATAGGAGTAATATTATATTAGCTATATTATTGAACATAGATGGCAGTATTAGAATAGTTAAATCAATGTTCATTGTTGTAACCGTAGTCCTCATTGCATATTCAAGAGCAGTTTCTCTTTAGTTTGACCACAGAACATTTATCCAAGGGATCATTATAATCTACAGCCTGAGGCGGAAGATACACAATATCTTAATGAGATTCATCCACAAGCCGGCCATATATTCCTAAGAGGCTGGCAGATTAACACAACCCACTGGACCATGGCTACAGAGGCTCTGCCCTGACAAATTAACTCCAAAATAGACCGATCATAAGAAAATGAGCTCCCATGTTCCTCATGAAGGAAAGGTCAATGTCAACTGAAGAAGGCATCACATGCCACGCACACCCTCCTGGTCTTGTCAACAATATCTATCCTTTTCCAGACGAGACAGAGCTGGACCTGTCACTAGACAACATATACGGTTATACCACCATAGACATAAGTCAAGGGGATCTCATAACCTAAAAATCCCAAAAAGTTTTTTGAGATCAAGATACTCGGACAGGTCTAAGAAATTAATCTACTACAGCAAAATGTGTTAATTTGCACATCAGAATCTAGTCTACGACATCTTATCCTGGCTCTGTGACCGCTTAACTCTTCCATAGAGTTTCACGTGGACCTATTGCACCGGTTTAAGGTGTAGCAGAAACCTATGGCATTATTATAAATCTCGACTCTTCATTACATACATTGAACGCAGGCGCAAACGGTAACGTCACAGGCACAGGATGTTTTTAATTAAATTCACAAGAGCAGCAAAACAAGTAGCGGCGTCCATCACCATCTTCAGTTCTTGCACGTCCCCTCGCTCTCACATACAGCCTTGCTTCACGATATTCGTGCTTTCATTATCAAGTTGCAGCAGCTTTTTCTTGGCACAAGCACAGATTTTTGTCTTTGCTCCATAGAAAGGAGGGGAGGGAGCGAGGGAGGGGGTAGTAATGGACCGACAGGGTGGAGGGGAGAGGGTTCCACCCTGCCAAACACTAAAGATACCTGTTTTTTTTGCAGGAAAAATCCATAAAACCTTAAAGGAACATAGAAGATCCTTTATAGAACATGAATACATGGGTAAATCACTCAATGGTGCATTAAAGGTGGTCCCTGCAGAAGAGTGGTCTTCTCACAGAAACTGACCAATATGATGGAACTAAAGACCTGTTATATTAAGTCTCATCTGGATGGAGGGGAGGTCTAAAAAAAAGATTATTTGGAAAGGTGTTACTGTATATTTAATGTACAAATATATACACAAGATATTAAAGGGGTACCCCTATCTTTTACACTTCTGGCACAGCCTGAATAAATGCAATAAATGGATTATCAATTTGGGTCCCATTTGCTTGCCTATTTTGGAAAGTCTTGGAGAAACGGTTAACGAGATCTGCGTATGCTCGGCTACCTTTCCCGTGATGCCGATTTGGTCAGATTCTCGATAGATCCCATATCGATCATACATTGAGTATCCACATGATACTGTATAACCATAACCAATAGGAAAAACCCTTTATGAGTAAACGTCAGCGGCTGGCACAAATCTACTCCTCCTTTACAGCTTCGCCCAATTTAACACATCATTTATCCACAGGGCTTCGAGCTGTTCTGATCCTTCCCAAAAGTCACGTTGTCTGTGCTGTAGCAATCGAATGACCATTTACCCACATGATGGCTGCAGCCAATCTCTGACCTAAAAAAAAATAAGACCGCTGAGGTCAGCGATTGGCTGCAGCGGTCATTTGGGCGGACAGCAACGTCATTGCAGCATAGTAAACAAACGTATCGGTAGATATATATATACAGTATATTATAAAAAAAATTATTTTAGGAGGAGGAACATTTTTGTTGTTGTTTTATGGCATCTCATAAAAAGGATGGCAAATTTGTCCCGATAGATTAGGATTTTTCAAGTGCATATTCCTCATTTCTTGTTGCTGCGCACACAAATGATTTACACACAGGTGTAAACACAAACCGCCAAGAGCACCAGGCGGAAACTTCTATGGAAATGTCTCTCATTCCAGGTGATCAGGCACTGGATTGTTTTCTTAAGTAACCGTTACGCACAAAAAACCACAGACGCTATATAACCAGCCATGATAACTGTAAGGCTGGCAGTTATAACTGCATGTAATAAACACTGGCTCGTAATCACAAGGAGGTGGTGGGGGAGGAAATTAGTTACTACCAGCACCCACAACAACGTGCTTTGTAGGCAGCTTGTGCCAACGACTGAGCAGAGGGCCTGGCAGGCAGCGCACAATGCAAATCAATAAACACTACGGACAGAAGGAACATAGTGTGCCGTGACTGACACTACATATCCAGCCTCAAAAGAATCGAGGGATGGCCGCTGGTAACCACAAAAAGTTATACCCTTCTGTTTCCTTTTTTTGCGAAGTTCACATACACACACATACAATACACAATTAGCTCAGTTTAATAAGATTAGAGAACATAGGTTGCCATAATCTGTGCAGTGTGATAACCAACTCGGACTGGCCAACGGGGGAGCAGGGGAATCCTCCAATGGACCCACCACCCTTTTATATGAGCAGTAGTTGGTACAATACAATTCAGTATGTACAAACAAGGGCAGCATTTCTGTGTATGAATATACAGAAGCATAGCTAATTTTGTAAATGAGGGTAATGTAATATTTACATTTAGCTGAGCAGTGGGCCCTCAATGTCAATGTTACCGGCAGATTCTTGGCATCCCCAGTCTGATACTGCTGATAAATATATGATAGTCAAAATTTATAGTCAATCCCATGTGAAACAAATTAAGATGACACCAAGAGAGGAAATATCAAATCACAAACTATGTTGTGTGACAACTTAAAGGAAACCTCACAACAGATTTATGTCGGCAGCATGATTTAGACACTGGTTGCATTCTAGCAGCTGTGAATGTTTCACTCTGAAGTGCTGTCGAGTTTCAGAAGAAACATACTTCAAAAAGCCGGCCGGAGACTTTGGCCCCGATTCATCAAAATGACGACAAAATTCTACCAAAAATCGATTTGAATAGATGAGCAATTTTTCAGCAAGTTTGAGTTGGTCAAAAATTTTGCAATTTTTGGCAACTTCATGCCAATTTAAACCAGCTCCACCAAATTTGGCGGAGCTAGGGTGGGGCAGGGTCTAGAACGATAGTTCCTTCAATTCAGGCCGATTTGCAGCGTACCTTACTCCACAAATCTTACTCTAATACCTGACTTTCACTGACTGGATTAAAGGTGAGGTACAGGGAGGCCCACGCCACTTTTCAGATGTGCCTGATTCATTAAGAGGTTTGCACCTTCTAATGAGTCCAGCGCCTTGACTCCAGCATGCCTGCTCATCAAGCCAAGTGTGAAAACCACCACTCTTAATCAATGGAGGCTTGCATGTCATGGAATTGCTAATGAGAACCATGCAGGCTTCTCTGCTTTAGCCCAATGTATGACAGATCTACCCTGTGTGCACGCATAGGGAGAGACCTGTCCATCAATTGGAAAGGGAAGGGAAGGGAAAAAACACACCAGTGACCTGACAAATGCTTAAACCCCGGTCAAACTTTTAAAGTATATACAGGTCCTTCTCAAAAAATTAGCATATAGTGCTAAATTTCATTATTTTCCATAATGTAATGATTACAATTAAACTTTCATATATTTTAGATTCATTACACACCAACTGAAATTTGTCAGGTCTTTTATTGTTTTAATACTGATGATTTTGGCGTACAACTCCTGATAACCCAAAAAACCTGTCTCAAAAAATTAACATATTTCAACCGTCCAATAAAATAAAAGTGTTTTTTCAAAACAAACAAAAAAACCATCAAATAATAATGTTCAGTTATGCACTCAATACTTGGTCGGGAATCCTTTTGCAGAAATGACTGCTTCAATGCGGCGTGGCATGGAGGCAATCAGCCTGTGACACTGCTGAGGTGTTATGGAGGCCCAGGATGCTTCGATAGCGGCCTTAAGCTCATCCAGAGTGTTGGGTCTTGCGTCTCTCAACTTTCTCTTTACAATATCCCACAGATTCTCTATGGGGTTCAGGTCAGGAGAGTTGGCAGGCCAATTGAGCACAGTAATACCATGGTCAGTAAACCATTTAGCAGTGGTTTTGGCACTGTGAGCAGGTGCCAGGTCGTGCTGAAAAATGAAATCTTCATCTCCATAAAGCATTTCAGTCGATGGAAGCATGAAGTGCTCCAAAATCTCCTGATAGCTAGCTGCATTGACCCTGCCCTTGATGAAACACAGTGGACCAACACCAGCAGCTGACATGGCACCCCACACCATCACTGACTGTGGGTACTTGACACTGGACTTCAGGCATTTTGGCATTTCCTTCTCCCCAGTCTTCCTCCAGACTCTGGCACCTTGATTTCCGAATGACATGCAAAATTTGCTTTCATCAGAAAAAAGTACTTGGGACCACTTAGCAACAGTCCAGTGCTGCTTCTCTGTAGCCCAGGTCAGGCGCTTCTGCCGCTGTTTATGGTTCAAAAGTGGCTTTACCTGGGGAATGCGGCACCTGTAGCCCATTTCCTGCACACGCCTGTGCACGGTGGCTCTGGATGTTTCTACACCAGACTCAGTCCACTGCTTCCTCAGGTCCCCCAAGGTCTGGAATCGGTCCTTCTCCACAATCTTCCTCAGGGTCCGGTCACCTCTTCTCGTTGTACAGCGTTTTCTGCCACATTGTTTCCTTCCAACAGACTTCCCATTGAGGTGCCTTGATACAGCACTCTGGGAACAGCCTATTTGTTGAGAAATTTCTTTCTGGGTCTTACCCTCTTGCTTGAGGGTGTCAATGATGGCCTTCTTGACATCAGTCAGGTCGCTAGTCTTACCCATGATGGGGGTTTTGAGTAATGAACCAGGCAGGGAGTTTTTAAAAACCTCAGGAATCTTTTGCATGTGTTTAGAGTTAATTAGTTGATTCAGAAGATTAGGGTAATAGGTCGTTTAGAGAACCTTTTCTTGATATGTTAATTTTTTGAGACAGGTTTTTTGGGTTATCAGGAGTTGTATGCCAAAATCATCAGTATTAAAACAATAAAAGACCTGACAAATTTCAGTTGGTGTGTAATGAATCTAAAATATATGAAAGTTTAACTGTAATCATTACATTATGGAAAATAATGAAATTTAGCACTATATGCTAATTTTTTGAGAAGGACCTGTAGTTTCTAAAATGTTGCAGCAATAACCCAGAGAAGGTTTGATTACTGCAGCCACTGGTGCACAATTAGTTATATTTTTGTACTCAGTGGGCAGTATTATAGTAGTTTTATTCTATTCCAGTACATAATAGATAGTATTATAGTAGTTCTATTCTTATATACATGGGAGCAGTACTATAGTAGTTATATTCTTGTACATAGGGGCAGTATTATAGTAGTTATATTCTTGTACATAGGGGCAGTATTATGGTACCTATATTCTTGTACATAGGGGCAGTATTATAGTAGTTATATTCCTGTACATAGGAGGCAGTATTATAGTAGTTATATTCTTGTACATAGGGGCAGTATTATAGTAGTTATATTCTTATAGATAAAGGGCAGTATTATAGTAGTTATAGTCTAGTACATAGGGGCAGTAGTATAGTAGTTATATTCTTGTACATAGGGGCAGTAGTATAGTAGTTATATTCTTGTACATAGGGGCAGTAGTATAGTAGTTATATTCTTGTACATAGGGGGCAGTATTATAGTAGTTATATTCTCGTACATAGGGGCAGTATTATAGTAGCTATATTCTTGTACATAGGGGCAGTATTATAGTAGCTATATTCTTGTACATAGGGTCAGTATTATAGTAGTTATATTCCTGTACATAGGAGGCAGTATTATAGTAGTTATATTCTTGTGCATAGGAGCAGTATTATAGTAGTTATATTCTTGTACATAGGAGCAGTATTATAGTAGTTATATTCTTGTACATAGGAGCAGTATTATAGTAGTTATATTCTTATACATAGGAGCAGTATTATAGTAGTTATATTCTTGTACATAGGAGCAGTATTATAGTAGTTATATTCTTGTACATAGGAGCAGTATTATAGTAGTTATATTCTAGTACATAGGGGCAGTATTATAGTAGTTATATTCTTGTACATAGGAGCAGTATTATAGTAGTTATATTCTCGTATATAGGGAGCAGTATTATAGTAGTTATATTCTTGTACATAGGGGCAGTATTATAGTAGTTATATTCTTGTACATAGGGGCAGTATTATAGTAGTTATATTCTTGTACATAGGGGCAGTATTATAGTAGTTATATTCTAGTACATAGGGGCAGTAGTATAGTAGTTATATTCTTGTACATTGGGGCAGTAGTATAGTAGTTATACTTTTGTATGCTAGGAGCAGTGTTATAAGCCTTTATGTCTATACCTGCTCTTTGATCTTCATGCATGTGAAGTAATCCGCTTCCAGGCTGACAGCTGCAAACCACAAAAAACTTCACTCTAAACACTTAACTGTTAGATTACCTAAATAATGAATGGCTTTTTCTAATAGATGACCAGTCACAAGCCTCTAATGAACTGCCCAATTGTACCAGATTAGGAATGTATCATCACTAATCTAATCCCTATGACAGATGGTCTATTACAATACAAGTGGGCTTCTCTACAGTTGCGGAAGGGGGGAGGACTACACTTTCTTTTCAGCACAAAACTCTGGTAAGTTATTTAAACAAGACTTCAATAAGTAATTATAGATCAAATTAGAAGACTATAATGCATTTTATTGCCAAATTATAATGCTACAGTGTCAAGACAATATTTTTTGGAATTGGTCATTATAGTAGTTATGTATAGGAGGCAGTATTATTTATAGTAGTTATATTCTTGTATATAGGAGCAGTATTATAGTAGTTACATTCTTATACATAGGAGCAGTATTATAGTAGTTATAGTCTTGTACATAGGGGCAGTATTATAGTAGTTATATTCTTGTACATAGGAGCAGTATTATAGTAGTTATATTCTTGTACATAGGAGCAGTATTATAGTAGTTATATTCTTGTACATAGGGGCAGTATTATAGTAGTTATATTCTTGTACATAGGAGCAGTATTATAGTAGTTATATTCTTGTACATAGGAGAAGTATTATAGTAGTTATATTCTTGTACATAGGAGCAGTATTATAGTAGTTATATTCCTGTACATAGGAGCAGTATTATAGTAGTTATATTCTTGTACATAGGGGCAGTATTATAGTAGTTATATTCTTGTACATAGGAGCAGTATTATAGTAGTTATACTCTTGTACATAGAAGCAGTATTATAGTAGTTATATTCTTGTACATAGAGGCAGTATTATAGTAGTTATATTCTTGTACATAGTGGCAGTATTATAGTAGTTATATTCTTGTACATAGTGGCAGTATTATAGTAGTTATATTCTTGTACATAGGGGCAGTATTATAGTAGTTATATTCTTGTACATAGGAGCAGTATTATAGTAGTTATATTCTTGTACATAGGGGCAGTATTATAGTAGTTATATTCCTGTACATAGGAGCAGTATTATAGTAGTTATATTCTTGTACATAGGGGCAGTATTATAGTAGTTATATTCTTGTACATAGGAGCAGTATTATAGTAGTTATACTCTTGTACATAGAAGCAGTATTATAGTAGTTATATTCTTGTACATAGGAGCAGTATTATAGTAGTTATATTCTTGTACATAGAGGCAGTATTATAGTAGCTATATTCTTGTACATAGGGGCAGTATTATAGTAGTTATATTATTGTACATAGTGGCAGTATTATAGTAGTTATATTCTTGTACATAGGGGCAGTATTATAGTAGTTATATTCTTGTACATAGGAGCAGTATTATAGTAGTTATATTCTTGTACATAGGAGCAGTATTATAGTAGTTATACTCTTGTACATAGAAGCAGTATTATAGTAGTTATATTCTTGTACATAGGAGCAGTATTATAGTAGTTATATTCTTTTACATAGAGGCAGTATTATAGTAGCTATATTCTTGTACATAGGGGCAGTATTATAGTAGTTATATTCTTGTACATAGGGGCAGTATTATAGTAGTTATATTATTGTACATAGGAGCAGTATTATAGCAGGGTGGATTTGATTTAAATCAAACTGATTTAAATCATGATTTAAATCACGATTTAAATCACTAGTCAGTAAGGCTTGATTTAAATCAGTGATTTAAATCAAAGTTTCTACCTTTACGGCCTGCTGCCATTATAAGGAAAGAATGTAATAAACCTCAGATCGTACACACAAACAGATCCAGACTTGTCTGTCTGTGGCTATGCTGCAGTATTGTGCTCAAAGTTTCACTTTCATTTTCTTGTCTGCTTGCCCTTCCTCCTCCTCACACTTAGATTCATATTCTTCTTGTGTTGTGCAGATCTATTCCACTCCAAACAATCAGAAACATATTGTCTAACTTCTTGGACTTGGCACTGAAGGGGTTGATTCTGTATTCATATAGGTTTGTAGAACAATAGGATTAAGGTCTTTTTCTCAACTCTGTTCATGTTGTAACATTTTTGCCGTTAAGAAGAGGCTGGGACCTCTGCGGAGTCAAATTCAGTTTTGAGAACTGCGTAAGTAAAGCGAGCGTCTGTGATAATATAGGAGAGAAACTGCCCACTAATCCTACAGAAACCTCTGGAAGAGCATGGCATTGTGAATGTTACACATATACAGCCTTTATTCTACTGAGTTAAACAACTCAGCTTTATCTCATGATGGAAGAACCTTTGGATGGTAAAATATTTTCCTCAAAAAGCAGTTTATTGAAAAAAATCCGATTTAAATCAAAATAATCCGATTTAAATCAAAAAAATCCGATTTAAATCAAAAAAATCCGATTTTTTTGATTTTTTTAAAAAAATCATTGATTTTTATCCACCCTGTATTATAGTAGTTACAGTATATTCTTGTACATAGGAGAAGTATTATACTAGTTAAAATCTTGAATATAGGAGGCAGTATTATCGGAATTACATTTTTATATAAGGGCAGTAATTGTTGGCGCCATTATATTTTTAGCAGGAATTTTTGCAACAGTCCATATTTTGAGTTGTAGAAGGCGGTGGAAATATCACTGTAAAGTCAACTGTTCAGGGATTTGGGAAAGCTGGGTGACATGCCCTTTGAGAGCTGTACCAGAGTAGATGGGGGAGAATACACCATCTACGCTTTAGGCAGAGACTTCCTCTGGTTCTGTAAATAGTAAGTAGCATTTCTAGAGACTTTCACTTTCATGAGCGGCAGCTTCATCCAGCTGTGCGCTTTATCGGAACATGAGCCCTGCCGGGGACTATTATGCGAGGGGGAGTTTACAGAAATTGCTCTTTGTGGTTTTCGTAACCTGCACTTGGGGTCAACTTGTACAGTAACCAAATCGTGTCATTTTATTTCCTAAATGAAAAATAAAACATCAGAGGCTGGAGACTCCTCCGCTGGGTCAACCGTAAGGGCACGACACTGAATTATAGCAATGGCAGGGTAGTAAAATACAAGGCGCTCATTACTGTGGGTACAGTTGGTTACACGGCCTGCCACTGAGGAGCACATTACTTATGCATCTGCTATAGGTATGCCACCTGGAAGCCAACAAAAACCCAGCGGAGGAGTAGTTAGAAGGCCCTAATGCTAAATTTATCCTCCAGTCACACCTAAAGCTGTTGTACTTTGCTTATGTCCTATTTTCAGACTTGTGACTTCAAGGCTTTGCGGTCATGGGAAATGAGCAGAATTCTGAATGCAGCTCTGAAGATGAGGCGCAAAGGACATGAGTGGAGTAGTGAACTCTTACGAGAATTTAAACGGAGTAAAGTATTTCCGAAACAGATTAAATGCTAATTTTTATCCTCGAGTCACATTCAAACCTCATTTTAAATGCAGCTCTGAAGGCGACTGGAGTAGTAGATCTGGTAACGTATTTATAAAGCGACTAAACGTAAGAAAATTGACATGGTGAAATGTTGTTAAAGATGGAGCTATGAAACCGATTTAGATGTAGAAGAACACAACAGTTCCATCATGAATTTATTTCTCAGACGGAGAGCAGCCTCGAAAACAAAGACCTTCCAATGGTGTCTGTTAATTGTCTGGAACATGAGAGTTTCTTCGTTAAAGGGGAGGTGAGATCATTAGGTGACAACCTCGGCGGCACACATCATAAATTAGGAGGAGAGAAACAAAGTGTTGCTTGTGCTGTCGTGTTACAAATTATCAGCCCGTGGGCTCGTTGCCAGTTACTATTATCCGCCATCCTCAGCATGTAGGGTACATGTGTGAAGCGGCTCTGCCAAACCCGAAACAAAAGCTTCATGCAGCTGTTGTCCTGGCTACACTGAACATAAACCGATTAACTTGCCCATCTTTCAGTCAGGCGATACATCTGACGGAGGGCCGTGTACTAACAATCTGTTATCACCTGGAGGGGGGCGAATAATAAACTAAATGGCAACATAAGGAATACGCTAAATTCTATACCTTAGAAACGGTGCAACAAGTGCAATGTTCACACTAATAGGAGCTTCGAGAGGGTTTCACCAAAGTATTTCCTACCTTCTGATTGTGCAATGCATTCGAGTCACATGACAGCAGAGATGGCCAAGAAGAAAAGTTACTGTCATTGTTCCAGAACATGTCAGCCTTGTGTTAGTTCTCAAACTGAAGACCCTACTGGTGATGAGCGAGTATACTTGTTGCTCGGGTGATCTCCGAGTATTCGGAAGTGCTCGGAGATTTAGTTTCTGTCGACGCAGCTGCATGATTTGCGGCTACTAGACAGCCTGAATACATGGAAGGAATGCCTGTTTGTTATGGAATCCCCACATGTATTCAGGCTGTCTAGAAGTCACAAATCATGCAGCTGCAGCGACAAACTAAATCTCCAAGCACGCCCAAATACTCGGAGCATGCTCGGGAAAACCCGAGCAACGAGCATACTCGCTCATCACTAGTCCCTACTCATCCCTCATAGTCGGGGGAAGAAGCAGAGCTAGATTTCAGTTAGTTGAGGTGCCATCCTACCATGGGGATCCCACCTTTGCGATTGTCACATTGTCTCGGGATTTCAATCTTCAACCAAATGCAATAAAAAAAGTAATGTACTACACACAAAAGTGCACAAACCCAACAAAAAAGGGCACCAACAATCATCCTGAAAATGCTTAGGCTAGAACATAACAAGAGTCAGTAATTAGAGGCCTCTCTTCGCCAAAGCCTTCCACTTTGGCTGCCACCCAGGTGTCACCAGCCTATGTCTGGTCCCCAATACTGGCAACAAAGGTTGAAGGCTAATAAGGAACCAAACAGCAACACACAACCTCTAGATCACGTATCCTGAGAAGACCACACTCTGATAAGAGACCTTGTGACCGTGAAGATGAGCGAGGGAAGTCACCTTGGTGGTGGAGGCTACAAAGTACAAGTCTCAAGTATTATAATCTGATTTTAAGTAGTCATCTGACAATGCAGAGCATGTTATAGTCCAGCACTCCCGCTCAGGTCTCATCTATGGAAAATTAGACAGCAAAATTTTGTATGATATTGCATATTTTTCAGGATTTCCACATTTTTTTACGTTTCGAATTTTCCTACATCTGATTCACCTTGACAATTGTAGATTGGTGAAGCAGTCCATTCCCTGTGGTTAAAGGACTTGCAGCATCAGTGTAATTTGTAACACAACCGTTCACCAAACTAATTGACTACATGCATCTCCGTTACATTGTTGGTAGCACAGTGAGTGGTGACTATGTGGAAATGCATGTACACAGCTGTCCAACTCACACAAGGACCTTTGATCGGATTCTTAGTGAAATTCAATCTGCTCATCATCTGTTCACAAGTCCTGCTTCCTCCAACAATTTCACAGAGCACCTCAGAACACAAGCTCAGCCCTCGAGAAGAAAGATGTCAAAATGTGACCATACTTCACTATAATATCACGTGTGATCACCTGAGATCTTAGGATACCGTAAACACTATGCATTGCCATTTTAAGGTATTAAAAAATCATAACCCGGGGTGAACTATCAGCAATGCCCTAAAAATGAAGGGGATACACAGTAAATAGTGGGGCCCTTTCTCTTCTGATCCTTCTCGTCATCGGGTGCTTTCAGCGGGACTGACAATCACACAAGCTCCACCCACATTGAGATGATGATATTATAAACAATAGGGGATTTCTTTCGTTTAGTCATAGAGAAAACCCCTTGTAAACTTCGCCAACCTAGGTGTAAAATGATAATCAGGAAGATCTCTAATGTCTCTTCATATATTTGTACACTGTAATAAGGTCGCCAAATCTGCTGCAATATTTAATTATCCTCCACTGTGATGTTTACTTTTCAGAACTTCATATCATCTGCAAATACTTAATACTATGTATGCTAACTACAAGACTATTAATAAAAGAAGTAAAACAAAGAAGGCCCAATACTGACTCCTGTGCTACCCCACTATTATTTGAGTCAATCAGAAAGGATTCCATTAATAACCACCCCTTCTTTCCCATCAGTGAGCCAATTAACCTAATTACACATTTCCCCTAGTCGTATTCTGTCATTTTATGTAGTAACATTTTATTTAGAAACTGTAATGAACGCCTTTGAAAAGTCTAGATAGAGAACATCCACAGCCTTACCCTGGTTCAGTCTGAAACTTGCCGCATAGAAGCTAATCAGTTTTGCTCCATAGGACTGATCTCTTCCTTACATGTGAATGGTAGAGACCATCCTGGCAAATGCAAAACATATGGAGCTGTGGTTATTCTGGAGAACCCTGACCCAATTAATCAATTGATCCATGGTACTGCAAGGTTAGAGACCCAGTATGATTACCTATACAAATGGTTAAAGTCTCAGAAAACACCTTTAAAATATTTGTTCTTGCACTGTCCTTCTCAGAAGATGAAGTCTAAGGCTATGTGCACACTCTTCGGGAATTGCCGCAGAAATTTCAGCGGCAATCCCGCACCTCCCTGCCGCGGGAAATACGCATTTTATAGGTATGCGTATTCCCGCCAGAAACTAGCGTTTTGCAAGCGTAATTAGCTTGCAGAATGCTAGCGTTTTCCTAGCGATCTGTAGCATCGCTTGGAAAACTGATTGACAGGTTGGTCACACGAGTCACACAGTGTTTGACAAGTGTGACCAACATTTTACTATTGATGCCGCCTGTGTCACATCAACAGTAAAAAGATATAATGTTAAAAATAAATAAAAAATAGTGAAATTCTCACCTTCCAGCGGCCCCCACAGCCTTCCTGGTCCTCGCGGTGCTCCCGGCAACTCCCGTTCCCAGTGATGCTTAACGACAGACCCCAGATGACGTAGCATCACGCGAGACCGCTACGTCATCTGGGGTGATTCTCGCAATGCATCCCTGGAAACGGGAGTTGCCGAGAGCGTCGCTGAGGAGCGGGAAAGCTGCAGGGACCGCCGGAAGGTGAGAATATCACAATTTTTTATTTTAATTATTGTTTTATCAGGGATATGGTACCCAGGGCCTGGAGGAGAGTCTCCTCTCCTCCAGACCCTGGGTGCCATCCGCACTTGCCACATGCGGAAAGTAAGCGGTTTAATACATTCCTATGGTGGCGAAATCGCCGCGATTCCGGAAAAAGAATGAACATGCTGCGTTTTTTTCCGCGATGCGTTTTTTTCGCGGAGAAAACACAGCATGTGCACAAAAATTGCAGAATGCATTCTAATGACAGGATGCTTAATGCATGCGTTTTTTCAGCAGAAAACCACCGCAAAAACGCTAAAAAACCACGAAAAATCCTCAACGTGTGCACATAGCCTAAAAGTCTGAAATGTCAGGTTCCAATAAATCTTGACAACATAGTTGCAAAAGACTCAACTCATTCAGCAAAAAGCACTGGGGAAAATTATAAGGTCACCTGTGAGATATCACCTCCTTAACACATCACAGGCAAGGTAACCGGATACTTCGCAGGAAACTAATGGATGAGAAGTATGAGGTGGTGGAGTATCCGGAGACCTTCCCAATAATGATCATATTGGGAGTAGTCAAATCACCATAAAATTTAACTTTCATGCGTAAACCCACAGCAGAGCTTCATGAGCCATTCAACCTTGTATGAGATGGATATGCCAATCATAACAACGTAGTACAATGTAAAACCAAATATCCATCATTAGAGGACATCAAGTGGTCCTATTTTTATCATCTTCTAGGAATGACTCATTCATGGCGCTATGGTAACCGGTGAAACTACGAGGTTTAGCTGATGAGTGACGTGATGAGAGGAGACAAGGTGACGGAGGAGTTATTGACTGCACAAATCATAGCTGGAATATAGGAGAAAATAATGAAACAACGAGTTGTGATATATAATAGGGGCACAGATACCCAGAAGCAGCAGCTCATTTTACACAATGGTAAGATATACACTTAAACTGCACCTTTCACACAAAACCTGTCAAAAAGCAGGTTCTTGTCGAAACTGCTTTTGGTAATCAAATCTGTCTAATATGTCTAAGGAACTGTCCCAATTCTCAGTCTCTGCAACCGGTAATCCACTCTCTGTGATTGCACAGTCATTTTATATAAAGATTTAACACTATAAGTCATGTAAAAAGTTGACTTTAAAGATTCATATTGCCCTGGCCCAGCATTCAATCTGTTCCTCCATGGCAGCCAGACCAGGGTAGTTTTCACTTCTGCAGTTGGCATCCTCAGCACCTTTGGTGCTTACTAGGCAGCACAATGTCATGGCATTGTAGCTAGTGATGAGCAGATCATTTTGCAAAATCCAAGTTCAGGTCAGTGCTCTCTAGCCATGGACAGGAGCTGCATGAATTTCCTGAGTTTAGGCATTTGAGTCTCTGGAGTAACGTCATACATGCGCTGCACAAGTGATGACGTACCAGTATAGCAAATTATAACATGAGCCAGAGATGCTGGAAGGCTAGGAAATTCAAGCAGCTCTCTTCCACGGCCAGAGAGCAATGACCTGGACCAGGGTTGCACAAACTGATCCACTTATCTCTAATTGTAATGTCATACAACGCAAATCGACACATCACTAGAGGTCTAATGATTAGGCCTCAGTGGAGGTCATGACATCACATGGCTTAGTAAGCATTAAAGGTGCTTAGGATGTAGGCAGCAACATTCACCTTCTATGGAGGACTGGATGCCGGAGTAGAGAAGTGCAAATCTTTTTGATCCACACTAGTGCTGGAACTTTCTTTTCCTTACTTCTCAGCATTCATGCTTCTGCCATTGTACAATGCCTTGCCTGAAATATTGTGCCTTTGTGGAGTTTGACAGACAGGATAGAACTAGCAGAGACAAAGACCTAACACCACTTACTGCAGAGAGACAAAGACCCACTTCCGCTTCCTGTATAGAAACACAGACCCATTCCCACTTTCAGTACATAAAACAAAGACCCACCCTCCACTACATGTATATAGGCAAAGACCCACCCTCCACTTCCTGTATATAAGCAAAGACCCACCGCCATTTCCTGTATAGCGGCAAAAACCCACCGCCACTTCCTGTATAGAGGCAAAAACCCACCGCCACTTCCTGTATAGAGGCAAAAACCCACTGCCACATCCTGTATAAACAAAAACCCACCCACTTCCTGTTTAGAGACAAAGATCAGGCCCTGATTTCTAGTCAATCTCACCATCTCTGCCACTGAAGAAGACTTAATTCTTTTCAACTAGCAGTGAAAACAATTTAGACAAAATCCAAAGATAATCTTGACATCACTGTTTATCACTTTAAGATCATGCAGAAAATGATACAAACCTTTTTTCTGAAATCCTCCAAAGAACATAGGGGCAAGCTATGCTTTTAAAGTCTATTTGGAACCGGAGAATCACTTAGCGGTTCGGTTTAGGTGAGCATGACTTAATTACCGTAATTCGTTCTTTCAGACAAGGTAGAGGAGGTTCCTGCTGTAGAGAGTTGTCTCGCCACCAGTTTTAACTAAAGTTCTTCTATTCAATTTATGCAAAGTGTCCATGATAAATATGCAATGTATCTCCATTCTCCAAACTTGACTGTTCATAGTTGTAGGTAATATTAGGAGAAGCAATGTTGAACTCTATCCAGACAATGTCTGCTTAGATTAATCACAAAATATAATATGTGGTAGACTGAGTAACCGGAGAGCAGGCCTGGCTTCAATAATATCTTACATTTCTCTAACTAGTCTAAACAGAGAGTATGAATCAAGCAGATGTCTTTTATTTGAACCTTCAAGCTTAGGTAAGCAAATCCAAAACCAACATTGCAAGATAGGGTCTTGCCAACAAGGCTATAGCATGACCTTTTCCTTAGCGCTAACATCATTCTTTCAGATAGATGGAATAATCCACCAATAACTTGAAATTATTATGTGCAGGATAAAACATTAACATTATTCTTTGCGAGAATTTCCTATGAGAGAAAACATTTAGTAATTTGGATAAGCATTATGGAATTGAATAGGCTTAAAGGAAATCTAATCAGTAGGATCAACCATCCTAAGATGTCTATATGGGCATGCAGGTCATAGAAAGTTGAATAAAATGATACCTTGATATCTGCAATCCAATGTCTTATTCCTGATAATTCAAATTATTTTGTCATTAATATGGAAATGAGATGTTAAGATCTATAGGCCGGACATAGATCTCTGAGAATCTGCCTGCCTTATTTCAAATGATAGGGGCATTACCAGCGCGAGACAAGTAATGGGTGACAGTCTACATATTTCACACTGGCAACACCGCTTTCATTTAAAATAAGTTCTTGGGGAGATCTGTGTCCGGCCCATAGATCTCAACAGCTCATTTACATATTAAGAAAAGCATGGATTACTTGGAATTTGATATTGGATGGAAGATATCAAAGTATAGTTTTATTTAACTTTCTATGTCCTACATGCTCATATAGACTACTTAGAGAGGAGGGCTCATCCTACAGACCAAATCCCTTTGAACTAGGACCGAAACAGCACACCATTCTTGTCTATGGACCATGTCTGGTGTTGATGTATGTGAGTGAATCTGGCTAAGCCACAATCCTCTAAAAGAGCCCATGGAAAAATTAAAAAAGCAATAACTAAACAACAGATTTTCCCTCTGTCGAGTTGCAATCTGTGAAGGAACATATGGTTAAGTGTTTCATCTCCTGCAGCACACTCACAGGCAAAATGAAGTATTACACAGAACACATATAAAACAAGAGGCTATTTAATGCTGGGTCATTCTAAGCTTCTTCACTCTAGTGAATAAATAGGAGGCCTTAAATGGGAGGCATCAACTCCTCTTGTGCAGACCTTGAATCTACAGGAACCAGTTCTGGTGAAAGCTCCACTCCAAAGTATAAGCTATAAATATATATATATATATATATATATATATATATATATATATATATATATAATATATATTATATATATATATATATATATATATATATATATATATATATAATTATATATATATATA
>JARQOD010000001.1:968383369-968485777 GCA_033576555.1 Oophaga sylvatica | reverse complement strand
CCCAAACCAACAAACAAGGTGAAGATCTTGGCAGCGCACAGACAAAACAGATTTCGAGACCGATTCTCACCTGCTTGGGAGACCTAAAAATAACAAGTTCCATAAAGGTTAGAATTAAAGTCATCTGAACTCGTTGTTTTTTGCAAAACTGTTTGACCATCTAATGTGCATGAACATCTCCTGACTTTTCCTCTACAGGTGATGGTGAGAACTGGGCAGATCAAATCCAAAATTCAGACCTTCTTGTTTTCAGAGTAAATAAGCCAAAGACAGGTGTCTGGCAGCAGTCTTCTCCCCTCTGCCCAATGATAATACATGAACATGTGGCCAAGCAAAGTCAGGAGAGGTAGATGCTGGCCAACAGCTGTCTTTATAGTTGACAAAATTTCAGCCTCCCTAAGAACGCCCCCTGGAACATCCATTTGTGTGGGGGCTTAACATAAACCCAATCCCCTACTCACTCCAGGATTCCAAGGAAATCTGGGACAGGTGACCACTATGCATCTCATGGGCATGGTCAACTATCCTCTTACATACTTAACGTGGTTGTCCGGGTTTGTGACAAAACTCAGCATATCACTGCGGTTGCTTGAATCGTCAGAGCGTGTGAACTGAGCAGTGTAAGGATTCTCAGATCCCAGAAGAAACAGAGATTAGCATACTTTCGGCCACACTGCGACTAGACATGCTCAGCATCACTCAATTCGCCTGTACTGGGCAAGGCACATGACATCTAGTAGGAATGTGACTGTAAGCACGAATATAGCATACTTGTGATTACATGACCGCCTGCTCCCATCACTGGCACCAGAGAATCGGAACAATGTGCAGTGTCCAGGCACTGAAGATACATAGAAACTGTAGGCGTTCATCATAACCTTTGACAGACACTTTAAGTTTTCAAAAGCTCCTCCATAAAAAAAAAAAAATGAAAATAAAAGTCCTCATACATTTTAGTTTGATACTGCCTGAATTCAGTCAGCCTTTGGTTCACATCCCTCTAATGTGTAAAGGCACCTTAACACTATCTACTCTGTCACCAAGTAACTAGCATCCATTTCTTCAAAAAAGGAAAGGGAGGAAGAGATTTGTGGTCGTGGAGATCTCTCTCCACCATTGGCAATAAGGCGCTATACACAGACTAACGTCGTCAGAACCCACCAATAACTGCTGGTTCGTCTGACAGTCTAGTTTATATGGTGGTCTCCAACAGACTATGCTGAGGGATATAAAAACCCAGAATGTTTGATTTTGGACTATAGATATGGCCGTGCCCAGAGATGTCTAGATGCGGCTCTCTTAGAGAACAAAGGAGCGCTCACTCCCAAATATAGGTGTTGAGTGACAAAGATAACTGCCGGCTGGCTGAACGATTGTCCAACTGCCATCTGATGTCTTTGGAGGGCTTTAGGCATCTTGATAGGTCAGAGTCCTAGAAAGTTAGGAATACTATTGTGCTATTCATTTTTACTCTTCACAGTTAATATTGTCTAAAAAAAAAAAACCCTCCGAGCAGGATTTCATAGACAAGTAGCTGCAGTAGTTAATTTGTAGCCGCCTTTATTTCTCACCGATTAGACTGCCGATTTGGCCCAGACCGATGCGAAACATAATTGCAGCTTTGTGATAACACCAAACCTCTAAACCAACCTCACTAGAAAATACTGTTCAGGTGGCAAATAGCTCGTCGGCAGAAACAGGAGAAGGCTGTACACGGTTCGCCCCAATCTGACCCAAAAATAAGCAGAAGGTAACCCAGATTGTACTTTTTTCTCCATTTTTTTAAGCCAGCACCTACAAATAAGCAAGCATGGACAACCCATAAATCAGGTGTAATCTGCACATTACAGTACCATCACAGGGGAAAAAAAGTATTACACTGCTCTACATAAATCAGTAGGCTTTCTGTAGAAAAATATTTAGAATTGAGAGTCGTAAACGGGTGATACCTTTTAATGGCTAACTGAAAAGATGGTAACAAACTGCAGCTTTCGAGACTACTCAGGTCTTTTCATCAGGCAAAGACTAATACAAAATTTGAATATGTGATTCTTCAGATTTTGTATTAGTCTTTGCCTGATGAAGAGATCTGAGTAGTCTCGAAAGCTGCAGTTTGTTACCATCTTTTCAGTTAGCCATTAAAAGGTATTACCCATTTACGACTCTCAATTCTAAATATTTTTCGATCTACTGGCTAACACGGTACAAAGATATACATCTAGGCTTTCTGTGTAACATACAGATTTGCTGATTCTCTCCATTGTGTAACTCGCTTGTAATAATACGCAGAATTGTTTGTAAAAAAATTTCAAAATTTAGAAATTACATTTTGAAAAAAAATTTTTAGACACAGTTGGCTAGAAAATTCTATGAAGCGTAAAAGATCATTTGCATAAAGTAATGTCAACATGGCAAGAATATTTATATTATTCCCAAAGTTCTAGGCCTATCATAAAAAATAAAGGGTTCCTCATACACTAGAATAAAGTCATCCAAAACTCCTCAATTTTGGCCCAACTGGATAAGAATCTCCTAATTTGTATGCGGTCTTCCTCCTCCCAGAAAGACGTAGAGAGAAGGATCAGACATGCTGAGTTTCAATGCCTGATCCTTTTGTTCATCCGGGATATAAGTCACTGCCAGCAGTGTCTGGAACCTGCAGGGCCAACTTTAGAAATAAAAATTACAATTATTTTTCCTAAAAGAGATAATTTTTTTTTATTGTCACAACACTATATAGTAAGATCTACATTTCGCCTAATAAATAGAAAACATAAAAAAATAAAGAATTAAAAAGGAAAATAAACAAGAACTTTCTAGGTAGCAGTTTGCCAACAGGAAAGGAGATACAACAATCCGGATCACTAGAACCTACGGGGGATCTCTGCACTTATGTCACAGAATCAATTAGAGAGACACTTGAGAGTCTGGCCCAGGGGAGAACATACCGAGACAAGTTATTTGGAGGTAAATACAGATGGTAATTGGAGAAATATTGAACACCGGTTTATTGCTTCGGTCCCTCAAGGATTTGGCACTAACTAATCGCTCCCAGGTAAAAGGAAAAAAAACAAACAAGCAATCCACATTAGTGGGGTCTACAGTTTACAAAACTCATCATCAGAGACCCATATTTGGAAATTCTTAGGTTGTCAAAAAGATGATAACTCTGATCAGAAGACCCCGCTCCCCTCTTTTCTATAGAGTGGGATTACGAGGAATCTCTCTCGGGAGGTTCAGCCTGGTCCTGCATTACGCAGACAACTCATTGATATGATTGGACACTGTGATACTTCATTTGACCTCTGGGGAGCTGTAGATAAACTGAACACTTAGTACCCGATTTCTCTACAGATTATAGCCATCCTTGTGGGATCCCAGAAGATAGACACTTAGGCCCACATTCATCAATTGCGATTTACTGAAGTTACTTTTTTTTTTGTCATCTTGTGGTCTTTGCCAAAATCTTCAAAATGACTCACACGGTAAATTAATTTGGCACAGAATCAAAAATGATTTTTTTTTGGCTCAAAAAGTGGCAAAACACTAAAATAATTTTTTTTTTCTTTTTTAAAAGTAGCACGTTTGTGAAAAAAAATGCATTAAATTAAGAACTTCGAAGGAAACCTTACTGCCCGCAGGGACTGGAGTGACATGCGCCAAAAAAGTGACATTTGGTAAAAGTGAAAATTTTACAAGTCTGTCGAAAACATCTTGATAAAGTTTTATTTCCCCCCCCCCCTCGAAAAGATAGCTTAAAAAATGGCTCAATTCGCATAGAAAATAAGAGGCATGGATTAAGGAAGAGCAAACTTTTCCAGAAAATTGGAAAGATGGCAATTTATCAAGGACACCTTCTAAAATTAAAGGATTGTGAAAAGTGGGAAACTAATTAGATGACTGAAGATACAGTGCAAAGATAATGCCACAGATGGAAAAAAAAATGCTATAAAATTACTAATGTCACCAACAGAAAACTACAGAATAGCAGCATATTCATACTAATCTACCAAAGCAAAATGAAAGCATGCCCCTAGTGGTCACGATGAACAGGACACATGTATTCTGCTAAAGCAAAATGGCAATCATAGCTTACCTCCCTAGATAAAGCCCCATTCACATATAACCAGGTACGTTCAGCTACCAGGACGACTATAAAAGATGACTGCCGCTTGAACGCAGCCGAAAGCGTACGTGTCGCCTGGAGCGCGCAGGTTTGTTGACATTCCCAGCAATTAAACTACAAAAGTAATTATCCTTTCTTCTTGAAAGTACATTGCAACCGTGGAATAGTGAAGCTCAGTGGTGATCGCCGGCAGTTTGTTCACTCAATCAAATGCTAAATTCTAGGTTTTTCTGCAGCGAGATGATCTATAGGGAATGTTGAAGACTATGGCTGAAGCCAGAATAAGTCATCCTAAGGGGAAGTTCTCCAAATTACGCAATTATGGTTTAGTAAAAAATATAAAAAGGGCAATTCCGGCTCTGCTTACGTCCATAATGTGAGGTGTGCGTGACCGGTGACATCATGTCTACAGATACCAGCTGATATGTCTGTACGATCAGAAGGTATGATGCACCTATCCTATTCTAACGAGAACATTGCTAAGAAGATAGGTGAAAAGTACCTGCCGGGACGCAGGTGCAATCGGCAGGGATCAAAAAAATGCAACATCACCGGCCCTGCTCCAGGTAACGAGGTAAGCGGATCCAGAAAACATTTACATTTGTTGGGCCCTTAACTAGAATGGGTTACTTACTGAAGAGAACATTACAGGGACACAACCCTTAAAGCACATGAAACACCAGAGATCAAGTTCTATTTCTCTCTGAAGAAGCTATTTGCATATTTAAATTCCCAGAAGAGCATTGCATGGCCAATAAGTCTCCTTACACAAGGTTAGCACACTCGACAAGGAGAAATGTTCCCCCTCAGGATGCTGTCAGACAGCCGTATAAATCGGACAAAGATCAGATTGCAATGAACGGACTAGCTGGCAGCTCTCCCGACCAGAGTATGACAGCTGCAAAAGAGCATAGAAATATATGAAGCGGCCATGCTTGGGTCAGGAGAGCCACCAGTTTGTGCTGTGATCAGTCTGATTAATATGGCCCTCTGACTGCACCCTTAAAGCCTCACTCAGATTACTCTCACCTAGCCAAATCTGATCACTTGCACTGAAGAGAGGTATACACCCAGAAACATGTATGAAAATGAAGTTTCAGCTTTCATTTTTGATCGTTAGTCATGTGGAAAGACTCATTAAAAGGGTCAATTTTTTACTTGTAGGTAGTGTTGAGCGATAGTGCTCGATATCTAAAAATATCGTATCGAAATTGTATCGCCGATAGCACTAAATATCGTCGATATCCGATTTCGATACCGGAAGTCCAATGTAAGTCTATGGGAACAAAATATTGCAACTAAAAAAAAACCTTTTATTTCCTTGTAAACACTAAATATACACACATAGAATACATATATATATATATATATATATATATACATACATATACATGTCATCGTGACATATATATATACATATATGTATAGTTTATACACTTCTACATAGTAAAATATCCTCTGATTCAATTGCCGGGTAAAGCCGGCTTCTGTGAAAAGACAGAAGCACCCGACATGAAATGACACTTGGTGTACATAGGGTTAACCATGTCTTTTCATGTCGTTTGCAATCTGATTTGCACAAACAATTACATCAGTCTATGTGTGCAAAATTTCACACCTGTAGGGGTTAATTAAAGGTGTAAATTCGTTGTAAAAAAAACGGACTTTTTTGCTATGAATTTACACCTTTAATTAACCCCTACAGGTGTGAAATTTTGCACACTTACACTCATGTAATTGTTTGTGCAAATCAGATATCAAACTACATGAAAAGACATGGTTAACTCTATGTAAACCAAGTGTCATTTCATGTCGGGTTCTGCATTTTCACAAAAGCCGGCAATTGAATTAGCGGCTATTATACTATGTAGAAGTGTATGAACTATAAATATAAATATATAGTGTCACAAATTCAATGACATGTATATATATATATATGAGGTGTAAAATTGCTGAAAAAAAATGCGTGGGCTCCCGCCCTATTTTCGCAACCAGACAGACAAAGCCAGTGAGTGGGGGCAGATAATAATAGCCCAGAGAGGGACCATTATTTTTGGCCCCCCCCCGGCTACTAACATCTGCCCCCAGACACCCCAGAAAGGGCAAATCTCTAATTAGATTTGCCCTTTCTGGCACTTTGCCCGTCTATTCCCATTGCCCTGTAGCGGTGGCGAATGGGTTAATAAGGGGTTAAAATGACCTTGCAATTGAAAGGTCACTTTAAGCCAGGTTAATAATTGAAAGCTGTCAATCAGACAACTATCAATTATTAATCCTATTGTATGAAAGAAAAATCAAACACACACACTTTAATAAAAAAGAAGTTTAATGAAATAATCACACAGTTTTTGACCATATTTTATTTACCTGCTAAAACCATTTCCTGTAATAAAAATAAAATAATAAAGCAAAATTATTCTTACCAATCCGATGTACAGTCAGGTCCCACGGTGTAATACATCAGAAAGGGTTAATGTTTACTGCAGGGACCGCAGCTAATGCTGCAGCCTCACAGTAAACCCCCCAAATGAATGAGCTCCTCTCCTGGCTGACAGGAGAGGAAGTGGAAAGCTTAATTGATTGCTTTCCACTTTCACTTCAGGTCAGCCAGGGACACAATCAGTGACGTCAGAGGGAACTGGTTAACAAAAATAGGGGATCCCCTCGAAAAAAATTGGCGTGGGGTCCCCCCTATTTTTGTTAACCAGCCAGATGAAGCAGACCGCTGAGGCCTGGTTTTTCAGGCTGGTAAGGATCCAATATCCATGGACCTTGCAAGCCTGATAATACCAGGCCACAGCAGTCTGCTTAGCTTGGCTGGTTAACAAAAATAGGGGATCCCCTCGAAAAAAAAACGGCGTAGGGGTCCCCTATTTTTGTTAACCAGCCAAGTAAAATGCAGACTGCTGCGGCCTGGTATTAAAAGACTGTCAAGGCCCATGGATTTTGGCCCTCAACAGCCTGATAATACCAGGCTACAGCAGCCCCACATTTGGCGCATCAAAAGATGTGCCAATTGTGGCACTTTACCCGGCTCTTCCCACTTGCCCTGTAGCGGTGGCAAGCGGGTAATAAGGGGTTAATGTCACTGTTGATTGCACGGTGACAATAAGCCCGGTCAATAATAGAGAGGCGTCAATAAGACACCGATCCATTATTAATCCCAAAGTTATTAAATGCATAAAAAAAGACAAAGCAAGAAAAAAGTATTTTAATGAAATAAAAGAGACAACACAGTTTTCATTTCTTTTATTGTACTCTCATTCCTGCGACGCCATCGATCTCCTGTAAAAAAAAAAAAAAAACAAACCAACAGTATACCACCTGTCCGACGCAGTCCATAGTAACGACAGACCCACGACGATCCAGCTCTGCTACATCGGAATGACAGGCAGAGCCTGTCATCGCAACGCAGCACAGCTGATTACCTGCTTCCCCGGCGGTGACGTCATCGGACTGACTGCTTTACGGCCGGGATTACCCAGCAGTCACTGCAGTTATCGCGAGAAACTGCATGTGACCGCCGGGGAAAGATGATGGCGGCCATGAAGCAGTCCAGGACGTGACCGCCGGAGATCTTCTGCCAGGTAAGTGCCGCTGACTCCTGACAGACCCGACCGACGGACACTGACAGTGACAGACCCGACCGACGGACACAGACAGTGACAGTGACAAATCCGATTCCGGTATTCGATAAGATGAAAATATCGAAACGAATTATCGAAAGGCCGATAGAGCTAATATCGGCCAATAGCCGATATTTACATTATCGTATCGCTCAACACTACTTGTAGGATTTCTACATCCAAGAGACTGGATACGCTTCCACTCTGAAGAGGCCATTTGCAGAACCCACAAAATAAGAGAAACTTAAATTGCAAGATCCTCAAAGAAAAAAAAAGTGTTCCTTAGCCCACATATTTGAGTATGGATTGCTACAAAGAAAAAAGAAAAAAAAATTTTTTAACCAATAATAAAAGTTGATCCTGCTCCTAGTGTAAAAGGCTACTCCTGTTGGCATGTCCCTCCCAGGAATACATGCGGGATGAGAGGTCTGTGTGCAAGATGCTTAATGCCTCCTTTTTAGTCCTCATTTATCAGAACAGATTCTTCCTGAACGCATTCCCTTCTCAATTACGCGCTTTCCTCCCTACCGGCAGTTTATTTTCCTGTCCACCCTTAAAGTATAAATGCTTTCCCCCCTCTCCACACTCTGATCTATGCACAACTTCCACCCTGCTTGCGCTAACACTCTAATAAGAGAGATCTATCAGAAGCCATTTAGGAAGGAATTTAGAAAGCCAATAAGAAAAAATGTGCTTAGATTGTAAAATTAGGAAGGCTTCGGGCATTCATGTCAATTGGAGAAGGCCCGATACAGGGAAGACTATAAACACCATTGATAAGGACGGTGTATATCCTCAGTAAGATTGTTCAGAATCCGCCATCATTATAAGAACACATTACAATAGATAATAAACAGATGATGCACTCCAGCACTACCAAATGCTCAGGCTGGGGGAATAGAGAAGGCCTTTCCTTTGAAGCTTGTAAGCAGACACCTGCCCGCTGCTATTAATTCCTCTAACTATGCCAAAGTGGATTTTCATTTGATGTCCTGGCACAGAGCTAATCTGAGGAAGGATCAGAAACCTGAAGCCATTGACGGCCACTGATAGGAATATCTCAGGATGGCAGCTGATGGGGCCTATCGCGTTTCACTGACAACCTCAATTGCTTCAGTAATCAAGTGAAAGTCAATACAGAGCATCCTTCTGTACGAGCGGCAAAGACACAAAATAGCAGGCGTTTTATCCAGGAATGCCAGACTCGCATGTAAGAGGAGCAGACATAACAAGCACAGTCGTTCATGTATGCAGAGGTAGGACAAAACACCAAGGTCTGAGGTCTTCTCTCATTACCAACCCAAATTTACACGATTGGTGCAGACGAACAAGCATGTTCTGTCTTTGTAGAGTACATACAAGCATGTACTATTAATGTACTTCAAAAATGTTGAGTTGTTGGGGTTCTGCCAACAGGACACCCTCTTCAATCAGTAAACCATACTTTTAGTTGACTTCCTTCAGAACTCAACAACCTGATACGGGTATACCTTGACATTTGGTAGAGCGGCTTAGTATACATTTTTTTATGCAAGAAAACGTATCAACCAAATACCCTGTTTTTTATTATCTTTTTACTAGCACTTGCTGTTAACTGTTACTTCTTTACAACAGAGTATTTTTATACCTTTGTTTTACTGTGCTTTTCCATGCTTCTTCCTTCAGAACCCAGTTAAACATAACCCATTACTCTGCCCTGGTCCCCATGCTATGAGTCAGATACCTCTAATAAACCATGGTGTGAACTTCTGTATGGAGTTGTATTCTCCCCAAAAGCTGGCCATACACATTGGATTGAGGTCTGTCGAGATTTTCAAACCTAGTGGGACTAGCCAATCACCTAGTCTGTGCACAAACTCCCTGACAGATGATGTCGGGGTTGAAAGAAGGATCGGCATACTGAATTTCAAAAGCGGATCCTTTTGTCCTCAAAGCTAATGTCAAAGGTTGATGGCGTCACGTGCTATAGCTGCCAATCAAACAAGTGACAATCTTTATGCCAGGGGTGGACATACGAGTGGTAAAACTTCACAGGGATCCAATAGGTTAGGAGGTCTGTCATCCATCGAAGGTCTACTATCAATTAACTCATGGGAAAGTCAACGGCTAATAAACTTCACTGCTCACAATTACTGGTAAAGTAGGGAGAAATAATTAGGTTCTTTATGAGCTATGGATAATATACAGATCTTGAACAGGGGCAGTCTACAATCTGTCTGCCTCTACCTTAGGCCACACTACATGGGTCAATATTTAGCCAAATGAACATTTCCAATCATTGCTCTGTACAAACACGAGTCAACAAACTAGTAAAATCTTTGTTGTTGGCAGCATATTTCCCGGGATGTGTTGCAGAGGTGACCAGTTCCCGTACAGCTTGCATGTTCAAGGGAATCTGTCAACAGGTTCTTGCCATTTCATCTGGAAGCAGACTAATATCGAGTAAGAGAGCCCGATTACAGGGATTTATCACTTATTAGGCTGTGTGATGTAGTTTCAATACAATCAGTGTTTTATCAGCAGAAAATTATCACTGCGGGACTAGGTGTTATGTTCACAATAGTCCAGCTAATCTGTGTAACCACCACCGATTGGCAGCTTGCTGACCATGTAAAACGGAGTTGTCAATCAGTGGTGTGGGTGGGGTTATACACAGCTCAGGATTCTGAGCACGGCTTTAACTACAGCACTGTTTATCTACACTATAACACTGATAGAATAATTGAGTGAAACAGGTCCTAAGGAGACTAAATTAAGACTAGGGTCACAGAGCTTTCTTTCAGAATCTTGAAGAAGATCCATTTCAATAAACAAATTAAAGACACTGAAAATTTTGAAGTGGTTTATTTTCAAAATCCATGTAAAAACACTTTGTGAATGTACCCGAAGAGCCCTCAAAAACATGGGATTGATGGATCACTTATATAAGTTACGATGCCACCATTTACGGGGTATTCATCAGTGGTTTCGTAACTGCTCTACATCCCGTCATCAACACCAACCTATGAAGGCTGGAATTTTAAGAATGAGGTGTCCCCATACTTCTCTCCCCTCGTACATAATCTTACTCAAACATAAACATTATATCAAAGGCTACAACTAGAAGGATGATTAATGGACATTTTGTCCCACACCGGGTGTTCTTTGCAAAGCTTAAAGAAGAATGTAAATACACAGAGGATTGATGAATGGCTTTTTTGCTATAGGAAAGATGTGTATCTTCGTACCGTGTTAGCCAGTAGATAGAAAAATATTTAGACTTGAGAGTCCTCAGTGGTTGATACCTTTTAATGGCTAACTGAAAAGATGGTAACAAATTGCAAGCTTTCAAGTAGTCTCGAAAGCTTGCAATTTGTTACCATCTTTTCAGTTAGCCATTAAAAGGTATAAACCACTGAGGACTCTCAAGTCTAAATATTTGGCTTTTTTGCTGGAATCTCTACTACGTCATAAATCAGATGTTTGATGGTCAGAAGATCTTGAGAACTTGGTACAGAAATAAAACATGATAATTACAGAAGAATATTTGCTTGTACTTTTTAACCATTTCTAAGGACTGAAATGCGTTAGGCACAGGGTAATCTGGAGAGCAGGCTTGGAAGTACTTCGACATATATTGCATTGGGTGTATTTTTTTTTTTTTAGCATTGTCCGGATTCCATTATTACGATTCAGGTCTTTAAATATAACATTAGATTAACAAGTCCCAGTCCGGAATCTGTACGTCGGAGGAACCATAAGTGGTGGGAACATATGTTACTCGGGCTTATCTATATTAAGATGTTGCAGTTTGTTTCTTCTAAAACTTTACAAGTGGAAGTCAAATTAATAAAAGGGGAAGTAGCAAACGTGACACTTTCGGTGGCGGACATGCAACAGATGTATAAAATGGGACAGAATCAAATCAATGTATGCTTATGGTGTAAATGCCATTATAAACCATTGGAGTTACAGCTTGTATTATCGTCTGGAGCCACGATTACATTGCTGCAAACTTCAGAGCTGAAATCTCCCAGCATCACCTTCTGGTGAGTTTGATTTGCACTTTGGAAAGTATAGTTTTTACAAAAGACACTGAATAGTAAAGTGACGCAGAGAAAAAAAAAATACTTTCCCTTCATTAATGCAGCTCAGGTAATAGGGGTATGTCCAAAAACAGGCATGTTGACAGTTTCCAATGGTAACCACTTCTGGCACATATTAAATCCAGAGGTTTTTCCAAGGAAGACAGACATGTTGATGGATGTACTGATCATGTAAACCATTATAGGTAATGTGTCCAATTGGAAATGGCTGATAAAAGTGAACAGATGGTATCCAATACAGGTGATCAAACCTTTTAATAATTTGAATGTTCAACTTCGGCAAATTTTTCCCAAAAATACAATTCACGGTAAATACACTTGCAGGGAATTGCAAGAAATGATGTGCGAT
Source organism: Oophaga sylvatica (assembly GCA_033576555.1). Lineage (NCBI taxonomy): Eukaryota > Metazoa > Chordata > Amphibia > Anura > Dendrobatidae > Oophaga > Oophaga sylvatica. Next base: position 968,473,591 of record JARQOD010000001.1, on the reverse strand, counting down.
ACAGAATCACAGAATGTTTCTTCCCGCATCTCAGACAGAGATCCAGAGACACAGAGAGACTCCAAGAGAGACCCACAAAAAGAGAGGAACATCCAGAGACACAAAAAGAGAGAAACATCCAGAGACACAAAAAGAGAGAAACATCCAGAGACACAAAAAGAGAAACATCCAGAGACACAAAAAGAGAAACATCCAGAGACACAAAAAGAGAAACATCCAGAGAGACAAAAAGATCCAGAAACACAAAAAAAAGAGATTCAGAAACACAAAAAAAAAAGAGAAACATCCAGAGACACAGAGATCCAGAGACACAAAAAGAGAGAAACATCCAGAGACACAAAAAGAGAGAAACATCCAGAGACACAAAAAGAGAGAAACATCCAGAGACACAAAAAGAGAAACATCCAGAGACACAAAAAGATCCAGAAACACAAAAAAAGAGATTCAGAAACACAAAAAAAAAAGAGAAACATCCAGAGACACAGAGATCCAGACACACAAAAAGAGAGAAACATCCAGAGACACAAAAAGAGAGAAACATCCAGAGACACAAAAAGAGAGAAACATCCAGAGACACAAAAAGAGAGAAACATCCAGAGACACAAAAAGAGAGAAACATCCAGAGACACAAAAAGAGAGAAACATCCAGAGACACAAAAAGAGAGAAACATCCAGAAATACAAAAAGAGAGAAACATCCAGAAATACACACAAAAACACAGAGATACAGAGACACACAGAAACAGAGAGCACTGATTTTCAAATGCATTCACAGTAAGTGGCGCTGACATTACTACCATCACAGACATGAGGTCTCTCCTGGTTTGTGGCGCTCTGTGATTTCATAGCTTTGAGTTATTCTTGGGGTGCTCATGCAGTCTACTGCAATGTGTGAAATGGTGACAAACATTATTTGGACAATTTGTTCTAACTGAATTGCTCACTGTTTCAATTCTTGAGGATCTGTGGATTTCATGACATTTGACTTGAATTTAATTAGGGTTGAATATAACCTACAGCTACCAAACAAAAAAAGATCATTCATTATACGCACCTATGAGGCGATCTGGTCCAATGGGCATCGCAGGTCTTGATCGGATGCCGTCCTCCTCCTGTGCTTCGCATGGATGACACGTCCTACGTCATCCACTCAGTGTTCCCCTTTACGCTTCTGCACGGGCGTACCTCTCTGCATTGCCGAGGGCAGAGCAAAGTATTGTTCTGCACATGCACCGGAAAGGTCAAAAGAGAGCAGGCGCATGCGCATTACAGTACTTTGCCCTGCCCTCAGCAGTGCAGAGAGAGGTGCGCCTGTGCAGAAGCACAAAGGGGAACACTGTGTGGATGATATAGGACACGTCATCCACACGAATCACAGAAGGAGGACGGCAATCGCAGGAAGAGAGGAGGCGTCTGATGAAGACCAGCGGTGAGGTGAGTAATAAAGGGCAATTGGTTTTTCACTTTGCAGGGTGAATTGTAGTCATACGCACAGCATTATAGAAGTGTTCCTTTAATGATGGATTTTGAAAAAACTTTAAAAAAAAAATGAATACATTATCCTGCTATATTCATTGCTCCTAAAGGGAGGCCTGTCCTATATTTATAAGCAAAGAAAGTCCTGTGCCAGTTTACAAAGGGCTGCTACTTAGAAACTTTGGGTGTTAACATACCAGTCTAACAAGCTAATTAAATAGAGCTATGGAAATTAGTTTGAAACTCCGTGACTCATTTAGTCATCGGCATTTGCCAATCACCTGTGTCCTAAAGAATATAAGCAGATATTCATGAAGGACAATGGGATTCTTGACCATATACATCCAACCCCCGCCAAAGGGAAGAAGGGATAGGAGTACGGGGGAAATACACTACCACCACTGTCTAGTAACATCTATCAGATCAATATTGACCTCGTTTCAAAGATGGGAGAATATATGGCTCAGAGATGGCTCAGTAAGACAACTATGGTCCATGTACCCTATGGACATCAAAGAGGGGGTTTCAGTTTGGGAACCCCTTTATGTGCTAGAATGAGCCAAGTGGGTCCATGCCAGAAATGCACAATCATGTACATATGACATATAATGGCTCAACATGGCTTCACCTGTGATGGGTAAAGGAGCCAAACTCATGCCAACTAGCTAATCGAAAAAAAAAAAAAAAAAAAAAAAAAAAAGCAGGCTTTCAAGAATATGGTCGTCTTCATAGGTCAACTCCTCTACTACTGGATCATTAAAATACAAATGGAGTGCCAAGAAATTATCTAACAAAAAGATCTTCTCCAGAGTTCCCCAGATAGATCAAAAATCACATGTAACATCAAATTACATAAAGCTTTCTAAAAGGTAAAAGAAAAACAGATCATGGAGGACCAGACCTCCAAACCTAAAACTTTGAGGTCTTTTTTATAGGGTTGGAATGTGTATGGAGTTCATGCTCCGATAGTTAGAAGTCCATAAAAGACCTAGAGTTTTACAGCTTCTACTGTTCTCATTACCATGACCAATATTTTCAAGTGACTCATTTCACAAAGTTGTATAGTCAACCATACAATGCTGTAAAAAGCTGACAGTTTGGGAGGAACCGGCTCACCACCGTGCTCTTTTTTTCATCTGCGCTCTGTCATTCAAAAAGAATCTTTTGTCAGATTCTTGCCATCCGATTTGAGAGCAGCATAATGTAGAGACAGAGACCCCTATTTCGTGCACGTGTCATGTACTGAGCTGCTTGCTGTGGATTTCATAAAAATCAAGATTTTATGTGCATGTAGTTATCGCAGGAGGACTAGTAAACCTACTTCCCGGTAGTTCTTTATGTTCATGAGCTCTGTATAACTCCGTCCCCACCACTGACTGGCTGCTGTGTACACTGCGCATAGGCAAAAAGCAGCCAATTATTGGTGGGGGGTGTGGTTACACAGATTAGCAAACTGATAGATCTGAAGCAGATACATTTGTGGATTTTATCAAAACTGCAGCATAAAGCCCAGCAAGTGATACATCGCTGCCAGTAGGTTCTCGGCCCCTACATCATGCTGCTGTCAAATGGGTTAGCAAAAACCTGGTGACAGATTCCCTTTGAGAATATTTTAGTTTTGAGGTAGTAGAAAAAAAACAATCAGAATCACTCATCAGCTCAACATACATGAAGCAACTATCAAACTACTGATGGCCAATATATCACTCCATCAAAGGATGAAAGGGCAGGATTAAAGAGCCAAATTAAGAAGGATGTATACCTCAACTCCTGGCCAAGAGGAAGCCATCAATCCCATTCTTAAACCCAACTAAAATGTGATCCAGAGGACAACATCAGTAAAATAAATGTCATATCCAGCTTTAATTTCCATGGTGACCCTGAAGATGAAACTACTACCACGTATGGAGTTTTAACTATATCCAACCCATGTAGAACTGAATTGCTCTCCATTCACATCTGCGGAAGTCATAGAAACATCTGAGCTTACGTCTGAGCCACTGAAGAGACTTTAGTGATCAGCACATGCATGGTCACCTTTCACACAAGCACAAGAAAGGGTCTCGTCCTTGAAATACATGTAGATTCCTGAAATGAGAACCTCACCCTCCAAACATGTTAGGCATGTCCTGTAAATAAGCCATAAATCCATTGGATTGAAAACCAGTGCCAATCTTGTCAATGGATTGGGCGTGGAATTGCAGCTTAGCCCCATGAACTTCACTAGAGCCTATCTACTGTACCAAACATGATCTGTGGACCTTGGACAACCAAGGAGCCATTTCTTTCAAAAAAAATTTTTTGCTATCCTAGCAGCACATACTAATTAACAGACTAGAAGTTTCGCAGTCACATGCTTCACACCAACAAGATGTAGCCCAATTACAAAAGGGAGAATAAAATAATATAGTCCCGATGCCGTGCTGTACATCGACGACACATGGTTCCTTTAAGCGGAGCCTCAGAAAGGAAGATAAAATCAAAGAGGATTCAAGAGAGACCGGAGAAACGCATGAGAGAATCACAAAATGAATACAAATATCAATGTCTGCATAAAAACACCATAAACAAGACGCTCCACAGCTAAATCATGACAACATTTTACAAGCAGAAGACACAAGAGAAAGATAACATTGTATTGTTATGGTGCCAGCGAGGCCCAATAAAACTGCAGACTCTGGATTTCATTAGCAATAATGTCAGGACCGGTAAAACAAAAAGTAACAGCGTTGGAGCTGGACAACTTTACCAAAGGATGAGCGCAATTTACACTTGCAAATAAAACTTACCAGACTTTCACTCAACTTATTGCTCTTTTACGGTGCTATATGCAAAGAGGACTGAGTAAAGAACAAGTGTAAAAGTGTACACATAGTACATCACTGAAGGAAAAAGATACATAAACAGTAGATTATAGTACCGGAGAATAATCAGGTGGACAAGTTAGGATTTTGCTTCCAGACTAGGTGATCACGTCAAAGTTTGGAGCAGCTTCCAGAGGACACATGGAAATCTGTGGACTAGGACTAACTAGGAACTCAGGACCAGACAGATGGAGGGTAAACCAGCAGGGATGGATGCCAGATGAAACAGCAGCACAGATAATAGAGCAAAGCAAACAAGGGACACTAGGGTCTCCATCTCCAACCCAAGAAACAAGCAAATGGGCCTTAAATAGGTCTAGTGAAAACAAGTCATTGATCCACACCAGGCAACCTGTAAAACCGGCGTGGAGTATAACAGAGTGGAGAAAACGCAGGAGAAGTGATTGGAGCCTGGGATAAGGTAAAAAACTTAAAAAGGGGTTGTCCAACACTACTAATTTTTTTTCTAAAACTATGCTCAAGATGTTTAGAGTCAAAAACAAAAAAAGGAAACTCCTATTTCTCTTTCACAATGCTCCCATGCTCCCCGGTGACTGCCTATCAAGGTAAAATGCTTGTCCTTACCAGAAAAGGAAACAAAGACTAGCGGGACAAGTAATTAATCTCTATCGGAAATAAAGAATCTTCATCTTATAGATATTAGGAGACCAATGACCCACACTGTTGCAAGATCAGATATTACCTCCACATAGTGACCAAATAATACCACATATAAGGGATAGATACTGCCACACCATGACCAGACCACATATTACCACCACATAGTGACCGATTAATACTACAATACTAATAACACAAATATTACCACTGATGACATACACAGATGTTCTGTATAGTGTCAGTGTGCGTGTACATGTACAGTGTGCATGTACATGTAATATGTGTGCTCCACCAGCATCCTCTTGCACCTTCATATTTGGCATGGCCGCTGACCCATCAGCGGTAGGGTGATGAGGTCAGAGCAAGGCGCATAGCAGTGACATTTAAACGATGCCGGCCATTTAAGATCACTGCTATGAGCCGCACACTGATTGCAGCGCATAGCAGTGATGTTCATTAACAGAGAAAAGCACGGTCTTTGTTTGGCCAGAGACGTTGAAACGTCACCGCTATGCATCGCATGATGACGCCAGCGCGCGGTGCATAGCAGTGACGTTCATGGCGGCCATCTTAACATTAGTTGTATGTGCCACGTGCTGAAGCATGAGGCTTTCTTTTGAAAGGCCAGTGGTCATTTTAACGACCACGGTTACCAGCTGGCCCCCACTATATAGGGGCCCATTAAAGCATCGTACGGTGTCCTGGCAGGCCAGTATGACACTAAATCTATCCATCTATCTTGCATTATTAATATGCAAACACCTACTCAACGATCTTGACTTCTTTCTTGAACCAAACTATGGTGCACCTTTCCTTGTTAACACTAAGATTCAGATCAGTTTCCAAGATATTAACTGTATGAAAGCTGCAACCCCTAATACTAAATACAAGCCTCACCACTACAGCCTGACCTTAATGCCAGAAGCCCAAGTGGCTATTATGACATGATCGTCCAGTTTTAGTCTTACAATATTCACTTAAGGTTATTTTTTTCCCACAGTAGATCATGTTGAAAGCTTGATGAGTAAGAACAGAATTTATATAACCTTCAGCACCAGTTCAGTAGAAAAATAGACCAAGTTACGCGCTTGCTTCTATTTCACTTCTTGGGCAGGTTCCGGTACTTGGCTGCTATTTTCAGCTGGGGACTCCCCCACATAGCAGGATCGCTGTGCTGGTAAACATACTGGCTATAATTTCATTTCTAGAGATGGCCACTTATGGGCAAAGTCAACTGAAGTGGTGATTAATGTGTTGAAATCAGAGCTCATGCTAATGGAGTGAAGCTCCTGCAGTGATATTGGGAACGGAAATTTCTAGGGGACCATAAGTTTAGAGTTGGTCTGGCAAAGAGGCAAGAGTGCAAACGCTTAAACAGACCAAATGATCAAGTGGGACATTAGCAGAGTTAGACGGTGGGCAAGAGGTTATTCAATTTGAGCTTAATGACCCCCATACACATTGGCTAAATGTCGGAACGACGATCATTTAAGGGACAGCCACCTTACTCGACTCTCCTGTAAAGAAGAATTCTCGGCTGAGCATTCTTGTGCTGTCTGTGAGGAAGGAGGCTTATCTCCTGCAGACCAAGAACATTGGCCATTGGAAATCAACAATTTGTGAAAGTATTCATTCGCCTTCTCTTTTTACGTATTTTATTACATTACCACCTGTGTTTAAACATTTTTGTAATCCAGTTAATTATATGGGATCAAATAACTAAAATTGCCATGTGTACATACATATAAAATATATAGATAGATAGACACATATACATACACACACACACACACACCTTTTTGATGAAACCTCTAAAAATTTCTGGTGCAAGCAATTACCTTCATAAGTCACATGCTTAGTGAAAGGAAGTCCACCTGAGTGCAATCTAAGTGCACATGGTTTGTCAGTGTATAAACACCTTTTCTGAAAGGCCACAACACCATTAAGCAAGATGCACCACTAAGCAAACAACATTGTGAGGACCAAGGAGACCTCCAAACAAGTCAGGGACAAAGTTGTTGAGACCTACAAGTAGGTACGGACGGGGCTGAAATTCAGCCATGGCATTTGAAATCACACAGGCTCATGTTGTTCCAGTCCCCAAGAACCAGACTGGATATATTACTAATATTACTCTGGATGGAGGAAAGGAAGATTTACTACAAGACCTATATTTCAAATGATACCAGTGACCTGCTGGGGTAAGTGACGGAGTCAGCGACTTGGTGCTCCATCCCAACTCTTAACAGTATGGGTGTCTTGAGAACACCGATTCTTTTAGCAACTTAGCAGACAAGGCAGCCCACAGCCAGACAGGCCCAATCCCAATCAATGATGACCCCCAGGATCACCATCGAATTCATCATCAAATGGAAAGAAAAAGGTACCACAAACAAAGCTGCTAAGAGAGGGCCACCCATCAAAACAGGCATTAATCAGAGCAGTGGCACAGAGATCAAACCTAACCCTAAAGGAGCTGCAGAGTTCCCAAACAGAGACTGGAGTATCTGTCTATACGACCACAATAAACCATACATTTCATAGAGGTAGCCTTTATGTAAAGTGGTCAGAAAAAAAAGTCTTCACTCACACACAAAAATTGGCTTTGTTTGAGTTTGCCAAAAGACATGTGGGAGACTCCGCAAATGTATGGAGGTAGGTGCTGTGGTCAGATGTGACCAAAATTGAGCTTTTAGGCCAAAAAAGGTAGACACTATGTGTGGCGCCAAACCAACACAGCTGATCACCCCAAGAACACCATCCTCACAGTGAAACATGGTGGTGGGAGCATCATGTTGCGATTTGTCAGTTGCAGGGACAGGGTCCAAGCCAAGGGGAAGATGGATAGTACAGAATACAGGGATATTCTTGAGCAAACCCAGTTTCAGTGTTTGAGCGATTTGAGACTGGGACAGAGATTCATCTTCCAAGAAGACAATGACCCAAAGCATACTGCTAAAGCAACACACGTGTGGTTCAAGGGGAAACATGTAAATGTTATGGAGTGGCCTAGTCAAAGCCCAGACCTTAATCCAATTGAAAATCTGTGGTCAGACTTGAAGATTGCTGTTGACAGGGGAAACCATCTTACTTGCAGGAACTGCAGCAGTTTTGCCTTGTGGAATGCACAAAACATCCAGCTGCAAGTTGTGGAAAGCTCGAGAGGCTAATCCAAAGCGACCTGCAGCTATAATTGCTGCAAAAAGAGTCTCTACAAAGTACTAACTTTACAAGGGGGGGGGAGGAGTAAATAGTTATGCACACTGATTTATTTTGTTCCATTTGTGGTTTGCTTCACAATAAAAAGAAAACCAAATGTTACTGTTGTAAGCATGTTCTTTACCTGTCCTAATGGTAACCCTTAAAAAAAAAAAAAAAAAAAGTGAAATTCAAGGTTGTGCTGTAGCAAAACACGGAAAATGACAAGGGGGGTGAATACTTTTACAAGGCACTGTATGTTCTGTGTGTTTGGGAGTACCCTGGGTCCTCCGGATTCCTACCATGTTCCAAAGACATAGTGATAGGGAATTTCATTTAAGAGCCCCAATAATGAGCATGTCCACAGAGCACTGTGGAATTGTGCTATATAAGCAAGTAAAATAAAGACCTTTATAAATAAAGAGCAAATAGCTAGAAGTCTTAAAACTAGACATTTAGGCCTAAGAGTACCATTACTTTGTAGTCACTGCCATAAGGGCCATTGGAAATTTGGAAAAACATTTTAGGCAAGAAAGTAATAAATGTTTAAGAATTGAAGGTGGACGTTAGAGATGAGAGGGTCTCTTTGTGCAACCCCAGTTTATGGTTCAGCCTCGTGCTCTCGGGCGGTGGACAGAAGCTGTGCAACCTTCCTGAGCGCCTGGGTTTTCCTACACTGCGTTGATTTTCCGGCCTAAAGTAACGTCATCTCTGTAGAGTGCGGCAGACAGGTGATGTCTTGTCTGCCAAGTCTGCGATTTCTGAGGGTAAGGAATTTCATGGCCAGCGAGCACAGACCTGGACTATGGATTGGGACAGCCCAAGCGATCAGCTCATCTCTAGTTTTCATCTTAAACCACAAACAAATGCTCCTCGATTATGAAGCCTGAGCTATTATGACCAATTACATGTCTGCTTTAGTTTATCAAGTCACTCTTGATAGCATCCACAATACCTTGATTGCATAACTAGAAGCATCAGCTTCTCCATGTAGAGTGGTACTCAAGCACAGGATGAGGTATCCATCACAGCATCCATGCTTAATAATGATTAATCTGATACCTGCCAACATGAACTCCACGCTCTCTTTACTAAATAATTACTTTGCAGCATGGATACTGTTTCCAGAGGAGCAAACGAGCCCAGTGTTTATCAGGTTACCCTCAATCTCTACAGAAAGAACTTTGCTGCTTTGCCCTTGTAAATTAGGAGTACGGAACACCTGCAAGGTCCATCAAAAATGACATTGAAGGTCAAAAGTTAAGTCTCAGGTTAACATATTGACTACATGATCAAATTCACTTCTAAATATCAAGGCTTGTAATGGAGTTAATCAAGAGCTTTTGGCTTCCAAATACTGTAGATCACTATTTTATTGGTTAACTCATAGTAACATTAGATATAAATCTTTTGGAAGGTGGCAGTCCTGGACAAGGCTTAGGGGTTGCCCAACAACCTCTTATTAATAGCTTCACTGCCCATCACAAAACCACTTCATATTTCCTCCCAAACTAGCGCTCTTCTTCTCAGTGATCCCGGTGATGTGTGTCATGTCACATGACTGCTGCAGCCAGCCAATCAGTTGCCACTCTAATGGAATACTCTAAGGTTGAAACAGGTTGGTGACCAATGATTGAATGCAGCAGTAATTTGGCGAAGTGTCAGGTCACCATCGGGGAGCACAGCGCAAACATCTGCAGGAACAATGCTAGTCCAGGAATGTATTAAGGGCCCAATTCAGTAAAGCTTTCACGCTGGAATTCTAAGCATCTTCATGCTAGGCAAGGACTCCTGGCTCTGAAGAGGCCCAGAATGTTTCTGAACATGCCTTTGGGGGGAAAGCTGATTTGCATACTTCCCCCTCCTCCCCCAAGAAACATTGCCTTTAAAATAACACCCACACTTTTGTTAGATCTGTTGAAGAATCTAATCCTAGAAGCTAGTAAAAGGAATCTCATTAAGCCAGCCTGAACTCTTCACAATCCCGATGAGAGGTACGGTAAGTATCTCAAAACTTGGCTGTCTCCTGGAATAGGTTTCGAAATGTGAAATTCCAGCAGGGGGATGATGCAGTTCTCCACTGCACAAAGACAGTAATGTGCCTGTCCAACTCCTGGGAAGAAAGCCCTGCTTAAAACTTCATAAAAGCCAGTCTTTATTTTTCTAAACATGTCCATGTCAATGCTTTCCATAAACAGACCTGTGTGTGTGGCTTCACTTCACCCCTGATGAAAGAAAGATTCATTTCACCAAAATGCTGAAAAAAAAAAGGTTCAACCAGAGACATTACTATTAATGGCACCCAAGTGCTGGAGCCACCGTGCCCCTCACATTCCAGGAATATCTCAGTGGGAAGAGCCCGTAGCAAAACTTAAATAATCCCAAGCTTAGCTCTTGGGAAGATTTGGAGTACTGGAAGCAGGGAAAGAAAAAAAAGGCAAAGTTACACCACATGATTACTGGGAACAAAAGGTTTCCTAATAATCATGCAATGTAGATAGACTCTAGATCACCCCACGAACAACAAAATGCTCTTTCGTTGGCCGAGATGATTTAAAACCTTACAAGATCATTCTTCTAGGCAGCAGATCATTTGTGTAAACAAGGCATGTGCTGCCGAGAACAATGGTGGCCTATGATCTATTACTGAGCTCTCAGTGTATTTCCCTGTCTAATAAGGTTATTAAATGACCGCTGATCATCAAACATGTTGCCCATTGGCCATTGTTTAACGCTACCAGGAGATTGATGTAATACCAGCTTAAAAGGTGGGTTTACATGACCCAGTTTGTCAGCAGACATTTAATAGTCTGTTTAGACAAGCAGACTGTGCTTCAGATGCAATTGTTCTCTGCAGCACATGACCTGTTTACACCGGATGATATGCTACAGAGAACAATGATTTTTTAATATTTTTTTAAAGCATGGCAAGGAATCATTTTGCCCAGTGATCAAGCATTTTGCTAATTCATTTGGCGAACAGTTTGCACTGCATAAATTATTGGGAAAAGGAGTGATTTATAAACCAACTTTAGCTTCAAGCAACATACAAAGCTTCATACTACCCTAATGCATCCATTTATCATATCACTTCTATCCTATCAGTTTTGTAAAAGTGTTTCTTTTTGGGCAGCAAGACTCTTGCGCTCCATTTTTTTATGCCACAGAGCGCACTAGGGAACTATGTGGACACCAACAACCAATTTATCCTTGATCGTAAATCTTTGATTTGTCATAATCCAATTATGACACACCTCTCATTGAACAAAGAAGTACCCTATTATATATGGACAAGAACCCCCAAAACATTGATTTCTATAAATGGGAGTTAGGGTTTTTTTTCTCCCATGGATCAAATTTACTTTTTTCCAATGACAAAACCTATAAATAAAAAGTCTTTATCAAACAGTTGGGTCTCTACAATGACAGCAGACGCTCCCATTCGAGCTACGTCTAAGGTAAGGCATCTCTCAGCCAACCAGTACCCTGCTCTGTACCAATGAGACACAAAAATCATGAAATAGTTCCTGATTTCCATACACTTCAGGTCACGTCAAAGAGCCATAATTCGTTGCCAAGCTTTGTCTGGCATTTCTTTAAGCCAATGAGTACCGATTGAGGGGTGGAGGCGAGGTGGGAGCAAAGAGAGCAAGAACCCCCAAAACAGTGTTATCTAGACAAAGTCACTGGTTTGCTTGATACAAGCCAATTTACATATACAGACCTTTTAATATATGGCATTTGGGGTTCTCCCTGGAGGTTGGATACCAAAATAACTTAAAATGTTCCACCACTTAATAGCCAATAGTTCTTAAAAAAAGAAAAAACTAGAGAGAAATATGAGGTGTTAAGCACTTCCCATGTGGTTGACCATTCAGTCTCTTCAAGAGCATCTGCCAATGTCAGGTGCTGCATTTGTAGATCGAGGTCCAAGAGGAGCAGCTGAGTTCTGAACGTTTTCAAGTCCTGAGGGCTGGCAGAAGCATTTGAGCCATGAGCAGCCACCGGACAGGGAGGGACATGTTTATCTACAAGTACCAAGGATAATTTATATGGCTGAAGATCACATTCCCAGACAAACAATCTGTTTGGCCACAAACCACAAGGCTCTTTAAAATCTGCTGCCCTAGATAATGACCGGGTTCTGTCAGAGCCATGATAAATGCATGTAGTCACCAACTAAAAATATACCCAAGAAACTACATCTGATGCGAAGGACAGAAATAGGAGGATCTGGAAAATGTTATCTATGGAAAGAATATAATGGAGATGGTTGTGGTCATCAAGAATTAATCAGTGTTTAAGAAAATCATCACTATTTTCTAACCAAGTATGAACCATGTCAGCTCAAACTTTCTGGTGTTACAAATTTTTGTTTGTTTAGATCCAAGAATGTTCTCATTGCCAAACTAGCGCTAGGAGTCATCCAATTTTCCTCGTTGTCCAAAGACTTAACGAATACCCATTTCATAATTTCCGGGATCATAAAACGCAATCTAGGATGCTCAATTCAGCCTACCAAGTAGAGCATGTAGACTCAAAATATTGATACTACCTCAATACACAAGAACCTCCATCAGGCTTGAGAATATGATGGCATCATGATAAAGAATTTTACTTTTTTTTTTTACTGATTTATGTATTACAGAACGAAGAAGAATAAAATCACTTTTAAAAATGGACCTTGTAGCCTCATAACTCCATTAAAGCTAAATGTTCAGTTCTTAAAGGACATTATCTCATGTTAACAGGTGGCAAAGTCCTGGATTACAGCCATGTGAAATCAAAAACCTCAGCAAGCACAATCCCTGCATAATACACATAACGGGGTAAACAAGCAGCTGGTCGTAAGGATAGGGGCATGCCAAAGTCACATATATTTCCACCAATCATACACATACCACTTTTGTACATGCCACTTACTGCTGCCAGGGTGGACCGCCAAGTGAAGAGGAAAGGTCAAAGACAATGAAATTTGGAAATTTAAAAAAGGTCTTTAAGAGTCTAAGAATAATTTATTGAGAATCATTGGAGCTTTATCAGTTCTGGAAGAGGCAGGAGGCTGTTAAACAGTATGGAGGTTTTACAATAAGTTTCTTAAGCCCCCTAATCCTCTAAACTTTGACGCGTTTTACGACCCATCGACAGAGTCTCAGTGTTAATGACTGCGCAGCTGTTTGCCTTTTCCAGGCCAATACCCACTTGGAATCGCAAGTAAATTTGAGAGGTGGGTTATTTAATATAGCAATACTATAAATTAAGGACTATAAAAACCTACAAAACAGCCAAGCTCAAAGAATTAGAGTAGATAATTTAAAGAACTTATTCCTGGTTCGCATCATTCCTGATGGAGTGAATATTTTATATTCCTTTTACCTTGCAATCAGTACCACCCCTGCTTAGTAATGCAAAGGAAGTGACAACTGAATACCTATTTTTTTTTTAAGGAGAAATATGATAATTAGATCAACATTCTTAAAAAAAACAAAAAAAAAACCACCATGTACATTATGCTTCCTACACCTGTACTGTTGCATTGCATTTGCACTAATGTATTGCTTGCTAAAGAGTAAATCTAATTTAAAACAGTTTGCAAAAAGGAAGATTAAAAATACTGTAATAAGCGTCAGGCTTTATTACAAATTCATTGAAAACATGGAATCCAAAAAGTATATAAAACATGAAATAATTTTTACTTATTGACGTGACGCTCATTTCCTCTTATCCTATAATACTGCCCCCATGTACAAGAATATAACTATTATAATACTGCCTCCTATGTACAAGAATATAAGTACTATAATACTGCCCCTATATACAATATAACTACTATAATACTGCTCCTATGTACAAGAATATAACTACTATAATACTGCTCCTGTGTACAAGAATATAACTACTATAATACTGCTCCTATGTACAAGAATATAACTATTATAATACTGCCTCCTATGTACAAGAATATAAGTACTATAATACTGCCCCTATATACAATATAACTACTATAATACTGCTCCTATGTACAAGAATGCAACTACTATAATACTGCTCCTGTGTACAAGAATATAATTACTATAATACTGCTCCTATGTTCAAGAATATAACTACTATAATACTGCTCCTATGTACAAGAATATACCTACTATAATACTGCCCCTATGTATAAGAATATAACTACTATAATACTGCTCCTATGTACAAGAATATAACTACTATAAAACTGCCCCTATGTACAAGAATATAACTACTATAATACTGCCCCTATGTACAAAAGATACACAAGAATAGAGCTACTATAGAAGTATATATAACCAGAGTCAGACTGGCCCACCGGTGAACCGGACGATTCTCAGGTGGGCACAGGCACTTACACCTGCTGGCATACAGGTCCGGCAGCTGCCTAGTGCCCACACTGCTACAAGGGCTCCCAGTCAGTGGTGTTTCGCTAATAGCGGCACTCAGCTGCTATGGGGCCCGTGAGTCAGGGGGGCCCGCCTGGTGCCAGCAGAGCAGCAGCTGGAGACAGAAGTCTGTCCCCACTGCTAAAGAGAAATGAATATTCACGCTTTCCCACACCCCCATAGACATGGAGAGGAGTGAATATTCATTTCAGTTTAATAGCGGGCAGTTTTAGCCGCAGGCTGAGGCTAACAGACATACCCCATGTAAAGCTGGTGCGGCTGCATCGGGGCCCCAGAGGTGGGCCCCTGCAGGGCGCTAACACTGAGCGCAATCGGCGGGCAGGGAGAGATTCCAGCTGCAGCTCCACTACCTACAAGAGAAAATGGCAGCGCAGCGGAGCTGCAGGGATCCGATGCCGTCCTGTTTCCTGCCTGATGCTTCCTGTCTGACACAGCAGAGCAACTGGATGACATCATCATTCAGCGCACGCTGTTTCAGAGAGAAAGCTGCTGGTGACAAAGATGCTGCCGAGATGTGCTGTGGCTGCGGGGAACGTGCGGAGAGGTGAGCGGTGCTGTGTGTATGTCTGCGTGCGTTGGGAGTGTGTGGGAGTGGGAGTGTGTGGAGGTGGGAGTGCAAGTGCGTGCAGTGCTGTTTGTGTGTGTTGAAGAGGGCAACGATGTGGGTAATGGAGAGAGCAGGACAACGATGGGGGTGGTGGGGGAGGAAGCAATGATGGTTGTGGTGGAAAGGACAATAATGGTGTGGTGGGGAGGCAATGATAGGGGTGTAGGAATGGGCAATGATGGTGGGGAGAAGGCAATGATGGAGATGCAGGGGGCTGCTTTATACTATAGAAGGGGCAGCATTACACCCTATGAGGGGGCTACATTATATTCTGTGGAGGGGGCTGCATTATTTTCAGCGGGCTGCATTATATTCCATGAGGGGGCTACTTTATATTCTGAGGGGGCTACCCCAACCCCTGCTACATAATTAAGACATGTACTACCTTATGTTATACCCTGATATTAGCGTGTTTTACCACACAATTGGTGGTCTTGTATTTATTTCTATGTAGCTACATAGTGGGGCCCAAGAATGATTTTCTCTGGTGGGCCCAAGGTGCTCCAGTCCGACACTGTATATAATGAATACAATTCTAAAATGCTTGTAAAGGACTAGTATTCATCTTTTACATTGAGGCATCATTTGTATAGTTTACAGGTACGGTAAGCAGATGACTGATGGTCACCATCATCTTAGTGCGGTATATGATAGAAAACACGACTGTTCTTATATATTCACTTCTAAAAAGGACAATTTCAATGAATGTTTCGCCTAAATTTTCTAGATTTGACAGACGTTCTTTGATTTATGCACAAAGTAATTTATCCTCATTTTTATGAAAGTCTTATCAAATGGATGACATACTAGGACCACAACTGAGGGAATGAGGCAGCTCTCACCACTTTACATAAACAGAACATGATATTTTATATGCAGGGAAAGGATATTGCATCATTAAAAAGGTTAATGAGCTTAGCAGGATGGAAAGCCACTAACCTAACAAGAGCGCAATTAAAGAGAATTGCATCCATTCATCAATGTCCTGAGCCTGAATGAGAGACAACATCTTTCCGCAGGCCCAAGACAATATCTCAGAATCCCTTGGCTGCAGCTCGGTAGGAAACCATGCACTGAAAAGAGCCTTCACGGCACAATTCCAGAATGACACTGCTCTCTATAGTCTGCGTTGTACAAAAAGGTGATGACTGACATAACAAAAAGGAAGCTAAAGCCCCTCTTCTACTGCTGGATCATGGCACTCAATCCTATGCATTCTTAGAAGGAAATCCGAGGACCTTGGGCAGATCGATAGTTTCCTATTTGTACAGCACCGCCATACACTAAATCGCTGTGTAAAGAATGAATTTGCATCAGTCTACATCGGAAATGGAGATCAATCCAATTTATAAAAATCAAGCACAGATTGGGGACTGCAAGAGGATTCTAGTCGATGACAAGAAAAGCCTTGCCAAGACTAGGGGAACATAACATTTCCATGAGGATGTGGACCTGGATGGAATCAAACCCAAGTCCTTGATGCTTCTTCAAGATGACAGAAACTATTCTTTATAAGCGACCAAACCGTAAGAGGTCTAACTAGAGTCAAGGTTTTGTTGGTGTAGTCACCCTCCACCATAAATAATCAATATGGTTTCCCCATGGATTACGGTATGTCTATTAACTAGATATAGGGCTGCATATATACACACACGCCACATTGGACAAGCCCCAATTTAAGTTGAAACCAAAACCCATGGTTTAACTGCAATCGGGCGACTTCTGGCTTTTACAGACCTGACCTCATACTTGTCATTCATACTCTGCTGGATCACTGCCTGCATACTACCAATTTGATTTGAGAGGAGTATCTACTGTCTGAACCCTTGAGTGAATCTCATCCACACGTTATTTCATGCAGTTGAGAATGTAACTAAAGAGTTAAACTAGACAAACATGAGATTACTGTTGGCCAAGCTGTTGCCCATCTCTCCCGACTCTTCCATTCACACTCACACGAGTACTCAATTCAACTAAACATTCACGTTTTCAATGGTGGACAGAGGATAAAGACTCCTCTGGCAGTAGCTTATCTTCCCTGAAAATAAAAGGGTCGGCCATTGAAGTTCTAGCCTTTCCCCTCCTGACATCTCTCAGGGAAGAGTCAAAAGGCCTCCCGGTTGACCGGGTGCCACCGAAATTGGTGGATTTAGGCAACTTTCATTTAATGTGTATGATGGCCTGAAGTCATGATGGGATAATGCAACATATCTACAAAGTTGACTTGAATATTATGATATTCAGATTTTAAAGGGTGTTTCTAAATTTTTTTTTATAAAAAAAGGCTGCCAAGGAGGGAGGAGTTGGGGGCTCCTATGCTCTTTCCACAGGATTGGAAAAGGAAAGATTCGAAATACTTTTTTCTCACCACTTGTAATACTCCTTTAACATTTTCACGCTACAAATAAAAAGTGATATTATCGAGAGGAGGCACAAGTTGTCTCATACCAAGGTTATTAAATACCTTGGTATAGTTCAAATACATGCAGGCATATATAGTGTCTATAGATGTCAGGAGCCTATCAATTCCCTAAGAACCAGGAACATCGCTGAGGAATTTCTAAGCAAAACAGAAGATGCAGTGAGAATCTGGAACCTAGGAATTGTGGTTAGAGACTTCCACACGGCTTCATGTTAACAATCACATCCATCACCATATCCCACAGCAGTGTACACAGAGGAAAACTAGACCTCTCCTCCACACGGCCTTGTGTGTGTTCTAACAAGACAGGCCTGCAGTCACCAATGATGATGGATGGGCCAATGACACTACCAGGAAGGAGGAGGAGATGGGTTAAGCAGAGGACTTGGTTTCAAAATAATTAAATTGCCATCAAACCTTTGAATGCTAGTCCACAGTTTTAGAACTCCTGACATAGACCGATTGCCAGATGGGCGTTTAGTACGGATAAAGACTTCCCTTTCTAACATCAGACACTCATGTGTGCCCACGGGTGCAAACTACAAGGTATAATAGCACATACTGCAAGTAAAATGTCCTTTGGCAGAGCTATTTTCTGTCTCTATAATAAAGCACAAAACTATTTAAATCACATGTGGCTATGTTACAGTCTTCAAAGGAGTTCCAGAGAGTAGACCACCAAATCGTATCGTGAGAACTAATCAATCAAAATTGCATGGAGCCTTTTTAATCCAATGGTTGCTAATTAGGCTCACTGGATGCAGGCATCTCCTCAGGATGGAAAATGGAGTTTAACACCTCTACCGCTCAACCAGAAAAACTTGCCTTAAAGAGAACCTGCTACTAATGATCAGCGAATGTGCTTGGATGAGGTATTATCCAAGCATGCTTGTGTTTAACCAAGTGACTTTGGCATGCTCGAATAATATGTTCCGAGTCACCATGGCTGCATGTCTCGAGGTGGTTCGACAGCTCCAACACAAGCAGGCATTGCCTTTTTGCCATGAGACATGCAGCCGATGGGACTCATATACACAGCTCAAAAAAATAAAGGGAACACTCAAATAACACATCCTAGATCTAAATGAATAAAATATTCTAATTGAATACTTTGTTCTGTATAAAGTTGAATGTGCTGACAACAAAATCACACAAAAATCATCAATGGAAATCAAATTTTTGAACCAATGGAGGCCTAGATTTGGAGAGACCCCCAAAATTTAAGTGGAAACAAGTCAAAATGAAAATCAAAACAAGACAAAATTAAAGTGGAAGCAAGTCAAAATGATGCTCAGTATTGTGTGTGGCCTCCACGTGTCTGTATGACTTCCCTACAACGACTGTGCATGCTCCTGATGAGGTTACGGATGTTCTCCTGAGGGATCTCCTCCCAGACCTGGGCTAAAGCATCTGTCAACACCTGGACAGTCTGTCGTGCAACGTGACGTTGGTGGATGGAGCGAGACATGATGTCCCAGATGTGCTCAATCGGATTCAGGTCTGGGGAACGGGCAGGCCAGTCCATAGCTTCAATGCCTTCATCTTGCAGGAACTGCTAACATACTCCAGCCACATGAGGTCTGGCATTGTCCTGCATTGGGAGGAACCTAGGGCCAACCGCACCAGCATATGGTCTCACAAGGGGTCTGAGGATCTCATCTCGGTACCTAATGGCAATAGGCTACCTCTGGCGAGCACATGGAGGGCTGTGCGCCCCTCCAAAGAAATGCTACCCTACACCATTACTGACCCACTGCCAAACCGTCATACTGAAGGATGTTGCAGGCAGCAGATTCACACTCAGCACATGTGACAGACGTGACAGTCTGGAGACGCCGTGGAGAGCGATCTGCTGCCTGCAACATCCTTCAACATGAGCTTTTTGTCAGTGGGTCAGTAATGGTGTGGGGTGGCATTTCTTTGGAGGGCCACACAGCCCTCCATGTGCTCGTCAGAGGTAGCCTGACTGCCATTAAGTACCGAGATGAGATCCTCAGACCCCTTGTGAGACCATATGCTGGTGCGGTTGGCCCTGGGTTCCTCCCAATGCAGGACAATCCCAGACCTCATGTGGCTGGAGTGTGTCAGCAGTTCCTGCAAGATGAAGGCATTGAAGCTATGGACTGGCCCGCCCGTTCCCCAGACCTGAATCCGATTGAGAACATCTAGGACATCATGTCTCGCTCCATTCACCAACGTCACGTTGCACCACAGACAGTCCAGGAGTTCACGGATGCTTTAGTCCAGGTCTGGGAGTAGATTCCTCAGGAGAACATTTGCAACCTCATCAGGAGCATGCCCAGGCGTTGTAGGGAGGTCATACAGACACGTGGAGGCCACACACAATACTGAGCATCATTTTGACTTGTTTCCATTTTACTTTTGTTTTGTTTTGATTTTCATTTTGATTTGTTTCCACTTTCATTTTGGGGGTCTCTCCAAATCCAGGCCTCCACTGGCTCAAAAATTTGATTTCCATTGATGATTTATGTGTGATTTTGTTGTCAGCACTTTCAACTTTGTACAGAACAAAGTATTCAATGAAAATATTTCATTCATTTAGATCTAGGATGTGTTATTTGAGTGTTCCCTTAATTTTTTTTGAGCAGTGTATATTCAAGCACGCCGAAGACACTCTGTTAACACCTTATCCGAGCGCATTCTCTCATCACTACCCGTCACTTGATTAATGCTGGTCAAAACACAGGAAGCATGAATCAAAGCCTGGCTGAACAATTGCAGCCAGGTATGTTTTTCTTTGAAATGCTCCAAAGTTACAGAGAAAATATGGTTAAAAGATCTGGTTGGGGACCATAGGCAGGGATGAGACGAGTCCGGTTTCCCAGATGTTTCAGGTGATTGATAGAAGATCCCATAGCGAGAGACCTAAATTTCATATACCGTATATGTAGGTAATCATGCAGCCAGGCTCTGATACATTCTGCTTAAGGTTTAGGCATCATGCATCTAGTGACAGGTTTCCTTTAATGAAAAAGTATTAGACGGTATGCATTTTTACTGGCTTGGCAATGCTCTAAGAAAAAAGGTATGCAAAATTAGCTCTTCTCAAGATGGAAGAAACTGTCCCATAACTCAATGTCTGACCCGTTAACAGGTTTGTAACATTCACTAATCAGTCTACTAGACGTTTTCAGACAGCAATTTTAGGGCTGGCTAGATGAGAGGCTTGTGATACATCTCTTGGTGGGGGGGATGGTCTTCAGAAAGGTCTCACTCCTTTTGGAGGAAACGGAATGGGATATCCCAAGTCATGCTGGAAGGCTCTATAAAAGTGTTAAGATTCACTTATAGGGAAGAAACCTCCTATAGGTGGCACTAAAAAAAAAAAAAAAAAAAAAAAAAAATCTTACCTCTGGATGAGAGCCAATTTGTTCATTTTTCATTTATACGTTTCATTTACACTTTGTAATATCAAGGAAATTTGTACACAAAAGGTTCTCTACACAGTGAAGACAAGCCGCAAGACTTACCCATTTGGCACATTTCAGATGGTCAAGAACTTACCCTACAAGGATACCACCCATATGAATATTGGGCATATTGGTCCACCATTCAGCCAAGAAATGCACAATGAGGCAGTCTGAATGGGGTTAAATCTATACGGTCATCTACCAATCTTGCCAATTAAAAGGACACGCTCACATTTCAAAATCACCAATATCCAAAGCAACAAAGACAAATTGGAACTTGTCATTATGACAATGATAACGTCACAACTGGCGGACTAGAGCGTAGATCAGATCTGGTAGATACTATGTATATGCCGTGCCATAGATATTGGATGAATTATCATAAAGTTAAGGTGGAGGGGATATAAATGTGAATACAACATTCTAAATGTAATAAATGAGCCCATTATACATCGTATCTCAGCTTCTCTTTGTGTTTCTGCACTGAATTTCAAGCCTGGAGGGGGAAGATGGAAAGAAGACAGGGCTGAGGATGATTTCAAGGTAGCAGCAGCGTCAGAAACACAACAGACAGCTGGTGTTTGGGTGGTGGTAAATCACCCTGAAATGAGCCTCTTCCCTCTGCTCAATGAGGCCTAAACAACAAAGGAAGGCACAGCTTGCAGCCGGACAGCCCGCTCGCCAGCCACAGACACAAATGACAGCTTCATTCAGAAGATTGGAGTCAATACAAAAGCCTCGAAATCAATCCGACATCCCGCGACCTTAGACAATGCTCCAAATCTTCTCAGAATCTAAGCCCCAGAAAAAGAGGGAACTGCATTCATGGCAGAT
Source organism: Oophaga sylvatica (assembly GCA_033576555.1). Lineage (NCBI taxonomy): Eukaryota > Metazoa > Chordata > Amphibia > Anura > Dendrobatidae > Oophaga > Oophaga sylvatica. The sequence goes on along the minus strand of JARQOD010000001.1, from coordinate 968,451,717 downwards.
CAAACCCCAAGCTTGGCACTCAATAGAGAGTTGAAAAAAAAAAAAAACCAAAGTATTCCTATTTTATTTATGGTGTGGTCTTGCCTGCCTGCTTCTTGCTCTCGCCAGGTCCCATTCTTCTAGAGTTGTGCTTTACACATCCAGCCAGCTGCGGAAGCAGCTTTCATATGGAAAAGGGGGTGATGGGTTTAACCAAGGATCTAGATTAAATTGAGTGATAAAACACTGCCCCTATATGAACCATTACATTTCAGTCACCTGCATAAATCATGCCATAGTACAACTTGTTCATATGAAGGATCGCCTGAAAGGGTGCAGAGGATGTAGTCACAAACTGGTGCCCAAGGGATTCCAAATCTTCTGGTCATAATGCCATATCTTACTAGTGTATGGTCCTCAAAATCTGAATGTGTATCTACATGTTAATAGCCATCAAGATGCCACCGTCAAAGTGGCCTCCATTCCAAAAATTGCTTTGGGTGACAATTATGAATTCTACATTTATGGAAAGTCTAAATGTAATATTGAGTAACTTCTCAAATATTTTGCCTTCTATGGATCTTGTTCTGGATAAAGTTTTTACTACAAGACCATCTATAACAAATGTCATATTTTGCGCCAAAAGGACAGATGTAGAAAGCAGCGGACACACGGGCGATATGATTGATAGCGGAAAGTACTACTACTTTCAACAATTGGATGCCGACCAAAGCATCTACGTAGAATATTGGATAGAACGAGATTAAAAGGATATCCCAAGATCGTACTCTTTCCCCTCTCGAAAGCTAGTCATCTCGCTCTACAGAAGTCACGATATATTGAGCCTAGAGGAAAGGCAAAAGTTGTATATTTCTGCATCGCATTGACCGGGCTCAAGCAATGAAGTCTGGCATTATCTTTCACAAAGTATGGGATATTTTGTCACGTGTGTAGGACATAAATATTCTTCAGCCTCATGAGCAAGTCTTGTGCCGCTGTGACTTGCACTTAATAAAATGACCAGTTACGAGCCGTCGCAAGTCAGTCGTTAGCATGGAAATGGTCTTCAAAAGTCATCCCTGTCAAAGCAAGGAGAGGTTCATCTGTTTTTGGCACACAGATCCATTTTGACCCTCTAAGTAGCTGACAACACTTCCTGCAATAAATGACAAGGAAACAAGGAGGTTAATTTAGCTGTGTGTGTTCAGCATGTAAGGGGCGCTTCTAGATCCCTTCCCCCATAGCCTTTCCCTCTAATGAGGTATATTAGCATTTAAAAAAGTGGGGTATGGCAGAACACTAAAAGGAAAAAAAAAATGTCTGCCTCGTCCACAATGGAAAATTGAATCCAATTTGGCTGTCAAGTCTTAAGCTTTTTTTTTTTTTTTTTCCTCTTGGCCTTTGTAACTTACCTTCTCCAATACACTTCTCAGCGGGGATCAAAATTAAACAGGCTGCCATATGCCATGCCTCACTTGTTGTCTGCTCCCTTCACTACCATCTGGTCTATTCTGCTCAGCCAAAGAAAAAGAGTTAAAAGAAAGAAAAAGGAGGAGGAAGGCCAGACACAATGAGATGGAAGGTGATGACGTTGTCCATCCCATCTGCTCTCTGGCCAGACTCTTGGATGACTCCCTGGCCTGGGAACAATTAACCTAAACTCCTGTCTTGTTTACTTAACCCAGTCTCAAATAATGATCAGTGGTGGTCTATGGTCTGACAGCTGAAACTCCTACCTCCAATTAATGAAGACCATTGACACTTGTAGGAACATCAAGTTTTTTCATCAAAGTCATAGAAAATGGCAACATCTCATAAGAATGACAGCGGCTACCTGAATATGTTAGGTCATGTTAGGAAAAATGGCAGCTAGCATTAAATTATATGGTGTCATTTTTTCCTAGATCTTCTCCTACACCTTAAAGGGAATCTGTCATCCCATTTTAGCCACATCAGCTAAAGATATGACTGAATAGTGCGTCCCATAAGCAAGCTATCGGTATGTAGCTTATATCCTGATACCCCCGTTTTGATAGCAAAGTACGTTAGTAAAGTTCGAATTTTTGGCTGTCAATCAGGTTGGTCCGGTCCAATGGGCGGCGGTTATTCGCTTCCCCCACCCGCCTCCATTCTTGCCGTACGTACTTTTTTTTTTCCTGTCCTTTGGCTTGCGCTGTGAAAGTCCCTTGCGCGTGTGCATTGTGCTTTTCCCAACAGTGGGCAAGCATACAATCATTACTGCGCAAGCAATTTCTGTCACTTTACTTGACCCAGCAGTCGTCCAGTCATTGCGACTTGCCGCTGATGACTTCCGGGCCAAGGAAAGTCAGCAAGACTGTCGCATGCGCAGTAATGATTTCCTACTTTGCCCACTGTTGGGCAAACAACACTGCGCACGCGCAGGGGCCCTGTTTCACCGCGCAATCGTGGAAACATTACGCTGTCTGTGATATTCACAGACAGCGTTACGTGAGAGAAGCGGAAGGAATAACCCCCGGAAGGAATAACCGCCACCCATCGGACCGCCCTGATTGACAGCCAAAAATACGAACTTTACTAAGGTATTTTGCTATCAAAACGAGGGTATCTGGATATAAGCTACATACTGATAGGTTGCTTATGGGATGCACTATTCAGTCATATCTTTAGCTAATATGGCTAAAATGGGGTGACAGATTCCCTTTAAATGGTCATTTCTATTATAACAGAAGTGGAAAAAGGATCTTAATTTTGAGAACATGGGTTACTGGACAGATGACAGAACTGTACATACACTAGTTTGGTCTGCAAGGGTTATGGACACTGCTAAGCATGCTCATCTGGCCGTTTCCATAAAGAAGATCATACACTTTAGATAAAGCCCCAAGATATAATACACAAGCATGCTTGATTCAGTCAACTGAGCATGTGTTTACAATGGGGAAACGGTGAAAGCTGCTGTCATAAAGATTGGGCATACTGGAATCCAACAGTCTGATCCTCCCTCACTCCTCAAAATCTGGGAAAAACAATTCCAAACCCCCTGCCTTAGCATGTTTTCTTCTCTTGCCATAGAATTTCTTAACTTTCTGTACTTGAATTTATGCAACCTGTGCTCAAAACCTGTCTTAATATAAAATTAAAGTATTAGTCATGTAGGTAATAATGGTAGACTTGCAAAAATATAAAAGAAACAAAAAATTGTACTAAAAATGTATAAAAAAAAATCCTGGCTTACTATTGAATTACATAATAATGATGCAAAACAGAAAGGAGTCTTTACAGGTAATGGAGTTCCTAGAGGGAATCTGTCAAGTTTGATATAGGGGCAGAGACCCCGATTCTAGCAATGTGTCACTTGGTATACTGGGTGCAGCAGTTGTGAGAGACAGTTTGCTCGGCTGTAGATCCAGTAGAGCTCAGTTATAACCCCAAGCACACCGCAGCGTTCTGTATACATTGCATAGTGACAGAGCTACTGGGGCATGGCTGGACTAGGAGACACAAGGTCCTCTAGTGACAATCTCCGGCTGAAAAAACACTGATTGTATTGAAAACAGAAAAAAACAGCTCAGTAAGTGACACATTGCTGGAATCGGGGTCTATACTCCTACATTATGGCACTCTCTGATTACATAGCAATAACCGGCTAACAGATTCCCTTTAAAAGACAACATCTCAAATAATGCATCATTTTGCATGTTCCATTGTGATGTCCATAAAATAGCACTGAGACAATGTGAACCACCACCAGGAAGAATGCAATCTAGTAGTTATAAAACATAACTATTAGATATCGCTCTAACAGACCAACTCTTGTATTGAAATAAACAGGCGGGCACCACTAGCAAAATTTACATGGTACGAGCGTTAAGTTCAGTAAATATGCTCATTAATTCTCACGCGGCTTCTGCTGCTGCTCTCAGCGGTAATCATTTCACAATCCATTATTATCAACTATGATAACGGCCGAAACTGCCCCAACCTGTTTAGGACCACAGATAATTGGTTTGTTTTAAGAGCCTCGTGTCCTGATGTGGTCAGACTGGACTGCCTAACATTTAGGAGCATCCCTCCATCTACAAGATGTTAGTAACGCTGAGGAATACAAAACGCATCCATGCCACCATTATTGAGAAGATGGCTGTGACCAGAAGTACACTTACAATGATCTATAGAACATGGGCGGAAAAAAGACCATTATAAAGGACGATAACCTCACTGCTCCCTAAAGACTACGTCAAAGTCGTGGTTACTGGGCAAAACGATACATTGCCAACCACTGAGCCACCATTCTGCCCTATATACATGATGTAGGGTCTAGTGGAATATTTGACCATCTCTAAAGGAACGAAGCTGAACCAGATAACTTAGTCAAGCTTTAAAGGCAAGGGTACATGACCTGTAGACAAGGGCTTATATGCGGCACGCAACGTCATTTGGTAATGTTCCCAACCACCTGATTAAAAGACATGTTAATAGGTTTCTGGTGACTTTCCACATTCACCCTGGTCACATGGACAAGTACTAATTGTGCACTGTGTGACCATTTCTGGGACCACCATATAATGGTAAAATGGGGTTCTCCAAACCCACGTGGCTCTCCATTGAAGATGAGATGTGGAGATGCAGTATGGTAGTTTCAATAACTCACAAATAGGGATGAGCGGACCCTTGGAAGTTCGTGTTCTTCGGGTTCAACCGAACTTCAGGTTAAAGTTCGGGTCAGGTACCAGGAGTCTACCCAAACTAACCAGAACCCGAAACCCATAGAAATGAATGGAAAATGGTCTTTAGTGTGTAAAATGGTCATAGTAAGGGTTAGAGGGCCACAGAACCTCTCTCTGGACTTCATCCGGAACTCCAAAAACAAACAGACTTCCAGGAGAAGTCCATGTTTGGAGTTCAACACAGATACAAACCTGTTGTGAATGTGTTAGAAATGAATTCTGAGCAGAAGCTCCCTCTGGTGGTTACAAACAGTACTGAACCATTCAATGAGGATTGGCAATCAGGAGTTACAGACTGGTCTTATATAAGGGAGGTTCCCTCCCATCATGGTTGCCGGTGATCAATTGTTCTTGTCTCAACTGTGGTTCCTGGTTCACTTGGAAGCTTGCTGAGTCTTGCCTGCATCTTCTGCTATCAGATAAGATATTTTCTGCTTTTATTTTTGTGCTTGCTTTTTGCATTGTTCCCTGCACTTCTGTGGAGGTCAGCCGGGTCCCCTCCGGGGGCTTGTGCTCCTCTCAGTTTATCTGAGCCACTGTTATTTGTTCATTTACCTTTTCCAGTTTTTTTCAGTGGCTGCGGCTTAGTTTTGTGACACCAGAGAACTAATTTAGGTGGTAGAGGTCGTGTGATCTCAGGTGTTTTTGCAATTAGTAGAGTTGGTATTTTTTAGGGTTTTTTGGATTGCAGTAAGTGTCCTTCCTATCCTTTTCTGTCCAGGTAGATTGGGCCCCAACGTTTGCTCATACTATTTTCTATCTGTGTCTGTATTTCCTCTTGTCTAACCGCCATTACATGTTTGGGGGCTTCCTATGTTCTTTGGGAATCTGCTCCGGGGCAGATAGCTTTCCTCTTTCTATCTTTAGGTGTAGTTAACCTCTCAGGCTGTGACGAGGCATCTAGGACCAACGTAGGTACGCTCCACGGCTGCCTTTAGTTGTGGTGGTAAGTCAGGGTACTGCGATCCAGTAGATTCCAACCTCTCTGGTGTATTGCCGTTTTTGCCTGCTCTCCTCAGCTACCAAATCATAACACAAACCCCAAATGTTATATTTCAGGTTCACTCAACTCTACTCTCAAACTTCCACAAAGACAAATCCTTTTCTAGATTGTGTAAGGGAATCTTGAGCTAGATCATCCTCAAAGTGGAACGGATTACACATTTATGGCACATGCTTTCGATATGCAAAAATGTCAAAAAGATGACAACCCCCCATCGTAACCTCTTAAGCCCCCGTCACAATAAGCGAGATCGCTGAAGCGTCACCGATCTTGTGACGCAACAGCGACCTAGCCAGCAATCTCGCTTAGTGTGACACGCAGCGACGACCAGTCCCCCCCTGCTGGGTATCGCTGATCGTTGTCGAATGGCCTGGACCATTTTTTTATCGTTGGTGTCCCGCTGGCCAGCGCGCATCGCTGCGTGTGACAGCGGGAGACCAACGATCAGCGACCTGGTATCCAATGTACACATCGGGTAACTAAGCGCCGCGCAGCGCTTAGTTAACTGATGTGTACACTGGATACCATCTCCCAGCGCTCTACAGCAGAAGCTGGGAGCCGGTATCCAATGTACACATCGGGTAACTAGGCGCCGCGCAGCGCTTAGTTACCCGATGTGTACACTGGATACCAGCGTGCTCGCTGGTCCTGATCGCTGAGCTCACCAGCGATCAGCTAACGATGTCCCAGCAATCCCATCCACATCGTATCGTTGGTGAGATCGCTGGGACATTGAAGAGTTTGACTGGACCCTTAGACGGCTTTAATTTGACAATGTGGCTTTTAGAAAAGGTTGTTCATCCCCGAATTAGAAGAATAAACAGCACAGATTGGAATTGGTAGGCTCTACAGTTCAGACATTTATTCTAGGAATTTCTGCTGACAAAGCTGTGAAAATCAGTGGAACACGTCAACTGTACTAGTCAATATTGTGGTTATGGTGAATGAAAGAAGAAAAAAAAAAATCTAAAACTTTAGGCAGAATAGATTTTCAGGTCTCTTTGCCCCGATACATGTCAATGTACATCAACTGCTTAAAAAAAAAAAAACACGAACAAAAACAAAAAACACAACACATTCTTGAAACTTTTCTTTTCCCAACATTTAAAAAAAAGTCACACTGTTTTTACATAACCTCTTGTACTTTCCATTCATTGATGGATTCGTGAAATTCTCCACAGCTCCTCCATTTCCAGAAGTGTGGAGACAGAAAGAAAGAGTCTCTGTGCGTCAGCCATCGCCGGGAAGGAAAATCAAATAGAATTTGTTTGTAACATTTTAAAAACATTCTCTAATACCTATATAAAAAGGAAGGCTGTTCGCTAATGGAATTTTTTAATAGTGAAGAGATCTCATTGACACCCGTCTCTGTGGAAATAAATACCATGAATGTCTCTTTTGTGAGGGAAATAAAAGTATGGCGGGAAAGGTGAGACAATTTCGGCAGAAAACAACAAAGAGGAAAGATCTTCATCAGTCACCAACTGTGATTCCAGATATCTGGAAATGAATACACTTCAAAAACAATTTTGAGGTCAGGCATTACATAAATACAGGGAGAGAAACATTCAAGAACTTTTGGATTACCAAAAAACGAGTGTGCGCGTGTGTCATGAAGAGAGGAGCGGGCAGGAGAAAGGACTAGTGGTCAGAAACATCTTCCTGGGCCAACTGACAGCATTACAATGCTTCCTAGAAATTTTATGAAAAATCACTTGATTTTTATCTTTCCCTAAGGGTCCGTTTACACCGACCGACGGCAGCACCAAATGACCGCCGATTGGTAAACAGGCAATCCACTCTAAACAATGCACACTGAGCACATAGCACATTGGATGGCCCGATTCTCGCACAAATTTTTTTTTTTTTTAATACAGGATAATGATTTTTTTTTTTTAATGCTGCTCAAAAAGATCATTTCACTCAATGAACGAGTGTTTTGCGCATTTGTCCGGTGATCAGTAACCCGCTTACTCTTTAGAACGCTCGTTCACGATGATTTTCTAGTGCAAATGAAGCTTAACTCTCATAATATGGTTATATTGATTTGTAACTAAAAGGCAAAAATGGTAAGAGGGAGATGCTGCTGCAGTTTCACTGGATATTGTAAGGGTAGGGTCCAGTGTAGGACTGGGGTGCCAAGGGCTTACCCGTAAACAACTCCAGGACCCCACTTTTCAGCTACATGCAAATGTGACTCAATCCTCAATCACAAATTTTTGTAACAATGAACTGGGTAGATTAGAAAATGAACAAGATGCTGCCTCTGTCTGTAAATAGTGATGCAAGTATATTGTGCCAAGTACTGATCATATAAAAGGGTGGTGGCCCACTCTTGTACAAGGGCCCACCGGAGGATTCTCCAGTTCTCCTGTGGGCCAGTCCAAGCCTGGTAAGGTCATACAACAGTTCTTTCACATCTAAGAAAAATGGCCAGATTACTGTGACCAGACTGGAATGAGTTTTTTTCAAACATGGGGTAGGGGGGAAAGAAGTTTCTCCACCATCATCATTCTGTTGTCAGTCCATGAAAAGCTGACTGCACTCAGATGTCATCCGTATGAGTCAGATTTTTGTACAGACCCAAGACATTCATTGCCAATTTTGATCGGACACTCGGGTCAAAATTGGACATGTATCAGATTTTTTCCTGCGGACCACTATCAGGAAAAAAAAAAAAACATGTACACAGCCACATAGAACACCATAGGTATGAGTGCTATTCGCGAAAAATCGGTCATGTACACAAGCTGTAATTGTGAAAATTGGGGATGAGGAGGGATATAAATCAGCATGACGATACATCTGTGCAACTTTTCTGGACAGCTCTTGTACCAGGAAGAACTCCTCTTCTTAGGAGTAGAGAAAAAATGTACATTTACAGAAATCAGCGAGGAAGGAAAAACACTTACAGCAGACTGAGAATGTTACAAGGACAATTACTGAGGTAACACACACCGGATAACATTAATACCTGAATACACATGCCCATAGGGGACCTGTTAACAACAAAGGCCTAGACGTAATTCGCTTGAGCAGCTATATCAAGTTCACCTGACCATAAATCTAAGGTTTGAGCTGTCAGTCGTGGGGCTACAAGTCACGCCAGAGATGATCGATGATGATTGACAGCTTCACTGCCAAGGAAGTTCTGGTGCAGTGTTCAACATTTTGCTGGTTGCATTTGAAGGTCCAATTTTAAGTTAATACTCATGGGACAAAAATTTCTTCAACTTGTCTACCCTTCAAGCAGCAAGAAAGCTTCAGTTCAAAGAGAATGTCAAAATACAAATGCATGTGGTTGAAACTCGGGGATCCCCGACCGACTATATAGTAAAAGCGTCAATGTAGAAGCAACGAGTAATGCTCATGTGGAACGTGTCATCAACAAACACTGACTCAAGCTGACAAGGGACGAGAAGCTTACACATCTGATCAAGGGACACAAAGAACAGACAGGTCAAACAGTTGGTCATGCCAAGAGATTCTTGACCTCATTTTTTCCCCCGTCACTTGTAAGAGTAATGGTGAAATGAAGCATAATGTAATGTAGGCCACTGATGAGCCAATTCATTTTGTTTCTTAGGAGCCAAACATGAACTTTCATAAACCTCAATAGAGGCCAAACCAAAAAGTTGACATGTGGCAAATTTACCTATTTTTATAGTTAGTTATTCTAGTTTTAATATTGAAAGACGACAAGTCCTTAGAGTTCAATCTATAGCCTAATATGTTGTTCCAGAATTGGCAAAAACTCCATAACGTAGATGCCAACTGCCCCATAGTAGGAGAAAATTTCCTTCAAAAGGCCACATACAGCAATCAGACTAGTTTCCTGGATTAATGTTCCCTCACAGAATCTAGTGCCCATGACCTGTAATATTATATATTTTTTTTAAGTGAATGAACTATTACATTATGTGTCAGAGTTCCATAGTCTCACTGCTGTTACAGTAAATATTTGTCTTCTGTGACAATTATGAAAATTTTCTTTCCTCTTGCTGTAACGCAGTGTTCCCAAACGTCGGTCCTCAAGAACCACCAAGTCATGTTTTCAGAATTTCATTAGTAATGCCCAAGCGATAATCGCATTACCTGGACAGACCATTCCTTCACCTGTACAATACTAAGACAATCCTGAATACGTGACCCGTTTGTAGCTCTTGAGGACCGGAGTTGGGATACACTGATGTAGAGGATGCCCCCTTGTCACTATCGCAGGCCTAGGTGTAAAAGATCATTAGAAAGATCTCTACACTGTCGCCTCATATATTTGTACATTGTAATAAGATCGCCCCTAAGGCTACATTTTTCTAAACTGCATAACCTCAAGTTTGATAACCTGTCTCAGTATTGCAGTTCATCCATTGCCTTAACGTCAGTCACTCATCTTTGTTCCCACTCTAGGCTAGCCATGTCTTTCTTGGAATACTTTGTACAATTTTTGCTCCAGTATTATATGTGTTCGCGATAGTGACTTGCATAGAGGCAAAATTATGTTCTTGAAATGAACATCAAGGCCTCAATTTTTTGCATGCCTTGATTTTATTGGCCTTGCCAGCGGTTGCCTGGCACTGGTCACCAAACTTGAGCTTGCTGTCACCCATACACACAAGTCTTTTCCAGTGACAGATTTACCCAGTATATTAACATTTAGTACATAATTATACATTTTATTTCCTCTGGCCAAATGCATGACATTACAGCCCAAGCCTCCAGTTTACATAAATACTTCTGTAATACTAAATAATCTTCCTTTCTTGATTAGCCTGCAGAGTTTAGCATCATCTGAAAATAATGAAATGTATGTCCTTTTTCTTTTAACGTTATTTATTTATGATAAGGTAGAGGGCCCAATGCTGACCCTGTGGTACCCCACTGTTAACTGTGTCCCAATCAGAGTGTATTCCATTAATAACTACACTCTTTTTAATATCACGGAGCCAACTTGTTAATCCAATTGCACACATTTTCCCCCTAGTCTCCTTGTTCCCATTTTTTTTTATTAACCTTATCTGTGGCACCATATTGAATGCCTTTAAAAAAGTCCAAATATACGAAATCCACCCCTGTACCCTGGTCTATTCTGCAAGTCACCACCTCCTAGAAACTAATCAGATTAGCTTGAAAGGACCGATCCCTCATAAACCCATGTTGATGCTGATCTGGGAGGTTATTTTTCTTTAGATCCTCCCAAAAAGCTTTTAGGCTAAGTGCACACGATCAGGAATAATTGCGTTTTTTTTCGCGGTTTTTCCGCGGTTTTCCGCGGTAAAAACGCGATAAAAACGCAAGCATTAAGCATCCTATACATGTTAATTGATTCCGCATGTTTTGGCCACATGTTGCGTTTTTTTCCGCGAAAAAAAACGCTTTGCGGAAAAAATAGCAACATGTTCATTAATTTTGCGGAATGTAAGCGGTTCATGTGCGGTGGTACCCAGGGTCTGGAGGAGAGGAGACTCTCCTCCAGGCCCTGGGTACCATATCCCTGGTAAAACAATAATTAAAATAAAAAATAATGATATTCTCACCTTCCGGCGGCCCCCGCAGCCTTCCCGCGGCCCCCGCAGCCTTCCCGCCTTCAGCGACGCTCCCGGCAACTTCCGGTCCCAAGAGTCCTTTGCGAGAATCACCCAGATGGCATAGCGGTCTCGCGAGATGTACGTCATCGGTGTGATTTGTCGCAAAGCATCCTTGGGACCGGAGTTGCCGGGAGCGTCGCTGAAGGCGGGAAGGCTGCGGGGGCCGCCGGAAGGTGAGAATATCATTATTTATTATTTTTTTTATTATTTTTACATTAGATCTTTTTACTATTGATGCGACATAGGCGGCATCAATAGTAAAAAGTTGGTCACACTTGTCAAACACTATGTTTGACTCGTGTGACCAACCTGTCAATCAGTTTTCCAAGCGATGCTACAGATCGCTAGGAAAACGCTAGCATTCTGCAAGCTAATTACGCTTGCAAAACGCTATTATTCTGGCGGGAATCAGCATACAAAAAACGTGCGTATTTCCTGCAGGAGAAGTGCGGGATTGCCGCGGAAATTTCCGCGGCAATTCCGCAACGTGTGAACTTAGCCTTAAAGAGGTTTTTCTTATCTTTACGGTAAAAAGACAACAAAAACAGATTTTTGATTTTTTGAATTTTTTTTTATTTCAGATTTTAAGTCAAGCGGTGATTTTCAAAAGCACAATGTCCACATATAGTCGCAATAGATTTACTTTTGTCTGTAAGATACCTGCTCCCCCAATTTTTTATTTCAGAGTTATTACACTATACTATTGGTCCAAAAGTCAAGCCAATTATTAAACTAATCAAACCAGTTTTCATGGTCTTTATACAAGACATAATCTTGATACTCACAAACATGCTTATAGAGGAACGTGTTATAACTCAAGGTAACAAAATCCATCCAATACCCCTAATACCCATTTCTAATCTGGCACCTTCACAGTAGTAGGACAATGTAGGATACCTGTCACCACAGCCACTAAGCTGAGGTCTAAATAAACTCTTGTCCGGTGTATGTTTTAGATCTTCATTTAATGACTTGTTATGATAGTAGTTTTACCTTTCAAAAGCTAAGGCTGGTTGTGCAAACTCTGCATACCGTTGAACAGTAGTGCACTAGAGTTTTGGCATTTCAGTCGTTAGCTCTCTCAGAGAACACATGAGCACTCGGTGGAACGATGGGACAGTATAGGAACGTATGGCAGGTTGTGAAGGTTTCCATCCCGGCAATCAGTAGCACCATTGATTGGCTGGCAGCCATTTAAAGTGTATATTGGGCTTTCGAGTCAAAGCTTTACTGTCAGTCATGTATGAGGCAGTGACAAGCAAGAAAAGTAAAGTGGTTTATCTTGAATTCAGATAATATGAGGAAATACAATAATCCGTAACCAATACAGGAAGGACACCAAGATATTAGAGTTTAGAAACATTTTCTGCAATGCCTCTCTATCAGCTACAATGATCACTAGACAACTACAAAACCATCTAATTAAGTTTCGACACGAAAAAAGAAAACGTTTTCCAATTTCAGCACAGGAGTCAACTTAACGGGTGTCAGAGGCTAATGAAAAAAAAAAAGGTGAACCAAACCCACCAGCCAAGGACGATCTGGTTTAAGTTTAACGTTGGCCATGCACCTTAAATATGTATAAAACTGAGTCAACACTGCGAATCCACAGCTTGACCAGGGGCCAAGGATTGAGCACAGATTTCAATTGCCCAATCCGGTTGTTCTAAGGGATTACTTCCTTCTTCCCCGAGTGTTGGAAGGGGTCTAGAGAAACGGCTGTTGACTGGACATTTAAAGAGTATGGGCAACTTAAGTCAGATTGGGAGCTTAAAGATTTTGGACATTCTAAAACCCCAAAATTCTTATTTGCCACACACAGATTTTTTTCATTTTTCAACGTGCAAATCAATACCAGTCATGATACTTTTTTCCCCCTAACCATCATACTCTCAAAGAGACTGAACAGTAAAGGTGTTACTTTGAGGAGTAAAAGAAAATGCACTAGGCCCCCCATGTTACTTTTTGTCACCAACGTTCCCCAGTGCCCAGCTATCTTTCCTACCCCCAGCCCAAATGGAGATTTAAACATCAGATGTGATGTCCCATCAAGCACCTGCCACCAGGGACAAAGAACACTTTTCCCACGTTGGCCAGGAAACTGACTTAATACCGTAAAAGTTTTTAAACTTTGATGTAATAAGATTTTTCTTATTTAAAAAAAAAGTTGCAAAAACACTGGATATAGGTGTCCATAGATTATCAACCAAAGCTTGGTTAGAACCGGAACTTGTCGGAACCAGATTCTTTGCATCCTCGTTCTGTGCAATGATTGTTGCATGTCGGCACAATATATTGTAATCATAACTTCTCTGAAGATGTGTGAAGAGGAAGTGAGTTGACCACAAAAGTAGATAAAAAGTTTTCTTAGCAAAGAAGCTAATTGGAAATGCAAAGAAAACCACAAAGTTCTGTAAAAGCATCAAGAAAATCTTATGTATTGAACATAGTGGCCAAGGTATGAAAAATCAAGATATCTCATCGGCCAGTGGTCTACAACCTATGGTTCTTTAGCTGTTGCGAGACTGCTGAGCCTCAAACACAATTTGTGCAGGAGTATAGCATTTGGGCTACATGCAAAAAATGTCATTCATTTGCCCGTTGTTGGTTTTTACAGTGGATACATGGCTTAGACTTTTTCATCCAGTTATTGTGTGCAAACACATACCAACAATATTAGTATAGCGTTGCATGAAGCTAAGCAGGCGTGTAACGATAAAAAGGTCCATGGGTTAGCGCAACACTGACATCCTGGACTCTGAAGAGTCTAAAAGACCCAATTGCGTAAATAGCAAGACCAGTATGAGGATGATGTATGATGGTTGGGAGGGAAAGGTGGGGGGACCCGGTTGCAGAATTTATACTGAGATCCAGGAGTATCAGCTCTGAGATTATCTAAATATATAACGCCGGCACTCCAAAGATTAGTTTTTTTTTCCTGTAGGCTTTGACAAACCTAAATGAAGGGAGGCAACCCATAGTGAACTAGCTATTGTCAAAGTACAAATCCTGACATGTCCCAGCAGGCAATGGCTGGTCAGGCGTGCTAATATTGCAGTTCCTTATCAGCTATCAAAGTCACATGATGCTTTTGCCTGCAGCACAAGTTCTAACACCATCAGCTAATCTTTAATTCATAGTTTAAATGTCACATTACTTCACGAGAAATAGTGCTTCAGGTCACCCCAATGTCACAGACTTGACGTTAGTCCACAGCTTTGTCGAGAATTCCAAGGTTTCAAAATGAAGCGTGTAGCTTCTGTTTGCAGCATGCTATGGTTCAGTGGGCGCCTTGATATCGTCGATCAATAAATATAGCATGAGGTTACAAATAAGGACTTCACATAGCTACTTTACTGTACAGTGAAGGGTGCAAGCATTTGATAGCATCCCCTAAACTATATTAGTCGAATGGAGGGACCCTGCAAAAATCATCTCATAAAGCAATAGGTGAACTATGTTCTAGTTGACAACTGACTTTGTTATTTGCAAATCCTGTAATATAAAAGACAGATGGTACACGCCGTCCTCTGCTTCAGTATTGGGCCATCACTGGTGCTATGGTCTCGAAAACTGGCTGCAACAGTGATGTCACATCATCAACCGCTCACGTCACCACCGCAGCCGCCAATCACGGAGTTCAGTGGATCATGCCGCCTGTATCAGCAGATCCACCGAGCTTCGTGATTGTTATTGCTGCAGCCGAAGTGATATTACTCGCTGTCCCTACCTCCAGCATTGACTCATCATTGCTGCTCTGGTTCTAGTATTGGTTGCAGCAGTGACATCACATCAATAGCTCTCCACCACTACAGCCAATCACCAAACTCGTCTGCATTGGCAGATGCGATGAGCTCAGCGATTGGCTTCACAAGTGATGTGAGCGGTTTATTTGACATTACTGCTACAGCCATAACACTGACTGTAGCAGCGCCAGGGAGCCTTCATCTAGAAACAGAGCCACATACGTCCATGGGTATTGTAGCTCAGTTCGAATAAATAGATCAGAGCTGCAAAACCATACACAGCTTGTTGGACAGGTTTATGACTAGTTCTAGAGGAGAGCAGATATTTTCTAAATTTGGACAAACCTTTCCAAGAAGGTCCAATGCATAAAAAAAAAAGCCACCTTATATAGACGTTTTTCAAAACGTTTCCAACCATAAAGAGAAATTTAGGTATCTGGGCTCTGGAAGACTGTGGTGTCCATTACTGCCACCAAATTCAAAGACTATCTTTACACATATTAGTAAAATATATTATGGGCCATCACAGTAGCCAAATAACAAGGTTGACTCGTTTAGGTCCATCTCGCTCTTCTCTGCCCAAACTCTGCATAATTATCAAAGACAAAAGCTCCTAGAGTTTTTTCTCCCAACTCTCCCTGTATTTGTTCTAGCTCACCTTCCTGTCCAGCCAAGAAACATGACTTACAGATTATATACTTCTTAATATCAGATGAATATTTTTCTTAGCTACTTCTTTCTTAAGACTCACTCTTAATAAAGCGCAGTTAATATTTTAACAAAACTGTCAAAACAAGTCAAAACATCTCTGCATGTTCTTGGGCGTCAACTCCTTGCTAGGAGTAGCATAGATTCCTACAACCAATTATTAACCAAGCCTGTTAAAATTAACACCACCTTTTCCCTTGTGAAGAAAAAAAACAAAACAAAACATTGAAATGTATACGTTCTACTCCCATCCAATGAAGACATTTCACTTTAGAAACTCCAGGAAGACTTTTCCACCACCAAGGTCACGGTGACCTTGAATCCTCAAGCAGTTGGCATCTGTAGCTTATGCCCGTCAGTAGCTTGTTACACAGACACAAATGTGATCGGTCACAGTTGGAAAGCCATGTGCTTGTACGGGATAAAATTTCGAGCCTTCCCGTATACAGTTACAAAAGCCCTATTGAGCGTGGTCTTCATTGACTAATTTTTTATGCAATGACAGTTCATTCAATATCCACCATTGTACGACCTCCAGATCAGCTGCCCAGATAAAATGTAACCGAGCAGATGCCTTGAATGTAAATATACTAATCTGAACGCGAGTCTGGCTTTTATAGGAGATGTAGTCAGAGTAATAGGCTGGGAAAAAAAAAATCTGATCTTTAAAGGGTCTTTCAAAGATTGCTCTTTGCCGAAAGCAACAAATGGTCCTGGACTGAACAGTTGTATGCTAATTCCCAAGCTTGTGTGATCTAGCATTCAATAAGGTGAAAAGCAGAACTTCATCTACATAACACTTGTTCTGAAGCGTGACTTACACAAAAATATATACATGAATGCATGCAAATGTAAAAACTGCCTAAAAGGCACAAAATCCAGGAGGGTAAAACGGCAAAAAAAAAAAAAAGTAGACTAAAGTGTTATTTTTGAGGTGCAATTACACAGACTATTTCATGAGAAACTTCTGTAGATATCACATAAAGTGTGTAATACTAGTATAAAGTTTATGAGATGGGATGCAGACAATCTACTGAATAGGACCAGGGGTCGAAAACAGCTCAATGGGACTCTGTCCTTGCAGCTACATTTCCAACTGTCCACTAGTGAGGCTCAACGGTTTTCCCAATTATATACAGGGTGTACAGGACACCCCAGCTTCTACAGAGAGCTGGAGTTCACCCTGATGCCTCAGACATGGGGCAGATACATCAGATCTGTTGCATGCTTTGGAAAGCCCAAGACTTCAGATTCATTTGGGAACGCTTTATAGACCTATATCCATGGTTTTTCATGTTAATATTGACCCTGATAGTCTTGCTTGTCTACTAAGATTTGTGCAAAATGTAGTGGTTTCTTTATAATGGCCTGTGAATAAGATACTCGAAAGACTCCTGTGGCTGCCAGCTACGTCATTGTACATCAATCACATGATTGATATTGCGATAGTATGCTACAACTATTATGTATGTACCAAGGTATGTGATTCTATGGGGTAGATTCAAAGCTTTTACACAAAGTGTACATATGCCCAATTTATCCACTACTATAAGATAATAAAAAGGAGGCAGCACACCATAGTACAAAAAAGTGCTTTTATAAGCACATGTGGGAACGTTTCCATCCTATCACAGGACATTTCTCAAACCTTGGCAAACAGGTTGTCAGTCGACGTGCTGGGAGTGATTACAGCGCACTCACTGTGTAGATAGCGGTGACTTACAGCCCCGACGACTGGAAGCGAGCGGCTGCAGGGAAAATATAACTGTTTTCTCCCTGGAGCCGCTGCTCCAGGGAGCATTTCTGGAGGTAACAGATTCCCTTTAATAAGCAGTTTAATTGATTTTCAAGAATTTTGATGAAAAACAAACGAGTCAGTCACATCACGACACAGTAATGGAAATGGATTTTAATCAGTTGGTTATGAAAAGTTGTGTGTTGCATCTAAGATCTCTTTCACACTTCAGTCGTTTGGCGCGAGTTAAAATCCGCCAAAGTGTGAAAAAAAGCGGATCTGCCAGAAAAGTGGAAAAACGGATCAGTTTTCAGACGGATCCGTCATGAACTTTTCAACCGGAGAATACATGGTACGCATGTCTGACACGGAGGAGAGAGAGAGAGAGACCCCGGACAGTGTTCTCAGCATTTCCTATGGAAGGAACGGATCCGCTGGCGGATTACGTCAAAAACGGATGGCAGCGGATCCGCCACCCATAGGCGCCCATTATAAAAAATGGCGGACGCGGCGGCTCCATCATAGTCCGCCATTTTGACGCACACAAAAAACGTTGCATTGAACATTTTCAAAAAAAGGCGGACGCCAAATTTATGGCAGATCCGTGAAAAAACGGATCAAACGGACGACCATCCGTCAAAATCCGTCACTAATGCAAGTCAATGGGAAAAAAGCGGATCCGCCAAAAAAAATGGCCAATCCGTTTTTTTCACACTTTGGCAGATTTTGACTGACGTCGCACGACTGAAGTGTGAAAGAGGCCTAACCAGGACAAAATTGCGGAGCATAACACATGACTTCTGTATCCCATGCAAATGCATGCAAAGCCCATGGTCTGTGCTGAAGTCTCTGAAAATAACCATAAAGGACTTTTTTTTTTATTCAACAGACACATGGGAAAGCGGTCATAATCTTCTGCATTCCCTAAATTAACACATAAAACTCACAAAGTATGGGACTCCCCGTGCATAGCGGACACTAGCAGCTGCAACCTCTGACTTGTTCTCAGAATGGCAGGGAATTGAATCAAAGGCTAAAAGAAGAAAGAAACAACCTTCCCTTGGGGGGAGAGGGGGAAACACAATACCAGACACTCTCACACTTTACAAATACAACGAGGCCTTATTTTATTTTTCGTCCTCAACAAAGAGCTGTTGGCATTTTCTCCCGATTCCTTGCCGCATCCAGTAGAGCAGATGGTGTCCTGTGCTCTCCAAGTGCCGCTCTGCACACACGGGGGAAGGAAGATCCGAACCAGCAGGGTGGATTCAACATCATATTATCTTGTCTGTGTGCATGGAATGTGCTCAGGTTATGAATCATGCATGGAAAATGTGTTGAAACCTTCACGGCCTGCTATTATTAGAAAGTACGTCAACGAGCACCGGGAATAACTGGGCTCCTAATAAATCAAATGACAAAACATTTGAAGGCAAAACAAGTCTCTAAATGAGGAGATCAGTGAGCACGATGTCAAACAGCTCCGAATCCAAAGAGCAATTTATCCAGAAATCAAAAAGGTCAAGAGCTGACCACTTATGTCAATGTCATGGGACGACCAATATGGCTGTTATTTCTGTTCTAGTTGGGAATGTTCCCTAGATTTTCCCTTCTATATTAGCAGGCAAGATTGCCATTTTAGACTAAAATTAAAAAAAGAAAAAAAAAACATGGGTTGGAGGCCTGTAATGGAAGCCATTGATAGTCCTACATATCCAAGATGGCCCTATGCTTCCAAGATGGCCCAATCTTTACAAAACAAGGTCTAGAAAACTTTCCTGTAGTACATAGCATAATCTAAAGATTCCACATACGTTCACAGCTGAAACGTATAAACACCCTGTGAAATGCAGCAGTAGTCAAGGTAAGGCCCGCCATCGTTGGCAGAAAGAAAACAAACATACTTGTCCTGCAAGTTACAGCTTCATAACTTGAGCAAAAATCATGCTGACCCAGAACAGGAGACGGCGTCAAATTTGCGTGAGAAGGGAAAAGTCATAGTTTACTATTCAGAAAACCGCAACAGAATCAAACCTACTTTAGGATTCCTTGAGGGACCTTAAAAATTGACTAAATACAGTAGGTAAGAGGCCATCACTGGAAGTCTGACCCAACAATCGAAACGCAGGGACATCCAGCCCAATTGTGCTTTGTCAGTGTTGCTCCAGATAAATCAAGAAACATAAATCTGAATGAGATTGAACTAATAAATGCATATAATGGGCACTTTTTCTATAAAATGTGTGCCAGTTCTAAAGTCATTGACCTCAACAATTGAATTTTCCAATAGGATATATTATATTTGGCTGAATGTCCTATAAATAAGAAAATACCACCCAAGCCAAAATATGTCAATCGTCTCCTCAAATTATTTTCCTCTCAAAAACAGTCAATGACTTATGACCGAGTTGTCTCCAAACCCAACGGGGTTGATACATTATGCTTGGATTTAGAGTTAATTCATGATCTACCTGCTTCTAGGCAATGGGATATTAATCAGAAAGGAGATAGGAATCCCCAACTTTTTGGAACAGCCAGGCACAGTGTGGAATATCCATTAATTTAAGAGCTTGCCAAGAGTACAGCAAGAAAAATGATGAAAACATCTGTGGGTTGGCAGGATGGGATGGAAGACAGGAACGCATTAATGAGAGATTTCGAAACAGCTATGACTTACTGACTTCGAACATATGGGAATGGCAGATAAAGCTCAGGAAATCCATGGAAGTTCAGAACTTAATCCACTCTACTAACATGTGAAACCCATTATCCTCCATGGTTCATGGATAAAACAGAAGAAGGACATTGGAAAAACTCCTAAAAGAACAGTATATAATTGCAAAAAAGGGTCTTTATCCTCAAACGATGATACTCCTTTCCATGGACTATCTGGTACTCATGGTGGTGCCAGGTCTAAAATCAAAAACATGCATAGAAGAATAAGATACAAGAAGGAGCAACAAGAGATAAACCTATGGTTTTACATACGGCCGCAAGTAAACCATCATGATAATGGAGTTAAATCGAAAACATTTGGTCTCCCACAGCCAATATTTTAGGATCACTGGCCCCACAAGGCTAGCTGCACTATAATAAGACCTCCACTTCTTCTCAAACCATCAAGTCTCCAATCAATCTGTGAATACATTTACACCAAAATCTCTGCAAATTGTTAAACATTTAAAAAAAAAAAGGACTCCAGGCAGATACACCTCAATTCTTCAGAAATATAATGTGATCCCTTGAGATCCAAGAAATAGGAAGAAAAATCTTAAAATCTACAGGTCTTACATTTTTTCGTTTCCGCCAAGAATGATAATCGGTAAAACAAGACCATCAAACACATCTTATACCTGTCATTTCGAGACGCCAGTTGGGGTTGATAACGTCCCATCGCACGGAGCGGGGGGTACCGCCAGGTGCTGTCCACCACCATGCTGTTATTTAAATGACTTTCAAACTTTCTGTGGTTTACCACCCGGCGTTATTTGCATCGATACAGCACAACTCATGCCACTGAGCCATATGTAAACATTAGCCGGGAAATGTGTTTTAAAATATCAGCAGGGAGCAAAATCCATTTCTGTAGTTTGCAAACCAATTGTTTCAACTCCAGCGTGAGCCCTGAGAACTTAGCAGATGCCGCCTCGGTCATCAACACGTGCAAACAACAAGAAACGGTAATACTGTGCTTACGCCACCAAACGCATGCCGCTCGATTTTCATTATTAGCATACTATACATAGAACGATGGAGCAGACCTCATCCAGAGCTGTAATCATAATTCTGCAGGCTACTGAGATGATGCCCAGTACCTCGATGTATTGAATTAATAATGGATCTGGCTGACGGTTCTTATTTTTCCTTCTTGAGGAGAGCCTGATTGTATATTTTTCTCCCGTGGAGCATTGCTTTTAAGTCTCCACACACTGCTACATCTCTTAAAAGGGAATTGGTCAGGTTTTTTTGTACATTAATCTAAGAGCAGCATGATGTAGGTAAGGGGTGAAACGCAGATTCCATGGATGTGTCAATTACTAGACTGTGTGTTGCCATTTCAATAAAATAAGTGTTTTATCAGCAGACTATCACTGTAGGACTAGATGTCTCGTGCCTCCTAGTCAACCTGTTCTGTATAACCACACCCCCACCACTGTGCATTGGCAGAAAGCTTCCAATCAGTGGTGTGGGCGGTGTTATACAGAGCTCAGCATTCTGAGATTTGCAGCAGAGAAAACAGGGATTTTATCAAAATGATAGTAAGCAGAACAAGTGACATATTGCTGGAATCAGAATATCAACCCCTACATTACACTGCTCTTGGATTACATAGTAAAAAAAACTTTGAATGAGATCCAGCACCTTTACCAAAGGGGTGCATTGTTAAACCAGTGACTCCGTTTACTAGCAGAATAGTGAATATATCTTTTAGATTTTTTTATTATTGTATTCTTGTATGCATTTATTATATGTGTATTAACTATATCGTCATAGTGGAAGGGGAACCTATACTTGAGTGTTAACCCTGTAACTGATCAACCTCAGGGGCCAGGTGGCCGAAGCAACCAGAAAATTACTGGTGGTGCCAAACTTTTAGTTATTTTCTGATGATGTCTATGATCTTTGGTCTGGGAATGTACTGTTAGGTCAGTTAGAAAGTCACACTGGCTCCTGGAGTCATTTATTCAGAAAAATATTTTCTTTTTTAGTGAAAATGCTGCATTTTTCCCCAAAAAGTGTCCACATCAAAACGCACAAACCAATAGCTGTCTACACAGCTTGTGCTCTTGTTGCACTTTTTGGGATACATTTTACCTTTTGATGCATTTTTGGTTGATAGCGGTTTTTAATGCATTTTTTTAGTGCTTAAATCCTACAATTCCTCACTTAAAAATGCACCTGAAATTTTACATTTGTTTTTAATGTTTCAGATATTGGGGAGTGAGGTAGGGAACACACAAAAACTGAATTCTGCAGGGTCTTTTAAAAGCCACCATGAGGGATCACATCCACTTTGCTTGAACTGTACAACAAAATGAGTTGTTGTTGTACACATAAAAAAATAAAGCAACAGAACCACATTTTCACGACACCCGTAAAATCTACATTTTTTTTTTGCTCTCTGATTTATGCCTGTTTCATAGGGAAGAAAATGACCACGAGATCCGGACCCTTTATTTTTCTACTGAACCAAAATTAGATCACCAAATGATGATCAAAGCTTGAATTGGTAGGATCCTTAGGAACATGTAAAGAGATTGGCCAGGAGCAGAAAAACATGGCATCATTCTTACATTTACAGTGACATAGCCATCCCCGGGGTGAGTACGGGCTATAGATCCTTCTCATTTTCTTCAATAGAGGGGAAGCCGCACTAACAGACAACTCACTGACAGACATGCTGCCATTTCTACAAAGTTGGGAGCCTCAAATCCCCTTTCTGGGTTGACATTTGGAAATTTGTTGGAATAGTTGGCTACTAACACTTGGAACTTTGTGTGTTGCAAAAAGTCCCGCCACTTTTTTATTTTTTGCACTTTGGCGATCATTAACAACCTACTCTACGTGTCCTAAAACACTAACAAAAAAGGCAAAATGATAAAAAGATCAAAAAAAAAAAAAAAAAAATCACGAGGAGTAAGAAGTGTAATGTGATCCAGAAGGTCACGACCATTATTTAAGGGAAACCAGGTAAATGTAATCACCTACGTGATTAATACAAAGCTTCACTCATGGAAAATGATAAATGTCAAACCTCCTCCCCAACAATCACACGAATCTGGGTCACACCGGTGGTTTGTGTAGAGGACGACACTTCCTTCAGACCCGGCCAATGAAACAGTCACTACACTGTCTCCATCGCTCTATAGAGTAGGATTCTTATACAGAACCTACTCTTTACACCGAAGATC
The DNA here is from genome assembly GCA_033576555.1 of Oophaga sylvatica. NCBI lineage: Eukaryota > Metazoa > Chordata > Amphibia > Anura > Dendrobatidae > Oophaga > Oophaga sylvatica. Next base: position 968,428,340 of record JARQOD010000001.1, on the reverse strand, counting down.
TACTCAATACGGGCTTTAATGTATCTCATAAAAAAAAAATCCCCTTCATCCCACCACCCAGTCATTTGATTTGCCCCTTTTACCCCGGGAAGAAACTTTTTAAGCTGCCTCTTGACTTTGTTACTAGTACTATAGTACTTTAGGATTGAGGAGGCCAACTTAGGGCGAATAAATCGGAGCGAGATCAGAACGCAGGGCAGTGACTGGCCGGTGGCTCTCCCGACTAGAGCACAATAGGTTCATGTATTTCTATGCAGCGGTCACACTCGGGTCAGGTGGGGGAGCCAACGGCCAGTCACACACTTTGTGCCGATCTCGATCTAATTTACACGGCTGTCTCACTGCACCCTCATAGTGAAAGGTATCGAGTATATGAGCCAAGCAGCGTGTGACTTGACCCATCTCCCCTTCCCTGTCCGTCTAGAAGGAATGCACACATAGCGGTTTGTTTGTTTTTTTGCAGCAATGAAATTTTTTTTAATCAGCATATTTGGTGCATAAAACAAGCATTTTCCAGTACCGGCATAATCAATAAGCTTTCTGGAGTTTTTTTCTGAGTGTATTTTGAGCCCTGCTGCATTTTTTTGGGCCAAGACCCAATATATCAATTCTTTCAGTAATTTTGCTGCACTTTCAAATGAATTGGTAAAAAAAGTTAAAAAAAAACCCTGCAAAAATAAAAACCGCATGTATTCATGTAGTGTTTTTCCTGCCACTATTTGATTAGATTAAAAAATCTTTAAATAAAAAAAAAAAACGCAAAGTGTGAACATACCCATACCATTATCTATGATGATGGAAGGAGGAGCTGTGCTCATTTTCAGAACACCCAAGGGGTTAGAAAAAATATAATTTGGGATCATCTACTCCACTAGATGTATACCTACTCATGACAGGAGGTCTAACAAGTGGTAGGGTGCAGTGTAAGTAACACAGAATATAAGTTGTGTGTATGTATATAATAAGGCCTGATTAGAAGAGCTGATGAACGGCAATCAAGAATTTTGGCCAGCGTAAAATGCCGGCGAACACCTGACGAATGAGCAAAACTTAAGATCGTGGGTCTATCCAATCATATTTATCAGTAGTGCATCGCCTCTATTGAGAACGATCCTTCTGCCAGCATCAGTTTTCGTGAAACTGGGTTAACAGGCCAGCAAACTAAGTTACAAGGAACATGTCAATATCAGCCAGTCTAATCGGTCCTTTGGACTCTTAGGAGTTTTCCACTACTTAAGACTGAAAAGTGACCATGAATTTCGATCTCTTACCTTCTTTTTCAAATGAGCTCGCTCGTCTTCCTTTGCAGTTTTGCTATTTTTCCCAGATTTGGAGAGTTTCTGCTCTCCAGATTGCTTTATAGTAATTTTAATCTCTGGGGGGCAAATATAGTTTTCCAGGTTCTTCGGAGGCTTCTTTGCCCTCTTCGTGGTCTGAATCTTAAGTTTTAGACTTCCCTCGGTAAAATTGGCCTCCTTAATGGAAAACTCTTGTTCTTCTAAACCATCTCCTGTCACCCACTTCTCACTATCCGCGTTGGAGTTTGAATCCACATCTCTGCTGGATCCTAGTTCCTCCTCTTCTTCTGGTTCCATAGACTCTCCATTTCCAGGTCCAGTCTTAGTGGCCCAGGTGCTGACTTTATGGTGTTGTCTCCACCGGTAGAGCCAGATGTCGATGTCTTCACAGAAGAAACAGAAGGCAGGAAGTCTGTCTCACAACATCGTTGTCGGGTACTGCTGCTTACATTTTCACGTTGCTCCATGGCAAATTCAACAATCCACTAACTTTTGAGCAAAGTATGTTGGAGTTGGACTGGCGATTCAGTCTATAGAAGTAGCAGTGTTTAAAGGTTTGCCTTAGAGTCCAAAATCAGCAATGATGAATGAGAACTGGAAATCTGAAAAAAATAAAGGAACCAGTTTAAAAAACAGAAATCTAACATTTCACTTAAGTTGATAACAAAAGGAGAATATCACAACTAAATATACTCAGTCCCAGTTTTATTTCTCTTTTATTAGCCACAAGATGAAAACTACCAATACACATTCAGTTCTGATCAAAGAAATGATCTTATGTATGGGTCTTGCCTGGTAATTTCTGCATATGACAGCCATGTTTTCCAAGATCAAACTTCATCCCACAGTTTCTCAAGCCAAGGTTAAACTTCATCCTACAGATACTGCATAAGGAGATCTCACATAATTTCATCTCTAATACAATGTGAAGGGCTTATCTCATCAAATGTTCTCATGGGAGAAACACATCTACACTTCCAGCAAACAACTGATTGGGACAGGGACGTAGACAGCCAAGTCATAACTCATCAGTGGCCAATGCAGGAGAATTGTAGTATTATATGGTAGTCATCTATGTAGTACACAAGGACAACTTGAGTCCACCAAAAAAGAAGCTGCTCATGGAGATTTTCAGGATTTAGGGTTCCTAAAACATGTGCTAAAATTAAATTGAGGTACAATGTGGACACTACACCTAATGAGCACCAGAAAAGTGAGGATCTGGTGTGGTTGCAACGTGATGGAGTACTTAAATAGGTATTCACATCTAGGACCTGGCATTCTAAAGGGGTTGTCAGGGACTTTAACATTGATAGCATATCCTTAGGATAGGTCATCATTGACTTGTCAGTGGGAGTTCGACACTCGACACTTCCACCAATCAGCTGCTCCCTGTGTCGGCTTAGGATACATATCATAGCTCCGTCGATTGTGTATTGGTCATGGCCAGGTACTGCACAACTCCCCCAATTCAAATCAATAAAAGGTGTATTTGCAGTACCCAGCTGCGGCCATTTTACCACTGAAGGAGTTGTGAAGCTTCGTAACAGTCGGCACAGACGCCGGCAACAGCTGTGTGGCAGAGCTTCCGAATGTTGCACCCCTACCGATCAGACATTGATGATGTAGCCTAAATAGGCCAATAATATTAATGTCCCATACAACTTTTTTAAGCTCCAAAATGGAGTATCTACATATTAGGCCTGTTTTACACTTCCGTTTTGTGTCAGTCAAAATCCGTCAAACTGCGAAAAAAACTGATGCGAGAGAGAGAGAGAGAGCGCTTTCTGTGCCAAAAATGGTATCTGGGGTCAAATTTATGGAAGGGAAATTCTTCTGGGCATTTTCAGTGTACAAAAACGGAATCCGTTACGCATCCATTCTAGCTGATGACGGACGCAAGCAGATCCGTCACCGTCAGTCTTTTTGACGCAGATAAAAAACGTTCCTATGAACATTTTTAACGCCTGACGGATCGTCATTTTATGACGGATCCGTCGCACGACTCACGAAACGGAAGGCCATCCTTCATAATCCGTCGCTAATACAAGTCTATGGGGAAAAAAAAAAAAAAAAGGATCCGCCGAATCCTTTTTTTTCTGCCAATGATGGATTTTGACTGATGACACAAAAAGGAAGTGTGAAACAGGCTTTAGACTGAAACATCTAGTAACTAGAGTTGAGCAAATTTTTCAAATTCGGTTCCAATTACGATCAGCTGTGAATATTGTATTTGCAATATTCGCCGAACGTCAACGGTAGTCAATGGGAGTAGAAATGAACAAATATATATATACACACACACACACACACACACACAATCGATTGTCAAGCATAAATTCGGCACTAATAGGGTACCAATATAGCACAAATATGATATTCAGATTTGGTGGACAATTCAAAACATATTCGCTCAAATCTACTAGTAACTGAAAACTCTTTCCTAAGTAAGGTGAGTGGGAGGAGAATCCGAGAGGATCAACAGGTAAAGTCCCATACTCTGATTGTTGGAACACATGCAGGTTACAATTCTTGTCAAGCAGTTAAAACTTGGCACTGAAACAGCACTGCAGCAGAATGACTGGGAGAGAAGGGATTAAGGCTTCTTTTACACTTACCAGGTTTTTTGTGGCCCGTAATTGCGGGCCGTATACGCCGCAGAAAAGGCGGTCTGCCACAATAACCGGTATCCAAATACTATGGAAGAAGTTTTGGAAAAAAAATAATAAAAGTGGCGTTGCGCAAAACTGGAAGTGACTGTGCACCGCAAAAACAAACGGAAGTTTGTTTTTGCAGCTCCACTGAGTTTCAGTGGGGGCCGTATCCGTACGCCGGCAGGATCTTTTTTAACGGCCGCAAGTACGGCATAAAAACAGAGGCAGCCATTTTGAGGCAAATCTAGATAGTGAGAAGACGTTAGAGCCAACAGTATAGCAATAGAGATATGGGGAAAAAGCAATTAAGGCCCTGAGAGGTCAGATGTTTACACGTCTTTTAAGGATAATTGAAGGATTTGCACTACTTTTGATTTGCTATTAATCAGTTCTCGCCAATCAAAAATTTGGGGAAAGCAGGAAAATTCGGAAGCGTCGCCCATCTTTATAGTTAAAATTAAGTTTAATCTTTACTTTATATAAAAAAAAAAAAAACACCATTTTTAATCAACAAATATTCAATTCTCCTATCTTTTGCGTATCCTGCCCTTGACCACTCTACAATTTGAGGCCATCATCTCTAGGGGTGGAATGGTTCACATTGAAGAAAAACTAATTGGTGTGTGGATGCTCAATGGGCAAAAATAATCAATCTGAAACTTCTTCCTTCTGAAGGAGAGTTACTTTATTTCTTGTTGGACACCAGCATTATGAAAGAGTTGAATGAACGACACCATGACTGGTTGGACGCAATACACAGATTATTTGGGACAATAAAATGCGTCCATTGGTGAAGCATCACTGATGTAAACCATCACAGAGTTCATCATATCTGCACAACTCAAAGAAAAAATTGTGAAAACCATCTACTTAGTTCAAAAAAAGATTAAATAACTAAGAAATCTGCCAAGTCAAACAATGGAGAACTTAAGCAAAGGAATCTTGACCCGACCAGGTTAAAAACCACATTCCAAGGAGAACACGGCTGAAAGATTCCATCATGCCCGACACATTCCCAATGAGACCTACAAATTACCATAAACGTTAGTGGTTTCCTAACATCTGCATCAGCTAATCTCTAACATTTCAACTCATTTTGATCACTGAGCTCCGTGTACTGACAGCCCGTGGAGTTCGTACAAGTTAGAAGCACCAAGGTTTGACTCCGCCAAGTACACAGATGTGCGGAAGTTGGAGGGTGTGCCGGCGAGTCAACCTCTTTACGTTGTATCACGTTTCTGAACAGACAAACATTTCCTAGAAATTGGTTTTCTATGGTTTCTCTGATCTGTCGCCTTAGAGGTGGGAACCTGCTAGTCGATGTTATCGCTGCATATAAATTACCATCACTGAATAGGAGCCACAGAAACAAAAAAAAGTCAACAACGAAGATATTTAGGTGCACAGACAAGGCTACTAAAAATGGAGGTTGCAGGTGGATATCTCTTAAAGGGAATCTGTCAAAAGGTTTTTGTCAGCCAATCTGAGAGCAGCATAATGTAGAGCCAGGGACCCTCATTCCAGGAATGTATCACTTACTGGGCAGCTTGCTGTAGTTTTTATAAAATTACCATTTTTCAGCAGACCATCCTTAGAGGACTAGAATAGGACCTGCTCTGCTGGGTAGTCCTCCATATTCATGATCTCTGTATAAACCCACCCCCCATCACCGATTGGCAGTTTTGTATACACTGCCATGGGCAGAAAGCTGCCAATCCTGGTGTAGGCGGGGAAATGCAGAGCTCAGCATTCAGAAAACTGGTAGATCAGCAAATCATGATTTTAATCAAAACTACAGCAAGCAGCCCAGTAAGTGATACATGTCTGGAATCAGGGTCTCTGCCCCTACATTATGCTGCTCTCCGCATATAAAAAAAAAAAAAAAAAACTGGTGACAGTGATTTTAAAACCAGCAACTCTACACATTTTTTTTTTTATATAATGCAAATTATCAAGAGATTGTCCCAAAATTAGAAAGATATGGCTGCTCCTTGCGGGTGGAAAAAAAATGAAAAATAACAAATAAATAAATATAATATATATATCCAATGAATGACCATTTCTAGTGACCAGCAGCCTCCATAGCAGAATATAATTAGGGATGAGCGTAACCGTGGAAGTTTGGGTTCTGGTACCTGACCTCAGCTTTATTCCACAGTTAACCCGAACTTGAACCTGAACCTCCCTGAAAACAATAGAGACCCGAACTTTGGGTCTGGGCAAGAAAAATCTGTGTCTCTGCAACCAACTTCCCAAGGAACTTTGAACATTGCAACAGACTTCTGGAAAGTCGTGCTTGGTTGCAACGACACTAACTGACCGGTGCGAGCGCCGAACTTTGAGGATCGGGTTCCCTAATCTCTAATTATGATGAAACGAATGTGGGTTTTCATTACTAGAGATGAGCGAATATGTTTGGAAAACGATCGCCGAATCCGAAGGTGCCATATCCGTACCATGTTAGTGCCGATTTTATGTTGGATGATCGTTTCCGAACATATTCGCTCATCTGTACTCCCACTGACTCCAATGGCGTTTGGCGAAGCAACTACGCCGATCGCAATCCGAATCGAATATTGAAATATTCGCTCGTCTCTAGTCATTACCTAGAAATACAATTGTGGATCACTCACCAATTGCTGGAGGGTCGGCCACCAAGACCTCCACAAACCCTAAAAAGAGCCTCTGCAGACTCCGTCTGACAATGACCTGAGAGGACTAGCACATGTCCGACTTCAAATTGGATTCTGCAGACCAGATTCTCAGGATCAGTGGGGGTCTCAGCAACAATAGGGGTCTCAGTAGGCAGATCCCCAGCAATAAGTAAAAATCACCCATCTTTGTAATCGATAACTTAGTATCCGAAAAACCCTTAAGTTATCCCCACCTGTTAAAGTGGACCATGCATCCCCATGAGGAGCAATAATACCTACAGTATTAAATATTAGGGACAGCTTTAGATATCTATTGGTAATACCTAGGGGGCAGAGACGGACATATCATTGGTGCATCCTCTAGTTAGACATAGGCCACCTCCGAAACATAAAGAAGCTTCTGGCATCACCAGAACTATTGGACTGAACAGGGCCCATACCTATTTTGGCACAAGGGTCCTCATCTGTACGTGTCCATCACAATAGGGGGGGAACATTTATTTAACAACTGACAAATCAGGTCAATATTGTTTCTGATATAAGCTGTGAGGTTTTTTCGTATTATTTTTTGGAAACTAGACTGACAGTTCTTGCTCAGTAATGTCTTGGGTTCACTAGCTGAGCAGTAGCCTAAAGTCACTTTTTTTTCCTTCTAACAGGTGCTACATAAATCACTTCCCTCTTACAGTCCAGACATGGGAGGAACAATGTTTCGTTTGGCCTGCACAGCAGACATCAGTGGGATACTCCTTCTCATTAACGTAGGCTGATAGACACACATTGATGATGGGAATGTGGCATACCCTTTAGACTTTAGTCTACAGTCAAAAATTAACAAGCTCACAAATGTTAACAGGAAACCTCCCGGAGAAGTGACCATGAATGGTAGAGCTACTGGCCAGGAAAACTCCAGAGAGAACTTATGTAACCACAATTGCATATGGAGCCGGCCTATAAAGAGCCCCACTGGGCGATAGAAGACCCCTAATATTCCCGAAGAGCAGATTATGTATACTATTGTACCATATTGAGTTTCCAACCTACTGCTCGATGGCCCATATCTACATTATCTTCCAGATGTCCTCAGGAACATGTGTCTAATGACCATTGGTGATATCTCCACAACTCACCTTTTGGGCCGATCTTTGTTTAATTGCTAGTAGAAATATTTTCTCCGAAGACTCACACTATCGGTACTTCGAGAAAGAAAATATAAAAAATATGATATACTATAATATACAAGACATGAGGTCCATGATGGGACCAGGTTCTCATAGTATAACAGGAACCTACAGCGACTGGGCAGATTGGTTCTTGCAGAAGTCAACTAGGGATAACTTTGAAGGTGGCCATTTTTGGTTTGGTTCTTCAGGAGACCAGCAGAATATGGAATCTTGCAAGTAATGCCCCATTGGGGGGAAAAAAAAAAAAGAAACTTTCAAATTAACTCAGGAGGAGAAGTAATCTCACGAATGCCACTTATCGGTGGCGGCTAAGCTCTGAAAACATGGCCAGTAGGAATCCATTCTAGGCTGGTTTCTTTAAAGGGAATTGTCACCCTAAATTAGTGGGATATTTAAATGATGGCAGTCAGGTCAGATGGGCGGTGTTTTGGGTACTTGCCTTAACATGTTGTTCGCCACTGTCTCCATTATTTCTGGGAATTGTAGTCGTTGCCCTCCATATAACGCGCCTGCACATTGCAATCTTGAATTGCGCACGTGCAGTATGCTTTGCCCGCAGATTGCAATGCGCAGGCGCGTTATATGGAGGGCAACGACTACAATTCCCAGAAATAATGGAGACAGCGGCGAACAACATGTTAAGGCAAGTACCCAAAACACCGCCCATCTGACCTGACTGCCATCATTTAAATATTCCGCCAATTTAGGGTGACAGATTCCCTTTATGGAGAGCAAGCTTCTCCAAAGCTCCATCAAGAACATCTTATCCAGCTAACCAAATCCCGGTCTACACCGTGGAGGGGGAAGTACGGTGAAACGGCTGACCGTAAATGGTAGTCTATATTGGCCAATACCTCTGTTTATGTCACAAGCTTGTTAAAGCGAATCAATCAACAGATTGTTACCCTGAGAGGAGCATGATGTAGAGGCAGAGACCCCGATTCTAGCAATGCATCACTCACTGGGTTGCTTGCTGCAGTTTTGATAAAATCACCATTTTAATCAGCTGCAGAAAGGGAAAGGCATACAGCTGAACATTCAAAGCCAAATCCAATAATCTCCCAATATGTCACCAAAAAGAACAAGGTCCAGTAGGTTGCTCACTAAAGGTTGACATGGAAGAAACATCTGACACTTTATGACCAACCTTAAAGAAAATCTGTCAACAGATTTTTGCTACCATGGGTGAGTAGCATGAAGTAGGGGCAGAGACCCCGATTCCAGGCATGTGTCACTTACTGGGTTTCTTGCCGTTTTACGAAAATCCTTGTTTTATCAGCTGCAGATCTAGCAGTTCTCTGAATGCTGAGCTCTGTATAACTCCGCCCACACCACTGATTGGCTGACTATGCATGGTATACACAGAAAGCGGCCAATCAGTGGTGGGGGCGGAGTTATAAAGAGCTTATAAATATATGGAGGACTACATGGCCACAAGTTTACTGCTCCTCTAGTAATAATTTCCTGAAGATAAAACTGAGGGGGTAATTTCTCAAATAACCATTTTAGGTAAAAGGGAGGATGGACATGTTCATGTTTTGTGAAGTTGATGGGCCACAAAAATCCTTTTCTTGGTAAAATCACCAAAACATAATTCACAGAGCTAAACATACACCAGTATAGGTCCTAGAACATGTAACGGAATTCAGATACCCAAAAATACCCTCAATGGACTTTCTTCCCTACGTGATCCCCAAGTCCTGACAAACCCCTTTAAGGAACATTTTTTTTTTTTTTTTTTCTTACAAACATCTCCAGAACCTTCCAGGATAATTTCCTTCATACACACAATGCAGTAAGGACTAATACATTTTCCATTTATAATTTGTCATCTTTATTTATTACTCCGGTCGCGAGCGGAGACGAAGCGTTCCTCCAGAAACGCAAGGACAAACTGCTGCCAGGCTGGCAATATTACAGTAAAGGGTTTATTAATGCAGATAAATGTACATATCTGCACATATATCACAGGATTTATAGCAAAGGCGGTTAATAAGCTTCAGGGGGTAATAAAACAGCAGACGACAGATTTCCCCTGGTGAAGTATAAACGCTGTCATTTGGAATTACGACAGCGACCGACACTCAATCCGACCGCAGCAATGAGTGAGAGCATTTTACACATAAGTGCAGCTTCACCGAGGAAACTCGAGCCCCGAGGAGCGGCTCACGCCGACGGGTCCCGACAAGGTTCTCGCTTCCAGTTTGTTGCTGAAGAACATATGAGAAATTCTTCATAACAAAGTATAGAAAAAAAAAAAGTTTCATTCCATGTAGCGCCGTGGAGCTCGTCCATAGTCAGGTGATGGCGGCATGCAAGTTCCAACCAATTGCAGCTTTTGCTTGGAACAAACTTCAAAAGGGAAATTTTCAGCAGCTTTTTATTACCCATCTGAGAGCAGCATAATGTACGGGCAGAAACACAGATTCCAGCGATGTATCACTTACTGGACTGCTCGCTGTAGTTTTGAAAAAAAAAAAAAAAAATCCCTGTTTCCTCTGCTGCAGATCTAGCAGAGCTCTGAATGCTGAGCTGTGTATAATCCCGCCCACACCTCTGATTGGCAGCTTATGCACAGTGTACAAAGAAAGCAGCCAATCAGTGGTGGGGCAGAGTTATACAGAGCTCATAATTATAGAGGACTACCTCTATGATAATCTACTGCTGATTTTATTGAAACTACAGGAAGCAGCCCAGGAAGTGACAAGTCACTGGAATGAGGATCTCAGCCCCTATAGTAAGCTGCTCTCAGATTAGATGGCAAAAACCTGGTGTCAGATTCCCATTAACCCTGTTCCAAGGGAGATTTAAAGGAATTGTCCACTTTGTCAAATTAACAATCTTGCTTATGGAAGTATTAATTCAGCTCTCTGAAGCAACATGGTTACTAATCCAAATATATTCTTGACTTTTAAGATTTTATTATTAATGAACCAAAGCATTGCCGATTATAACACGTGTGATTTTGATAACGTAGCCACAAGAGATGGGCAGACACCTGGATGTTTGGGTCCAGCGGGTTCAGCCGAACAGTTACAAAAAGTTCGGATTCAGGTACCAAAACAGCACCCGGACCCGAATTCCATTTATTTGATTGGGGGTCCCGAACAACCAGTGCTTGCCACGGACTACTGCCACTAATAACAGTCAAAGCAGGAATGAAGGATTGGAGTATTATTGATCAGCCGGCTCCTGCACTGTAAATAAAAAATAAAAAAAAAGACATGGGTTCCCCTGTATTTTCTATAACAGCCAGGCAAAACTCACAGCTGGAGGCTGCAACCCGCAGCTGTCAGCACGGCTAGTTATCAAGAATAGAGGGGTTCCCATGCAGTTTTTTTTTTTTAATTTAAATAATTTAAAAATATGGCATGTGGTCCCCCTCATTTTTGACACCCAGCCTTGCTAAAGCAGACAGCTGGGGGCTGGTATTCTCTGGCTGGTAAGGGGCCATGGATATCGTCCCCCCAACCTAAAAATAGCAGTCCACAGCCGCCCAGAAAAGGCACATCTATTAGATGTGCCAATTCTGGCGCTTCGCCCAGCTCTTCTCACTTGACCCTTAGTGGTGGCAAGTGGGATTCATATTTGTGTGGTTGATGTCACTGTTGTATTGTCAGGTGACATCAAGTCCACGACTTAGTAATGGATAGGTGTCTATAATACACCTATCTGTTACTAATCCTATATTTGTATTGTAAATAAAGACACAGCCAGAATAACGTCTTTTATTTGAAATAAAACAAAACACACTTTTACTTTATTTAAAAATAAACACAGTTATACTCACCTAACGCCCAGTTCCACCAAAGCCCTCGTTCTCCTGTAATAAACTAAAATAAAAAACTACAATATCACTCACCTCTCCATCTTTCTGTCCCACGCCGCAATCCATGTCTGGGGGATAAACAGCTTTCAACCTGCATGGTGCCAAGATGCGACTGTCCAGGCTGAGAACCACTGGTGAATAAGTGGCTGCGTGCGCAGCATCAGTGATGTCATCAAGGTTACCACCGGTCACTGAGGCTGCGTTCCCAGGCGGGCTGAACTGTGGTAATCTCGGCGAGATCCCTGCTTGCACCGTGTGAGTTTTTCTCACGATGCTAGCGGAGATCTCACTGAGGTCATGGCAGTTCAGCCTGGTTGGGAACGCAGCCTCAGAGACCGAAGGTAACCTCGATGACATCACCGCTGGTCAATGATGCTGCGCTTGCAGCAGTTCAGTCACCAAGACATGGATTACGCCGTGGGACAGAACGACGGAAAGATGAGGGATATTTTATTTTTAATTTTCTTACAGAAAACGAGGGCTTTGGTGGAATTAATAATAATAATAATAATAATAATCTTTATTTATATAGCGCCATCATATTCCGCAGCGCTTTACAGTTTAACAGTTTCAAAACACAAGTCATAAGTAACAACGTTAACAATACAGTAATTAAAGCAAAATAAGACGGCCCTGCTCGTGAGAGCTTACAATCTACAATGAGGTGGGGGAGATACAAAATACAGGTGTGTATATACAATGGTGCATTTACAATGATGGTCCAGCCATCTTAAGGGAGTGAGGGATGGATGGAGATAGTGAATGGGCTACACACACACACACACACACTTACACATAGAATGACTTTGATTAGTGAATGTGATAGGCCGCTCTGAACAGATGTGTTTTGAGGGAGCGCCTGAAACCATGCAAATTGTGGATAGTCCTAATTTCTTGGGGTAGAGCATTCCAGAGGATTGGCGCAGCGCGGGAGAAGTCTTGGAGTCGGGAGTGGGAGGTACGGATTAGTGCAGAGGTTAGTCGAAAGTCGTTTGCAGAGCGCAGCAGTCGGTTAGGCCGATAGATAGAAATGAGGGAGGAGATGTAGGGGGGTGCTGCAGTGTGGAGAGCTTTGTGGGTGAGAACAAGTACTTTGAATTGGATCCTATAATGAATGGGCAGCCAGTGTAAGGACTGGCGAAGAGCGGACGCGTCCGAGTACCGATTAGCCAGATGGATAACCTGGCTGCTGCATTAAGGATGGACTGGAGAGGGGATAGTCGAGTAATGGGGAGGCCAAGTAATAGAGCGTTACAGTAGTCCAGGCGGGAGTGGATCAATGCTACAGTGAGGGTTTTTGTTGTTTCCATGGTGAGAAAAGGGCGGATTCTAGAGATGTTCTTTAGGTGTAGGCGGCAAGAGCGGGCAAGAGATTGTATATGGGAGGTGAAGGAGAGATTGGTATCAAACATAACACCCAGACAGCGAGCCTGCTGCCGGGGTGTTATTATGGTGCCGCCCACTGAGAGGGAAATGTCAGATTTAGGGAGGTTAGTAGACGGCGGGAGCAGAAGAAGTTCAGTTTTGGAGAGGTTGAGTTTCAGATAGAGAGCAGACATGATGTTGGAGACTGCGGATAGACAGTCGGTGGCGTTCTGTAGTACAGCGGGGGTAAGGTCGGGGGATGACGTGTATAATTGTGTAAGTATTCAAGCAGCTGACAGCACTCGGGAGTTAGCACGGATGCACGTTCAGGCGTTCAAGGATCCAAATGAACAACAGTCCAACGAAAAAATAGGAACAGCATCCAATCCAGGTGAAGTATAACAAGTCTTTATTCAGCCACCATAAAATACAATGTATAATTGTGTGTCATCAGCATAAAGATGGTACTGAAAGCCAAATCTGCTGATGGTCTGTCCAATTGGGGCGGTGTAGAGAGAGAAGAGAAGGGGGCCAAGGACTGATCCCTGGGGTACACCGACAGTGAGAGGGAGAGGAGATGAAGTGGAGCCAGAGAACGAAACACTGAAGGAGCGGTCAGAAAGATAGGAGGAGAACCAGGAGAGAACAGTGTCCTTAATACCTAGAGAGTGGAGCCTGGACAGTAGGAGACGGTGGTCAACCGTGTCAACCGTGTCGAAAGCTGCAGAAAGGTCGAGTAGAATGAGCAGAGAGTGGTCGCCGTTACGTTTTGCTGTCAGAAGGTCATTGGTCACTTTGATGAGTGCAGTTTCAGTCGAATGTAGGGGTCGGAAGGGGTCGGAAGCCGGACTGTGAAGGGTCTAGGAGGGAGTGAGTGGAGAGGTAACGGGTGAGGCGGGAGTAGACTAGGCGCTCCAAAAGTTTGGAGATGAAGGGGAGATTGGAGACCGGTCTGTAGTTGTTTGTGCAGGAAGGGTCAAGAGCGGGTTTCTTTAGTAGTGGAGTAATGATGGAGTGTTTGAAGGAGGATGGGAAAATGCCAGAGGAGAGTGAGAGATTGAAGATTGTAGTTAGGTGAGTTGTGACAACAGGAGAAAGAGACTGGAGGAGATGTGAGGGGATGGGGTCGGTAGTGCATGTAGTCGGACGAGAGGAAGAGAGGAGTCTGGAGACTTCTTCTTCTGTGATGGGATCAAATGTGGAAATTGAGCCAGGGGAAATGCAGGGTGGGATGGGAGTCACAGCACTTGGTGGTTGAGAGCAGATTTCCTGACGGATAGTATCTATTTTTTCTATAAAGTGGGAGGCCAGGTCATCAGCACAAATGTCTGTGATAGGGGCTTGTGCTTTTGGCCTGAGGAGGGAGTGAAAAGTGTCAAAAAGTTTCTTGGGGTTGTTGGCTAGTGAGGAGATCAGTGTGGTGAAGTAGGTCTGTTTGGCGAGGTGAAGGGCAGCATTATAAGTTCTTAACATGAATTTAAAGTGGATGAAGTCTTCTGGTGTGCGGGTTTTTCTCCATAGGCGTTCAGCACTCCTAGAGCATCGCTGGAGAAGGTGAGTTTGCGATGTGAGCCAGGGCTGTTTTACTGTGTGTTTGGAAGTTCTGAGGGTGAGCGGTGCTACTTGGTCAAGGGTGCTTTTAAGAATGTCATTGTAGTGCTGAACAGCCAGATTAGGACAAGAAAAAGAGGAGATTGGGGACAGCGAAGAGTGTAGGGAGTCTGAAAGTGTCTGAGGGTTAATGGCTTGCAGATTTCTGAATGTGCGGTAGGTAGGAGTTCGCTGGGGTGGTGGAGGATTTGTGAGCGTGAAGGAGAGAATGTTGTGGTCAGAGAGTGGAAGCGGTGAGTTATTTAGGTGGGAAATTGAACAGAGGCAGACAAAGACCAGGTCAAGGGTGTTGCCATCCTTGTGTGTCTCAGAGGTTGAAAGCTGTGAGAGGCCTAGAGAAGTGGTTAGTGATAGAAGCTGAGATGCAGATGTGGAAGTAGGACTGTTAATGGGGATGTTGAAGTCTCCAAGGATAAGGGTTGGTAGTTCTGAGGACATGAAGTGCGGCAGCCAGGCTGAGAAGTGGTCAAGGAACTGGGTGGATGAGCCTGGGGCGTATATGACGCTATTTGAGGGAGAGGATGGAAGAGCCTGATGTGGGACCTCAAAGAAGGGATGAGAGTGATGGAATTGGGGGGGATGACCGGGAAGCTTGTGGGGAGGTATCCCACTCCCCTGCTGTTGTGGGTCTCGGATGGGAGACTGAAGCACTAGGAAATGGCAGAGGAGACGTCAGATCTGATCGGTTCAGTGAGGCAAATGTAGACGGCTCACGTTGTAAACAGGATCCTCGCTATCAACGTGAGATAATGAGAAAATGGACCCATTTGGTCTCACAAGAACGATTGATGTTCCATATTATTATTTTTTGCATTGATTTATTGTGCAATTTGTGTTTTTTTCTTATTCGTATGGAAAATTTAAGACTTGTCAAATCACATGACATTTTTCTGATCGTATTGGTCTTCCTTTGTTAAAATGGCTTGCTGAATATTCAGCTGATAAAGATCCTGTATCGAAACGGAGCTTGCTGAGCTTCCAGGAGATGCCATTATCAGTTTATGATCAATAGATGAGATTTTATTGAAGTGGATCCTTTTCCTTCATTTCTCAGTGAGGGCCAACAGATGAAGAGAGTTGTTCAGAAAGTAGTTGTGCAGGAAAGATAGTTTATTGCATGCAGACCTTGGATTCCAGAGGGCACAGTTGAAAGAAGGAGATGAGGGAGTGCAAGTAATATTAACAAGATTATTATGGTTTCGAAATGAGGTAGGGTAGGGATTGAGGTTGGGGGATGGACCAGGGTTGGGGGAGATGTCCCCTGAAATCAGTAGGAGTAGGAAGATAAAGAGCAGGTAGTTGTTGGATTTATAAATAGGTTTTTTCTGAGATATGTTTGGGCAAGATGGGCTGAGTTTTCTTAGGAAGGTGAGGAGTGCATGGGAACTGTACATGGGAGAGGGAAGTATGGAGGGGCTGATGTATATGAGTCGTGATGGAGGGGGGATGGGGAAGTGAATGTGGATGGCAAGGGAACACAGGAGGATAGAGATAGAGAACATAATTTAAAAGAAAGCAAAGTGTGGGTTACCTGATTCCTGCCCTGATTAACTGCCATGGATAACTGCCTTTTACTCGATGCTTGTCTTTCGTGATGCTTTGCTTTCTGTGATGCGTGCGCCCCCTTACTGCATGCGCCCCTTAGACTACTCCTAAATATATAGTCCACACTACAGGGTCAGGAAAGTGGGATTGTGGGGGCTGTTTTGGGATAATTTGCCAGCTGGGGCCAGCACACCAGGGGGTGGTTAGATCATCAAAGGCTACCTGGCAACATCTATATGCTTTAGCACCTTCCACCTGATAGCATCTAGAGAGGCCCCAGTCACCGGGATATAAAGCAGTAAGTATTTTAAACACAGTGCAAAAATGAATTATTCCAAAGCCTTATTAACAGGCACATTAAACTATGTTGCAAGATGGTAAAGCAGTGCTTGGCAGCAAGTAGAGGTATGGAGTGCACACCATTAATATATAGTGCAGCATTCAACACAGATAGCAGAGGTGGGGATTCTATTCAGCTGTTTGCTTCCACTGAATGCAGTTCATACCATTAATATATAGTGCAGCATTCAACACAGATAGCAGAGGTGGGGATTCTATCAGTGTTGCTCACTGAATGCAGTTCATACCATTATATAGCAGCAACCGATAGAGGGGTTTTCAGCTTTTTCATGCAGTTCATACCTGTGTGAATTAGGCGTTAGGCGAGTATAATGGTAGTTGTTATTTTTAAATAAAAAAGTAAAATTGTGTTTTTATTTCAAATAAAAGACTTTATTCTGGCTGTGTCTTTATTTACCACATAACTATAGAATTAGTAATGGATAGGTGTATTATAGACACCTCTACATTACTAAGCTGTGGGCTTGATGTCACCTGACAAAACAAAGGTGACAGCAACCTCACAAATATGAACCCCACTTGCCAACACTACAGGGCAAGTGGGAAGAGTCGGGCAAAGCGCCAGAATTGGAGAATCTACTAGATGTGCCTTTTCTGGGGGGCTGCGAGCTACTATTTTTTAGGCTGGAGGGGTAATATCCATGGCCCCTTACCAGCCTGAGAACACCAGCCCCCAGCTGTCTGCTTTAGCAAGGCTGTTTGTCAAAAAAATGGGGTGGTTATTAAATTATTGAAATAATTAAAAAATACGGCGTGGGGACCCCTCTATTCGATAACCAGCCTTGCTGAAGTTGACAGCTGAGGGTTGCAGCCCCAGCTGTGAGTTTTGCCTGGCTGGTTATCAAAAATAAAAAGGAACCCATGCTGTTTTTTTTTTTTGCTTTTTTTTTTTTTTTATAAATATTTATTTACAGCACAGGAGCTGGCTGATGAATACTCCCAATCAGCCGTTCCTGCTCTCGCTGTTATTAGCGGCAGCAGGCTTGGATGATGGGAGCAGTAGTCCCATCAGCTTAAACCAGCGACCGGAGGTAAACTTTATACCTCCGATCACAGCTGAGAGCTCACGCTGTCTTTCGAACTGCAGGAACCGCAGCTCTCTGACCGACTAGCACTGATGATTTTACCACCGATCAGAAGCGGTGTTTGCCGCGCTGTCATGCACATGACAGCATGACAAACACCCGGTGTTCGGGCAGCTGAACCCGAACAGTAACATGGACTTCCTAGTGAAGTCCTTGTTCGGTGTCCATGCCAGAACAGTAGGTGTTTAGTACATACGCCAAACTTTAATGTTCGGGCTCGCACATCTCTAGTAGCCATAATTCAGTAGTTTTGATTGATGAGAGTCCAGGATCTGAAGCTCCAACTGATCCCTGAAAGGAAAGTGCAGAAGTCTTCACCTTATCATGGAGCATGTAAAGGCAACACATAGATCTGTACATCCATAAGACTGAGCTGTACGGTATGGTAAGCCAAAGGCTTTTTCCCCCCTCAAGTGAGTAACAAGTGGGGGGTCTCAGGACCTGGTAGATATTACACAAAGACCCCAATTCGTCAACATCAGCAGTCTTCTTATCAGTGTTGATGAAGGGAGGCAAGTGGAAGACAGACGCTCCCGATTCCTTGAGATGAGTATGCCTAGTAATGAATCAGTAACGCCTGACAAGTTGACCACTTTAAAAATCTTACTCCAGTCGCTGACTGGAGTAAGATTATTGCTGTAAGTTACCAATATTGGTGTAAGGTGAATTCATGAGTTCAAAATTGTGGCAAAATTGCCCTGATGTATTGGGGACAAAGTATTTTCAAATTCAGGTTCTGCAGATTTTCCTCCAAACTGCAATACCTCATTCTGCCAGCATACAAGAGTGGCGCTGTTTCAAGTATAGAAAAAGCTGATTTTTTTTACCCCCCCCAGAGTCAGTTGTTTGGAAACATCCCAAAAGGATATGTACAAGAAGCAAACTTTTAGACATATGGACTCTCAGAATTTGCCTTGTCCTGTTACTCTAAAGTTTACCAAGCTCAGTTCTTACAGTCATTGTTGTTCGTGAGATCAACGCCTGACCGCAAGTCATACTGAAACTCCAGCAGGAAACGCAGCATTAGAAGAAAATGCTCATCGACTTCATCTTCCCACAGTTTGTCTTTTCAGACCAGGGACACGTGATCACACAAACCTTCTCCTGTAACTTTCTAGTAGTTTCCTAATGACAACACTTTGCCTGGAAACTCAGGTGTACATCACGACAAAACAGGAGAATCATGGTCAATGTCTGGAGAAAAGCCTGACGACTGACGAGCGCTTACAGGAGCTCAGAAACGCAGGCGAGCCGGATAATGCTTATAGGAAGAACGTGTGTACACACCGAGCGCAGGGCGCAATGAATAATGACAATGTATCTATGTACACATCAGGAAAGCTGCTTCTGTCACATAACAGGGAAAGTTTAGTCTTTTCATAATATTAAACACTTCAATAAAACCAATCTACTATAAATATTTACATGGGCATATATTTCACAAAGTTTCCATAATGGACAGTATTAAAGTAGTACTATTCTTATACGATGTGCTATTATAGAAGTTATATTCTTGTATATAGGAGCAGTATTATAGAAGTTATATTCTTTGTACATAGGGGCAGTATTATAGTAGTTATATTCTTTGTACATAGGGGCAGTATTATAGTAGTTATATTCTTGTACATAGGAGCAGTATTATAGTAGTTATATTCTTGCACATAGGGGGCAGTATTATAGTAGTTATATTCTTGTACATAGGGACAGTATTATAGTAGTTATATTCTTGCACATAGGGGCAGTATTATAGTAGTTATATTCTTGCACATAGGAGCAGTATTATAGTAGTTATATTCTTGTACATAGGGGCAGTATTATAGTAGTTATATTCTTGTACGTAGGAACAGTATTATAGTAGTTATATTCTTGTACATAGGGAGCTGTATTATAGTAGTTATATTCTTGTACATAGGGAGCTGTATTATAGTAGTTATATTCTTGTACATAGGAGCGTATTATAGTAGTTATATTCTTGTACATAGGGAGCTGTATTATAGTAGTTATATTCTTGTACATAGGAGCAGTATTATAGTAGTTATATTCTTGTACATAGGAGCAGTATTATAGTAGTTATATTCTTGTACATAGGAGCAGTATTATAGTAGTTATATTCCTTTACATAGGGGCAGTAATATAGTAGTTATATTCTTGTACATAGGGGCAGTATTATAGTAGTTACATTCTTGTAAATAGAAGGCAGTATTATAGTAGTTTATTCTGTAATTCATTAGTTAACTAGGGCAGTATTATAGTAGTTATATTCTTGTACATAGGGGCAGTATTATAGTCGTTATATTCTTGTACATAGGTGCAATATTATGGTAGTTATATTCTTGTACATAGGGGGCAGTATTATAGTAGTTATATTCTTGTCCATAGGAGCAGTAGTATAGTAGTTATATTCTTGTACATAGGAGGCAGTATTATAGTAGTTATATTCTTGTACATAGGGGCAGTATTATAGTAGTTATATTCTTGTACATAGGGGCAGTATTATAGTAGTTATATTCTTGTACATAGGGGACGGTATTATAGTAGTTATATACTTGTCCATAGGAATATAGTAGTTTTATTCTGGCCTATACAGGACAGGACTAGGCACATATTCGTTTCTTAGGACAATGGTTGAATAAGCATGAAAAAATGACAACCAATTTTTTTTTTTTTTGACAGAGAGGACCATAGAGCCTCTGTCACTTCCCTTCCTCCGCTACAATTGGCAGCTCATACAAAGTGAACAGTATTATAGCACAGGAGAACGATCCTGCCAGGGTGAATCGAGTAAGAAGTCATTGCTTTGTCCTGAGGCATAAATGGAAAATAAAATGCCCTCTACTAAATCCATGACATAAAAGGTTTCCTGTACGATCCAGTGAGAAGGATCACTCTTAAGAAGAGACCGGCCATTCAGGAGTTAACGGCTATGCATATACCCTACACTGCATTAAACAGAAAGGCAATTTAGGAAAGGTCAAAAGAAAACAAGGACAAACAGCAGCAGTCACCAGCTTGCAGCAGCAGCACTATACACAGCCAGATAGATCTGGTTCAGGAGGAAGAGCGCTCGCTCGCTGTCTGAGTCACCCGCTTCTCACCTCAATGTTTAGATACATCACAAAAAAGGAAAAGCTGAGCTATAATGTCAGGTCACTGCGTCCATGAGCAGCGGTATCACCTGGGACGGTCACGCGGAGCGGCTGACGCGATGTGTTTACCTGGACGACTGTCAATCATTAACAGCCAAGCGCTCATTGTTACAAAGGTTGTTGTGATGGATGAGGCAACCGACACATTACATGGAGGGAGGCAAAATAATGTTTCACCCTTTATTCATACAGCAAATTCTTCACCGCCGGATGGACGTAAAGGGCTTTCTCTTAAAGACGCAATCGGGGAAGGCGGGGGTGTCTTACCTTTTGGACCTAGTTCTTAAGCAAACCCAAGTACAAGCTTTACCTACTCTGTGGATCTAGAACACCATCACCCAGCAATACAAGATGGTTACTCGGGGTCATGCAGGAAAAATGCCAACAGGCAGGTGTGGGTTTTTTTGTCTTTTTACGCTACTACCCCTTTAAATAGGATGTCACTTGATTTTTATTTAAATGGGAGTACGTCCTCCGATTGGTGCCACTCTACTGATCTTAGAATAGGTTGTCATCATTTTCTTCTGTGCCCCTCCGTACCAAAGTTATATTCCCTGGTAATAATATTTCAAGTGTTCCCTTCAACCAACTGGGCGTATACTACAGAACTCCTCGGGGGCGTGTACTTTTTCTCCTTGAATGCTGGCCAATTAAAACACAGTGGCCCCTACAGAGATGTTTTGTGGAACACACCCAGATGGTTGTAGGGAATATTTGCATCTTTATTAGTCATGGGGGAAGGACTTTGGAATGGAGAGAAGAAAAACAAAACAAAAAAAAAACCAATAAAATAGAATAGAATGAGCCTTGCAGACTGACTGGCGCCAATTGGAGGAGGTACTCGTTTAATGTTATAAAATCCAGTGAAAAGTCTTCTTTATTACAATCACCCCAACTTTGGCCCAGCAAACAAACACTCAAAGAGAATGTCAGCAGTTTTTTTTTTTTATGAAATTCAGAGCAGCATGATCTGGGGGCAGAGACCTTGATTCCAGGAATGTATCACTTACTGGGCTACATTGTGTAGTTTCGATAGAAATCACAGATTTCTCACAGTGCGTGTATAACCCCCCCTCCACATTCTCTTATTGGTAACTTCCTGTGTACAATGTCAATAAGCAGCCAATCAGTGGTGGAGGCGTGGTTACACAGATTAGCTGGACTGCCTGACATGTCAAGCCAAGTCCTGCAGTGATAATCTCCTGCTGATAAAACACTGACTATATTGAAACTACAACAGACTGAGGAAACGACCGTCCCTGGAATTAGCATCTCTTCCCCAACAGAATACTGCTCTTAGATGAAATAGCAAAATCCTAACGACTTATTCCCTTTAAAACCAACTGATGTGCCAATAATCGGCAAATGAGCGTTAATATGAATTCTTGTTCCCATACATGATGTCAATGTGTAACCGATAAATTATCGTCAGCAGCAGCACATTGGCCCATGGGATGAGAACATTATCTACTTGTCTGTCTCCAG
The DNA here is from genome assembly GCA_033576555.1 of Oophaga sylvatica. Classification (NCBI taxonomy): domain Eukaryota; kingdom Metazoa; phylum Chordata; class Amphibia; order Anura; family Dendrobatidae; genus Oophaga; species Oophaga sylvatica. The sequence continues at coordinate 968,406,124 of JARQOD010000001.1, read as the reverse complement.
TTTTGCTCACTTGTGGACCACAAACTGATCAACGTGTATCTAATCGATCGGCGCTTATTAGGGGGTCAACTTCTTTTGGATATTTTCATTTAATGGATTTTTTTTTGTGTGACCTCCAAATTCTGAAAAAAAAATGGCTTCCCAAGTCCTAAAAAGGATTAGATTTCTGTCGTTCGTCTCACCGATCCCTCCTCTGACTTGTCCATACACAGTCCGAGCACTTTGTGTTCTCCATCAGCCATCTCCCCTCCGAATAAAAGGATCGGTCACTAAATCAACAAACCGGATGCTTCTCCTCCTCCCGACATCAAAAGTTAGGGGAAATTTAGGAATCACCCCTTAGATTTTTAGCAGATCCCACCAATGGAAGTCTCAACAGGATCCTACAGTCATCCGCCTACCCATGAAAGGTCTACCACGTTTACATAAGGACCAGATGGAGAACATGAAGGTCAGATACCGATGCGCCGTCTCAGTAAGATCACAGCCATAATCAGGATGTTTATATGGAGTGCGCCGTAAACCCGCAATACACTCAGTATCCCAGCCACGCGCCGGATCTCAGCCAAGGTCACACATCTTCAATGCTGTGCCGCGAAAACAGAGAATTTCATGATAAAGTAGCACAATCAGCTGTCACTTCACAAATGGCAAGAGCGTCAAACGGAATATCAAGTATTCTTTACATGAAGACTATAGAGCAGAAAAACTGAAGGTCGCAGCCCGGAGATTAAAGTGATCATGTAAATCACATAGTAAATACAACTGTGCAATGAGAGGCCATTATGCAACAAAATCATTTATGGATCCGGACAAATCCTCAAAATTTCACACATCTAAAAAGGCAGCTGTGGCCGGCTTGGGTGGGGAAAAAAAAAACACTTGGAAAATCAAGGGTCGTTTCAATTATTAAGCACTTATCACAGTCCCCTTGTCTATGTCTTTGCAGGATCCGAGTAGGCATGCAGTAAACTGAGCATCAGTACTGAGCAGTTTAGCTGTGAATACAGCTCTTTCAAAAGGTAACAGATTGCTATACTGCTGTAGCACAACATGCTTCTGTGATCATTTCCAGCTCGGATTTTCATACTACTGTCTTTATGTAGCACATGTTTAAAGGGAAACAGAGGCATGGAGCAAAATAAACAGCAGTACTGAGCAGTGTAGCTATGATCCCAGCTCTGGCGAAAGTGAACTTATATTGTTAGAATGCTGCAGCTTAAAGTGTTTCCGTGCTCCTATCTGGCTCTGCTTGTCCCTCATTCCCGTAATCCTCAATAATCTTATGTTTTAGAACCAGACGCCTCAATATGCTTGAAGTTCTTCCAGATTTTAGTTAACGATGTGTTCAGTAGACCGGGAACAAAGTGGCTCACATGTGGGGAAAGAAGCAAATTTCTCCGAGATGACATTTTACAAAGTTTCCTGCATATTTGCTAGTACTACCGATTTCTGAAAAGTTTGTTAATATATTGGCGCCCATAAGAAATAATGCTGTCAATGCTAGACTACACTGCTGCTAAATTTGGGCACAGACCTAAATGAGACCGCTAGACGCCAGACGCCATCAATGTGGCTAATCTGAGGCACGAAATCACCTGGATTATATTGTTTTAACCTTACAGTAATCGGTATTTAACCAGAATTTGCCCACACGGCCATTTTTTATGGGTGGATAACATAATTGTGGGCAATTTTCTTCTATCATTAACAAACATGCTTCAACTCATGGAAGTGCCATTCTGTAGAGATGTAAAAAAGTGGCCATGAATCAGAACATTTGCCAAAAAAGCACCAGCAATAATCAGAAATTCCACCGTACGATGTCCATTCTGTACTTCTATCATATCATCACAATTTCCCCTTCTGTATCCTTGAGGTCAAGAATGGCTAGCAGAGTGGTTTTACGACTTGTCTACTCATGGATTGGCACCATATTGCGACAGCTGGTGAGGAAGTTATAGATTTGGGTCCATACACAAACTAAAGTGGTCCAACCCCACCGACATCGGCAGTATCAGCCGCGTCTACATCGTCTGGTGGCCTCCTGACTCAATTTCAGCAACCGATCCTTTTGTTCTCCATGGAATTATTTTGCCTATTGGAACACAACAGAACAAGGCTGATCAGAGCGTTACCGTGTACGGGGGAGTTGGGAGAGATTGTGGGTGGAAAACGATTATTCAGCCATAAACTATGGAAATTGTATGAAGGCCTCAAGATCCAGGTTGGCTATATACAAGTCCACTGACAACAGCAAGGTTCTGAGCCTCAAAGAAGATGTCAAAAACATCATGATGTACACAGGTCTGGATACACATGATGAGAGCATTATACTGCCTCTGTACAAATACCTGGTTTGACCGCACATGGAGTACTGTGTACAGTTTTGGGCACTGATGCTCAGGAAGGATATAATGGAACTAGAGCGAGTACAAAGGAGGGCAACAAAATTAATAAAGGGGATGGGGGAACTACAATACCCAGAGAGATTAGCAAAATTAGGATTATTTAGTCTAGAAAAAAGACGACTGAGGGGCGATCTAATAACCATGTATAAGTATATAATGGGACAATACAAATATCTCTCAGAGGATCTGTTTATACCAAGGAAGGGGACGGTCACAAGGGGGCAATCTCTGCGTCTGGAGGAGAGAAGGTTTTTCCACCAATATAGAAGAGGATTCTTTACTGTTAGGGCAGTGAGAATCTGGAATTCCTTGCCTGTGGAGGTGGTGATGGCGAACTCAGTCGAAGGGTTCAAGAGAGGCCAGCTTGTCAAAGTAGACATAGAAAAGCCACTGAAGAACATCTCCACTAAGGGGCAGCTTCACTGTCAGTCCTTCTAACCATAGTCGCGGTGACGCGGCCATATTTTTGTAATCGCTGATGTTTGTGCAAGACTGTCCTGATGCAATCACTGAAACCTCGAAAAGAAAGCCGCAAGATCTTATCTGAGATCTTCACAAGTGGTCAGTGGAAATCAGATGCTGTGTACCAAGTCTCCACTGCTAAAGAGAAGACGGCCAAAAACAGTCATTAAAAATGTCAAAAGTTCACGTTTGTGGTTTTCCTCCTTCATCGTAGGTGATTGCATAACATTAAATCCACTGTATACACTGGATCTGCCACCAGGTTTTTAGGGACTAATCTGAGAGGAGCATGATGTAGGGGCCCAGACCCCGATTCCAGCAATGTATCACTTACTGGGCAACTTGCTGTAGTTCTGATAAAAATTAGTGTTTTATCAGCAGGAGATCATCAGAGGACTAGTAATCCGGCTGGCTTGTAGTCCTCCTTATTTATGATGACCCATCAGTGATTGGCAGCTTTCTGCATACTCTGTACATGGGCATAAAGCAGCCAATCAGTGGTGTGGGCGGGGTTATACAGAGCTTAGCATTCAGAGAACTGCTAGATCTGCAGTGGAGAAAACAGGGATTTATCAAAACAGCATCACTGGTATCAGGGTCTCTGCCCTTGTGCTGCTCTCAGATGGGGGAATAAAACCCTGATTACAGATTCCCTATAAGATTGCTCATACATGGTCAGTAGTGTCGAGCGAACGTGCTGGGATAAGGTGCAGGCACGGAGACGCTAACATTTTTCGAGTACGCCGAAGTGCTCAGATGACATCTTATCCCATCACGTTCACTCATCATTAATGGTCAGATGTCTCACCCGTACGAACCTTTAGTGAGAAACCTACTGGACATTATTCTCCAGAGCTATGGGGGAAACATGGGAGATTATTTGGCTTTGTATCGTCAGCTGCACGCCTTTTCATGCATATAATCCTACGGTGTCCCCATACACGTTCAATGAAAGTTGGCCGCCATCTGATGATTGTGGAATTCTGACAAATTTACTTTCTCTGATAAAACTCGGGGTAACAGGATCGGGAAGCTAAAAATTTAGCATTCAAGACTTTTCTCGGAGGAGTTCGGAAACATCACTCTACTCTGTGCCCATTAAAAACAGAACAACACTTACCATGGACAGGCAGAACGTTCAGGCATATGGGGGAGGATGGGGCCTGGACAGACGGCTCTCGGTCATTCCTGGGTACGGCCGGCTATAATTCAGGTGCGAGCGATCCTTCAATATAACTGGCAAGAACCGTTGGCATCATTTTACGCCGCAGATACCATAGGAAGGGGCAGTTATAGATGAAAAACTAGATATTGTAAGAAATCCCTATAACTGAATAAGGCTGAAATGAAAAACTGCAGTCACGGGATAAAGGTTTTAGGCTCAGTTCACACTGGGCGCTTTTTTATGCTAATTTTCAGCTGTTTTTTACAGTACTAGCTATGACTTGAGATTTCAGCACTCTCACGTATACTCGTTTGTTTTTTTGTCATTAGTATTTTGTGCTTGTTTTTTTTGGGACACAGAGCGTGTCGCTTTCTGCGTATTTCTCCCATTGAATTGAATGGAAAAAACGCTCTAAAAATGCTGCAAAACCTGCGTTTTTGCCAGAACTTTTTTTTTTTCCTCCCAAGCATTCAGGTTTTGCTGGGGAAAAAAAAAAAAAAAAAAAAAACACAGCAAAAGCGCAGTGTGAACTTAGCCTTAGAGTTTCTTTCCAGCCTTGGGCTAAGTGGTCTTTAGACAGTAGCAAACTAGCCAATTAACGAGATCTGACTGACTCTTATAAAGACAATGGTGCTCAACAACGGGCCGAAACTGGCCCATCTACGGCCATGTTCACAATATGCGTTTTTGCTGTGCTGTTATTTAAATTCGAACCTGATTTTTAAAGCAAAAGCTATGAGATTTCAGAAATCAGGTGCCCATGCTGGGTTTTCTTTTCCGGCTGCTTTTTTTTTTTTTTTTAAACATTTTTATTCTTTCTGCAGCGTTTTTAATTCACCCTAGAATGCAACGTGAAAGTGCAAAAACGCAGCAAAAAGCACAACCCTGCATCTGTGCAGAGTTTTTGCTGCACAAAACTAACTTTATTAAACATGTACTGTTGACAAATGTCACATGAAATCTCGGCAAAAAAAAAAAAAACCAGCAAAAGCAAAAATCAGTTTTTATAAGCAATTTTTTTTTACTGCCAAGACAGTTTTTTTCTGCAAAAAAATTAAAAAAACGCAGCAAAACCCCAACGTATGAACATAGCCTAAAGGGCTTTTAGTTCTCGACAGGTTCTTTACAGAGCTGACAATGAGACGTTTACTTATACTATTAACCAAACGTGACCTCTTGGCCAGAAAAACAGAGGAATTGCATCATCATTCCTCACGTTACCAGCATGAAAAGACACAAACTACTAAATACTTTTCAAATCCATTACAGGGACCTGTCATTGGGGTTTTATCACTGGTTTGGGGGGGTTTTATCACTGGTTTGGGTGTTTATCACTGGTTTGGGGTCTGAACAGGCGCCTTAAGGCTGATTAAATTATACCTTTCTTGTAGAAATCCCCTTTGGCATTTCTTAGCAATCCAGAATTAAAATCTTATGCAAATGAGCTGCAAGTGCTTCAAGGTGTGACAGTGCACTTGCAGCTCTCCAGCCCTTTCTATCCCCCTAGTGTTCCCTGCTCTGACTAACTGATCACTTGCTTTATTGACCTTGCTCTCCTAACAGAGACCTCTCGAGAGCGCCGTATACGCAGATTGACTCGCTGGGTCCAGCACTGGCCCAGCCACCAACGTTACTTACGGGAGATCTTGGTCAGGGGAGTCAGGTCACTGAACCAAAAGAGATCTATCAGTGTCACATAGAAGGAAGGCAGCGAAAAGGGAGGGAGGGCAGGAGAGCTGCAAGTGCACTGTCACACCCTGAAGCACTTGCAGCTCATTTGCATAAGATTTGAACACTGGTTTGCTGAGAACCAAAATGGATTTCTAAAAATCAAGGTATGAATTTAATCCATCTTAAAAGAGCCAGCTCATAGATGTCATTAGTTGGAGGTAGAAAATCCTCATGACTAAGCCCCTTTAAGATGCCAACGATTGTATCAAAAAGCTAATAAACGTCTTAGTTTAGTATTATTTTAGGACATAACATGGATTTCTATCTAGATCTTCTCAAGGTAAGACGAAGCTAAGCCCCTTAGTCCCCCTACCGTCAAGAGAAAAAATGTCTGACGATTGTTTGCTGGCAACGAAAGAGTTATCTGAAACAATTCATGCTTTAAATTGATAACGTGTTAATAACAATAAGTGTACTTCTTGGCAGGAAGCAGACTTCAGAAACTTGAAAAAACATCAGCAGAAAGAAAAAAAATATATATTTATTTCCCCGCTTTCTTGGCCGTCCATACACTGAGAAGACTTCTGGTTTCAATTACATCTATTGAGAGCAAAAGAAAAAAAAAATGTGGCAAAACCAACAGGCCGAGTGCCAAAAGGAGCTTGGGTGTAGTCACTACCACCGTGTTTCCCACAGTATAATTCGTAGACTTTTGGTAAGTCATACCACAATTTACTAAGGGGTTCAGTTACCAGGCAAGAACATGAAATAATTAGGCTGACCAGGAATGGAGGAAGCCAAGAAGGACTGGTCTGGAGACCATCAGTGGATACTATTGTGGTATATTGGAGTTTAGTTTGTGATTTCTGTGCAATTGCAGCGATTTGTGGACACAAGAGCGGATAGTGAATCCAATAGTTTGTGGCAACCTCTAGTGGCAGACCTCTAGTGGCAGACCTCTAGTGGCAGACCTCTAGTGGCAGACTCTATGCAGACTCTACCAGTAACCACTTGGGTAGTCCGAAGCTGTCAGACCAGGACCCTGTGAACCTCCCCTTACTATCAGCACCATTTTTAATTAGTAGGTCAAGTGCAACATCATTGTTGCAGGTTGACACACACATGTACACAATATGGCCCAGGCCTAAAGATCAGAAGAAGCAATGGAGATTCCAGCAGGAAAGGAAAAATCTGTGGGCAATATTCTGGCAACTATCGAGTCAGGGTCCCGCAAATCTTATTGCTCAACACTATCCAGACCATCTTTTGTATTAAAAATACTGCACCAAGCACGGCAGGAGATATCTTTAGCCTTAGCGCACATTAAAGTTGATGTTTACCAGAAGAGATTGGGAAATTATCAAAATAGTAATAGTTTTCCATAGCGAAAGTAGTTGCCATTTTCATGCTTCTTAAAGACGTGAGAGCTTAACTAGTTGCCAAGGGCCGACTCCTTTTAATTCTTCTTCTACAAAAGTTACACAAAGTTGTCGAACAAAAATCAAAGCATGGAAAAAAAAAAAAAATATTGGAGGTCACCATCACTTAAGTTAATTCTAAATTCAGCAGCTAGGCTTATCTTCCTGCCCAAGCACTAAATTGATGTCTCTACCCAGTACAGCCACTAAACTAGTTGCCCCTTCACTTTACAGTTCATTTTCAAGCAAAAAGCTTTCCATAGTGTTGTACTGTCATTTACTTCTTCCCACATCTGTCTGCCACACTATCCATGTTCTACATTCACACAATGCTCTAAGACAAACCTCCAAAATATCAACCGCTCATCCAATCCTCAAGACTTTTCTTGTGCTGCACCAGTTTTCTGGAATGCGTTACCATAGACAATCACCTTTATATGTAAAATCCACATCTTATTCGGCAAGCTTACCACATTCCCTAACTTAACGTATCTCAGTTACCCCCACCACTTCCTTTCTATATTACTTTTCAGAACCTGACCGCTTCAGTCAACAGTGTCCACTACACTTCTGGCACCCAAATGTTCTTCCTAATTAGGCATAGACAGATAATGGAGGAGTAACTGGTTTATGTAGCTAAAAGATGGCCTAACTGGTGTGTTAACCAAACACTTGTACCTTCTGCATAACTCAGATTGGAAGCTCTTGTGAGCAGGGCCCTCACTTAGGTTTGAAACGTTCATTTGTCGTTTTGTTCACGGCAAAATATGTTGACGATTATGTAAATACCAAATAAAGATAAAAATGGAATTCTTTCTAAAAGAAAAGCACCAAAAGGAGCTTACATGAGGTTTGGATTTAAGAGAGGAGCCACCAAGACATTGTTCAGTACCATAAATGAAGAGTTCCTTAAAAAAAAAAACGATCTGGCCCGCTATCTTTGGCAAGGAAGCGGGTTTTTACGTATTTTTGAGAATAAAAAAACCTTATGTTATGAAGCTCCAAGGACAGATAAGTCTTATTTGCATCCCACCAACTCAAACAGAAGAAGAGGTAGGGACAGTCAGTTATAGCTCGGATTAAAAGACATTTTGAGATGGTGCAAGGGCTATGAACTTATGTTTTCGGGAAGGCGATTATTTAAAGCTTCTACAGAAGTCAACACCAAAACCTGGAAGCCACTTCTGTGGTCCAAATGAGCAGTCAAGTGATGGATGCTTGGCCGGTTATTAAAAACAAATAACCTTAAAGGTCAAATGAACCTCATGTCACACAGGTAGTAAATTAAGGGAAAGTGTCATGACACCAGTTCTGTGTAATGAAAATAATTATACCCACTACATGAGAGCAACAGACTCCAACTTTTCTTGTGCTGCACCAGTTCCTTGGAATGCGCTACCTCAGACAGTCAGATTTATTTCCAACATCTACTGCTTCATTTGTGCTAAAAAAAAACACAACTTTTTAGGAAGGATTACAACAATAATCTTAAAAAAAAAAAAAACACCAACAAGCCAATGCTATCAAGGGCCATTGTAAATGGTACCATTTACAAAACCACTCGGACAATGTTCCCCAACTCCGGTCCTCAAGAGCCACCAACAGGTCACGTTTTCAGGATTTCCTTAGTATTGCACAGGTGATAATTGCTGTATCTACACAGGAAATAATTCCATCACCTATGCAATACTAAGGAAATCCAGGAAAAAGATCTGTTGATGGCTCTTGAGGACTGGAGTTGGAGGAACACTGCTGTAAAGCTTCTGGGTCCCAATGTAAAACTGTACCAGTGCCCTCTGGTAGAAAGATGATTGAGGTACCAATCCCATAGTTTAGTCTTTGCGGCCATTACAGTACTTCGTGATGAAACGTCTCCTTCTCCCTGAGAGACAAACCGACATTTGGGAATTGTCTTCAGCCGCACAAGGAACAGAGTGCAAAAATGAAGAAAAAAAAAAAATACAATTTCAGGGAAAATCAGGCAGACTGGGTCACAGCGAACAAACGCATTTCACGATCCGATCCGTTATTTTTACAGCTGTCAAATGTAATGAAACACATTCATTTTGGACACAAAATCTATAATAATTTCACATGTCTGGCACGGCCATAAGCGCTCCTCCCAGTGATTCATTTTACGAACTACAGTGTTTCCATCAAAACAAATAACATTGGCTCTACAGAGATGTCGTGGATTTTCATGTGTATATTTTATATACAGTTCTAGCACCAAAATGATTATCCCAATGGTGTCAAAACATACAAATGCCAGGTTGTTTTTTTTTTGGGGGGGGGGGGGGGACATAAAAGCAGCAGAAGCCCTTAGGGCACCCTAGAAGAGTCCTGAGTGTGAGCTGCCTGGCTACTCATGCAGGACGGTGTCAGAGACCAGGTCAAAGACCAAACTGAGATTAATTTCCTATTTACAAATCAGAAATAGGAAATCTCAAGTCAAAACAAGCATAAGACTGGTAAGAGTAAGGTGGGGGGTCATAGGGAGGGTTACAGTATGGAGCAAATGTCACTGTGTACTTTAGGGGTCTCCGAGCCGGTCAGCTCATATAGCAGTCAAAACCAAACACAGCAGGGGGTGCTACCCCAGAGAGCCAAGACACAAGTGGTATCCCGTCAATTGTTTTTCTAGACTGGTTTAAACATGAGTGCATGATCCCTGTACACGTGTGGGTTGTATTTTGCCTCAAAAGGATGTCCTACCACCACAAGGGCAAAAGGGGAAGAGGGAGGAGGAGGTGGGGGGTGACGATGATTTGGAGCTTTCTTGCTTCTCTTGTTCCTGTCAAGGCTTGAGCTACCCATTGCTTCTCCACAGGATACAAATAATAAGCTCTATCTGCCTTGGGAGAAGCATCACATCAACAGCAAGATTATCAGTAGACTTTTACTGCAAGCGGAAACCAATAGGAAATCCTTGTCACAGCTGCTGTCTGTAATACATATAGCTATACATGGACTTTAAAAGGAGACCCCCCCCCACTATTAAAAAAACCACAAGTGCCAAAAGGTTTATAGAGTAAATAAAGACCCAAATCCAAGGCAAGCAAAGATGGGGGGTACAGAAGACGTCTAGAGGTTCAAGGAAAGGAGGAAAGGTGTGCACACTGAGTTAAACAAACAGTCTAAGAGCTGATACAAATAGTAAACAAATAGTAAACAAACAGATATACTGTACACACAGTTCAGGAATCAGTAACTACAGAGTCAGAAACATCTAATAAGAAATTAAAATCAGCAGCAATACGTTCTAAAAGTTAAGGACAATTAGTAAATTTTGAGGTTTTTTTTTTAGACATTCACCATAAAGCAGAACTAATAGCCCAGCAGTGATAGCAGGGGATGAGATGGCTGCAGGCAGGAGGACATGGTGGCACAGCTACAGTACATGTCACTGGATAGAATGTGACAGTCACAGCTGGGTCTGGAGAGCAGAGGAAAGGTTATGTTGTGAGAAGGAAGCTATGGTCGCCTCCATGCTGGTGGATACAAGCCATTAGCACCACACACTCTTGACTTTCTTGCAATGACTGTCTGTCTTCTTCCTTGCAACCATCTCTCTTTTCTAGAACCATTAATAAGAGAAGGAGCTTTTGACATCTGAGACCTCAGGCTCCTTACAGAAAGCCTCTCTAGCTCCACTTAACCTGCAACTTAGAGCAGGCAGACATAAGAAGGTCGCCATTGTGGCTGCAGGGAGGACTGAAGCCCCAGCTATGGGACAACCTAATGTCAACTCCAGATGACCTTGGACAATCCCCACTCACAATATGATCACAATCAATCCAAGTCCACCCACAACAAGAGCAGGAACCAGCAGTCTGGCTAATTCACTCTTCCACCAGAGGTCAGTGTAGGGATACCCTTCAGCAGCTGCAGAACCTCCAAAAAAAAAAAAAAATGACCTAGCTGTCACTCCATGTCACAAGGATTCTTGACATCTACAGCCGCCACTACACAGTGATTTATTGCACACACAATAAAAGATCTAAAATACAAACAGACCCCAAAAAGAGTCCCCTGCACCCCTCTTACCCGTCCTCCAAGCTGGGGGAGCGCTCAGATCCCGGGCTCTGCGGCAATGCCATGTTCATGTGTCACACGGGGAAAAATGGCGGCTCCACGAGTCCTGGACTTGCACAGAAGGGAAAAAAAATACACTCCAGGGAGAGGAAGGAGAACCAGGCGGGAGCAGGGGCCCCTCCGGGGGCTGTTGGAGCTCTAGGAGAGGGGGGAAGGGCACAGGACAAGTGGCAGCTGCTCCCTGGGTGGATTCCCCGGCGGGATTCGCTGAGGATCGCAGTTTAGAGCGCAGCCGGGGACGTGGATATGATGTTTCCAGCGCTCGGTCCTTGATACAATGTTTCGCCTCGGCGTCGGTCCTTGATACAATGTTCTCTCGCATTTGGCGCTCGGTCCTTGATACAATGTTTCCGGCGCTCGGTCCTTGATACCAATGTTTCCGGCGCTCGGTCCTTGATACAATGTTTCCGGCGCTCGGTCCTGGATACAATGTTTCCGGCGCTCGGTCCTTGTACAATGTTGCGCGCCGCGTTCTATCCGCGGATACAAGGCTTCCCAGACGTTCTAGCCGCGATCCAACGTTTCGGCGCCGCTCTACCCTGCAGCAGGCGCGTCTCCCGGCCGGACACGGTGCAGCGCGCGCTCTCCGCTCATCCAGATACTGTAATGTATCACAAAATGTCCGCTCCGCCTGTCTAATGAGATCTGGCCATCCCCCCTCCCTTGTGTGCGAGTCTCTCCCGCCTGTGTGTGTCCCTCTCCCGTGGATGCGTGTGTCTCTCCCGCCTGCTCCGTCTGTCTCTCCCCCTCCTCTGGGTGTCTCTTTTCCCCCCTCCACCCTCCAGTCCTGCAGTAGCGAGCAGCAGATGCTAATGAAGCGGCAGGGCTGGGTTAATGCACTCAACACTGCCACTACCTGACACAACATGGCCAGCGTGGGAGGGAGGGGGCCCACGGACTCCTCTGGGAGGGAGGGGGCCCACGGACTCCTCTCGTCAAAGTCTCGGTGCCATTCGTTTATTCAGAGCGAGAGGGAAGCGGTTCCAGGCGAGAGGCTGCCCAGGTTTTATAGCTGTGGGCTGAAGACTAGAGCTGTTATGTCCAGTAATCATCAGAACGGATCCAGCAGCGATCCGTTCACAAAAAAATAGTTGTGCACATACAACTTTTTTTGTCCATTTGAAAGAAACTGATTTCAACTGGATCCATTTTTTTAACAATTGAAGTGTATGGAAAACGGATCAGTTAAATTATTTATCCATCCGTTTTCTTCCATTTGGAAAGGATCCTTTTTTTGCTTACTGGAGATGGGAAAAGTAAATATTTAAAATAAACAACGGACGTGTGAGCGATCAAGTGATCATCATCGATTTGAAACGATTCCATTAAGCAAAATACTAATCCTTTTCTAGTGAAAGAAAAACGGATGGCTATTGAACAGATCCGTTTTCCATAGACTTTAATGTAAAAAAAAATGAGCATCCAGTTGAAATATCCAGTTGAAATCAGGTTTTTTTGTTTTTCAGCCGGACAAAAAAGTTGATGCTGGATTCATTTGAACGGATGATTACTGGGACGCGTGAATATAGCCGTGTCCAGTAATCATCTGCTAGAACGGATCCCGCAGCCATCCATTGACAATAAAAAAGTTGCGCAGAAACAAGTTTTTTGTCTCAAAAAGAATGATTTCAACTGGATCCGTTTTTTTTGAACATTGAAGTCTATAGAAAATGAATCCGTTAAATAGCCGTCCGTTTTTCTTTTCAGCTTTAAAAGGATCCGTTTTTTACTTATCGGAGATGGACAATTAAATATTTAATACATAATACTGGACACGTGATCCTTCGAGTAATCACCCGTCCTAAACTGATCCAGTAAGCAAACGACGGATCCTTTTCAAATGAAAGAAAATCGGATGACTGTTTAACGGATCCGTTTTTCGTATACTTCAGTGTTAGAAAATATGGAAGTAGTTGAACTGTTTTTTTTTTCAGGTGGATATAAAAAGTTGTGTCTGCGCAAATTTTTGTCGATGGATTGCTGCTAGATCCGTTCTAACGGATGATTACTGGACGTGTGACGTTCTCGCAATGAGATTTGGTAAGTTTTTTTACACTGCGTATTTTCGAAAAAATGCAAGTGACCTAATTTACTTAATGCGGATAAAAACCTCAGCACCAAATGGACGATGCAGAGAAGAGATCGTGATGCAATAAGTGAAGAGTTTATTTCGATCGGGCAAGAAAAAGTTGACCAACAATGGTCTTTATCAAGGACGTAATAGACATGAATAAATAAGCCAGCAGAATGATCAAAAGGATATCAAGACTTGAGGTGTGGGAGAGCCGGGTGGGAGGTGGGAACGGCTATATGTGTGGCACAGAAAATCTGCAACGTGACAAACTCTCCGAAAGCTCATTATGGGTCAGGAGTCTCAGGACATTAGTCAGGACCAGAACTGAGGACTTCTAGCATCATAAATATGGAGGGTGGAGACTTGCAGTAAAATTGGGTGCCCACTAGGTATATATGGATCAAATACAAGTCAATTGTGCACACTTGTTGGGCATTAATTGTCATTAATTGGTACCCTCAAGTATTACTGTATCCCCAAATAAACAAAAATGTCTAATTTTTTTTAATCACTTTTGTGAATAACATGTATATATCATAGGGTTACAAATATGTATTAAGTAGGATGGTTTCACCCTTTATGCAAGAGATTTTCTGTGGCCTCCCCTAAGTATATACGCTAGTGTGGCACTTTCTTACATTTAGCGTACTTTTACCCAAAGTCTTAGAGATGTAACGCATAGGTGTTAAATATACGCTTAGTGGCCACTGGTTAGACAAATGCAAATTAACATGTTAGTGATCGCTAGGGAGTTTAGGCCAGACCTTAACACTCTGCCCAGTAGTTTCAATCATGCCCTTGTGGGTGTGACTGAAGGTCCCTACACCCCCTGCATCCTCTCATCCATCTCTGAACTCTCATGTGTGCACACACATTTTAGTTGTCAGAGCTTGCGCAGTCAAGATGAGGGTACTGCCCCCAGCTTCATTAGTGGACTAACCTATACCTAGCCAATTGACATGGAAGTACTCAGCACTGAGCCTATAATATTTGTAGGCACTAATGCAGCTCTGTTAACAGTGGTGTCACTTGAAGCTTGTGGGCCCAAATGATCCCAAATAGGGATCCCTATTATATAGCAGGTTTTTAATAGTAATGGTCTTTTCATTTGAGTTAAAGGGACCTTTTGGGTTCCATAGGCTCCAGGGCCCCAGGGGCAATTGCATCCCCTCCAACTATTATAGTTACACTCCTTCCTGTTATGTCCATAATTTTGTTAAATTTGTCCCGTTATCCACCAATTGACAGTGGCATGTAAAAGTTTGGGCACCCTGGTCAAAATGACTGTTATTGTGAACATTTAAGCAAGTTGAAGATGAAATGATCTCTAAAAGGCCTAACGTTAAAGATGACACATTTCCTTTGTATTTTAGGAAAAATACATGCACCTTACATGGTTAGTACCAAGTAGCACCCCCTTTTGAAAGTATCACAGCGTGTAAACACTTTTTGTAGCCAGACAAGAATTTTTCAATCCTTGTTTGAGGGATTCCAGTTCTGTGAGATTCCTGGGTCGTCTTGTATCCTCTGCTATTTTGAGGTCAACCACAGATTTTCAATGATGTTCAGATCAGGGGACTGTGAGTGCCCTTGTAAAACCCTTAGCTTGCGCCTTTTGAGATAGTCTATTGTGGATTTTTATGTGTGTTTAGAATCATTATCTTTTGTAGAAGCCATCCTCTTTTCAACTTCAGATTTTTTTCAAATGGTGTTATGTATGCATCAAGAATTTGTTGAAATTTCATTGTATACATTCTTCCCTCTGTCCGTGAAATGTTCCCTGTGCCATTGACTGCAACACAAGCCCAAAGCATGATTGATCCACCTCAATGCTTAATGGTTGGCGAGATGTTCTTTTCCTGAAATTCTGTGCCCTTTTTCCTCCACACATACCTTTGATCATTGTGGCCAAAGAGTTCGATTTTAACCTCATCAGTCCACAGAAATTGTTTCTAAAATGCATCAGGCTTGTTTAGATGTTCTTTTACATACTTATGAAGCTGAATTTTATGGTGAGGACGCAGGAGAGGTTTTGTTCTGATGACTCTTCCATGAAGGCCATATTTGTGCAGGTGTCTCTGAACTGTAGAACAATGTACAACTCCAGAGTCTGCTAAATTTTTCTAAAGGTCTTTTTCACTCAAGCGGGAGTTTTGATTTGCCTCTTTATCAATCCTACAAGCATCTCTCACTGAAATTTTGCTTGGCCTTCCAGTTCTTGTCTTGACCTCCACTATTCCTGTTAACTGCCATTTCTTAATTACATTTCTAACTGCTTTGCTATCTTCTTATAGCCTTCTGCTTTGTGGGCCTCCACCATTTTCATTTTCAGAGTACTTGGCAGCTGCTTAGAAGGACCCATCACTGCTGTTTTTTGGCGTAAGCTGGATTTTTATAAAGCTGGGAAATTTGCCTTTCCTAACAATGATACGGAACAAGCCATAATCTTAACAGGCTAAGTAGGTCTGACACCTTGGTCAGAGTTATCTGAGCACACAAATCTCCAAGAGTGCCCAAACTTTTGCATCAGCACATTTTCCTTTTTTGTAATTTTTAAAATGTAAAAGATGAAATAAATAAATGAATTTTGACCAGGGGTGCACAAACTTGTACATGCCACTGTAGTTGTATGTGTATAGATAGAAAGGTAACATTGGTGGGTAAAGGAACATAATTATTAAAGCTGTAGGCATATCAGGTCTTCATTAAGGCCATCACATACTCTAGGCTCTGCGCTGAGCTCCTCTGCTGGTTGTGAAAGCACTGACTCTGGGGCATTCGCACTGCGCAAATAAACCTAGGGGCAGTTCACCCCGCTTCATTGCGCAAGCGCTGGCATCCAAGACGTTACGTGCATGGTAAAAAAGTTCAGGAGCCAATGAATTGCTAACTAAATGCCTGTTGTGTCCGCTGCCGATCTCTTCCAGCTCAGAGCAATCATTGACCGCTCCTACACTTAGTGATGCAGTGACTTATGCTGACATCACTGTCACAAACTGGGGGTGTTTGGTTGCCCCCAGTTCCTTTTAGGGATTTTATTATCCCATTGTTGCCACCAATATGTGACGAATTATAGGGGGGATCTATTGGTTTATCCCGCCTTCCAATTCCGGTTCGGAACTGGCAGCTCTGTGGCACTCCCCTTACCCTCAGGTCAGTCATTGAACTGCACCTAGGATAAGTGGTCACCAGGCGGGCCGCCTGGATGTGTGCTGGCTATTAGGCACTCTGCAGTGAGGGCGATAATCTATTCCCGTCCCAGGCGGGATTTACACTTATCAAACTCCATCCGCCACTGCAGGGTCTCCCCAAAAGCCCAGAACACACCATGCTGCCACCAGCTCCTGATTTTAATTGATATCGGGTCAGGAGCCAACCCCAATCAGTAGCGTTGGCTTAGTTTGAGGACCTGGGGATACGATTAGTTCAAGGAGAACAAAGCTAGTAAAGTTTTATATTTTACTCTAAAAGATTAGGCAGTGTTTACAAAAGTATAAAAAGATGTTACAAGATGAGACAGTTACAATATGTACAGACAATTACAAATAAAAAGGGATTAACGGTGACAATAAACTTAGAGTGATCGTATATCTTTCCATGATAAACCATGCGGCAGGGAGGAGGGGCATACGTCCCAATGCATCCAATCAGGAGGCACAGTCTCTGGTAGGTCACTTCCCAGGCAAAGAGAGAGAGAGAGCCCTTCCTAAATGGGCTACATAAACTTATACCTCGCTGTTCATGACATCACTGAGGGGGCAGAGCTATGGAATATACTCCCCCTTTCAGAAGGACTGAAAACTTACTAACACGTTATTAATTTCATATCTCAGGCTGGGAACCTCGTAGAGCGACGACCAAATTATCATTTTCCTCAGCATGATGTTGGCGTTCATTTAAAGGGAATTTTTTGTATATAAGCTGCGGCCACCGCCATCAGGGGCTTATCTACAGCATTTTGTAATGCTGTAGATAAGCCCCCGATGCAAACTGAAAGATAAGAAAAACAAGATATATATTATACTCACCCGGGGGGTGGTCTGGTGCGGTCCGGTCCGATGGGCGTCGTAGGTCTGGGGCAGTCACCTCCCATCTTCTAGTGATGACGTCCTCCTCCTTGCTTCTGTCGCGCTCCTGCACAGCCGTACTTTATCTGCCCTGTTGAGGGCAGAGTAAAGTACTGCAGTGTGCAGGCGCTGGGCCTCTATGACCTTTCCCAGCGCCTGCGCACTGCAGTACTCTGCTCTGCCCTCGACAGGAGCGCTACAGGAAGCCAAGGAGGAGGACGTCATCACTAGAAGATGGGAGGTGCCGGACCTGCGACGCGAGACCACACCGGACCGCCCCCCCCGGGTGAGTATAATATAACTCGTTTTTCTTATCTTTCAGGTTTCATCGGAGGCTTATCTTCAGCATTACAGAATGCTGTAGATAAGCCCCTGATGGCGGTGGCGGCATCTTATATACGAAAAATGGGGTGACAGATTCCCTTTCAATCCAAACACGACTTGGCTATGTGCCTCGATCAAGCAGTAATACATCTCATATTCTGCTGGTTCTGGATCCTAGAGATTTCACTGGGTTATAGATCTATCGGTGTAGGCTCCAAATAGGTAACTTTTACACCTATATCACTAATTGGTGTCATTATATTTGATCTTAAAGGAACACTGTACCATGCGGTTTCAGGGTTGCTCCAAACCAGTTTCTCAGCTGCAAGCAGGAGGGAGGGGTGAGGGGAAATCACACAGTGGAGTCTCACGTTACACCTGTATGGGGGATCAAAGCTGCAGCATGTGTCTGCAAAGAGCTTTGTGTGTGTCCCAAGAAAGCAGTGGAAAGTTTTAGAAGGGTACTTTGAATATGAGCATATTCATAAGATCATAACACCTCCCCCCTTGGACTGCGCTTCAAAGGCAGGACCTCTCGGTACTCCTCCATGCGCACCTCGGCAGGCTCGCCCCGGAGGGACAACCCATCTGCATTGCCATGCTCGCTACTCTTTTTGTGTTTAACGGCAAAGTCGTACTGCTGGAGGGCAAGGCTCCAGCGTAGCAACCTTCCGTTGGTACCAGACATGGTGTGCAGCCAGCTTAGGGGGTTGTGGTCGGTCACCATAGTGAAGGTACGTCTGTACAGGTAGGGCTGCAAATGTTGCAGGGCCCAAACCTTGGCATGTCACTCCTTCTCGATGGTGGAATAGGCCACTTCCCTCGGCAGAAGCTTCCGGCTCAGGTACAACACGAGGTGCTCTTGGTTCCCGAGTCATAGAATCATAGAATGGTAGAGTTGGATAGGACCTCCTGGGCCATCTGGTCCAACCCCCTGCTCAAAGCAGGATTCTCTAAATCATCCCAGACAGATATCTGTCCAGCCTTGTTTGAAGACTTCCATTGAAGGAGAGCTTACCACCTCTCGTGGCAGCCTGTTCCACTCCTTGATCACCCTAACTGTCAAAAAGTTTTTTCTAATATCTAATCTGTGTCTCCTCCCATTCAGTTTCATCCCATTGCTTCTAGTCTTTCCTTGTGCAAATGAGAATAAAGATGATCCTTCTACAATGTGACAGCCCTTGAGATATTTGTAGACAGCTATTAAGTCTCCTCTCAGTCTTCTTTTTTGCAAGCTAAACATTCCCAAATCCTGCAACCGTTCCTCATAGGACATGGTTTGCAGACCGGTCACCATTCTGGTGGCTCTCCTTTGAACTTGCTCCAGTTTGTTGATGTCTTTTTTAAAATGTGGTGCCCAAAACTGGACACAGTATTCCAGATGAGGTCTGACCAAAGAGGAGTAGAGGGCAATAATGACCTCACGTGATCTAGACTGTATGCTTCTGTTGATACATCCTAGACTTGTATTTGCCTTTTTTGCTGCTGCATCACACTGTTGACTCATGTTCAGTCTGTGATCAATTAGTATACCCAAGTCTTTTTCACATGTGCTGTTACTTAGCCCTATTCCTCCCATTTTGTATATGCTTTTTTCATTTTTATTGCCCAGATGTAGTACTTTGCATTTTTCCCTGTTAAAAACCATTCTGTTAGTTGCTGCCCACTGCTCCAGTTTATTTATATCTTTTTGAATCCTCTCTCTCTCTTCTCTAGTATTAGCTACCCCTCCTAGCTTTGTGTCATCAGCAAATTTGATCAGTTTACCCTCAATTCCTTCATCTAAATCATTGATAAAGATGTTGAACAATACAGGGCCCAAAACAGAGCCTTGTGGTACCCCACTTGAGACATTCTTCCAACTGGATGTGCAGCCATTTACGACCACTCTTTGAGTCCGATCACTAAGCCAGTTATGAATCCACCTAACAGTTGCCTTGTCCATTCCATACTTAGTCATTTTTTTCAATAAGGATTGTGTGAGATACTTTGTCAAATGCTTTGCTGAAGTCAAGATATACTATATCTACAGCATTTCCCTGATCCACCCAGTCAGTAATTCTGTCATAGAAGGAAATTAAGTTAGTCTGACATGACTTATTAGTTACAAACCCATGCTGACTCTGTTTAATCGCTTCATTCTTATGCAGGTACTTACATACATGTTCTTTAATAATTTGTTCAAAGATTTTTCCTGGTATAGAAGTCAGACTCACCGGCCTGTAGTTCCCTGGATCCACCTTCTTCCCCTTTTTGAAGATAGGAACAACATTTGCTCTTCTCCAGTCTTCTGGGACTTCTCCTGTTCTCCAAGAATTTTCAAAGATTATGGACAGAGGTTCAAGAATTTCTTCTGCTATCTCCTTCAGTATTCTGGGGTGTAATTCATCTGGAAAAAAGAAGATGTTCCAGCTCCTTAAAATTTCAAAATTTTATTCATCCATTTGGTATAAAAAACAGAGTGGTAAATGCTCCATGAAGGAAGCCGCATACAGCAACGCGTTTCGATCAGACGATCTTCATCAAGGCTGCTATACATATGTGAAACATGCAGACCTATATATAACCCACAGACCAATGAAATTCAAATTGACAATCACATGATAAACTGAAGGTCCTGGAAGGTAAATTGCGATCATAAATAGTCAAAAGGTCCTTTTAAGACAGTGCAATAACATCATTAAAATTACAAAAAATAAGCGTTAAAAAAGAAGAAACACGATATGGCAAGAGATCACAATCAATAGTTATAATGATACATCAACTCATTCCTTTTGTTTAACCCCTTAACGACCGCCGATACGCCTTTTAACGGCGGTCATTAAGGGTACTTAAACCACAGCGCCGTTAATTAACGGCGCTGTGGAAAAAGTGAATAGCGCCCCCAGAGGCGCATTTTCTCCGGGGTCTCGGCTACCGGGGGTAGCCGAGACCCAGAGAACATGAATCGGGTCGGTTTTTACCGACACCGATGTTGCGATCGCCGTTATTAACCCTATAACGGCGACCGCAACAAAAAAAAAAAAAAAAGTGCCATTTAATTTCTCTGTCCTCTGATGTCATCGGACATCAGAGGACAGAGAAAAAGGGTCCCCGGGACCCTCATGTGGCCCCCGATGTCCTGTATGTGGCCCCAGGGCCCTCCGGTGTCCCCCGGGGCCGGCGCGATGAAGAAAATGGCGGGCGCATGCTCAGTGCGCCCGCCGCTATGTGCCGCTGTGTCCTGGGGGGGATGGGCAAATATTCTCTGGGGTCTCGGCTACCGGGGTAGCCGAGACCCCAGAGAACATGATCCGGGTCGGTATTCACCGATCCCGGTGTTGCGATCGCATCTATGCAAGCATAGATGCGATCGCAAAAAAAAAAAAAAATGATTTCTCTCCCCTCTGATGTGATCGCACATCAGAGGGGAGAAAATGAGGGTCCCCCGGTCTCCCGATCGCCCCCCCTATACTTACCGGTGTCCTCCGTCCTCCCGCAGGCCCCAGGATCCCAGCGTCTTCTTCCTGCAAAAAAAAAATGGCGGGCGCATGCGCAGTGCGCCCGCCGATCTGCTTGGCGGCAGATTCAAAAATGATTTCATTCATTCTCCAGAAAGTGCATTTTGATCACTGTGATAAACTATCACAGTGATCAAAATAAAAAAAACAGTACATAACCCCCCCATTTATCACCCCCTTAGTTAGGGACATATAATAAAAAATAGAAATTTATTTATTTTCATTTTTCTGTTAGGGTTAGGGTTATAATTAGGGTTAGGGTTATAATTAGGGTTAGGGTTATAAATTTGGGTTAGGGTTAGCATTAGGGTTAGGGTTATATATTAATTAGCGTTAGGGTTAAGCTGGGTTCATACTGCGTTATGGCAGTCCGTTAGACGGACTGCGTTACACCGCGGTATAACGCGGTGTAACGCAGTCCGTTAACGCTGCCATTCACCCCCATTTGAGGGCGCATCGCGACGCATGCCGTAAAGCGGGATGCGTTTGCGACGTGCCGTCATTCAGTGACGGAGCCTCGGACGCGGGCTGCAGCGTCTGGGCTCCGTCACCGCTAGCGCAGATGAATCATCTGCTGATTCCTCTGCGCTAGCGGGTATAGCATAACGCGATCGTGTTATGCTATACCTTACCAGCCGTCAACGCTTTTGTGTTGAACGGCTGGTAAAAACGCAAAATGAACCTAGCCTTAGGGTTAGGGTTTTAATTAGGGTTATAATTAGGGTAAGGTTACAAATTTGGGTTTGGGTTTTCAATTAAGGTTAGGGTTACAATTAGGGGTTTGGGATTAGGTTAGGTTTAGGGTTGGGATTAGGGTTAGGGGTGTGTTGGGGTTAGGGTTGGAGCTAGAATTGGGGATTTCCACTATTTAGGCACATCAGGGGGTCTCCAAACAGACGTAGCGTTCAAAAAGTCAAATGGCGCTCCCTCCCTTCCCAGCCCTGCCGTGCGCCCAAAAAGTGGTTTACCCCAACATATGGGGTATCGCGTACTCAGGACAAATTGCACACCATTTTTGGGGTTCTAATTTTCCTGTATCCTTGGGAAAATAAAAAATTGCTGGCTAAAAAATCATTTTTGAGAAAAAAAATGATTTTTTATTTTCACAGCTCTGCGTTTATAAATTTCTGTGAAACACTTGAGGTTCAAAGGCTCACCACACTCTAGATAAGTTCCTTAAAGGGGGCTAGTTTCCAAATTGGGGGCACTTGTGGGGGGTTTCCACGTTTAGACACATCAGGGGTCTCCAAAAACGACGTGGCTTTCAAAAAGTCAAATGTCGCTCCCTCCCCTTTCCCAGCCCTGCCGTGCGCCCAAACAGTGGTTTACCCCAAAAATATGCGGTATTAGCGTACTCAGGACAAATTGCACACAAATTTTGGGGTTCTAATTTCTGTTACCCTTGGGAAAATAAAAAAAGCTGGCTAAAAAAACATTTTTGAGAAAAAAATGATTTTCATTTAAGGCTCGCTTTATAAAATTTTTGGAAACCTTGGGGGTTTTAAAATGCTCACCCCCATCTAATAAGTTCCTTAAGGGGGCTGTTTTTCCAAAAAAGGGTCCTTTGG